>CM042034.1:51144278-51769278 GCA_023525975.1 Smallanthus sonchifolius
TGAAAGTTAATGAAATCAAGTTCGGGTTATCTACAGATTTAGTCCCTGTAGTTTCATGTTCTTAAGTTTAAAACTTGACAGAAATGGTCCCTAAGGTTTAGCTTTGGTTACCTAGGTTAAGGACTTGGTTAGTTTGACTAATAAAAGTCAAAAGGAATAAGGATATATGAATTTTGACTTTCAAAGTCAAACTAGAATAGAGTTTAGGTTAATCACACAACTAGTCCTTGAGGTTTGAGTTTGAGAATTGACAATTCTAGTCCCTGGAGTTTGTAAATGGTTATGATTTAACTGGATTAGTTAACAGAGTTATCTGAAAAGTCCGGATTGTCACATCATCCCCTAGTTGAAAGAATTTTCGTCCCGAAAATTAAAATAAAATAAAAAATTTCTGCATCACATCATCCTCTAGTTGAAAGAATTTTTGTCCCAAAAATTAAAATACTATCTTAAGAATTTGAAGTGGATTGCTTGAACAGATGAGGATACTTGCGCATCAGTTGGTCCTCGCGCTCCCAAGTGAATTCTGGGCTGCGTTTCGAGTTCCAACGGACTCTGACAATAGGGATTTTACTGTGTTTTAACGTTTTGACTTCCCTATCCATGATTTCCACTTCTTCGATGAAACACAACTGTTCATCAATGTGTAGTTCCTCAAGAGGAACCGCGAGTGACTCGTCTGCTAGACATTTATTCAAATTTGAGACGTGAAAGACGTTGTATATGTGACACCCCAGAAATTTTTTTTATTTATTCTAATTTTCGGGACGAAAATTCTTTCAACTAGGGGATGATGTGACAATTCGACTTTTTAAGATAACTCCGTTAACAATTCCGTTAAGTTTTCTGTTAAAAACTTAACCTCGCTAACTAAATCCAGTTAAACCTTAACTTAATTAACTAAATCTAACCCCAGGGACTGATTCAGTCACGAATCAAAATTAAAACAACAAGGACTAGTTGTGTGAATATGCAAAATCAAATCAATTGACTCCTCAAAGTCAAAATCAGGAAGTTTTGGTTCTTGTTGACTTTTAAAGTCAAACCCGTGACATTTTGATTCAAATTCGCATTCATGTTAAATGATATACCAAAATTCATAACTGGTGTATACAATCAGACTCTTAACGAACTTAATTATAACTTAATCATTACCATTACACCGAACCTAAACTGAATTAATGGGTGTTAAACCATAACCGTCGACTCTATGTCTTACTCAATCGAATTCGACTGTAATTAGTTACAAATTGGCAAACCAACACACTGCACACCTAAATCGAGTCTCTCTGAAACCTCTGTACTCGTCAAGTTGATCGGATTCATAGCAAAAGCCACCGGAAATCAAACCAGTCATCGTCGGATATGTTTTAGTCGACCTCCACCGTCCCAACATCAATTCAGGTAAATAGATACATCATCAGCTTCGTTTTCATCTCTTAAATGAAAGCCCTAACTCAATTAGGGCTTACATTATCAATTCGATCAAAATCTGTAACCTAGGGTTCATCTCTGACCGATTTAATCGAACCCTAGTCTAGACCCAATCAAAATACAATTAACCTCTACAGTCAGATTCGCAATACCATTTTCATTGAAAGCCCTCTTTCAATTCGATGTTTTATTATACAAATTGTTGTAACCCGTAATCTAGGGTTCTTATGAAACCAGATTGTCAAATTCAACTCTAAACCGTATTTAAATCAAATTCAATCACATCATTAGACTCGTAATCGTCTGTAGAGTGAAAGCCCTATGAAATATCGGGCTTCCATTATCGAATTGATCATGATCCAGTAATTAGGGTTCATCCTGAAAACGATTTGGGGTTTTCAATCTTAAACTCAAAAGAAATAAGATTAAACCACATCATCAGATTCGAAATGTCGTTTTTGTTAAAATCCCTATAATTCTATCAAATTTTATTATCAGAATATCTCAAATCGATTCAGTGTTCATAATCTAGGGTTACGGCCTTTAGTTATGAAATTAAACAAACTTAAACATGAAGATTTTGAAATTAAACTTAACCAAAGGACCGCCTCAAACCGATTATCAAAACCCCTCTACTGTTTTGATCGATTACCACCGGAATCGATGGATCAGGGCCGGGTTTCGATCGCGAGTGGGTTTGGGAGGAAAACCACTTGAGCCCGGATGTTAAAAGAATTCAACCCGGGTATCAATCGCGATACCCTAGCGGGCGGGACTGGTTAATGAATTGTGCGTGTGTGGGAGAGACCCGGGTTTGAGGCCGGGCTCCCACATCTATTTTTTTTAAGAAATTTCTGATATATTAAATTAATAAAAATCAAACTTTATAATATTATATTACTATGTAAATGTGTTTTAACCCGGGAAACAGCCTGTAGGCTCGGGTTTGAATTATTAACATATTTTTATAAATTATACCCACTTTTATAAATAATATATTGTTATTATTATCAAGTAAAAATAATATGTTTATATTATTTTTAAGCCATAAATTCGTATAAAATAATACGTTTATATTATTTTCAAACTGTGACCCGTATTATTAAATAATATATATTTATATTATTTTGAATCATTTTATAACATCGTGTATCGATTGAGACTAAATAATAATATAATTAGTTATATTATTTACTCGTATATGTATATATATATATCTTCTCAATTTTCATGAATGACAAAACACCCGATTTTATTTATTATTATTTCTGTCATTCGTCGCATAAAGTAATCCCTAACTCCGTGGACACTTTCGTACACTCTTGAATATTAGAGCGGTTCTTTAAGACGCTTCTTTCCGTGTCACTGTCACAATTCCCATTATCATCCCTAATTTATGTGTTTATAATTTTAGGACATTCGTAGGTCTTTTGAGACTTACACTCGTGGTTCCAACTTACCTTTAGGGTGAAACTACCTTCAACGTAAAGCAGGTGAGTTTTCACGGCCCCTTTTACTGTTTTAACTTGGGGGAGAAAACATGACTAAAAAATTTTTGGATTTCGTAATTCGTATGATATCAATGTTAAATGCTAAGCGTAACACGCTATCACAGAAAGTCCTCAACTAATATTGGACTGTTAATATGGATCTTAGCGAGGTAATATTTAGTAGTACTACCGGGTTTGACAAATCCCACCCGCGTTAGTTGCGCTAACTCGATTAGATATCGAACGGGTGAAATGTTAGCCTACTCACACCGCCAGTATTGATAGACCTGGTAGGAGGCAATAAACAAACAGTCAGCTTCGATTGCGAGCTACCTATAGATACGTATTGAATGATCATAAATCCGGTAAACGCTTATTTACTTATTTTGAAACCTGTGGACTCACCAACCTCGTGTTGACATATTTTCTTACATGTTTTCTTAGGTCGCTAAGATAAGACACAGGTGCACGTTAGGACATGCATGGGATTTAACTGCTTGATTATGATTTATTTATGTTTGCTTTAATTATTCCATTGTACTTGTTCTTATTAGACGTTTGGACTTTTTGGACTTTCGAACTTTGGTTTTGGGCGCGTGTATTTTGCGCATTTACTTTCTTTACGCTTTCGCATTGATACTCTGATTTAAAAGATATTTTCATTTTGAGTCCCATGTAGAGTCGTTCAAAGTAACTAATGTCTGAGATCCTGGTTCGTCACTTCCCAAACGGTAAAACTCCGTTAGTTGAAATTGGGGGTGTGACAGATTGGTATCAGAGCAATGGTTATAGAGAACTAGGATTGCATACTAGACTATAGCCTCACACATTAGTTACATGTCATTTGGATGTTTGGCACTTATATGTATTGTTACAGGAACATGTCGTCAACCCCACCTTCATCACCTAAGGCACCAAGACATAAGGCACCTATCCTACCATCCCCGGAGCCCAAAAGGCGCCGGACAACTTCCAGTGACTATTCAGTTGACCAAGGAGAAGCGAGCAGCGCGCAAGCAATGAATCCTGCTCGAAACTGGAACACATACCCACAATTGATCCAAAGATGGATCGAAGTTGGAAATGTCCCATCACCTTACTTCGGTTCTACTTCCTCAACACCTACCTTGCCTAGCTTGCCATGTACTATGGATCAAGCTTTTGCAGCCTTTGTATTTTATATGTCTAGAGAATTAAGCATTGTAAAGGATGTTACCGATGAGATACCGAATATTTTGAAGAAAGAGCCTCAAATAGAGGAAAATAAAGTAGGGATAGAACTTTTGACTGCCGAGCTAGCAGTAACTGACCAGTTCCATAACCTTTTAGTGGATCGTGTGACACAATTGGAGACGAGGGTGGATACTATGGACGATGATATGGAAGGAGTTCTGGAGAGATTGGCTGCTATGGAAGCTCAGCTACATGTAGCAAACCACACCGCTGAAGGTTTTCAAGAGAGGGTGACTCACTTGGAAGCCCAAATGCAAGCCGCTTTATTTCCTGAAGAGATTCCACATTCTGATGGCGAGGATGAATCTTTTGAGGAGGAACTTTTTGAGGAAGAACCTTTTGAAGAGGAGCCTTTCGAGGAGGAGCCTGTGGAGGAGGAACCAGTAGAGATAGACGATGCACAATCGTATGTTTCTTTCGATGATGAAGATGCTTGATGATCTTCCTATTCTATCTTCCTTTTCATGTTTGCTCTTGCTTTTGTTATTTCTCTTTTCAAACCTAGATGGGTAAGGTTGTTTCCATCCAATAAAAGCATGAGAAGTTTAATATTTGAGTTATTTATTTTGTAGCCTTAAAATTTATTTAATTTTCAAAATATTAGATGTTGTATCTCCTTACTCATACCTGAATGATGTTTAATATGCGATATATTTCTCATTGTTTTCATTTGTGATTGTGAAGAATCATGTCAGGGAGGGGACGCGGAGGCCGTGCCGGTGGTCGTGGTACTATTAACATGACAGCAGCAGAGCTAGCAGCACTGATAAATGATAGTGTGGCGGAGGCTCTGGCAGCACAGAATGCTGCAGGTAAATGCTTTAGCTTTTGACTAATGATGTCAATCCGTCTCCTAAAAACATATTCCTAAACTCTATAAATCCAATCCTGTTTTTATTTCTAAATCCAGGCCAACAAAATCAGCAAAACCAACAACCAGCCTGCACTTTCAAGACATTTATGGATTGCAAGCCCCACGCCTTTAGTGGAGCTGAAGGAGCCGTTGGACTACTTCGTTGGTTTGAGAAGGTTGAATCGGTGATTGCCATGTGTAACTGTCCAGTGGCTAATCAGGAGAAGTTTGCCGCTGGAACTTTAGAAGGCCCGGCACTCACATGGTGGAACGCCCAGGTCCAAATGTTGGGTCTGGCCATGGCGAATGGACTCCCGTGGGAGGAATTCAAAACAATGATGAAGGAGGAATATTGTCCTCGCGATGAGATCTAGAAGCTAGAAGGAGAGTTTTGGAACCTAAAGATGGAGGGTTCTGAAATTGAACTCTACACCACATGTTCCCATGAACTGGCTACTAATTGCCCGCATATGGTAACTCCTGA
The DNA here is from genome assembly GCA_023525975.1 of Smallanthus sonchifolius. Taxonomy (NCBI): domain Eukaryota; kingdom Viridiplantae; phylum Streptophyta; class Magnoliopsida; order Asterales; family Asteraceae; genus Smallanthus; species Smallanthus sonchifolius. The sequence goes on from CM042034.1 coordinate 51,149,773, forward strand.
TTACAAAAGAATTGAGCTTTACATTGGAGGTCTAGTGCCTCAAATACAAAGCATGGTTACTTCATCTAATCCTACCACTATCCAACAAACCATCCGACTTGCCCATAAGTTAACCGACCAAGCGGTGACACAAGGGACTCTACCTCCGAGAGGTTCGGTTTCTAAACCCACCGACACTCACAAACTCAAGTTTGATCACCATTCCAGCACCCACAACCACTCCAACTCTCACTCCAAAGGACCCCAACCCAACCAACCCCAGTTTAACCAACCGCAGCAGCAGCAACAGCGTAGGTTTGAGCCTACTAAGAACTTCAACCAGTCGACCTCTTCAGGTCAAAACCAGGGTGGTTAGGCGGGGAAGTCTCCGAAGTGTAATAAGTTTAACTTCCACCACTTTGGGTTCTGCAATCGTTGCCAGAGGTGCGGCAAAATAGGTCATGCTGCTAAGGACTGCAGGGGTGAGTTACAAACTAAGCAACCTTTTCAACAACCGAGATCCACAAGGGGTTGCTTTGAGTGCGGAAAGGAAGGGCATATTCGGAAGAATTGTCCTCAATTGAAGAAAGGGGGTAATGGGAACCACAACCCTAACCAGATAATAATGCCAATGGTGGTAACAATGGAAATGGTGGAGGGAATGGTGCGAAGGGACGAGCCTTCATACTAGGATATGGAGAAGCCTGTTACGACCATAATGTGGTCACCGGTAAGTTCCTCGTAAATAATTACTTTGCTTCTGTCCTTTTTGACACCGGTGCTGATAGAAGTTTTATATCTAAGAAATTTAGTAATATGATAAAAGGAACTTCATCTCTATTAGAAGATAAGTATACAATAGAGATGGCTGACGGGCAAATAATTGAGGCAACTCACATTCTTAAGGGATGTAAACTTGAGCTAGCTAAACATATATTTGATATCGACCTTATGCCGGTCATACTTGGTAGTTTTGATGTAATTGTCGGCATGGATTGGTTATCTAAAAACCAAGCGGAATCTATATGTCATGATAAGATTGTTCGTATACCTCTCCCGAGTGGAGAAACCCTTTCCGTCCAAGGCGAAAGAGTTGGTGCAGTCATAGGCATCATATCTTTTATGAAAGCACAAAAATGCCTTCAAAAGGGGCATACGGCTATTTTGGCCCTCGTTGCTGAGCAGCCATCAGAAGAGAAGAAGATCGAAGATATTCCCATCGTGCGTGAATTCTTGGAAGTATTTCCCGAAGATCTGCCCGGTTTGCCACCGCACCGTCAAGTTAAATTCCAAATTGATTTAGCACCCGGAGCAGCACCGATTGCTCGGGCACCTTACAGACTGGCACCCAGTGAATTGCAAGAACTGTCCACTCAATTGCAAGATTTGTTGGATAAAGGTTTCATCCGACCTAGTTCATCACCGTGGGGAGCTCCGGTACTATTTGTCAAGAAGAAGGACGGAACTTTCCGTATGTGTATTGACTACCGGGAGCTGAATAAAGTCACAATCAAGAACCGCTACCCTTTACCTCGCATAGATGACCTCTTTGATCAACTCCAAGGATCAAGTTTCTATTCCAAAATAGATCTTAGGTCCGGTTACCATCAATTAAGAGTCCGAGAAGAAGATATCTCAAAGACTGCATTCAGAACAAGGTACGGCCATTACGAATTTATGGTCATGCCTTTCGGGTTAACCAACGCACCTGCGGTATTCATGGATCTCATGAACCGTGTGTGTAAGCCTTACCTTGACCAATTTGTTATCATTTTCATCGACGACATCCTCATTTATTCCAAGAACAAGGAGGAACATGATGAACATCTATGCCTAATTTTGGAACTACTGAAGCGAGAGCAACTATATGCTAAGTTTTCCAAATGTGAATTCTGGATCCGGGAAGTTCAGTTTCTAGGACATGTGGTTAGCGAGAAAGGAATACATGTTGACTCATCAAAGATAGAAGCCATCAAGAATTAGGCAGCACCGACGACTCCGACTGAGGTGCGACAATTTCTAGGATTGGTTGGATATTACCGTCGATTCATCGAAGGATTTTCCAAAATTGCTCAACCTTTCACTGCTTTAACTCAAAAGGGTAAAGCCTATAATTGGGGCGATAACCAAGAGTCAGCATTCCAACAACTTAAACAGAAACTCTGCAGTGCACCTATTCTAGCTCTTCCGAAAGGAACCGATGATTTTGTAGTGTATTGTGATGCATCGATTCAGGGTCTGGGTTATGTCTTAATGCAACGCGAAAAGGTGATCGCATACGCTTCACGTCAACTAAAGATCCATGAGAGAAACTACACCACTCATGACTTAGATTTGGGAGCCGTAGTCTTCGCACTTAAGATATGGAGACATTACTTGTACGGTACCAAATGCACCATCTACACCGATCACAAGAGTCTTCAATACATCTTCAAGCAGAAAGAGTTGAACATGCGACAACGTCGTTGGGTCGAACTCTTAAACGATTATGACTGTGCGATTCGAGACCACCCGGGTAAAGCTAATGTTATAGCTGATGCCTTAAGTCGAAAAGAAACAAAACCCAAACGAGTTCGAGCATTACAGCTTACTATTCACCCCGGATTACCTGACAAAATCCGTAGTGCTCAACTCGAAGCTCTAAAAGAAGAAAATCTACCGCTGGAAAGTACACGCGGTATCGAAGCACAACTTGAAGTCAAATCTGACGGTATTCGCTACTTTGCCGAGCGAATATGGATCCGAGTATTCGGGAACCTAAGGGAACTAGTCATGGATGAGTCTCATAAATCTCGTTCCTCTATTCATCCAGGTTCCGACAAAATGTATCATGATCTAAAGATACTATATTGGTGGCCGAAGATTAAAGCCGATATAGCCACCTATGTTAGTAAGTGTCTGACTTGCGCGAAGGTCAAAGTTGAATATCAAAAACCATCCGGTCTTCTGCAAGAACTAGAAATTCCTATGTGGAAATGGGAACAAATATCCATGGACTTCATCACCAAATTACCACGAACCCCTACCGGATGTGATACCATATGGGTAATCGTTGATCGATTAACAAAGTCCACTCACTTCTTAGCAATCAAAGAGACCGACAAAATGGATAAACCTACTCTCACTTACTTGAAAGAAATAGTCTCTCGACACGGGGTGCCAATCTCTATTATTTCGGATCGTGATGCACGATTCACCTCTCGTTTCTGGCAGTCGTTACATAAGGCCTTAGGCACGCGTCTAGATATGAGCACAGCATACCATCCTCAAACTGACGGCCAAACAGAACGTACTATTCAAACACAGGAGGACATGCTGCAAGCTTGTGTGATTGATTTCGGTAACACTTGGGAGTCTCACCTACCGTTGGTGGAGTTCTCCTAAAACAACACCTATCACACTAGCATCAAGGCAGCTCCATTTGAAGCACTGTATGGATGAAAAGGTCGTTCTCCTATTTGTTGGACCGAGGTTGGGGATAGCCAACTCATAGGTCCTGAACTTGTATTTGAAACTTCCGAAAAGATTGTTCAAATTAGAAACCGTATGGCGGCAGCTCGTGATCGTCAAAAGAGCTACGCCGACAAGTGTCGTAAACCCTTAGAGTTTCAAATAGGTGACATGGTATTACTCAAAGTCTCACCTTGGAAAGGTGTTATTCGTTTCGGGAAACGAGGCAAACTAAATCCTCGTTATGTTGGACCATTCAAGATAATGAAGAGAATCGGACCAGTAGCGTATCAACTGGACCTACCTGAAAGACTTAGTGGTGTGCACAACGTCTTTCACGTCTCAAATTTAAAGAAATGCCTAGCAGATGAATCACTCACAGTTCCTCTTGAGGAACTAAACGTTGATGAACAGTTACGTTTCATCGAAGAACCTGTGGAAATTATGGATAGGGAAGTTAAAACGTTAAAGCACAGTAAGATCCTTATTGTCAGAGTTCGTTGGAACTCGAAACGCAGACCGGAATTCACATGGGAGCGCGAGGATCAGATGATGCGCAAATATCCTAATCTGTTCAACCACTCCGCGTCAAATTCTTAAGGTACTATTTAATTTTCGGGACGAAAATTCTTTCAACTAAGGGATGATGTGACACCCCAGAAATTTTTTTATTTATTCTAATTTTCGGGACGAAAGTTCTTTCAACTAGGGGATGATGTGACAATTCGACTTTTTACAATAACTCCGTTAACAATTCCGTTAAGTTTTCTGTTAAAAACTTAACCTCGCTAACTAAATCCAGTTAAACCTTAACTTAATTAACTAAATCTAACCGAGGGACTGATTCAGTCACGAATCAAACTTAAAACAACAAGGACTAGTTGTGTGAATATGCAAAATCAAATCAATTGACTCCTCAAAGTCAAAATCAGGAAGTTTTGATTCTTGTTGACTTTTAAAGTCAAACACGTGACATTTTGATTCAAATTCGCATTCATGTTAAATGATATACCAAAATTCATAACTGGTGTATACAATCAGACTCTTAACGAACTTAATTACAACTTAATCATTACCATTACACCGAAATTAAACTGAATTAATGGGTGTTAAACCATAATCGTCGACTCTATGTCTTACTCAATCGAATTCGACTGTATTTAGTTACCAATTGGCAAACCAACACACTGCACACCTAAATCGAGTCTCTCTGAAACCTCTGTACTCGTCAAGTTGATCAGATTCATAGCAAAAGCCACCGGAAATCAAACCAGTCATCGTCGGATATGTTTTAGTCGACCTCCACCGTCCCGACATCAATTCAGGTAAATAGATACATCATCAGCTTCGTTTTCATCTCTTAAATGAAAGCCCTAACTTAATTAGTGCTTACATTATCAATTCGATCGAATTCTGTAACCTAGGGTTCATCTCTGACCGATTTAATCGAACCCTAGTCTAGACCCAATCAAAATACAATTAACCTATACAGTCAGATTCGCAATACCATTTTCATTGAAAGCCCTCTGTCAATTCGATGTTTTATTATACAAATTGTTGTAACCCGTAATCTAGGGTTCTTATGAAACCATATTGTCAAATTCAACTTTTAACCGTATTTAAATCAAATTCAATCACATCATTAGACTCGTAATCGTCTGTAGAGTGAAAGCCCTATGAAATATCGGGCTTCCATTATCGAATTGATCATGATCCAGTAATTAGGGTTCATCCTGAAAACGATTTGGTGTTTTCAATCTTAAACTCAAAAGAAATAAGATTAAACCACATCATCAGATTCGCAATGTCGTTTTTGTTAAAAGCCCTATAATTCTATCAAATTTTATTATCAGAATATCTCAAATCGATTCAGTGTTGAAAGAATTTTCGTCCCGAAAATTAAATAGTACCTTAAGAAATTGACGCGGAGTGCTTGAATAGATTAGGATATTTGCGCATCATCTGATCCTCGCGCTCCCACGTGAATTCCGGTCCGCGTTTAGAGTTCCAACGAACTCTGACAATAGGGATCTTACTGTACTTTAACGTTTTAACTTCCCTATCCATAATTTCCACAGGTTCTTCGATGAAGCGTAACTGTTCATCAACGTGTAGTTCCTCCAGAGGAACTGCGAGTGATTCGTCTGCCAGGCATTTCTTTAAATTTGAGACGTGAAAGACGTTGTGCACACCACTAAGTCTTTCAGGTAGGTCCAGCTGATACGCGACTGGTCCGATTCTCTTCATTATTTTGAATGGTCCAACATAACGAGGATTCAGCTTTCCTCGTTTCCTGAAACGAATGACACCTTTCCAAGGTGAGACTTTGAGAAGACCATGTCACCTATTTGAAACTCCAAAGGTTTACGACGCTTGTCGGCATAGCTCTTTTGACGATCACGAGCTGCCGCCATACAGTTTCTAATTTGAATGATCTTTTCGGAAGTTTCAAATACAAGTTCAGGACCTGTGAGTTGGCTATCTCCAACCTCAGTCCAACAAATGGGAGAACGACATTTCCATCCATAAAGTGCTTCAAATGGAGCTGCCTTGATGCTAGTGTGATAGCTGTTGTTGTAGGAGAACTCCACCAACGGTAGGTGAGACTCCCAAGGGTTACCAAAATCGATCACACAAGCTCGTAGCATGTCCTCCAGAGTTTGGATAGTACATTCAGTTTGGCCATCAGTTTGAGGATGGTATGCTGTGCTCATATCTAGATGCGTGCCTAAGGCCTTATATAACGACTGCCAGAAACGAGAAGTGAATCGTGCATCATGATCCGAAATAATGGAGAATGGCACCCCGTGCCGAGAGACTATTTCTTTCAGGTAAGTACGAGTAAGTTTATCCATTTTGTTGGTCTCTTTGATTGCTAAGAAGTGAGCCGACTTTGTTAATCGATCAACAATTACCCAAATAGTATCACATCCGGTAGGGGTTCGTGGTAATTTGGTGATGAAGTCCATGGATATTTGTTCCCATTTCCACATGGGAATTTCTGGTTACTGCAGAAGACCGGATGGTTTTTGATATTCAACTTTGACCTTAACGCAAGTCAGACACTTACTAACATAGGTGGCTATATCGGCTTTCATCTTTGGCCACCAATATAGTATCTTTAGATCATGATACATTTTGTCGGAACTCGGATGAATGGAGTAACGAGATTTATGAGCTTCTTCCATGATTAGTTCCCTTAAATTTCTGAATACTGGAATCCATATTCGTTCGACGAAGTAACGAAATCCGTCAGATTTTACTTCAAGTTGTGCTTACATGCCGCGTGTACCTTCTAACGGTAGGTTATTTTCTTTCAAGGCTTCAAGTTGAGCACTATGGATTCTTTCAGGCAATCCAGGGTGAATAGTAAGTTGTAACGCTCAAACTCATTTGGGTTTCGTTTCCTTTCGGCTTAGTGCATCAGCCACAACGTTAGCTTTACCCGGATGATACCGGATCGCACAGTCGTAATCATTTAAAAGTTCAACCCAATGACGTTGTCGCATGTTCAACTCCTTCTACTCGAAGATATGCTGGAGGCTCTTGTGATCGGTGTAGATGGTGCATTTGGTACCGTACAAGTAATGTCTCCATATCTTAAGTGCAAAAACTACTGCTCCCAACTCTAGGTCATGAGTGGTGTAGTTTTTCTCGTGAACCTTTAACTGACATGAAGCGTATGCAATTACCTTTTCGCACTGCATTAAAACACAACCCAGGCCTTGAATGGATGCATCACAATACACCACAAAATCATCGGTTCCTTCCGGAAGAGCTAAAATAGGTGCACTGCAAAGTTTCTGTTTAAGGTGTTGGAATGCTGACTCTTGGTTGTCGCCCCAATTATAGGCTTTACCCTTTTGAGTTAAAGAAGTGAGGGGTTGAGCAATTTTGGAAAATCCTTCGATGAATCGACGGAAGTATCCAGCCAATCCTAGAAGTTGTCGCACCTCAGTCGGAGTCGTCGGTGCTGCCCAATTCTTGATGGCTTCTATCTTTGATGGGTCGACATGTATTCCTTTCTCGTTAACAACAAGCCCTAGAAACTGAACTTCTCGGATCCAAAATTCACACTTAGAAAACTTAGCATACAGTTGTTCTCGCTTAAGTAAGTCCAAAATTAGGCGTAGATGTTCCTCATGTTCCTCCTTGTTCTTGGTATAAATGAGGATGTCGTCGATGAAAACAATAACGAACTGGTCAAGGTAAGGCTTACACACACGGTTCATGAGATCCATGAATACCGCAGGTGCGTTGGTTAACCCGAAAGGCATGACCATAAATTCGTAATGGCCGTACCTCGTTCTAAATGCAGTCTTTGAGATATCCTCTTCTAGGACTCTTAACTGATGGTAACCGGACCTAAGATCTATCTTAGAATTGAAACTTGATCCTTGGAGTTGATCAAAAAGTTCATCTATGCGAGGCAAAGGGTACCGGTTCTTGATTGTGACTTTATTCAGCTCCCAGTAGTCAATACACGTACGAAAAGTTCCGTCCTTCTTCTTGACAAATAGTACCGGAGCTCCCCACGGTGATGAACTAGGTCGGATGAAACCTTTATCCAACAAATCTTGCAGTTGAGTGGACAACTCTTGTAATTCACTGGGTGCCAGTCTATAAGGTGCCCGAGCAATCGGTGCTGCTCCGGGTGCTAAATCAATTTGGAATTCCACTTGACGGTGCGGTGGCAGACCGGGAAGATCCTCGGTAAACACTTCCAAAAATTCACGCACAACAGGAATATCTTCAATCTTCTTCTCTTCTGAGGGCTGCTCAGCAACAAGAGCCAAAATAGCTGTATGCCCCTTTCGAAGGCATTTTTGTGCTTTCATGAAAGATATGATGCCCATGACTGCACCAACTCTTTCGCCTTGGACGGAAAGGGTTTCTCCATTCGAGAGAGGTATACGTACAATCTTCTCACGACAGATAATTTCGGCTTGGTTTTTAGATAACCAATCCATGCCGACAATTATATCAAAACTACCAAGTATAACCGGTATAAGGTCGATATCAAATGTATGGGTAGCTAGCTCAAGTTTACATCCTTTAAGTATGTGAGTTGCCTCAATTATTTGGCCGTCAGCTATCTCTATTGTATACTTATCTTCTAATAGGGATGAAGTTCCTTTTATCATATTACTAAATTTCTTATATATAAAACTTCTATCTGCACTAGTGTCAAAAAGGACAGAAGCAAAGTAATTATTTATGAGGAACTTACCGGTGACTACATTATGGTCGTAACGGGCTTCTCCAGATCCTAGTATGAAGGCTCGTCCCTTCGCACCATTTCCTCCACCATTTCCATTGTTACCACCATTACCATTGTTATTCTGGTTAGGGTTGTGATTTCCATTACCCCCTTTCTTCAACTAAGGACAGTTCTTCCGAATATGCCCTTCCTTTCCGCACTCAAAGCAACCCCTTGTGGCTCCCGATTGTTGAAAAGGTTGTTTACTTTGTAACTCACCCCTGCAGTCCTTAGCAGCGTGACCTATTTTACCGCACCTCTGGCAACGATTGAAGAATCCAAAGTGGTGAAGGTTACACTTGTTACACTTCGGGGACTTCCCCGCATAACCACCCTGGTTTTGACCTGAAGAGGTCGACTGGTCGAAGTTTTTAGTAGGCTCAAACCTACGCTGTTGCTGCTATTGCGGTTGGCTAAACTGGGGTTGGTTGGGTTGAGATCCTTTGGAGTGGGAGTTGGGGTGGTTGTGGGTGTTGGAATGGTGATCGAACTTGTGTTTGTGACTGTCGGTGGGTTTAGCAACTGAACCTCTCGGAGGTAGGGTTCCTTGTGTCACCGCTTGGTCGGTTAACTTATGCGCAAGTCGGATGGTTTGTTGGATAGTGGTAGGATTGGATGAAGTAACCATGCTTTGTTATTGAGGCACTAGACCTACAATGTAAAGCTCAATTCTTTTGTAGTCAGGAGTTACCATATGCGGGCACATAGTAGCCAGCTCATGTGAACGAGTGGTGTAGAGTTCAATTTCCGAACCCTCCATCTTAAGGTTCCAGAACTCTCCCTCTAACTTTTGGATTTCATCACGGGGACAGTATTCCTCTTTCATCATTGCTTTGAACTCCTCCCACGAAAGTCCATTCACCATAGCCAGACCCAACATTTGGACTTGGGCATTCCACCATGTGAGTGCCGGGCCTTCTAAAGTTCCGGCAGCAAACTTCACTTAATTAGCCACGGGGCAGTTACACATGGCAGTTACTGATTCAACCTTCTCAAACCAGCGAAGTAATCCAACGACTCCTTCAGCTCCACTAAAAGTGTGGGGCTTGCAATCCATGAATGCCTTGAAAGTACAGGCTGGTTGTTGGTTTTGCTGACCTGGATTTAGAAATACAAATAAAATTGGAATTATAGAGTTTAGAAAGATGTCTTTAGGAGAAGGATTGACACCATTTGTCAATAGCTAAAGCATTTACCTGCAGCATTCTGTGCTGCTAGAGCCTCTGCCACACTATCATTTATCAGTGTTGCTAGTTCTGCTGCCGTCATGTTAATGGTACCACGAGCACCGGCACGGCCTCCGCGTCCTCTCCCAGACATGATTCTTCACAATCACAATTGAAAAACAATGAGAAATATATCGCATATTAAACATTATTCAGGTACGAGTAAGGAGATACAACATCTAATATTTTGAAAATTAAATAAATTGTAAGGCTACAAAATAAATAACTCAAATATTAAACTTCTCATGCTTTTATTGGATGGGAACAACCTTACCCATCTAGGTTTGAAAAGAGAAATAACATAAGCAAAAACAAACATGAAAAGGAAGATAGAATAGGAAGATCATCAAGCATCTTCGTCATCGGAAGAAACATACGATTGTGCATCGTCTATCTCCACTGGTTCCTCCTCCAAGGGCTCCTTCTCAAAGGGCTCCTCCTCGAAGGGCTCTTCTTCAAAAGGTTCCTCCTCAAAAGGTTCCTCCTCGCCATCATAATGTGGAATTTCTTAAGGAAATAAAGCGGCTTGTAGTTGAGCTTCCAAGTGGATTACCCTCTCTTGAAGACCTTCAGCAGTGTGGTTTGCCACATGTAGCTGCAGCTAATCTCTCCAGAACTCCTTCCATATCATCATCCGTAGTGTCGGCCCTCGTCTCTAGATGTGCCACACCATCCACTAAAAGGTTATGAACATGGTCCGTTGTAGCTAGTTCGGTAGTCAAGAGTTCTATTCCTATCTTGTTCTCTTCTATTTGGGGTCGATTCTTCAAAAGTTTAGGTATCTCCTCGGTGGCATCTTGTACAATACTCAATTCCTTCGACATATAAGATACGAATGCTGCGAAATCTTGTTCCATGGTGCATGGTAAGCTAGGTAGTGTAGATGATGAAGATGCGGATCCAAAGTAAGGTGATGGAACATCTCCCATTTCGATCCATCTTTGGATCATATGTGGGTATACGTCCCAATTGAGAGCATAATCCAAAGCTCGTGCGTTACTCGGTTCGCCTTGGTCAACTGAATGGTCACTCGAAGTAGTCCGACGCCTTTTGGGTTCCAGGGATGAGAGTACAGGTGCCTTATGCCCTGATGCTTTAGGTGATGGAGGTGGGGTTGACGACATGATCCTGCAACAGTATGTATAAGTGCCAAACATCCAAATGACATGTAACTAATGTGTGAGGCTATAGTCTAGTATGCAATCCTAGTTCTCTATAACCAATGGATCTGATACCAATCCGTCACACCCCCAAATTTCAACTAACGTAGTTTTACCGTTTTGGGAAGTGACTAACCAGGATCTCAGACATTAGTTGCTTTGAACGACTCTACATGGGACTCAAATGAAAATACCATTATAATCAAAGTTCAATGCGGAAGCGTAACGAAAAGTAAATGCGCAAAACACACGCGCCCAAACCAAAGTCCAAAAAGTCCAAAATGTCTAACCAACCAAAATTCAATACAAGGAAGTCATAAAATATATCATAAGTAAAATAGTTGAATCCCATGCATTTCCTAACGTGCACCTTGTGTCTTATCTTAGCGACCTGAGAAAACATGTAAGAAAAAGTGTCAACACAAGGTTGGTGAGTTCACAGGTTTCAAATAAATACGTAAGCGTTTACCAGATTTATGATCATTCAATATGTATCTATAGGTAGCTAACCTATGTTCATGCTTAGCTCAAGTGCTCGCAACCGAAGCTGACTATTTGTTTATTGCCTCCTGCCAGGTCTATCAACACTGGCGGTGTGAGTAGGCTAACATTTCACCCGTTCGATATCTGATCGAGTTAGCGCGACTAACGCAGGTTGGATTTGTCAAACCCAGTAGTACTACTAAATATTACCTTGCTAAGATCCATATTAACGGTTCGAGATAAGATGAGGACTTTCTGTGATAGCGTGTTACACTTAGCTTTAACATTGATAGCATATGAAATACAAAATCTCAAAAGTAGTTTAAGCATGTTTTCTCCCCCAAGTTAAAACAGTAAAAAGGGGCCGTGAAAACTCACCTGCTTGGCGTTGAAGGTAGTTTCACACTAGAAGTAAGTTGGAACCACGAGTGTAAGTCTCAAAAGACCTACGAATGTCCTAAAATTATAAACATATAAATTAGGGACAATAATGGGAATTGTGACTGTGACACGGAGGGAACGTCTTAAAGAACCGCTCCAATAAACGAGAGTGGACGAACGTGTCCACGGGTTTAGGAATTACTTTACGCGACGAACGACATAAATAATAATAATATATATATACGAGTGGATAATATAATTAGTTATATTATTATTTAGTCTCGATTGATTTACGGCGTTATAATATGATTTGAAATAATATAAATATATATTATTTAATAATACGGGTCACAATTTGAGAATAATATAAACGTATTATTTTACACGAGTTTACGGCTTAAAATAATATAAATATATTATTTTTACTTATTAATAATAATAATGTATAAATTATAAAAGTGGGTATAATTTATAAAAAGAAACTAATATTTCAAACCCAAGCCTACGGGTTGTTTTCCGGGTTAAAACTCATTTATATAATGATATAATATTAAAAGGTTTGATTTTTATTAATTTAATAATCCAGAAAAACTGTTCCAAAAATGAATGTGGGAGCCCGGTCTCGAACCCGGGTCCCTCCCACACGCACACACTGTCCAAACCATCACGCCCGCTAGGGTCATCGCAAACAAACCCGAGACTCATTTCTTTTAACATCTAGGTCAAACGCGATTTCCTTCCCCATAGATACCCAGATCGAATCCCGTCCCAAACATCGAATCTGATTGCGAGTAAGGTTTGGATTTACAGGGGTTTTTGTTGTTTAGAAGATTGCGAAACTGATGATGCAAACAATTGTAAAAATGGTTGTGATTCGGGTTGTTAATTTCAGTTAAACAGAGTCGAAAACCCAAGGTTAAGAACATAGATCTATTCGATTAAATCCGATATTAAAACTTGTTGGAATTATGGGGTTTTTAACAAGAACTGAATTGCGAATCTAACCATACAGGTTAATTTAATTGAGGTTAAGTCTAGACCAGGGTTCGATTAAACCCAATACGTGATGAACCCTAGAATCGGTTCATCACTGATTCGATGTTACATACTCGAATTAGCATAGGGCTTTCATAGTATTGATTATGGCGATTCTAACCATATAGTTTGATTGGATTAACATTGTGTCTAGGTTAGAGTTTGATTAAAACGGTTTCACATGAACTCCAGAATTCGATTTTGTAAAATTGGATGTTGTTTGATTCAATTAACATGGGGTTTTCATTAAACTGAGTATTGCAAAACTACTGGTATGCTTTAATTGCGTTGAGAATAAGTCTAGAATCAAAAGCCCCAAATCCGATTTCTTAAGAACCCTAGAATCGGGTTATGACTAAATCGATAATGTAAGCCCTGATTAGGATAGGGCTTTCATTCTAAAGCATAAAATGAATCAAACGAATGTTTCAATTACCCTGATGGATGTCGGATTGACAGTGCACGAGTAAAACGGGGTTCGACGGCTGTGGGTTGATCCTCGGCGCTTCTGGTTGCTTCTCCGGCGCGGCTGGTGTATGGGAATTCTTCTGAATGACTCGTACAAGGTTTGCAAGTGAATAATTTGTGAGAAGAATACAAGAATTAGTCAAATTTGGTGATCGATTAAGATGAGGTCGACGGTTATGAACATAATTGTCATAATTTGAGTTTAATTTGATTGATGATTATGATTAAAGTTCCATGATGAACAATTAAGGCATTTAGGTGATAATCAATTACAGAATTCAATTCATTTCTGTTATTAATCGCGGATTGGAAATCAAAGGGTCTCGATTTTGACTTCTTAAAGTCAACAGAAGACCAATTTGTCAATTTTGACTTTGGGGAGTCAAATTATTCAATTTGGCATAATTACACAATTAGTCCTTGCAGTGTTGAGTTAAATTTGTAACCGAATCAGTCCCTGGGGTTAGATTTAGTTAACGGGGTTAAGTTTTTAATAGGAAACTTAACGGAATAGTTAACGGGGTTAACCTAAAAAGTCGGATTGTCACATTACGGCCTTTAGTTCTGAAATTAAACAAACTTAAACATGAAGATTTTGAAATTAAACTTAACCAAAGGACCGCCTCAAACCGATTATCAAAACCCCTCTACTGTTTCGATCGATTACCACCGGAATCGATGGATCAGGGCTGGGTTTCGATCGCGAGTGGGTTTAGGAGGAAAACCACTTGAGCCTGGATGTTAAAAGAATTCAACCCGGGTATCAATCGCGATACCCTAGCGGGCGGGACTGGTTAATGAATTGTGCGTGTGTGGGAGAGACCCGGGTTCAAGGCCGGGCTCCCACATCTATTTTTTAAGCAATTTCTGATATATTAAATGTAGGATCGTGAAAGTACAAGATGGTTCTGTTCTTAGTTGAAATTGGCGGAAACAATAACAACTACACAAATGTAATCGAACAGACAGAAAGAATACTTTTAAGAACACTGTTGTATTAAGCTTATGCAGATAAACGATTACAAGTGAAACTCAAACAGAAAGCACGAAAAGCACACATACAATGAAGTGTTTACAGATTATTTATACTCACTTAGAATCAAGACAGCCCCTTGATTCTAAGGATCAGATCTAACACAGACCGTTGATCTGTTGTGTCTTGCTAACTATTACACGTTTTGTCTATATCTAGTTAACTTTATTGAAGCGTCTTCTTTATGCATCATTACTTGCATGCTTGGAGAAGAGCATTGTTGTCCATCATTGGTTATGCCATTGAGGTTCCTTCTGCTTTAAGTGTGTCAGTTGCTTTTGCAGAAAGTTGTAAGTGACGCTTGGTATGGATAGTCAGCTGCAACGATTTGTCTTCAAGGCACAAGGCTGTCAGCAGCAAAGATGTTGATCAGCAGCAAGATGTAACCATCCAGAGCTGCTGATGATTTTCCTGTCAGCAGCATCAAGTGTTGATGCTGCTGAGAAGCTTATCCGCAGCAACTTTGGTCTTCAGCAGATAAGGCTATCCACAGCAGATTTGTTCTTCAGCAGGAGAACAATTATCCGCAGCAGATAAGCTTGTCCGTAGCAGATTGTTGGTCAGCAGCAAACTCTGAGATCAGCAGCATTTGTACTTAGAGAATTTTGTAGCCATCAGTCTTTGGTTCTACAAACTCCCCCTAGACTGATGCTACCAAAATTCTCTTATTGCCTTTGTTGCTGAAGCTTTTGCACATTTCTGACTATCCTTTCAACCAAAGGAAAAAGCTTCGAAAACAGCCATCTTGTACTTTGAAATACAGCCTGCAGTTGTCAAAGTTGTCTGAGTCTTTCTCCATTGGGACCATCTCCCCTTTTTGGTTGCATCAATGGACAAATGTGCATCAGTTTGGGTGCCCACTGATACAAAGGAGGAAGTAAGAAAAGTTGGGCATTGATGTGCCTCTATAATATTCGCCCTGGCCGTCAATTCCAAGATATGAAGTTTCAGTCTGTCCTCATCCACAGTTGTGGAATCCTTGGATCCAGATGGGACCTTAGGCCTAGCCTCTTCATCGCCATCACCCATGGTTTCTTGGCACCTGGGATTCCTCTCAGTGAGGGGAGTTTCCAAGGAAACATCCTCACTGTGAGTTGTCGTGGTTGAGGACTTAGCAATGTTGTCACTGTCCTCCTGGTTATTTGATGGACCAGCAGTAGTGACAGCCTCTTCCACATCCATTCTGTCATAACTCTTAGAGTGGACCTTCAGGGTAGTAGAACTTGGGATGGGTGTGTTGGAAGCAAGATCAATCAGTACCTCCGAGATGGTGGTAGTTGGAGAAGGTACATCATCTTGATCAGGTTCCTCAACACTTAAGTTCAGAAGAGAAAGGAAAGGCTCATGGGGGCTGTTCTATAGATCCGGCAAGTGATCCTGATCCTAATAGAGAGACATCCAAAGGAGTCTTCCTAATAATGTGGCTTTCCCTTATGATATTCTCACCAGAATGTTTTGATTCTGAGTGAGGGCTGTTAGGTTGGGTTTGGGCCTTGGAGGCAAGAGAAGAAGGAGTTCTCTTGCCCCTTTTCCTAGTATATGTCGTTGCAACCGGGGCCCTGTGCTATGGTTGAACGATATCATCCAAAACAGGTGTAAGTAATATTTGTGCCTGTGCATCCTTAGTAGTATGCACAGGGTTCGAATGGTTGAAGCAGACTGTTGTTCAGGATGTGAGGTGGAGGGTGTGGGATCAGTATCAGCTGGGATTGCTGAACTGTCACCCGGGGTACTCTGTATGTTCAGCATTGTAGATAACAATTGAACATTAACCCCTGAGAACTTTTGGAAACAGTTCTCATGTTATCACTTCAGATCAGTGAAAATGCAGATCTTCGTGAAAACCCTAACGGGTAAGACGATCACGTTTGAGGTCGAATCCTTCGACACAATCGACAACGTGAAGGCAAAGATCCAAGACAAGGAAGGTATTCCGCCAGATCAGCAGCGTCTAATCTTCACCAGAAAACAGCTCGAGGACGGCAGAACCTTAGCCGATTACAAAATCCAGAAGGAGTCAAATCTTCTCCTCGTCCTTCTTCTCGGCGGTGGCGCGAAGAAGCGCAAGAATAAGACCACGAAAGATGGAGACAAGTGCGGAACTTATCTGTCACACCCCGACCGATGACTTTAACATTTCGGATTTTAGTATGCCTATTTCAGTTCAATGTAATGCAATTTCAAGTTCTATACTCGTGCAATGCCTCATTATTTTCTCGTCGTAAAATTTAATGCAATGATCCTATACAAATTCGCAAGTTTTACTCGATTATTTACATTTAAACGCTATACAAGAAACTATTTGGTACAAACTTATCAAACCTGAAAAGTCAAGGACTAAAATTGAAAAACATCAAGAAACCCTAGTTAGCACGGTCGTGCTTCGTTCTAGCACGGTCGCGCCAAGTGCTTTGGCACGGTCGCGCGACCTGCTCTGGAACAATCGCGCCCGGTGCCTAGGCACGGTCGCGCCTCTCCTTGGCACGGTCGCGCCTGCGTAACAGAAAAACGTAAATGCAGATTAATCACCCGATCGTTCGAATCCGAAACCGTTATACGTTTCTTTTCCCCTTAACAATTGTATTACCACTTTTCAAATCCCAAACGCCTTAGTATTCATTTGCAAGAAAACTCTCTCAAGCAAATTTCAAGAAATAAACTCTCTCAAAGCTTTTCGACCCAAATTCTCCCAACTCAGTAGCAGAATCGCGATATCAAACCATCTCTGAAGCTTCCGGACTGTCTGGATTGACCGGAGTTGCAGTAAAGATCGTCGGAACTCGAGCCGTCGTCGCCGGAGCTTCCTTCCAACCGTTCTCTATAAATTCGTTTCGGTTCAGGGTAAATATAATCGTCTTCTCATTCACTTCAGTATCATTATCAAAAGCCCTCATCCAATTTGGGCTTCCACAATAGAAATCGACCAGAATCAGAAACCATGTTTCCAATAAAAATGATTTAATCGAACCCATACTTAAACCCGATTTCCATACAATTAAGGTATATGAAAAGACACGTAATAACCTATTAATCAAAAGCACTAACAATTCCAGTGTTTAAAATACAAGAAATTCTCGATTCGTGTCTGATTTAGATTAGACACGGTCGCGCTAATCATCTAGCGCGGCCGTGCCTCGTTTAGCGCGGTCGTGTCATCCGTCCAGACCTTGTCATGCCCTTTGGGCTAGTCTCTGTTGTGTCTAAAAATCATAGACGCGACCGTGCCGGGCTAAGGCACGGTCGTGCCTGATGACTTGTCTAGATTGTGCTCCTGATTGATCAACCCGGTCGCGCCCCGACTAGCGCGGTCGCGCCCGTGGTTTGAGCACGATCGTGTCCTTCCGAGGCACGGTCGTGCTAGACTCAGAATTTTTAACAGAATTATAATTTTTATATTTTAATCAGTAAATGTTTCAGATTTTATAAAAAATATGTTTTCTGTATTTAAAAATAGATTAAAAGTTTAATCTTGGCATAAATGTAATTTATTGAAAAGTTTATAAAAATTAAATTTATATTTATCATCTTACACTTAAATGATGTTTTAAATAATTAAGTTACAAGATTTATAAATAATGATGACTTATTTACTTTACATTTTAAATCAAAATCGTTTTATTTATTTATACTTAATTACAATTAATATTGACATTATTTCATAAACTATAGTTATACACTTATTTATTTAATTCAAACCTAATTAAATTGTTTTAAACATATTTTACCTCAAACTTTATATATTTTATTCAATCCTTTTTAAATACAAACCAATGGTTTTACATACAAATCCAACTTTCATTCTTAAACTTTATACATCTATGTGATTCAATGCATATTACTATTTAGGTTAAAGTGTGCTTTTCAAGGATCTTTTTGCTATCTATATTCCTTGTTAGCTTCACTTCCACACCAAGTGAGTATTCACAACCCCTTTTTACTCTTTTAAACTTTTGGGGTGGAACATGAACTCTATACTCATTACACATTACACAATTACATTTACACAAACAACACAAGTGCAAAAATCCTATTTACATACATGTGTGCAAAAATTTGAGCTTTGTGCCCGAGTGCTAGGTGTGTTTAACCTTTGTATGCTCTTATGTGCAATCATTAACTATACAAGCCGACGGTTTTCAATGATGGATCTATTGAGTCTGACAAACCCACCCATGGTACGCGGTGATTGAAACCGACAACACATTTGTTTTGCATGCTAGTTACAAGGTTTGATTGTACATCTGGTTACACAATAGTTACTCCCCATAAACGCTTTATTTATCATGTCATGTAAAGGATTTGTTTTCAACTATATGCTATCTATATACAACTGTGTTATACTCACCAACTTTTTAGTTGACTTTATTTTATTCATGTTTCAGGCCCCAATATGTGAGATTGATTCAAGACGTGTTCAACATAGGATTTGGACTTAGCAAAATAAATCAAGAATTTTATGAATTGTTTATGTTTCTTGTTTGAATTTGATCTTGTACTTGGATTTATTGTAATGCAAATTTGACTTTAATATATTTCAATTTAGTCAACCATGTGCTATGAACAGTCTTACATGTCCCGCCCCGATGATTCCGCCATCGGTCGGGGTGTGACAGATTGGTATCAGAGCCTTGGTTATAGGGAATTAGGTTATTAGACATCTTGACCTAGACTATAACTTTAGGACACCCACTTATACTATGCTTCATGATTTTGTGCTATGTGTTACATGCTATGTGCTACATGCTTACCATGATTAATTATTATTATATTTGCTACCTTCTTTGTTAGAAATGCATGACTTATTAGGATATTCTTAAATAATAATTAAATAAATAATATCCTTCCCTATGTCTTAAACCTCTTATTATTCTTATCTTCTTTTTCTATCTTTATCCTTTCTAAGCATGTGGAAAATTCTTGAAGCAAAAATCTCTAAAATTTTTTTATTTCTTCGTTAAAGTTTTTAGACTTGTTAAATTATTTGAGGACACGTGCAATCTGGAAGGGTGACACCTGTATTTTGGGTTTTCTGTCTAGGAAAGCATTTCGCATAAATCCCAATCAACCGAGGGACCCGTATGCTTTCCTGGGAATTCTCGAGATGAGTGTTTACCTATAGGCTAAAGCATGTCTCCTTGAAAATTATATAAGTTTAAATTAACCTTAATGTGCCTTAGTATTCAAGTGATTTTATCACTTTTGAGTACAATCCAAACTATGAATATCTACCTTTTATTTGGTTTTCTCATTCTATTAAATCCTAGCAATTCTCATAAGTTCTTACAACCTTTCTTGTCTTGTGAAAATCTGTAGAATGCCTCCTCGTCGTGCTCCCGCCGCTAACGCCAACTCCGACATTGCTGCTATTCTTACTCAATTGGTGACACAACTCACCCAAGCCAATGGTGCCACTAATGGCAATGGAAGCAATAGTGGTAATAATGGTGGTAATGGTGGAAATGGTGGTAATCCATCCCAATGCACCTTCAAGCACTTCAATTCGTGCAATCCCCTAAAGTTTTATGGAACCGAAGGAGCTACCGGACTCCTCCAATGGTTCGAAAGTATTGAGAATACCTTTCTCAATAGTGACTGTCCCGACAACCTCCGTGTTCGTCATGCTACTAGTGTCCTTCAAAAGCGGGCACTTACATGGTGGAATGGGGAGAAAAGGAATAGGGGTGTTGATGTAGCTATGGCCTTACCTTGGGATGAGGTCAAAAGGCTTATGACCGAGGAGTTCTGTCCTCGCAATGAAGTGAAGAAGTTAGAGGCCGAATTTTGGGATCTTGCCCAAGATAGTGGGGAACACTTGGCTTACACAACTCGGTTCCATGAATTGAGTCTTCTTGTGCCCCACATGGTCACTCCATTATCTCGTTGCATCGAAAAGTACATTGGTGGGCTACCAAGACAAATTCAAGATACTGTCTTAGGTAGAAATCCTGCTACTTTGGAAGATGCCATCCGCCTGTCTGCTACCCTAACCGATAATCATGTTAAAGCTGGAACTCTTACCAAAAAGGGTTCTAAGAAAGTTGCTGAAACCGTAACCCCTCCTAACCACACCAAAGAAGCTACAACCGAGCCCTCTCGCAACACTAGAAAGAGGAAGGTTAGAAATTTTGCTGTGGTGACTCCTGCTGTTCCCGTGAACCAAGCTGCACCTATGGTTCAAGCACCAGTCAAAAAGCCATATGGTGGAATTTACCCACTTTGTGCCACCTGCAACTATCCTCATCCCCAAAACATCCCATGTCGCCTTTGTACTTATTGTGGGAGATATGGTCATACGGTTAATGTTTGTAGGACCAAAGCCCTTACGGGCCAAGTCAACCCTCCAAACCAAACCGTACCTCAAGTGGCTAATCAAGGTGCTCCCGCCATTGCTAATGGGCGTGCTTGTTATGAGTGTGGTGACCCGAATCATTTTCGTAATCTATGTCCAAGGTTCGCAAATACTAGACAAGGTGGAGCTCGTGGGCGTGATTTCAACATTAACGCCAACGAAACTCAAGCCAACAACGATGTGGTTAATGGTACATTCCTTGTTAATAGTCAATATGACTCCATTTTGTTCGATACCGGTGCCGATAAAAGTTTTGTGTCACTTAATTTTGAGCCTTTACTTGCAAAGACACGATCCCAATTAGAGAAAACCTTCACCGTTGAAATAGCAAATGGTGACTCCCTTACAATTGAGTCTATTATCTATGATTGCTCTTTAGAACTTAATGATCATGCATTCCCAATCAACCTTATTCCAATGCCACTAGGAAGCTTTGACATTATCATAGGTATGGATTGGCTATCAAATCATCATGCCGAAGTTATTTGCTTTGAAAAGTGCATCCGAATTCCGCTACCTTCGGGAGAAACCTTAAGGGTTTTTGGTGAAAAGACTTGCAAGGGTCTTAAATTGATGTCTTGTACTACTGCTCAAAAGTACTTACGAAAGAAGTACATCGCCTTCCTAGCTCATATTGTTCAAAAGGATGTCAAGGAGAAGAGTATCCAAGACATTCCCATTATTCGAGATTTTCCCGAAGTGTTTCCTAAAGATTTATCCGGTCTTCCTCCCGTTCGTCAAGTCGAGTTCCGTATTGATCTCATGCCCGGAGCTAACCCTGTTGCTAGAGCTCCTTATCGTCTTGCACCTTCCGAAATGCAAGAGCTCGCAAGTCAACTTCAAGAACTCTCCGATAAAGGGTTCATTCGCCCGAGTCATTCACCGTGGGGTGCACCCGTCTTATTTGTAAAGAAGAAGGATGGATCATTTCGCATGTGTATTGACTATCGCGAACTCAATAAGCTTACTATCAAGAATCGCTATCCTTTGCCTAGAATCGATGATCTCTTTGATCAACTTCAAGGTTCTACGTGTTTCTCGAAGATTGATCTTCGATCTGGTTATCATCAGCTCCGTGTTCAAGAAGATGACATTCCTAAGACTGCTTTCAGAACAAGATATGGTCATTACGAGTTCATGGTTATGCCTTTTGGATTAACCAATGCACCCGCAGTTTTCATGGACCTCATGAATCGTGTGTGCAAACCGTACCTTGATAAATTCGTGATCGTTTTCATTGACGATATCTTAATCTATTCCAAGACTAAAGCCGACCATGAAGAACACCTTAGATTGGTTTTGGACCTTTTAAAGAAAGAACAACTATATGCCAAGTTCTCCAAATGTGAATTTTGGTTAAAAGAAGTTCAATTTCTTGGTCACATCGTCAACGACAAGGGTATTCATGTTGATCCTGCTAAGATCGAAACGGTTAAAAATTGGAATGCCCCGAAGACTCCTACCGAAGTTCGTTCATTTCTTGGTCTTGCGGGTTATTATCGTCGTTTCATCTCAAACTTCTCAAAGATTGCTGTCCCTCTTACCGCCTTGACCCATAAGGGTAAAGCTTATGAATGGGGACCGAAACAAGAAGAAGCTTCCCAAACTCTTAAGCATAAGTTGTGCAATGCTCCCATTTTGACTCTCCCCGATGGAAATGATGATTTAGTTGTCTATTGTGATGCTTCTAACCAAGGTCTTGGTTGTGTCCTCATGCAACGAGGAAAAGTGATCGCTTATGCATCAAGACAACTCAAAATTCATGAAAAGAATTATACGACGCACGATCTCGAGTTAGGTGCGGTCGTATTCGCGTTAAAGATTTGGAGACATTACCTATACGGCACGAAATGTGTGGTATTCACCGACCACAAAAGTCTTCAACATATCTTCAACCAAAAAGAACTCAATATGAGGCAACGACGTTGGGTCGAACTCCTTAACGACTACGACTGCGAGATTCGCTACCATCCCGGCAAAGCGAATGTTGTAGCCGATGCTTTTAGTCGAAAAGACCATGTTATGCTTCATTGCGCCCGTATTCAATCCGATATTCAAACCCGTATCCTGGAAGCTCAACACGTCTCGGTTACCGAGGGTAACATGTATGAAGAAATGTCGTGTGGTGTTGAACTTCTTCTTGAATCTAAACCCAATGGCTTACTATATTACTTGAACCGTATTTGGGTTCCCGATCGCGATGATCTCCGTACAATTCTCATGAATGAGGCTCATAAGACTCGTTATTCTATTCATCCTGGTGCGAATAAAATGTACCAAGATCTTCGTCAGCTTTATTGGTGGCCCGGTATGAAGAAGGACATTGCTCTTTATGTTGCCAAATGCTTAACTTGCTCCAAAGTCAAAGCCGAACATCAGCGTCCTTCTGGTTTACTCGAACAACCAGAAATTCCCGTGTGGAAATGGGAGAATTTAGCTATGGATTTCATTACCAAGCTCCCTCGCACCTCGAGTGGTTATGATAGTATTTGGGTGATCATTGATCGACTCACCAAATCTGCCCATTTCTTGCCTATTCGTGAAGACTTCAAAGTGGAGAAATTAGCCCGAATTTACGTTGATGAAATTGTGAGCCGTCATGGCGTTCCCTTGAACATAATATCCGATAGAGACGCTCGGTTCACTTCTCGATTTTGGCAATCTCTCCAATCTGCTCTTGGTACTCGTTTGGATTTGAGCACGGCTTACCATCCCCAAACTGATGGTCAAACCGAGCGAACAATCCAAACTCTTGAAGACATGCTTAGAGCTTGTGTAATCGATTTTGGTGGCAATTGGGATTCACATTTATCCCTTATTGAGTTTTCTTATAACAATAGCTACCACACAAGTATCAACATGGCTCCATTCGAAGCTCTCTATGGTCGCAAGTGTCGTTCTCCGATCTGTTGGAACGAGATTGGTGAAGCACAAATCACCGGTCCCGAGTTAATTCAAGAAACTTCCGACAAGATTATTCAAATCCGTGACAATATTCGAGTAGCGAGGAGTCGACAAAAGAGTTATGCCGACAAGCGTCGAAAACCCTTGGAATTCCAAGTCGGTGATCTCGTTCTTCTTAAGGTATCTCCATGGAAGGGTGTGATCCATTTTGGAAAGAAAGGCAAGTTATCGCCTCGTTATGTTGGTCCGTTCAAAATGCTTGAAAGGATTGGGAAAGTGGCTTACAAGCTCGAGTTACCTCCATCTCTTGGCAATGTGCATCCTACATTTCATATATCTAATCTAAAGAAGTGTCTCGCCGACGAAAATCTCCATATACCGCTTGACGACGTGCGCATTGATGAAAAGATGCACTTCGTTGAGAAACCGGTGGAAATTATGGATCGTGAAGTCAAGCAACTCAAGCGAAGTCGCATTCCTATCGTTAAAGTTCGTTGGGAATCTAAGCGTGGTCCTGAGTTCACTTGGGAACGAGAAGACCAAATGAAGCTCAAGTACCCTCATCTTTTTACTAATAATGTTGTTTCCTCTAGCTAAATTTCGGGACGAAATTCTCTCAACATGGGGAGACTGTAACATTTCGGATTTTAGTATGCCTATTTCAGTTCAATGTAATGCAATTTCAAGTTCTATACTCGTGCAATGCCTCATTATTTTCTCGTCGTAAAATTTAATGCAATGATCCTATACAAATTCGCAAGTTTTACTCGATTATTTACATTTAAACGCTATACAAGAAACTATTTGGTACAAACTTATCAAACCTGAAAAGTCAAGGACTAAAATTGAAAAACATCAAGAAACCCTAGTTAGCACGGTCGTGCTTCGTTCTAGCACGGTCGCGCCAAGTGCTTTGGCACGGTCGCGCGACCTGCTCTGGAACGATCACGCCCGGTGCCTAGGCACGGTCGCGCCTCTCCTTGGCACGGTCGCGCCTGCGTAATAGAAAAACGTAAATGCAGATTAATCACCCGATTGTTCGAATCCGAAACCGTTATACGTTTCTTTTCCCCTTAACAATTGTATTACCACTTTTCAAATCCCAAACGCCTCAGTATTCATTTGCAAGAAAACTCTCTCAAGCAAATTTCAAGAAAGAAACTCTCTCAAAGCTTTTCGACCCAAATTCTCCCAACTCAGTAGCAGAATCGCGATATCAAACCATCTCTGAAGCTTCCGGACTGTCTGGATTGACCGGAGTTGCAGTAAAGATCGTCGGAACTCGAGCCGTCGTCGCCGGAGCTTCCTTCCAACCGTTCTCTATAAATTCGTTTCGTTTCAGGGTAAATATAATCGTCTTCTCATTCACTTCAGTATCATTATCAAAAGCCCTCATCCAATTTGGGCTTCCACAATAGAAATCGACCAGAATCAGAAACCATGTTTCCAATAAAAATGATTTAATCGAACCCATACTTAAACCCGATTTCCATACAATTAAGGTATATGAAAAGACACGTAATAACCTATTAATCAAAAGCCCTAACAATTCCAGTGTTTAAAATACAAGAAATTCTCGATTCGTGTCTGATTTAGATTAGACACGGTCGCGCTAATCATCTAGCGCGGCCGTGCCTCGTTTAGCGCGGTCGTGTCATCCGTCCAGACCTTGTCATGCCCTTTGGGCTAGTCTCTGTTGTGTCTAAAAATCATAGACGCGACCGTGCCGGGCTAAGGCACGGTCGTGCCTGATGACTTGTCTAGATTGTGCTCCTGATTGATCAACCCGGTCGCGCCCCGACTAGCGCGGTCGCGCCCGTGGTTTGAGCACGATCGTGCCCTTCCGAGGCACGGTCGTGCTAGACTCAGAATTTTTAACAGAATTATAATTTTTATATTTTAATCAGTAAATGTTTCAGATTTTATAAAAAATATGTTTTCTGTATTTAAAAATAGATTAAAAGTTTAATCTTGGCATAAATGTAATTTATTGAAAAGTTTATAAAAATTAAATTTATATTTATCATCTTTCACTTAAATGATATTTTAAATAATTAAGTTACAAGATTTATAAATAATGATGACTTATTTACTTTACATTTTAAATCAAAATCGTTTTATTTATTTATACTTAATTACAATTAATATTGACATTATTTCATAAAGTATAGTTATACACTTATTTATTTAATTCAAACCTAATTAAATTGTTTTAAACATATTTTACCTCAAACATTATATATTTTATTCAATCCTTTTTAAATACAAACCAATGGTTTTACATACAAATCCAACTTTCATTCTTAAACTTTATACATCTATGTGATTCAATGCATATTACTATTTAGGTTAAAGTGTGCTTTTCAAGGATCTTTTTGCTATCTATATTCCTTGTTAGCTGCACTTCCATACCAAGTGAGTATTCACAACCCCTTTTTACTCTTTTACACTTTTGGGGTGGAACATGAACTCTATACTCATTACACATTACACAATTACATTTACACAAACAACACAAGTGCAAAAATCCTATTTACATACATGTGTGCAAAAATTTGAGCTTTGTGCCCGAGTGCTAGGTGTGTTTAACCTTTGTATGCTCTTATGTGCAATCATTAACTATACAAGCCGACGGTTTTCAATGATGGATCTATTGAGTCTGACAAACCCACCCATGGTACGCGGTGATTGAAACCGACAACACATTTGTTTTGCATGCTAGTTACAAGGTTTGATTGTACATCTGGTTACACAATAGTTACTCCCCATAAACGCCTTATTTATCATGTCATGTAAAGGATTTGTTTTCAACTATATGCTATCTATATACAACTGTGTTATACTCACCAACTTTTTAGTTGACTTTATTTTATTCATGTTTCAGGCCCCAATATGTGAGATTGATTCAAGACGTGTTCAACATAGGATTTGGACTTAGCAAAATAAATCAAGAATTTTATGAATTGTTTATGTTTCTTGTTTGAATTTGATCTTGTACTTGGATTTATTGTAATGCAAATTTGACTTTAATATATTTCAATTTAGTCAACCATGTGCTATGAACAGTCTTACATGTCCCGCCCCGATGATTCCGCCATCGGTCGGGGTGTGACATTACCTAATGACGTCCGTTTCTTTTCTGAGATATGCATTGGAGAAGAGTGTGGCTTCCGTGATGGGGATATCCTTGCCATCCTCCTTGGCTTTGATTTGGGGAATCCCTTGTTCGGTAGAGTAGACGGCGGTACTCCAGAAATCCTCCATATGAGGGATATGTGTGACATGGTTGGTTGTGAGGGCAAATTGGATCTTTGATCGACATAAGAAGTCGATCATATCATTGAATCCTTCGGATATCTTTCACTTGGTTGGGTATGACAGTGAGGGATGAAGGGCTTTGAAAGTGATGGGGGCTTGAAAGAAAGTGATGGGGACTTGAAGGAAAGTGATGTTGGTTTAGGGAGAAGTGGAAGGTGAAGAGGTGGAAATTTGATTTGTTTTATAATGGCAGAGGAGAGAAAAAGCAAAATGATTTGTACTGTACAACCCAATTCACCTTTTATTGTTACAACTGTAATGCACCGAGGCAGTCATGGTAAAGACTGACGGGAATTTTAACAGCGGGTAAAGATTAATTTGGACTTAAATTTACCAATCAGCTGCAAACTTGATTGCTGTGGATGCGGAAGGTTAAGTCTGTCAGTAGTAAACTTATCTGCTGCTGATGGATTTAATAATCCGCAGCAAGGATGTTGCTGCTGACAATCTTAAAGAAATCCGCAGGAAGCCTGTTCCTGTTGATAACTTAAAGCAGTCAGCTGCAAATCTTTTGCTGCTAAGGATTAAACCTGTCAGCAGCTGAAGGACAAAAATGCTGCTTACTTATAACTTGTATTTACAACATAAGACAAAACACAAAAATAGAGTGGAGAAGAATTTTAATCAAAGTTCATCATACCAATTGATTCAACTAAATATTTAAATCTAGCTTCATCAAAAGGTTTTGTAAACAAATCAGCATATTGCTCATTCGTAAGAACTTTGGTTAAAATAATCCTCTTTTTCTCAGCTTGATCTCTTATGAAATGATACCTGATGTCAATGTGCTTTGTCTTTGAGTGCTGAACCAGATTGTTTGTGATTGAGATAGCACTCATGTTGTCAATGTGAATTGGAGTTGCCATGAAAGTCATCCCATAATCCAACATTTGATTTTGTATCCAGATGACTTGTGCACAGCAACTTGAAGCTGCAATGTATTCTGCTTCAGCTGTAGAAGTTGGAACACGTGTTTGCTTCTTGCACTGCCATGAAATCAATCTCCCTCCCAGAAACTGACATCCCCCTGAAGTGGACTTTTTGTCCAGGTTGCATCCCCCATAGTCACTGTCAGTGTATGCATGTAGATTAAACATGTCATTTTTAAAGTACCATAGTCCAATTCTTGGGGCACCCTTTAGGTATCTAAAGATTCTCTTGACAGCCTGAAGATGTGAAACTTTTGGAGCTGCTTGAAATCTTGCACAGAGGCAAACATGATATCTGGCCTTGAGGCAGTGAGATACATGAGAGACCCTATCATTGCACGATACTGATGTTGATCAGTGTCTTGGCCATATTTTTCTGGAGTCAGTTGATGATGCACTTGCATGGGGGTCTTGCAGCAGAGCAGTCAACCATTTTGAATCTTTCCAGAATGTTCTTTACATATTTGGATTGGCTGATGAAGATTCCATTTGGGACCTGTTTGACTTGTAGACCCAAGAAGAAATTTAGTTCACCCATTGAACTCATTTCAAACTTTGAGTGCATCAGAGTCTCAAAGTCTTTGCACAGTTGTTTCCTTGTTGATCCAAAGATGATATCATCAACATAAATTTGAACTAGTAAGATTTCTCCCCCTTCATATTTGATAAACAGGGTCTGGTCTATGGCACCTCTTCTGAAGTTTTTGCTTAGTAGATATCCGGACAAGGTTTCATACCAGGCTCTTGGTGCCTGATGTAGGCCATACAGAGCTTTGTCCAGCTTGAACACTTGAGTAGGATGTGCAGGATGTATATAGCCTGGAGGCTGTTTGATGTATACTTCCTCACCAATCTTCCCATACAGAAAGGCACTTTTGACATCCATTTGATAGATAGTGAAATTCTTGGATGCAGCATATGCCAGGAAGATTCTGATGGCCTCCAGTCTGGCAACAGAGCAAAGACTTCAGCATAGTCAATCCCTTCTTCCTGAGTGTAGCCTTGAGCTACAAGTCTGGCTTTGTTCTTGACTACAATGCCTCTCTCGTCTTGCTTGTTCCTGAAAACCCATCGTGTGCCAATAGCATATTTACATGGTGGAAGATCAACAAGTTTCCAGACATCTTGCCTCTTGAATTGCAGCAATTCTTCCTGCATTGCTTCAATCCAGCTGCTGTGTTTGAGTGCTTCATCTATCTTCTTGGGTTCCACCTGAGATAAGAAACAATAAAACAGGCATATATTGGCCTCATGAGATTTGCTTCTTGTGAGAACTCCTTGGTGTATTTGACCAATAATATTCTCTTGAGGATGTTCTTTGTGGAACCTCTGTGCTGGTACCACCTCCAGCTGCATCCCTTGCTCTAGATTGCTTTGATTTTGATCAGGGGCCTCTTCATTCATGGTGGAAGAGTCTTCAACTGCATTATCCACATCAATATTTTCAGCAAGAGCATCAGTAGCATCTACATCATTTACAAAAGAGTCTTCATTTAGATTTTCAGTTTCAGACAGGCTGTTGCTGGTGATATTAGACCGTCTTGTTCCTGCTTCAATTGCTTCCACAACTGATGGAGGATCAATTGATGGTCTTCTCAGACTGACAGAAGATTTTGGAAAATCCAGTCTGTAGTCAGTGGATGAAGTGGAGGCAGGTGTTTGTGTAGACGTAGACTCCATATTTGAGAAGGTGAGAGGCTCAAATATTTGGGAGAATGAGTCTATGTCAAAGAGCCAGTTTGGTCCTCTTCCCTGCCCACAGACAATGTGTTCTCTGCATTCCACATTTGCCGATTCTTCAACAATTCTTGTTCTTGAATTGAATACTCGATAGGCCTTTGATTGAGAGGAATAGCCTATGAAATATCCTTCATCAGATTTGGCACCAAACTTAGGAAGAATCCCATGTGTGATGAGAATGGTGCATGGAAACCCAAAAGGTTTTAGGAACCCAATGTAGGGAATTCTTTGAAACCAAAGTTCATAGGGTGTTTTGTTGAGGGGTTTGACAATTAGAACTCGGTTTTGCACATAATAGGCTGTGCTAACTGCTTCTGCCCAGAATGTGAGTGGCAGTTTTGAGTCAGCCAACATAGATCTGGCTGACTCAATAAGAGTTCTGTTTCTTCTTTCAACAACTCCATTTTGTTGAGGAGTTCTTGGAGCACTGTATTGTCTTTCTATCCCCTTACTTTCACAGAAAGAGTTCAAGGTGTGTTTCTTGAACTTTGTGCCTTGATCACACCTTATGATCTTCACCTTTTGATTACTTTGATTTTCTACCCTGAGAATGTAGGATTTGAGAATTTCAGCAGTTTCATCTTTAGTTCTCAAGAAGTATACCCATGAGAATCTGGTGTAGTCATCAGTTATCACCAGACAGTACGACTTCTTGCCCATTGACATGACATTTGTAGGACCAAAGAGATCCATATGCAGCAGTTGCAGTGGAGTGTCATTTGTATTCAAGGTCTTGGGCTTGTGAGAGCTTTTGTGTTGTTTCCCCTTTAAGCATGCAATGCAGTGGTCTTCCAGCTGAAATTCTTTGTCAGGAATCCCTCTGACAAGATTATTCTTCACCAATTTGTTGATAGTTTTGATATTAACGTGGCTTAATCTCCTATGCCAGAGAGCTGATTCATCAACTGAGGCCTTTGATAAAAAGCAGGAAACACTCCCAGATGGAGTGACTTCATTCATGTCCAGTACATAGAGATTTTCTTTTCTCTGAGCAGTTAATAAAATGCTTTCTGGAGGAGGTGTGGATAAGCCTGGAGTCAGTACAAAACATTCTTTATTTGTGAAGAGCATCCAATGCTTTTGGTCACAGACCTGGGAAACACTCATGAGATTGAAGTCCAATTCTTTAACATAGTTGACCTTATTAATGCTCATTCTTTCGTTGGACACAGTTCCTTGTCCAATAATGGATCCTCCTTTTGAGTCACTTCCAAAGGCAACATATCCTCCATTGAAATGTCTAAAGTTTGAGAGGATGGATCTGTTGCCTGTCATGTGCCTGGAACACCCACTGTCTACCACCCAAGTGTTATTCTTATGACCTGGCTGTCCCTGCACATGCTATATTTCTAATTAGTAGAAGGAACCCGAGAGTCTGCAGACTTGAAAAAGATGGTTGTTATTTTATCCTTTTCAGTATGTTTGCAGTCAATGGAACCAATGACAGTGCTTGAAGATGGTTTGCCTTTCCATTGCCTTGTTGGTGATTTTCTAGTTTTCCTCACACTATCAGCAGCAGATTTTGCTACTGATGTTTCTGGCTTGTTGACAGCGGATCCTGCTGCTGATAGCTTTGTTGAAGTGTCAGCATTCTTTGCTACTGTGGGCTTTGACTTGGATTTTGCCTTATCAGCAGCAGATTTTGCTGTGGATGATTTTAGCTTGTCAGCAGCAGATTTGGTTGCTGCTGAAGGCTTTTGCTTTGTTTTCTTGAGCTTAACTAGAGTAACAACCGATGTATGCTGATCCTTCATTACCCTTTGTCTTTGAGGGGCTTGATGAAGGATCTGGTTGAAAGGGTTAAACTTACAGTTTGTAGCAAAGTGGTCTGATTCACCACAAATGATGCAAGTTTGTTGAGATTTAGGCAGCTTCACTCTTGAGGGAGATAGAGACTTTCTGAACTTTGTTGCTTTGTCTTCGTAGCTTCTTACCTTCTTATTTTTGTTAGTATTTTCAAAGGCATGCTGCTTTGAATGTCTTTGATATTCCAGGTAATGAAAGCAGGTGCTAGCAGTGTGGTTATATCTGCCACACACAAAGCATGATTTTGCCAGTTTATCTTTTGAAAGGTAGACATAGTCCTTTCTTTGGAACAGATCCTTGAAGTTCCATGGATGAGCTTTGTTATGTTCAAAGGTGGCTTCTTCTAGGGTCCTTTGAACATATGGAACTTTTTCTTCAGGCTTACGAGATATATCAAATACCTTTCTCTTTGTGATTGGCATGAACTGAGGCTTGGGGTTTGTGGGTTCTGATGTCTGTCCCTTTTCTAGCTTTCTTCCATCTGGAGGATAGCTGATCTTGATCTGTTTGAATGGTACAGGGGCTAGAACAGCTGGAAGAATAGCAGGGACTGCAACTCTATTCAGAAAAACTTCAGATGGGACTACACTGGTTTCATCATGGTCTGAGTGAGTTGACTCAGATTCCGATGAGGTAGTGCAGTCTTCGATGAAAGGTTCATCCGTTGAAGGATCAAGGTTTTGGTTTGAAGTGTCAAGATTTTCAACATTGAAGCTTGGTTCGTATATGGCAATATAGCCAGGAGGAGGAGGAACAGCATTGTACTGATCATTGTTATACCCAAGTCCAGTTTTTACCTTCTCATGGACTTGAATATCTAAAAGTCTTTGTAACTTTTTGGAGGAAAATTCATATTTTTCAACATGAACTTTCTGTTCTGCCAGTTCAGCTCTGGTAGCTTTTAGTTTGACCAGTAGATCATCAATCTGAGTTTCAAGATTAGTTTGTTCGTGTTTTAGCGATGAAATCTCCTTTTTAAGGCAGTTAATCTTTTCTTTATAAGTATTTTCAACCTTTTTGAACTCAGATTTCATCTGAAGAAACTCTTCATTTTGATCTATAAGGTTTTGGTTGTGCTTTCTATAACCCAAAACTTTATCAATACATGCTTGAGTGCAAAGATGTTCAAATACCTGAGGTGGTATCTCTGTAGTGTCTGCCATTAGAGCTTGATTGCTGACGGGCAGTTCTTCATATTGAAAGCTCCAGTCGAACTCAGAAGTTCCAACAGTTGCACAGGCTGCAGTTTGAACTGGAGGAGTAGCTTGATGTTGTTGTCTTGGTTGGGCTTGGTGAGCTTGTCTTGACTGAGAAGTGACTGGATTTGCTCTTGGTGCCTTGCATTCTCTAGCAAAGTGACCCAGAAGGTTACAGTTGTAACATCTGAGTTTGCTTTTATCCAAGCCAACTCTGGTGTTGGAGTTGTTACTTGGAATGGGTCTTCCGGTTCTGGAGTAGTACCTCTTTGCTCTTATAGAGAGCATGGCATATGAGTGTTGTATGTCCATTTCTTCTAAATCAGCTGGATGAAAGCATTCCAGATCCTCCTTGATAAAGGACATATTGTTTGAGCTTTCAGAAACAAAAGAAGCAGAGGTTGATGTTTGAGGAGGAGCTTCTAGGAGAAATGGTGAGCTGTTTGTTTGAGAGATTGGAGTTTGAGGATGGGTGATGATGGGAGGATAGTAGTTACTTGAACTAGGACCCGAGTGTTCAGAATGGAGGGCAGAGGAGGTGGTGGTGGATGTTGAGGCTGTTTGCTAGCTTGAGCTTCTTTCTGTTCTCTTTGACTTTCTCCGAGCCAGCAAACATTTTCTCAAGAGCTTCCCAGAGCTCTTTGGCAGTTTTGTAACTTCTGAAGTTATGAAAAACTTCATTTGGAAGGCACATTTGGATAGCTCCTAGTGCCTTGAAGTCCACCTCCATCTTTTTTATATCCTCTTCTGAGTACTTGGAGGGATCCTTTGGAACTGATGGTCCTCCAGAGTCAGCAGATGCCACCATGGGAATGTAGGGTCCATCCCTGATGGATTTCCACATTCCATACTCCTGATAACAGAAAAAACTTTCCATACGATTTTTCCACATGTCGTAGTCTTCTCCAGACACCAATCTTCGTGGTCGGTTGATACTGCCGATGTCTTCAAACCCGTTGCTTTCTGCCGTTTTTGTTCTTGGTGACTTGATGAAAGAGAGAGAGTTTAGAATAGAACCAGAAGTGATTAAACAAGTGTGAGTTTGTTTAATCTGAGCCAAATTAATAAAAATCAAACTTTATAATATTATATTACTATGTAAATGTGTTTTAACCCGGGAAACAGCCCGTAGGCTCGGGTTTGAATTATTAACATATTTTTATAAATTATACCCACTTTTATAAATAATATATTGTTATTATTATCAAGTAAAAATAATATGTTTATATTATTTTTAAGCCATAAATTCATATAAAATAATACGTTTATATTATTTTCAAACTGTGACCCGTATTATTAAATAATATATATTTATATTATTTCGAATCATTTTATAACATCATGTATCGATTGAGACTAAATAATAATATAATTAGTTATATTATTTACTCGTATATATATATATATATATATATATATTTATCTTTTCAATTTTCATGAATGACAAAACACCCGATTTTATTTATTATTATTTCTTTCATTCGTCGCGTAAAGTAATCCTTAACTCCGTTGACACTTTCGTCCACTCTTGAATATTAGAGCGGTTCTTTAAGACGCTTCTTTCCGTGTCACTGTCACAATTCCCATTATCATCCCTAATTTATGTGTTTATAATTTTAGGACATTCGTAGGTCTTTTGAGACTTACACTCGTGGTTCCAACTTACCTCTAGGGTGAAACTACCTTCAACGCTAAGCATGTGAGTTTTCACGGCCCCTTTTACTGTTTTAACTTGGGGGAGAAAACATGACTAAAAATTTTTTGGATTTCATAATTCGTATGATATCAATGTTAAATGCTAAGCGTAACGCTATCACAGAAAGTCCTCAACTAATATCGGACCGTTAATATGGATCTTAGCGAGGTAATATTTAGTAGTACTACTGGGTTTGACAAATCCCACCCGCGTTAGTCGCGCTAACTCGATTAGATATCGAGCGGGTGAAATGTTAGCCTACTCACACCGCCAGTATTGATAGACCTGGCAGGAGGCAATAAACAAACAGTCAGCTTTGGTTGCGAGCGCTTGAGCTGAACATGAACTTAGGTTAGCTACCTATAGATACGTACTGAATAATCATAAATCCGGTAAACCCTTATTTACTTATATTGAAACCTGTGGACTCACCAACCTCGTGTTGACATATTTTCTTACATGTTTTCTCAGGTCGCTAAGATAAGACACAGGTGCACGTTAGGACATGCATCGGATTCAACTTCTTGATTATGATTTATTTATGTTTGCTTGAATTATGCCATTGTACTTGTTCTTATTGGACGTTTGGACTTTTTGGACTTTCGAACTTTGGTTTTGGGCACGTGTATTTTGCGCATTTACTTTCTTTACGCTTCCGCATTGATACTCTGATTTAAAATATATTTTCATTTTGAGTCCCATGTAGAGTCGTTCAAAGTAACTAATGTCTGAGATCCTGGTTCGTCACATCCCAAATGGTAAAACTTCGTTAGTTGAAATTGGGGGTGTGACAGTATACACCACTAAGTCCTTCAGGTAGGTCCAGTTGATACGTTACTGGCCCGATTCTCTTCACTATCTTGAATGGTCCAACATAACAAGGATTAAGCTTGCCTCGTTTCCCAAAATGAATGACACCCTTCCAAGGTGTGACTTTTAACAAGACCATATCCCCTACTTGCAATTCTAACGGTTTACGACGCTTATCGGCATAGCTCTTTTGACGGTCACGAACTGCTGCCATACGGTTTCTAATTTGAATGATTTTCTCAGAAGTTTCAAGTACGAGTTCAGGACCTGTAAGTTGACTATCCACAACCTCGGCCCAACAAATAGGAGAACGGCATTTCCGTCCATATAATGCTTCAAATGGAGCTGCCTTGATACTAGTGTGATAATTGTTGTTGTAGGAGAACTCCACCAACGGTAGGTGAGACTCCAAAGTGTTACCGAAATCAACCACACAAGCTCGTAGCATGTCCTCCAAAGTTTGAATAGTACGTTCTGTCTGGCCATTAGTTTGAGGATGGTATGTTGTTCATATCTAGATGCATGCCTAAAGATTTATGTAAC
Source organism: Smallanthus sonchifolius (assembly GCA_023525975.1). Classification (NCBI taxonomy): domain Eukaryota; kingdom Viridiplantae; phylum Streptophyta; class Magnoliopsida; order Asterales; family Asteraceae; genus Smallanthus; species Smallanthus sonchifolius. Next base: position 51,185,539 of record CM042034.1, read on the forward strand.
GATTGTCAGACGCGAGAGGTGAATCGTGCATCACCATCCGAAATGATAGAGATTGGCACCCCGTGCCGAGAGACTACTTCTTTCAAGTAAACACGAGTAAGCTTATCCATTTTGTCGCTTTCCTTGATTGCTAAGAAGTGAGCGGACTTTGTTAAACGATCAACGATTACCCAGATGGTATCACATCCGGTAGGAGTTCGTGGCAATTTTGTGATAAAGTCCATGGATATCTGCTCCCATTTCCACATGGGAATCTCTGGTTGTTGGAGAAGACCAGAAGGCTTTTGATATTCAACTTTGACCTTCGCGCAAGTCAGGCACTTGCTCACATAGGTGGCTATATCGGCCTTCATCTTTGACCACCAACACAACACCTTTAGATCATGGTACATCTTGTCAGAACCTGGATGAATAGAGTAACGAGATTTATGAGCCTCATCCATGACTACTTCCCTTAAGTTTCCGAATACTGGAACCCATATTCGCTCGGCGAAGTAGCGAATACCATCAGATTTGACCTCGAGTTGTGCTTCCATACCGCGTGTACCTTCCAGCTATAGGTTTTACTCTTTCAGGGCTTCGAGCTGAGCACTATGAATTTTGTCGGGTAATCCAGGATGAATAGTAAGCTGTAATGCTCGAACTCATTTGGGCTTGGTTTCCTTTCAACTTAGGGTATCAGCTACAACATTAGCCTTACCCGGATGATACCGGATCGCACAGTCATAATCATTCAAGAGCTCGATCCAACGACGTTGTCTCATGTTCAGCTCTTTTTGCTCGAAGATATGCTGAAGACTCTTGTGATCGGTGTAGATGGTGCACTTGGTACCGTACAAGTAGTGTCTCCATATCTTAAGTGCGAAAACTACAGCTCCCAGCTCTAGGTCATGAGTAGTGTAGTTTTTCTCGTGAATATTTAGTTGACGCGAAGCATATGCGATCACCTTTTCTCGTTACATTAGTACACAACCCAAACCCTGAGTGGATGCATCACAATACACCATAAAACCATATGTTCCTTCTGGAAGAGCTAGAATAGGTGCACTGCAAAGTTTCTGCTTAAGATGTTGGAATGCTGACTCTTGGTTATCGCCCCAGTTATAGGCTTTACCCTTTTGAGTTAGGGCAGTGAGAGGTTGTGCAATCTTTGAAAATCCCTCGATGAATCGACGGTAATATCCAGCCAATCCTAGAAATTGTCGCACCTCAGTCGGAGTCGTCGGTGCTGCCCAATTCTTAATGGCTTCTATCTTTGATGGATTGACATGTATTCCCTTCTCGTTAACCACATGTCCTAAGAATTGAACTTCCCAGGTCCAGAATTCACACTTGGAAAACTTAGCATATAGCTGCTCCTTTTTAAGAAATTCCAGGATTAAACGTAGATGTTCCTCCTTGTTCTTGGAATAAATGAGATTGTCGTCGCTGAAAACGATGACAAATTGATCAAGGTATGGTTTACACACACGGTTCATGAGGTCCATGAACACCGCGGGAGCGTTGGTTAATCCGAAAGGCATGACCATAAATTCATAGTGCCCATACCTTGTCCTGAAAGTAGTCTTAAAGATATCCTCATCGCGAACTCTCAATTGATGGTAACCGGACCTAAGATCTATCTTGGAATAGAAATGTGATCCTTGCAGTTGATCAAAGAGAACATCTATACGAGGCAAAGGATAACGATAATTGATCGTGACTTTATTCAGTTCACGATAGTTGATACACATACGGAAAGTCTCGTCCTTCTTCTTGACAAACAGGACCGGAGCTCCCCATGGAAATGAGCTAGTTCGGATGAAACCTTTATCCAACAATTCCTGTAACTGAGTGGATAGCTCTTGCAATTCACTAGGTGCTAGTCTATAAGGTGCCCGAGTGATCGGTGCCGCTCCGGGTGCTAGATCAATTTTGAATTCAACTTGACGGTGTGGTGGCAGACCAGGCAAGTCTTCGGGAAACACTTCCAGAAAATCAAGAACGATGGGAATATCATCAATCTTCTTCTCTTCTGATGGTGGTTCAGCAACGAGTGTCAGAATAGCAGTATGACCTTTACGCAGGCACTTCTGTGCTTTCATGAATGATATGATGCCTACGACTGCACCACTCTTTTCGCCTTGAACGGAAATGATTTCTCCACTAAGGAGAGGGATGCGAACAATTTTCTCATGACAGAAATTTTCAGCTTGGTTTTTGGATAACCAATCCATACCAACAATTACATCAAAACTACCAAGTGTGACCGACATAAGGTCGATATTGAGTATATGACTAGCCAGCTCAAGCTTACAACCCTTAAGAATGTGGGTTGCTTCAATTATTTGGCCATCAGCTATCTCTATTATATACTTAGTTTCTAACGGAGTTGGGGTTCCTTTTATCATATCACTAAGCTTCTTAGATATAAAACTTCTATCAGCACCGGTATCAAAAAGAACAGAAGCGAAGTAATTGTTTAAGAGAAATTTACCAGTGACTACATTATGATCATATCGAGCTTCTCCAGATCCTAGCACGAATGCTCGTCCTTTCGACTGAGGATAATCCCTTTGAATGTGTCCCCCCTTGCCGCACTGAAAACATCCTCTTGTAAATCCCTGTGGTCGAAATGGTTGCTTATTCGGAAGTACAACCCTACAGTCTTTCGCAGCATGGCCCATCTTACCACATCGCTGGCAACGTTGTCGGTCACAAGTGCCCGTGTGGTGATAGCCACATTTGTTGCACTGGGGATACCTCCCAGCATATTCACCCTGATTTGGACCTAAAGAAGTCGTCTGATTGAAGTTCTTAGCAGGCTCAAACTTTCACTACTACTGATGAGGTTGATTAAACAGGGATCCCTTGGAGTTGGAGTGAGAGTTGGAGTTGTGATCAAACTTACGCTTATGATTTTCGGTCCCTTGAGTTACTGCCTGGTAAGTTAACTTGTGGGCAAGTCTGATAGTCTGCTGGATGGTAATGGGGTTGGATGAAATAACCATACTTTGAATCTGTGGCACTAGACCTACAATATACAGCTCAATCCTCTTGTAATTAGGAGTCACCATATGCGGGCACATGGTAGCAAGCTCATGGGATCGAGTGGTATAAAGCTCAATTTCTGAACCTTCCATCTTTAGGTTCCTGAACTCTCCTTCCAACTTTTGAATTCCATCTTGTGGACAGTACTCCTCCTTCATCATTGTCTTAAACTCCTCCCACGGCAGTGCATTGGCCATAGCCAAACCCAACATCTGGACCTATGGATTCCACCAAGTGAGAGTCGGGCCCTCCAAAGTTCTAGAAGCGAACTTGACCTGATTGGCCAATGGGCAGTTGCACATGGCAAATACCGATTCTACTTTTTCGAACCAACGGAGTAGTCCGATATCTCCTTCAGCTCCACTAAAGGTGTGGGACTTGCAGTCCATAATTATTTTGAAGGTGCAGGCTGGTTGCTGATTCTGCTGACCTAGATTTAGAAACATAATATAGGATCGGGATTATAATGCTTAGGAAAGGCATTTTGAGAGATGAATTGACCTCACTAGTCAATGGTTATAGCATTTACCTGCAACATTCTGTGCTGCTAGAGCCTCAGCCACACTATCGTTGATTAGTGCCGCCAACTCAGCTGCTGTCATGTTGATGGTACCTCGGCCACCAGCACAACCTCCATGTCCTCTTCCCGACATGATTCTTCACATTCACAAATACAAAACAATGAGAAATATATCGCATATTAAACATTATTTATGTACAAGTAAGGAAATACAACATCTAACATTTTTAAAATTAAGTAAATTGTAAGGCTACACGATAAATAACTCAAACATTAAACTTCTCATGATTTTATTGAATAGGAACAACCTTACCCATCTAGGTTAAAAAGATAAATAACATAAACGAAGCATGAATGAAAAGGAAAGATAGAATAGAAGGATCATCAAACATTCTCGACATCGGAAGAAACGTATGATTGTGCATCGTCGATCTCCACTGGTTCCTCCTCGGGTGGCTCCTCCTCTAAGGGCTCATCCTCGAAGGGCTCCTCCTCGTCATCCGAAAGTGGAATGTCTTCTGGAAATAGGGCTGCTTGCAGTTGGGCTTCTAAGTGGGTCACTCTCTCTCGAAGTCCTTCAGCAGCATGGTCTGCTACTTGTAGCTGGGCTTCCAGGTGAGTCACTCTCTCCAGAATCCCTCCTACATCATGGTCTGAGGTGTCCACCCTCGTCTCCAAATGTGTAACCCGATCCACCAAAAGGTTATGGACCTGATCCGTTGCTGCTAGTTCAGCGATTAGATGCTCTATTTTCCCCTTGTTTTCTTCCATTTGTGGCTCTCGTTCTAGAATGCCGGATATCTCATTAGTGGCTTCCTTCATCGCTTTTTAACTCTTTAGTTATGATAAACACAAAAGCTGCAAAAGCTTGTTCCATGGTGCATGGAAAGCTTGGCAAAGTAGAGGATGAGGAAGTTGAACCAAAGTAGGGTGATGGAACATTTCCCATCTCGATCCACCTTTGGATCATCTTCGGATATGCACTCCAATTAAGTGTTGTGTTCCTAGCTTGAGCACTACTTGGTTCAGCCTGTTCCACCGAGTTGTCACTAGAACTAGTCCGGCGGCTTTTGGGCTCCGGGGATGATAAGATAGGTGCCTTAGGTGATGGCGGTGGAGTTGACGACATGATCCTGTAACGTAAGACATAAGTGCCAATATATAACGCTTATGATATGTAACTAATGTGTAAGGTTATAGTCTAGTATGCAATCCTAGTTCTTTATAACCAATGGCTCTGATACCAATCTGTCACACCCCCAATTTCAACTAATGGAATTTTACCGTTTGGGAAGTGACAAACCAGGATCTCAGTCATTAGTTACATTGAACGACTCTATATGGGACTAAAATGAAAATATATCATAAACGATCAAAGTAAGTGCGGAAGCGTAAAACGAAAGTAAATACGCAAAACAAACGCTCCCAAGAAAAAGTCCCAAAGTGTTCAGTCCAAACAAAGTCTAAAAATAAAGTACAAGCAATTCAGCAATATTATTTTATAAATAAATCATAAGACTCCATGCATGCCCTATGCGTGCACTTGTGCCTTATCTTAAACGACCTGAGAAAACATGTAAGAAAATGTCAACACGAGGTTGGTGAGTTCACAGGTTTCAATATTTAAATAAACGTTTACCAGATTTATTGTATAATCAATATATATATCAACAGGTAGCTAACCCATGTTCATGTTTGCTATTACGCTCGCAACCGTAAACAGACTGTTTGTGTGCCTCCCACCAGGCCTATCAACCATGGTGCACGATTAGGTCAATATTGCACCCGTTCGATATCCAATTGAGTTAGCGTGACTAACGCGGGTGAGGTTTGTCAAACCCAATAGTACTACCCAACATACCTCGCTATACTCATATTTAAACGGTTCGATGTGAGGACTTTTATGATAGAGTTTACGCATAGTCATAACAAGTGATACATAGTGAAGTACAAAAATCAAAAAGTGTTTACGTCATGTTTTCTCCTCCAGTTTAAAAGCAGTAAAAGGGGCCGTGAAAACTCACCTGGGTTAAGTAGTGGATTGGATCACACAAGAGATAAGTTGGAACCACGAGTGTAAGTCTCAGACGACTTACGTATGTCCTAAAATTATAAACATAATAGTTAGGGATACAATGGGGTTTTGTGACGACCACACAGAAGATTTGAATGTCTTAAGACATTCCAAGGATCGATGAGTAAACGAACATGTCTACGGGAATAAGAGTTCTTTAATTTGTAATTAATATATATACATTACGCGACGAATGATAAAATAATATATAATAAATACAGTTCGAGCGTTTTGTCATTAACTAGAAGTCTAGGAAAATAATGTAATTTATTATATTATTTTTAAATTTAGCGAAGTATCATAAATAATTAAATTGCGTGACAACAATAATAAGTTTATTATTTTTATTCGAGAATATAAACGTGAGTAATTAACATAAATAATTACATTATTAATTAGTATGAAACGTTACACGAAATTTAATAAACGAGGAAAAATAATATAAAAAATATATATTATTTTATAATAGGAGTCACGGGTTGAAAATAATATAAACATATTATTTTATTCAAAGTCGTGGTTTAAAAATAATATAAATATATTATTTTTAAAAATGAAAATAATATAAATTATGAATTATATAAACAAACACAAGCCCACGGTTGTTTCCCGAACTAAAACACATTAATATAATTTAATAATAATAGTGGGATGGTTTTTATATTAAAAATATTGTTAGAAAATGGTTTAAAAAATAAAACAGTGTGGAGAGACCCGAACCCGGGTCTCTCCCACACAAGCACTCCCCCCCGCTAGGGCTATCGCAAACAAACCCAGATTCAAATGATTTTAATCAAATACCATCCAGTGTTCATCCCCCTTATGCAAACCCGGTCTAGCCCACCCTAAATTCTCTTGATATCGATCCCGAATGGATCAGGAATCATAGGGCTTTTGTTTGTATAATGATTACGAGTCTGTGGATGCAATTAATTATAAAAATTGTTGAGTTCTGGGGTTGTTAATTTTAGTTTCCAAAACCGGAACCCTAGTTTTTATTATAGAATCAAATCGATAAAATCTGATGATGTTTGGAGTTGAAATTATAGGGCTTTTACAGAGTGAATGATCGTGAAATAAACCCTGTAATTTAATTTGATTGAAATGGTGATTTGTTTGGGGTTCGATCAACACGAAAACGGATGAGCCCTAGGATCTTGATCTTGGTTAAATTGATAATATGAAATTGAATTGATATAGGGCTAACAGAGAGTGTGAGATTGCGAAACCCATCATGTAGTTTAATTGGATTTAAACTAGGTATAAAGTGGATTCGATTAAACCCAAAATAACAAGAACCCTAGAACCGGTTCTTGTCAGATTCGATAATGTAAGCCCAAATAATCATAGGGCTTTTAATTTAGGGACTGAAATGAATCTAGAGATGTAATCACTTACCGCAATTGATGTCGGATTAGTGGAGTTCGACTAAAATTGATAAAGGCGGTGATAGACTTGCTTCCCGGCGATTTTTGTTGCTTCTCTAGTGAAACTGAATGGTGTTGCAGGTTTTGTGGGGTGCGAATGAGGTGCGCAGATGCTTAATTCATGAATTTGTATACGAATTCGATGAATGAGATGGTAATTACTGCCTTAAGTCGACGGTTATGGTATAAGCGCTCATTAATTTGTTTAATTCGACCAATAATTCTGATTAATACGATAGTTAAAGCTGTTAATGACCAATCGTGCGAAATCAGCTATCAAGTTCAAACAGAAACGATTATATAGCTTTGATTTTGGGTAAATGCCGCGAGGTTTGACTTTTGAATGTCAATGAAATCAAGTTCGGGTTATCTACAGATTTAGTCCCTGTAGTTTCATGTTCTTAAGTTTAAAACTTGATAGAAATGGTCCCTAAGGTTTAGCTTTGGTTACCTAGGTTATGGACTTGGTTAGTTTGACTAATAAAAGTCAAAAGGAATAAGAATATATGAATTTTGACTTTCAAATTCAAACTAGAATAGAGTTTAGGTTAATTACACAACTAGTCCTTGAGGTTTGAGTTTGAGAATTGATAATTCTAGTCCCTGGAGTTTGTTAATGGTTATGATTTAACTGATTAGTTAATAGAGTTATCTGAAAAGTCTGGATTGTCACAACATGTGTAGTAAATGAGTCATATATGGGTAGGGTGAAATTACATGTTTATATTTGAGTTGTTTGTTTGTATGTCGTTGTCTTTGTGACACGACGAGTGTTGCTTTTGCATAGTCATGTTTATGACACGGCAAACGGGAATCATGAAGGACGAGGTCCTTCGAGAAGTCACCAATGGTGACAATGCTTAGCAGGTTAATGATGAGCTCAAGGTGTGTCGATCACCCAAACGAGGGTGGTGACAAGGTATGTGTTTCGGTGTATAGTTACATATGTGTCAAATTGCATGCAAACGATGAGCTATATTTATTATGCATGTGATGATATTAATGTGCTAATGTTAATATGACGTGTGCATGATATTATTATGGTGTGTAGAGGTAGACTAACCGTTGTGTCAGGATTGTGATATGCCGTGTTCAACTGTCGTGTATGTTGAATTGAAAGAGCTGTGGTTAAGGCCGAGTAAGTCATTGTCCAGGGTTTTTTTGGTTAACCAAGTGTCGAGTTAATACGTATTCTAGGGCATGAGTTACTAGTGCAAAAGGTTCGACCTATGTCGACAAGACTACGGGATTGTTATTATGGGACGAGTCTTGGGTAAAGAACTATTATGGAATATTGTGAGATACAGGAGTCATCTATTTGCTAACGAAATGAATAACTATTTTATAAAAACAGTGGGTCCCGAGTAAGGTTCAAATATCTTTTATGACGAGTTGGTTTATAATTAAATTAAACTATTAGAACTCACTCAGCGTAGCTGACTTTGTATGTACGTTAGATTGTGGTGCAGGTGAGTTTTGGAGTCTGCGTATCTTGGCTTGGGAGCGGTGCTACTCGGAATGGTGTGTAGGCATTTGTGAGGTAAATTTATTGACGATAGTAATTAATGTTTTTAGAAAGACTTCCGCTATAGTTTGATTAATAATAAATGTGTTTTAATGAGAATGACCTGTTATGAGACCCAACTTTAGACAAGTATGGGATTCAAACAGAGTGTCATTGTATATAAAAAATGAATAACTAGATTATTAAATAAGTTAAAATAGTACCAGAAAATCATGGATGTTACATCGGGTGGTGCACGGCTAGAGGTGCACGAGGAGAGTGATGAAGACAATAACAGAACATGTTAAGGTTTTGCCTAACGGGGATGATGGTGGCATTTGGCGGCATACACGGTGGTGTACTATAGGAGAGTAGGAAGACATTAACGAGGCCGGTTAGGGTTATGCATAGTGTGGTTTACATGGTGGCATGGAAAACACGACTCGTGTGCACACGTTACATGGAGCTTGGACTGGCGTGGTGACGTTTCGGTGATTAGGGTTTTGCATGGCAGGGGTTACGTGCATGCATGAGACCCAGTTCGGTGTACGGTCTTTAAATGGGTCGATAATGATTCGGTTGGTGTAAGGACGTGGAACTAGGGTGTCACACCCCAACCGACGGCGGAAACGTCGGGGCGGGACATGTAGACTGTTCATGAGCACAAGGTTGACTAAATTGAAATATATTAATCATTCAAATTCATTTCAAGTATTCAAGATAAAACCAAATCAAACCAAGTACATAAGTGAAATACATAATCCTTTATTTAAAATTATCTAGGTCCAAAACTTAAGTGTAGCAGGTCTTGATCAAAATCACACATTAGTACCTGAAACATGAATAAAATAAGGTCAACTAAAAAGTTGGTGAGCATACACAGGTTTGTATATAGATAGCATATAGATTATGAATAAACAAATCCTTACATAACATAATAAAATAAGGCATTTATGGAGAGCAGCTATTGTGTAACCAAGTACAATCAAACCTTTGTAACTAGCATGCAAAATTGTGTTGTCGGTAACAATCACCCCAATCTTGGTGGGTTTGTCAGACTCAATAGATCTATCATTGTTTACCATTGGCTTGAATAGTTAATGATTGCACATAAATTGCACACAAAAGTTAGCAAAACTAACACTCAGGCATAAAGCTCAAATTGCACACATGAATGTAAAGAGGATTTGTATTTGTGTAGTTTCTGCAAATGTAAGCAATAGTTCGTATAGTGTTCATGTTCCACTTCAAAAAGTGTAAAAGAGTAAAAGGGGCAATGTAATACTCACTTGATTCAAAAGGCGTACCTAACACGAGAGACTAGATAGTAAATGAGCCTTGTAATGCACAACGTTAACCTAGATTGGAATGTATATTAAATTAATAGGGTGCACAATAGTCTATGTCTAAGTCTAGGGTTGAATTGGACGTGTGTATAAAGTTAGTGGTTTGTTCTTGGAAGGTATTGCATAAAATGAAAGGTTTGAAATGGATATTTTTAGAACATTTTGATCAAAGTTTGAGTTTGAATAACTAAATAAATAAATTACAAAATTATTATTTATTTACTTAGTTATAAAAATAATGTAGGTATTAGAGGTAATTAAGTATAACTTAAAAAAATAATTCTTAAATATAAATTAAATAAATAATTTTTTTCCTTATTTATTTAATTATAAAATATGTAACCTAGTCTTTTAGTTATAAAAATGTATCGGGTATTTTATATTAATAATAATTTAATAATTAACTTTTGTTAATCATTTTTTTATAAATATGTGTAAATATAATTTTGTAGATTTACATGTATAATTTCTATTTTTTTTGAAATAGGCATTTGATCTTTTTAAATAAAGTTAATATAAATCTTTATAAAATCAATTATTTTTATTTGAAAATTCATTTGAAATGCTTATTTTTTTTAAAATATAAAATTTAGTATTCTGCCAAGGTTTTCTCACACACACGACCGTACTTAGGACAAGGCACGATCGTGCTAGGACCACGGGCGCGACCGAGCTAGTCAGGGCGCGACCGTATTGATCAAACAGAAGACATAACTAAGCTGTTCACTAGGCACGACCGTGTCTAGGGTTCCGAGGCACGACCAAGTCTAGCCAAGAGGCATGACCGGGTCTAAGTGTGTGCGACACGACCGCGCTGGGATTGGCACGACCGTGTCTCCATGAGGCACGACTGCGCTAAGAGATTAGCGCGACCGTGTCTGTTCCAAAACATAAATGAATTGCTTAAATCTTATGATGTTAGTGTTGGAAATCATAGGGCTTTCATCCATTAGGTGATTACTAGTCTATTGGTATAGGTTAATTGCATTTAAAACGTGTCCAAAGTAGGATTCGATTAAACCATTTTAGAATGAAACGTAGATTCGGGTTCGTGTTGATTTCCATATTGTAAGCCCCAATTGAGTTGGGGCTTTTGATCTATAGACTAAATCGAATGTGTATGAGGTTTCAATTACCCGAAAAGATGATGAATCGATAGCGTACGGTAGAGGCGAGTTTCGGCGACGACGGGTTTGATTTCCGGCGTCTTCTGCTGCAATTCCGGCTGCTTCAGTGCGTCCAGAAGTTTTAAGAGGATCGAGTAGTGTGTGTCGTTTGTTTGCTTGAGGGGATTAGGATCAAAATGGAGGAATCGATGGTCTCATGAAATGATTCGACGATTTTGAGATGAATTGGTTTAATTCGTTAAAAATACAGTGTTTAAAATCTTAATTGGGTTCGTTAATGGTAGAAACGTGTGGAACGGTTACGAAATCAAACGATTCTACGATTAAAGGCTGCATTTACGTTTCAACTGACGAGAGGCGCGACCGCCCCAAGGCACCGGGCGCGACCGTTCCAAAGCAAGGCGCGCGACCGTGCCAAGGCACTTGGCACACCCGTGCCAGAACGAGGCGCGACCGTGCCTATTAGGGTTTCTGGTTATTTTTAAGGTGCTTGCAAATTTCAGTATTGACAGATTTGTATAAATATGAACTTATGTAGAATTTAATAGGATATACTCGTGTAAAATTTACGGATTTGCATTGAAACATAGTATTTAGTTGTTGGTACGAATAGAACAAGTCAGTGTACTAGAATTTAGGTTTGAAATGTATCACATTGAACTGAAATACCGATAATGAAAATCAGAAATGTTACAGTATCCCCATGTTGAGGGAATTTCGTCCCGAAATTTAGCAAGTGGAGGCGACAGCATCAGTGAAGAGATGGGGGTACTTGAGCTTCATTTGGTCCTCTCGTTCCCAAGAGAATTCAGGACCACGTTTAGATTCCCAACGAACTTTGACAATAGGAATACGGCTTCGCTTGAGCTGCTTGACCTCACGATCCATAATTTCCACTGGTCTCTCAACAAAGTGCATCGTTTCGTCAATGTGCACGTCGTCAAGAGGTATGTGAAGGTTCTCATCGGCAAGACATTTCTTCTGATTAGACACGTGAAAAGTAGGATGCACATTGCCAAGTGATGGAGGTAAGTCGAGTTTGTAAGCCACTTTCCCAATCCTTTCAAGGATCTTAAATGGACCCACATAGCCAGGTGCTAACTTTCCTTTCTTTCCAAAACGGATCACACCCTTCCACGGAGACACCTTTAGAAGAACAAGGTCACCGGCTTGGAATTCCAAGGATTTTCGTCGTTTGTCGGCATAGCTCTTTTGCCGACTCCTCGCTACTCGAATGTTGTCACGGATTTGGATAATCTTGTCGGATGTTTCTTGAATTAGCTCGGGACCGGTGATTTGTGCTTCACCTATCTCGTTCCAACAGATAGGAGAACGACATTTACGACCATAGAGAGCTTCAAATGGAGCCATGTTGATACTCGTGTGGTAGCTATTATTGTAAGAGAACTCGATTAGGGATAGATGTGAATCCCAATTGCCACCAAAATCAATTACACAAGCTCTAAGCATATCCTCAAGAGTTTGGATTGTTCGCTCGGACTGACCATCAGTTTGGGGATGGTAGGCCGTGCTCAAATCCAATCGTGTACCAAGAGCAGTTTGGAGAGATTGCCAAAAACGAGAGGTGAACCGAGCATCTCTATCAGAGATTATGTTTAACGGAACACCGTGACGGCTCACAATTTCGTCAATGTAAATTCAGGCTAGTTTCTCAACCCGATAGTCTTCACGGATAGGCAAGAAATGAGCAGATTTGGTGAGACGGTCAATGATCACCCAAATGCTATCATAGCCACTTGAGGTACGAGGGAGTTTGGTAATGAAATCCATAGCTAAGTTCTCCCATTTCCACACGGGAATTTCCGGTTGTTCGAGTAAGCCGGAAGGACGTTGATGTTCGGCTTTGACTTTGGAGCAAGTTAGACATTTGGCAATAGAGAGAGCAATGTCTTTCTTCATACCGGGCCACCAATATTGTTGGCGAAGATCTTGGTACATTTTATCCGCACCAGGATGATTAGAATAACGAGTCTTGTGAGCCTCGTTCATGAGAAATGTACGGATATCATCACGATCGGGAACACAAATACGGTTCAAGTAATAAAGTAAGCCATTAGGTTTTGGTTCAAGCTGAAGTTCAAAACCACACGACATTTCCTCGTACATGTTACCCTCGGTGATTGAGACGTGTTGAGCTTCTAAGATGTGGTTTTGAATGTTGGTTTGGATTCAGGCACAATGAAGCATGACATGGTCCTTGCGACTCAAAGCATCGGCTACAACATTCGCTTTGCCGGGATGATAACGAATCTCGCAGTCATAGTCGTTAAAGAGTTCAACCTAACGTCTTTGCCTCATATTGAGTTCTTTTTTATTAAAGATGTGTTGGAGACTTTTGTGGTCGGTGAACACCACACATTTTGTCCCATAGAGGTAATGTCTCCAAATCTTCAATGCGAATACGACCGCACCCAACTCGAGGTCGTGCGTCGTATAATTCTTCTCGTGAATCTTGAGTTGTCTTGATGCATAAGCGATTACTTTGCCTCGTTGCATGAGGACACAACCGAGACCTTGGTTAGAAGCATCACAGTAGACAACTAGATCATCATTCCCATCAGGGAGAGTCAAAATAGGAGCATTGCACAACTTTTGCTTGAGAGTTTGGAAAGCTTCTTCTTGTTTTGGTCCCCATTCATAAGTTTTACCCTTGTGGGTCAAAGCGGTAAGAGGGACAGAAATCTTAGAGAAATTTGAGATGAAACGACGATAATATCCCACAAGACCAAGAAATGAGCGAACTTCGGTGGGGGTCTTCAGGGCATTCCAATTCTTAACCGCTTCGATCTTAGCAGGGTCAACATGAATTCCCTTGTCGTTAACGATATGACCAAGAAATTGAACTTCCTTTAACCAAAATTCACATTTGGAGAATTTGGCATATAGTTGTTCCTTCCTCAAGAGGTCCAAAACCAGTCTAAGGTGTTGATCATGGTCGGCTTTAGTCTTGGAGTAGATTAAGATATCGTCAATGAAGACGATCACAAATTTATCAAGGTACGGTTTGCACACACCATTCATGAGGTCCATAAAAACTGCGGGTGCATTGGTTAGCCCAAACCATGAACTCGTAGTGACCATACCTTGTTCGGAAGGCAGTCTTTGGAATATCTTCCTCTTGTACACGGAGTTGATGATAACCAGATCGAAAGTCAATCTTCGAGAAGCAAGTAGAACCTTGAAGTTGATCAAAGAGATCATCAATTCTAGGCAAGGTATAACGGTTCTTGATGGTAAGCTTGTTGAGTTCGCGGTAGTCAATACACATGCGGAATGATCCGTCCTTCTTCTTGACGAATAAGACGGGTGCACCCCACGGTGAACGACTTGGACGAATGAAGCCCTTGTCGGAGAGCTCTTGAAGTTGGCTTGCAAGTTCTTGCATTTCAGAAGGTGCAAGACGGTAAGGAGCTCTAGCCACGGGATTAGCTCCGGGTATAAGGTTAATGCGAAATTCTACTTGACGAACGGGTGGAAGACCGGATAGATCTTCGGGAAATACTTCAGGAAAATCCTGAATGATGGGAATGTCTTGGATACTCTTCTCCTTGACATCCTTTTGAACAGCATGAGCTAAGAAGGCTACGTACTTCTTTCGTAAGTACTTTTAGGCGGTAGTGCATGACATTAACTTGAGTCCTTTGCAAGGCTTTTCACCAAATACTCTTAACGTTTCTCCCGACGGTAGAGGTATTCGGATGCACTTCTCGAAACAGATGACTTCGGCATGATGATTTGATAACCAATCCATGCCTATGATGATATCAGAACTTCCTAGTGGTATTGGTACAAGGTTGATTGGAAATGCATGATCATTAAGTTCTAGGGAGCAGTCGTGAATAACAGAGTCAATTGTAAGGGAGTCACCATTTGCTACTTCGACGGTGAAGGTTTTCTCTAATTGGGATCGTGTCTTTGCAAGTAAGGGTTCAAAATTAAGTGACACAAAACTTTTATCGGCACCGGTATCAAATAAAATGGAGGCATATTGACTATTAACAAGGAACATACCGTTGACCACATCATTGTTAGCTTGAGCTTCATTGGTGTTTATGTTGAAAGCACGCCCACGAGCTCCGCCTTGTCTAGCATTGATTAACCTTGGGCACTGATCACGGAAATGATTTGGGTTGCCGCATTCATAACAAACACGCCCATTTGCAATAGCGGGAACACCTTGATTAGCCAATTGGGGGTTGGTTCGGTTTGGTGGGTTGACTTGGCCTGCAAGTGATTTGGCTCTACAAACGTTTACCGTATGGCCATATTTCCCACAGTGAGTGCAAAGACGACAGGGAATGTTTTGGAGATGGTGATAATTGCATGTGGCACAGAGTGGGTAGATCCCAACATATGGCTTTTTGGCTGGTGCTTGAAACATAGGCGCAGCTTGGTTAACAGGGATAGCAGGAGTGACCATAGCATAGTTTCTAGCCTTTCTTTTCTTATTATTATGGGAGGGTTCAGTTCTGGCTTCTTTGATGTGTGTGGGAGGGGTTGTGGTGTCGGGAACTTTCTTGGTGCCTTTTCTAGTCAGAGTTCCCGTTTTCACATGGTTGTCGGTTAATGTAGCAGATAAGCGGATAGCATCTTTGAGTGTTGCGGGATTTCTCCCTAAGACAGTATCTTGCATTTGCCTAGGTAAACCACCAATATACTTCTCAACGCAGTGGGATAAAGGTGTAACCATATGGGGTACAAGAAGACTCAACTCATGGAACCGAGTTGTATAAGCTAGACTTTCACCACCATCTTGGGCAAGATCCCAAAACTCGGCTTCCAGTTTCTTTACCTCATTTCGAGGAAAAAATTCTTCGGTCATTAGCCTTTTAACCTCATCCCAAGGTAAGGCTATTGCTACTTCCACGCCTCTAGTTCTCTTTTCCCCATTCCACCACGTGAGTGCCCGTTTTTGTAAGACACTTGTGGCATGACGAACACGAAGGTTGTCGGGGCAGTCACTATTAAGGAAGGTATTCTCAATACTTTCGAACCATTGAAGAAGTCCCGTAGCTCCTTCGGTACCATAGAACTTAAGAGGATTACATGAGTTGAAGTGCTTGAAGGTGCATTGCGGTGGGTTGGCACCACCACCCCCATTAGCTCCATGGTTACCATTGGCGGCCCCATTTGCTTGAGTGAGTTGATTTACAAGTTGTGCAAGGATGGTAGCAATATCGGTGTTGTTGTTGGTCACGGTAGCACGACGGGGAGGCATTCTACAGATTTGCACAAGATAAGAAAAGATGTAAGAACTCATGAAAGTTATTTGAATTTAAAAGGATAAGATAGCAAATAAAATAGCTGATCATACTTTGGATTGTACTCAAATAGTGATAAAATCACTTGAATACTATGACACATTAAGGTTATTTAAACTCATATAATTTTCAAGGAGACATGCTTTAGCCTATAAGTAAACACTCATCCCGGGAATTCCCAGGAAAGCATACGGGTCCCTCGGTTGATTGGGATTTATGTGAAATGCTTTCCTAGATAGAAAACACAGGATACAGGTGTCACTCTTCCAGATTGCACGTGTCCTCAAATAATTAACAAAGTTTAAAAGCCTTAACGACGAAATAAAGAAATTTTTTTATAGATTTAGATCCATGAAGTTTCCTCATGCTAAGAAGATAATAATAGAGGAGTAGGTAAGAATATTATGAGGTTTTACGGTATAGGTAGGGATATTGTTTATTTAATTATTATCTAAGTATATCTTAATAAGTCATGAATTTTTAACAAGTAAGGCATCAAAAATGAAATAATAACTAATCATAGTAGCATGTAACACATAGCATGTAGCACATATCACATAATCATGATGCATGGCATAAGTGGGAGTCCTAAAGTTATAGTCTAGGTCAAGGGTGTCTAATAACCTAGTTCCCTATAACCAAGTCTCTGATACCAATCTGTCACACCCCAACCGACGGCGGAAACGTCGGGGCGGGACATGTAGACTGTTCATGAGCACAAGGTTGACTAAATTGAAATATATTAATCATTCAAATTCATTTCAAGTATTCAAGATAAAACCAAATCAAACCAAGTACATAAGTGAAATACATAATCCTTTATTTAAAATTATCTAGGTCCAAAACTTAAGTGTAGCAGGTCTTGATCAAAATCACACATTAGTACCTGAAACATGAATAAAATAAGGTCAACTAAAAAGTTGGTGAGCATACACAGGTTTGTATATAGATAGCATATAGATTATGAATAAACAAATCCTTACATAACATGATAAAATAAGGCATTTATGGAGAGCAGCTATTGTGTAACCAAGTACAATCAAACCTTTGTAACTAGCATGCAAAATTTTGTTGTCAGTAACAATCACCCCAATCTGGGTGGGTTTGTCAGACTCAAAAGATCTATCATTGTTTACCGTCGGCTTGAATAGTTAATGATTGCACATAAATTGCACACAAAAGTTAGCACAACTAGCACTCAGGCATAAAGCTCAAATTACACACATAAATGTAAAGAGGATTTGTATTTGTGTAGTTTGTGTAAATGTAAGCAATAGTTCATATAGTGTTCATGTTCCACCCCAAAAAGTGTAAAAGAGTAAAAGGGGTTGTGTAATACTCACTTGATTCAAAAGGCGTAGCTAACACGAGAGACTAGATAGTAATATGAGCCTTGTAATGCACAACATTAACCTAGATTGGAATGTATATTAAATTAATAGTGTGCACAATAGTCTACGTCTAAGTCTAGGGTTGAATTGGACGTGTGTATAAAGTTAGTGGTTTGTTCTTGGAAGGTATTGTATAAAATGAAAGGTTTGAAATTGATATTTTTAGAACATTTTGATCAAAGTTTGAGTTTTAATAACTAAATAAATAAATTATAAAATTATTATTTATTTACTTGTTATAAAAATAATGTAGGTATTAGAGATAATTAAGTATAACTTAAATAAATAATTCTTAAATATAAATTAAATAAATAATTTTTTACCTTATTTATTTATTTATAAAATATGTAACCTAGTCTTTTAGTTATAAAAATGTATCGGGTATTTTATATTAATTATAATTTAATAATTAACTTTTGTTAATCATTTTTTTATAAATATGTGTAAATATAATTTTGTAGATTTACATGTATAATTTCTATTTTTTGGAAATAGGCATTTGATCTTTTTAAATAAAGTTAATATAAATCTTTATAAAATCAATTATTTTTATTTGAAAATTTATTTGAAATGCTTATTTTTTTTAAAATATAAAATTTAGTATTCTGTCAAGGTTTTCTCACACACACGACCGTGCTTAGGACAAGGCACGATCGTGCTAGGACCACGGGCGCTACCGAGCTAGTCAGGGCGCGACCGTATTGATCAAACAGAAGACATAACTAAGTTGTTCACTAGGCACGACCGTGTCTTAGCCAGGCACGACCGTGTCTAGGGTTCTGAGGCATGACCGGGTCTAACTGTGTGAGGCACGACCGCGCTGGGATTGGCACGACCGTGTCTCCATGAGGCACGACCGCGCTAGGAGATTAGCGCGACCGTGTCTGTTCCAAAACAGAAATGAATTGCTTAAATCTTATGATGTTAGTGTTGGAAATCATAGGGCTTTCATCCATTAGGTGATTACTAGTCTATTGGTATAGGTTAATTGCATTTAAAACGTGTCCAAAGTAGGATTCAATTAAACCATTTTAGAATGAAACATAGATTCGGGTTCGTGTTGATTTCCATATTGTAAGCCCCAATTGAGTTGGGGCTTTTGATCTATAGACTAAATCGAATGTGTATGAGGTTTCAATTACCCGAAAAGACGATGAATCGATAGCGTATGGTAGAGGCGAGTTTCGGCGACGACGGGTTTGATTTCCGGCTGCTTCAGTGCGTCCAGAAGTTTTAGAGAGGATCGAGTAGTGTGTGTCGTTTGTTTGCTTGAGAGGATTAGGATCGAAATGGAGGAATCGATGGTCTCGTGAAATGATTCGACGGTTTTGAGATGAATTGGTATAACTAGATTAATTCGTCGTAAATACAGTGTTTAAAATCTTAATTGGGTTCGTTAATGGTAGAAACGTGTGGAACGGTTACGAAATCAAACGATTCTGCGATTAAAGGCTGCATTTACGTTTCAACTGACGAGAGGCGCGACCGTGCCTATACGAGGCGCGACCGTGCCAAGGCACCGGGAGCGACCGTTCCAAAGCAAGGCGCGCGACCGTGCCAGAACGAGGCGCGACCGTGCCTATTAGGGTTTCTGGTTATTTTTTAGGTCCTTGCAAATTTCAGTATTGACAGATTTGTATAAATATGAACTTATGTAGAATTTAGTAGGATATACTCTTGTAAAATTTGCGGATTTGCATTGAAACGTAGTATTTAATTGTTGGTACGAATAGAACAAGTCAGTGTACTAGAATTTGGGTTTGAAATGTATCACATTGAACTGAAATATAGATAATGAAAATCAGAAATGTTACATAGGGTTTCGTAAGAGGAAGGGACGAGCTAACGAGACGACGTTGGGGTTTATATTTATGCACTACTTGACGTTTGCGTAGAACGCATTTTGATCATGTGATCATACGTTTGACAGGTTCGGATTTTGAGCAAGAGCACGAGTTGCAAGCAAGGACCGGAACTCGACATATTCGGTGAGTTTCTAATCCCCTACTTTTAAGTGTTTTACTATTTTGGGGCTATCGTACATACTGTCAAGAGGTGTTAATATATTTAGTCGTGTTAAGGGTTTCGGGTTCTAACCCGATGCATTTTGAACATTAAGTGATTATTAAGGAGTCGTAGGGTCTATGGTGTGTCTATAGAATTATGTGAGCTAAAAGTATGAGTTATTAATATGTGACATGATAAGGGTGGATCGGGAAAAGTCGGGCCTTAAGCTAAATGCTTATGATTTCATGTGGGATATATATTTATATTGTTCTAGGGTTATGTGCGAGGTGCATGTGTAGTAAACGAGTCATATACGGGTAGGGTGATATTACATGTTTATATTTGAGTTGTTTGTTTGTATGTCGTTGTCTTTGTGACACGACGGGTGATGCGTTTGCATAGTCATGTTTATGACATGGAAAACAGGAATCGTGAAGGACGAGGTCCTTCAAGAAGTCACTAACGGTGACAATGCTTAGTAGGTTAATGATGACTTCAGGGTGTGTCGATTGCCCTGAGAAAGGTGCAGTGACAAGTTATGTGTTTCTATGTATATTTACATGTGTGTCAAATTTCATGCAAACGATGAGCTACATTTATTATGCATGTGATGATATTAACGTGGTAATGTTAATATGACTTGTGCATCATATTATTGTGGTATGTAGAGTTAGACTAACCGTGGTGTCAGGATTGTGAGGTGCCGTGTTCAACTGTCGTGTCTGTTGAATTGTAAGAGCCATGGTTAAGGCCGAGTAAGTCGATGTCCAGGGTTTTGTTGGGTTATACAAGTGTCGAGTTAATACTTATTCTAGGGTATGAGTTACTAGTGTAAAAGTTTTGACCTATCTCGACAAGACAACGGTGTTGTTATTATGGGACAAGTCTTGGGTAAAGAACTATTATGGAATATTATGAGATACAGGAGTCATCTATTTTCTAACGAAATGAAAAATTATTTTATAAAAACCATGGGTCCCAAGTAAGGTTCAAATATATTTTGTGACGAGTTGGTTTTTAATTAAATTAAACGATTAGAACTCACTCATCGTAGCTGACTTTGTATATACGTTAGATTGTGGTGCAGGTGAACTTTGGAGTCAACGTATCTTGGCTTGGGAGCGGTGCTACTCTGAATTGTGTGCAAGCATTCGTGAGTTATTTTATTGACGATAGTAATTAATGTTTTTAGAAATACTTCCGATGTAGTTTGATTAATAATAAATGTGTTTTAATAAGAATAACCCGTTATGAGACACAACTGTAGAATGCCCGGTTTGGGGTCCTACATGTTTAACTAATCATTTTATTAAATTAAATAAACCTTTTTCATTTCATAATTTATTTATAAATTATTTTTAGAATAACTATATAAATAAATCCAAATGCATTATTTTAACCTTATTCCATTGCATAATTTTATTTATTCATTATCTTTGGAACAATTATATAAATTAATTACTAAATAATTAAATTGAAATCTTAATTAAATCTAATTAACTTTATGAACTACTTTTATTACTATTATTTCAATACTAGTCATGAACTTATATTTTTCTACAAAATATATTTGCAAGTCCATCTTCAAACCCAAACCCTACGAAACCCTAAAATCTTAGAACTTCCTTTTCTTATTCAACATACTTTAAGTTTAGAGCACGACTATCCATGTAGGTTGATTGTGAGAGAATCCTCACGAAGCCTATTCATCCTTATCCAATATTATCATTACTAGCTTCGGTACAAGGAGTTTACATAACCCATTTTTCCTCTTTTTACTTTTTGGGGTGAAACATTTCATTAACTATATTTCATTCACAATTCAATACATTTGTTCTTAGACTAAGGTCTTTATGCTTTATTTCTTAAACTGTTTGGTGACCATACTTGTGTTCATGTTAGTACAATAATTAACTTGCGTGGCATGCCTTAGGTAGTAACTTTTATGATCATTTATACGGGAATCCGATACATTATCTAACACAAAACCTTGGCGGGTTTTTGTGTATACATCTTACTACTTTTTTCTATTACATGGCTTGATTGTAAGCTTGGAACCTTGTGTGTTTTCACATATATGCTTTAGACTTGCTTTGAACATATTGAATTGTAAACCTATACTTAACTTTGTTTGGTGTTAAAACCTATGTTTCTTACCAACTACTTGTAGTTGACATTTACTCACATGTTTCAGGTGCACCGGTTTGAGGATATTGCATGACCCCATAGGACTTTATAAAGACTGGATTTAATTTATGTCATGTTATGAACGCTTTGTTTCCTATTTTTATTTGTAAAGGATGCTTCAATTATGATGAATAAATATTATCACTTATTAATATAATATCATGTGCTTATGAATAACCGCATCAGCCATGGCGTATAATCCGTCGCCGGACGGGTGTGACACCTGTGAACTCACCAACTTTATGTTGACTTTTTAAGCTTGTTTTCTCAGGTAAATAGAAACATGGAACAGAGGGCATGCATGCACGTAGACTACCTTTTGTAGTTTTTTAGTTATAACCTAGGAGCATCTAGGTCATAGCCGATAAACTTGTTGTTAAAAAGTCGTACACTTTGGTTTTAAGTGCGGTACTTTTGCAAGTAATGTCTTAAACAATTTGTGATTTTCTGTAATGTCTTAAACCTTTGATTATGAATGCATCTAGAAATCGTTTGTTGTAATCAAAGGCTATGAACACCAAGGCTCGCCACGCCACGTGTTTTCGCCCGAGGCGGGGTGTGACGGCTTGCAAGCATTTAAATTAATATAAATGCACACAATAGTTTACCTCGTCCCAACTGCTCTCATCAGGGCTTTCATAATACTCCAAGCTCATCAATGCCCACAATGGCTTTGTCACTCTTGCTGACTTCCCGATGGACCTCGTCCTTCACATTCTTACTGTCACACCCCCAAATTTATTCACTTAGTAAATAAATAAATAAATCAAGGTTGCAACGATTGGTAACGTTACACAACAGCGGAAACTAAAGTAAAAACTCCTTTATATATTAAACACCATTAAACATAGTAAAATTAAGCTAGTACAATGTCCTAGAACCATATGGGTCAAAACCGTCTTGAAGTTTGACGATCATGCTTCTTCGGCTTCTAGGGTTTAATCCAAATGGCTAACCTATTCCACATGCCATAGCTATAGTTACCTAAAAAACATACTTAAAAGTGTCAACACAAAGATTGGTGAGTTCACATGTTTGGTCCTTATAGTGTAAGTGGTTTTCCTTGAAAACATTGTTAGTGTGCACACGACCATAATGAGAAAATCGTTTTCCTTATTAAAGTGTACATGGCCATAGAGAAAAATATTTTTCCTTGAAAATATGTGATGACCTCATGGTCATGAAACGAGAAATTTTCCCATTGAAAATAGTTCCAAGTGTATATGATAAACAACCACGTAATGTTGACATATTTGTAAACTAGCTAGGAATACAAATAATATTTTCATACATGAGGCGTAACCAAACCATGAGAAGTGTTATTGTGGCCCTATAATTTGTTATCAGATGCTATGCGACCATAAATCCTTCAGATTGCGGTTAGCGCGACTAACCATGACTGGAGGACGTCACTCGCCATAGTATTATTCATAGGACCCTAGGCTACAGTTAATGGTTACTAAATTGTTCCAGGGGACTGCAAACATAAAGGTTGAGTCTTTTTCTCTTGTTATCATATAAAAAAATGTTTTGTAAGTGTGTTCCATGTTTTCTCAAATGTATCAAACATTGATTTATCATACTTTCAAACATATAAGCAAATATGTTGAGTAAGTATGTTTCTCCCCCGATGTTTACAAAACATTAAAAAAACTAAAAAAGGGGTCGTGAACTCACCTCGAGTCTTGAGTAGTGTGATAATAGGCTAGAAGCGCACTAGAACATCCTACTTGGATGCTAAAAGTAGATAAAAATTTTGTTGAGTTCATAGGACGTAACTCTTGTCACACCCCAACCGACGGCGGAATACGTTGGGGCGGGACATGTAGACTGTTCAAAAGCTCAAGGTTTACCAAAGTTTAAATATTTAAACAACCAACTTCATATCATAAATAAACATGAATCCAACAATACAAGGAAAATAGAAATACATAAATAGTTTCTTTAAATTAGATTCTAGGTCCTCGGTCCTAAGTGAAGCAACTTGTACTTATTCTCAAGTATTAGTACCTGAAACATGATGAAAACAAGGTCAACTAAAAAGTTGGTGAGCATACATAGGTTTTGACACACAACCAAGTTTAAAGTGTTTTATACAATTCATACGATACGCGTGTATAAGGCATTTACGAAGAATCTATAGTTAAACTAAGTGTGTAGAATCAAACCCTGTGACTCAGGCATAACACGCAGGTTACCCTAATGTAAAGTCGGTAAAAACACCCTAACCGGGTGGGTTTGTCAGACACAATAGATCTATCAATGTTAACCGTTGGCTTGTACGGAGTTAATGATTCTACTAATGTCATGTATATGTAGTCTTAACTCATAGCATTCAAGCATAAAGCACATAACACATAATATCATATTATTGAATTGTACTTAAGTCTATGCAAAATGTTTCAAAAAGTAAATCATGTTTCACCCCACAAATATAAAAAGGAAAAGGGACTATGTAAACTCACATGTATATGTTGGGTGGATAATACGAGCAAGTATGAAGCACGAGTGATTCTCAAATCACAAGTTAACCTAGTGTGAAAAGAATGACCTTAAATTAATAATATGCATAAGTCTAAGGATAAGTCTAATGTTCATCGGGCCTTGTTAGGTGTGAGTTATAAAGTTTGTGTTATTTTATGTAGGAAATTATAAGATGTCAAAAGTTTGGTGTAACTTTGGGAGTTCAAATGTTGTATGAAAACAACATGTGTCTTTAGGGTGAAAGATTAAATAAATAAAACTCTTTTTATTTATTTAATTAAAATAATAATCATTGCTAAAAGTAATATGATTTTTTATAAAATATTAAATAAATCCATTGCGTTATTTATTTATTTATGTCAAAGTGCCAAAATCTTAATAATACGGGTTAAAGGAAACCCTAGATGCAAAATAATAATTTTGTTTATTATAACAATAAATAAATAATATGATGTATATATATACATGTATATATTTAGAGAGGGGTTTTATTCAAATGTATATATTTATATATGGGATAAATAATTTACAAAAATATATATATTTTATATCTTGTTAATATATTTATGAACTAGGAAATTAATTATTTAAAAAATACATTTTTAAATAATTAAAAATGAGAGTTTTAAACAACTATATTTGTAATAATTGATATTTTATGTTAAAAACCTCGAAATTGTATTGTATTCCGGTCTAAATATGATATAGGTTGTAAAAATAATTTTTATAAAAATATTGGGTTGTTAAAAATTGATTTTAAAAATAAAACAGACCACCCGGTTCGAACCCGGGTGGTTTCTGTGTGAGGCAGCCGTCCTAACCACTGGACCAGGCGACTAACCCGTGTTATGGAACTAGTTTGATTTGTATATAACTAATTCGGTATAAGGGACCGGGTCTGGCTTTGAGTTCACGCACAAAAAGGATCGGTTATGTGGGTTTCGAACCCACGCCCTCTGGTCCGACGGTGCAATGTCTTAACCGGCCGGGCCAGATGTATCGCTGTTAATTCATAGTGTTTAAATGATTAAATACATTAAGCCCTTCGAATTAGAAAAATCCCCATTTTAGAACCCGTATGAATGGCTCTCGATTTCAAATGAATTCGAGTTTGATGCCCTCTGTTGTATGAAATTGACAGAGGGCTTTCGATCTTTACACAAAAACGAATCAAATGACTTGAGCCATACCTGAAACGACTGAGAATAGATGGCCGACGACTAGAGGAAATAGAGGCGGTGTTTTGGTGCTCGATCGGCAAACAGAGATGGAATGAGACTCAAATGAGGTTTTGGCGAGTTTGTATAGAGTCGTGCGAAGGCCTATGTCGATTCAATTTGATTAATTTTATCATAAATGTCCGATTCGATTGAGAGGATTACGGGTGTCGGTTTTAGTCTCGATTACACGTTATTACAGTTGTAATTGAATGAATTTGGTCGTGTAATAGGTTCAGATACATGCACGATCAGCTTAAGCGTGATTTCCGGGATTGAAACGCGTTTTATTAATCGAATTGGATCGGATTGATTCGGATTTGACTCCACAAAGTCAAATGGGTTTAAAATTTGAATTCAACCGCGGGATAGACTGAATTGGGTTGTTTCGTGGGTCAGGGTAATGTTGATTAACGATTTCGTGTGTGGGGAAAGTCCATATCAACAGGTTAAATCGATTTACAAGTTGGATTCCATCGATTTGGGCCTGTTTGACTTTTAAAGTCAAAATTGTTGAATTTGGGGTCATAATTGAGTCATATGGGGTCAAGTCTAGTCCAAATGTTCAATTTCAAGGGTGTGGGTTCACGTTTAGGGTTCGCGGACTTTGGGGAGGGGATTCAATACCACTTTGCTTAAAAAAATATGTATATATATATATACATATATATATGTATACATATATATATATATATTTACTATGGAAAGCTTCATCGTTTTTATAAATAATTACCAAGCTCCAATATATGTGTGATCATGCATGTCATATGAATACATGTATGTTCCACTTGGAAAGTTTTTGTTTTCTTTGAATTAATATTAGAATGTTTTAAAAATATATTTATGTAACCTTGGAGATGTATTGAATGAAATCTTAGGGTGAAATGTTTGCATCAAGATTGGGTTATAATTGAATCTTTGTTTATTGCACCAAAAAATATATGATAAAAATCAGAGATGTTACAGTATCCCCATGTTGAGGGAATTTCGTCCCGAAATTCAACTAGTTGAGGCTACTGAATCAGAAAAGAGGTGTGTATACTTAAGCTTCATTTGATCCTCTCGTTCCCAAGTGAACTCAGGAACGCGCTTAGAATCCCAAAGAACTTTACAACAGGAATACGGCTTCGCTTGAGTTGGTTGATCTCACGACCCATGATCTCTACCGGTTTCTCAACGAAGTGCATCGTGTCATCAATGCGCACATCGTCAAGAGGTATATGGAGGTTCTCATCAGCAAGACATTTATTTAGGTTGGACACGTGAAAAGTAGGATGTACGTTAGCAAGTGATGGAGATAATTCGAGTTTGTAAGCCACTTTCCCGACCCTTTAGAGGATCTTGAATGGACCCACCTAGCGAGGTGCTAGTTTACCCTTCTTCCCGAAATGGATCACCCCCTTCCAAGGAGATACCTTTAGAAGTACAAGATCACCGACTTGAAATTCCAAGGGTTTACGTCTCTTGTCGGCATAACTCTTTTGCCGACTCCTTGCCACTTGAATGTTGTTACGAATCTGAAGGATCTTGTCGGAAGTTTCTTGGATTAATTCAGGACTAGTGATTTGTGCTTCGCCAATTTCGTTCCAATAGATAGGAGAGAGACATTTTCGACCATAGAGGGCTTCAAATGGAGCCATGTTGATGCTTGTGTGGTAGCTATTGTTGTAAGAGAACTCAATGAGGGATAGATGTGAATCCCTATTGCCACCAAAATCGATTACACAAGCTCTAAGCATGTCCTCGAGCGTCTGGATTGTTCGCTCGGTCTGACCATCAGTTTGGGGATTGTAAGCCGTGCTTAAATCCAAGCGTGTACCAAGAGCAGTTTGGAGAGATTGCTAAAAGCGGGAGGTGAAACGAGCATCCCTATTAGAGATTATGTTAAGTGGGACCCCTTGACGACTCACAATTTCATCAATGTAGATTCGGGCTAATTTCTCTACCCGATAGTCTTCTCGGATGGGTAGAAATTATGCAGATTTGGTGAAACGGTCAATGATCACCCAAATGCTATCATAACCTCTAGAAGTATGAGGGAGTTTGGTAATGAAATCCATGGCTAGATTTTCCCATTTCCACACTAGAATTTTCGGTTGTTCAATCAAACCAGAAGGACGTTGATGTTCAGCTTTGACTTTGGAACAAGTTAGACATTTTGCAACATATAGTTCAATGTCTTTCTTCATCCCGGGCCACTAGTATTGTTGGTGAAGACCCTTGTACATTTTATCAGCTCTAGGATGGACGGAGTAATGAGTTTTGTGTGCCTCGTTCATAAGGATTGCGCAAAGGTCATCACGATCGGGGACCCAGATACGGTTCAAGTAATAGAGGAGGCCATTAGGTTTGGTTTCTAATAGGAGTTCAACACCACATGACAGTTTGTTATACAGATTACCCTCGGTGACCGAGACGTGTTGAGCTTCTAAGATGCGATTTGGAATATCGGTTTGAATGCTAACACAATGAAGCATAACGTGGTCCTTACAACTCAAGGCATCGGCCACAACATTCGCTTTACCGGGATGGTATCGAATCTCGCAGTCATAGTCGTTAAGGAGCTCGACCCAACGTCGTTGCCTCATATTGAGTTCTTTTTTATTGAAGATGTGTTGGAGACTTTTGTGGTCAGTGAACACCACACATTTCGTGCCATAGAGATAATGCCTCCAAATCTTCAATGCGAAGACGACCGCACCCAACTCAAGATCGTGCGTCGTATAATTCTTCTCGTGAATTTTAAGTTGTCTTGATGCATAAGAGATCACCTTGCCCTGTTGCATGAGAACATAGCCGAGACCTTGGTTTGATGCATCATAGTAGACAACCAGATCATCATTACCATCAGGAAGAGTGAGAATAAAAGCATTGCACAATTTTTGCTTGAGGAGTTGGAAGGCTTCCTCTTGCTTTGGTCCCCACTCATAGTGTTTACCTTTGTGGGTCAAGGCCGTGAGAGGGACAGCAAGCTTGGAAAAATTTGAGATGAAACGACGGTAATAACCAGCAAGACCAAGAAATGAACGAATTTCGGTAGGGGTCTTAGGGGTACTCCAATTCTTAACGGCTTCGATCTTTGCGGGATCAACATGAATCCCCTTTTCGTTGACAATATGTCCCAAAAATTGAATTTCCTTTAGCCAAAATTCACACTTGGAGAACTTAGCATATAGTTGTTCTTTTCTTAAAAGGTCTAAAACCAACTTAAGGTGTTGTTCATGATCTGATTTGGTCTTGGAGTAGATCAAGATGTCGTCAATGAAAACGATCACGAATTTATCTAGGTATGGTTTGCATACGCGATTCATGAGATCCATGAAAACCACGGGGGCATTGGTTAGCCCAAATAGCATAACCATAAATTCGTAGTGACTGTATCTTATACGAAAGGCAGTCTTTGGAATATCCTCCTCTTGCACACGAAGTTGGTGATATCCGGACCGAAGATCAATCTTCGAGAAGTAGGTAGAACCTTGGAGTTGATCAAAGAGATCATCAATCCTAGGCAAAGGATAACGGTTCTTGATGGTAAGTTTTTTGAGTTCGCGGTAGTCAATACACATCCGGAATGAGCCATCTTTCTTCTTCACGAATAGGACGGGTGCACCCCATGGTGAATGACTGGGACGAATGAAACCTTTATCGGAAAGTTCTTGAAGCTGACTTGCAAGTTCTTGCATTTCAGAAGGTGCTAGACGGTATGGAGCTTTAGCCACAGGATTAGCTCCAGGTACAAGGTCGATACGAAACTCTACTTGACGAATGGGTGGAAGACCGAATAGATCTTCAGGGAATACTTCAGGAATCTTGAATACTCTTCTCTTGGTCCTTCTTTTGAACGATATGGGCTAAAAAGGCCACATACTTCTTCCGTAAGTACTTTCGGGCCGTAGTGCACGACATGAGCTTAAGCCCACTACATGGTTTCTCACCAAAGACTTTTAATGTATCACCCGAGGGGAGAGGAATTCGGATGCACTTCTCGAAACAAACGACCTCGGCATGATGACTAGATAGCCAATCCATGCCTATGATGATATCAAAGCTTCCCAGTTGCATAGGTATGAGGTTGACGGGAAAGGAATATTCATTAAGTTCGATGAAACAATCGCGGATAATGGAGTCAATGATGATGTGGTTTCCATCCGCTAGTTCAACGGTAAACATTTTCTCTAACTTAGTTCGGGTTTTAGCAAGCAAAGGTTCAAAATTAAGTGAAACAAAACTCTTATCGGAACCGGTATCAAATAGTATGGAAGCATATTGGTTATTAACGAGGAACATACCGTTGACCACATCATTGTTGGCCTGGGCTTCATTAGCATTTATGTTGAAAGCACGACCTCTAGCTCCACCTTGATTAGAGTTGGTAAGTTTTGGGCATCGGTTTCGGAAGTGGTTTGGGTTGCCACATTCAAAGCAAGCATTCCCATTAGTGATAGTTGGAACCCCTTTGTTTCCCTGGTTGGCTGTATTGCCAGGTGGTTTGACTCTGCAGGTGTTGGCTAAATGCCCATATCTTCCACAGCTGGCACATATCCGACATGGTATATTTGGGAAGTGATGGTAAGTGCACGTGTTGCACAAAGGGCAGCTGCCCACATAATGTTTCTTGGCTGAATTCTGAGTCATAGGAGCAACCTGATTGACTGGGGCAGCTGGGGTAACAATAGCAAAGTTCCTAGTCTTTCGTTTCTTGTTGTTGGAGAAAGGTTCGAGTTTGATCCCTTTGGAGGGCTCAGAAGGTATTGCCGTGTCTAGGACTTTCTTGGCACCCTTCCTTGTTAACGTACCCGCCTTTACATGGTTATCGGTTAATGTGGCGGATAGGCGGATGGCATCTTCAAGGGTAGTTGGGTTTCTCCCTAAAACAGTGTCTTGAATCTTCATCGGCAGACCACCGATGTATTTTTCAATACCCCGAGCCAAAGGTGTGACCGTATGAGGTACTAGAAGACTTAGCTCATGGAAACGGGTGGTGTAGGCTAAACTTTCACCACTATCTTGGACAAGATCCCAAAATTCGGCCTCTAACTTCTTCATTTCACTGCGAGGACAGAACTCCTCGGTCATGAGTCGTTTGACCTCATCCCATGGCAAGGCCATTG
Organism: Smallanthus sonchifolius; assembly: GCA_023525975.1. NCBI lineage: Eukaryota > Viridiplantae > Streptophyta > Magnoliopsida > Asterales > Asteraceae > Smallanthus > Smallanthus sonchifolius. Next base: position 51,216,246 of record CM042034.1, read on the forward strand.
CCACATCCATGCCCCTATTCCTCTTTTCACCATTCCACCAAGTGAGCGCTCGTTTTTGGAAGACGCTGGTGGCATAGCGGACCCGGAGGTTGCCGGGACAATCGTTGTTTAGAAAAGTGCTTTCAATGCTCTCGAACCATTGCAAAAGACCCGTGGCTCCTTCAGTGCCATAAAACTTAGTGGGGTTGCACGAGTTAAAGTGCTTGAAAGTACATTGCGGTGGGTTGGCACCACCACCCCCATTAGTTCTATGGGTACCACTAATGGCTCCATTAGCTTGGGTGAATTGAGGTACAAGTTGTGCAAGGATAGCAGCAATGTCGGTGTTGTTGTTGGTCACGGTAGCATGACGGGGAGGCATTCTACAGATTTGCACTAGACAAGAAAAGATGTAAGAACTTATGAAAGTTGATTGAATTTATAAGGGAACAAAATAATAGATGAAGTAGTAAATCATAGTTTGGATTGTACTCAAATAGTGACATAATCACTTGAATACTATGACACATTAAGGTCAATTAAACTCATATAATTTTCAAGGAGACGTGCTTTAGCCTATAAGTAAACACTCATCCTGGGAATTCCTAGGAAAGCATACGGGTCCCTCGGTTGATTGGGATTTATACGAAATGCTTTCCTAGACAGAAAACCCAGAATACAGGTGTCACCCTTCCAGATTGCACGTGTCCTCTAATAATTAACAAAGTTTAAAACCTTAACGAGGAAGTAAAGAAATCCTATAGATTTAAATTTATGAAGTTTCCACATGCTATGATGATGATGATAGAGAAGTAGGTAAGAAGGTTATGAGGCTTAGGGTATGGGTAGGGATATTGTTTATTTAATTTATTATTTAAGTATAGTCTAATAATTCATGAATTTTAACAAATAAGGAATCAAAATATAATAAACAAGTAACACATAGCATGTAGCATATCATATAATCATAGAACATGGCAATAATGGGTGTCCTAAGGTTATAGTCTAGGCCAAAGGTGTCTAATAACCTAATTTCATATAACCAAGGCTCTGATACCAATCTGTCACACTCCAACCGACGGCGGAATACGTTAGGGCGGGACATGTAGACTGTTCAAAAGCTCAAGGTTTACTAAAGTTTAAATATTTAAACAACCAACTTCATATCATAAATAAACATGAATCCAACAATACAAGGAAAATAGAAATACATAAATAGTTTCTTTAAATTAGATTCTAGGTCCTCGGTCCTAAGTGAAGCAACTTGTACTTATTCTCAAGCATTAGTACCAGAAACATGATGAAAACAAGGTCAACTAAAAAGTTGGCGAGCATACATAGGTTTTGACACACAACTAAGTTTAAAGTGTTTTATACAATTCATACGATACGCGTGTATAAGGCATTTATGGAGAATCTATAGTTAAACTAAGTGTGTACAATCAAACCTTGTGACTGGGGCATAACACGCAGGTTACCCTAATGTAAAGTCGGTAACAAACACCCTAACCGGGTTAACCGTTGACTTGTACTGAGTTAATGATTGTACTAATGTCATGTATATGTAGTCTTAACTCATAGCATTCAAGCATAAAGCACATAACACATAATATCATATTATTGAATTGTACTTAAGTCTATGCAAAAAGTTTCAAAAAGTAAATCATGTTTCACCCCAAAAATATAAAAAGGAAAAGGGGCTATGTAAACTCACATGTATATGTTGGGTGGATAATACGAGCAAGTATGAAGCACGAGTGATTCTCAAATCACAAGTTAACCTAGTGTGAAAAAAATGACCTTAAATTAATAATATGCATAAGTCTAAGGATAAGTCTAATGTTCATCGGGTCTTGTTAGGTGTGAGTTATAAAGTTTGTGTTATTTTATGTAGGAAATTATAAGATATCAAAAGTTTGGTGTAACTTTGGGAGTTCAAAATGTGTATGAAAACATTATGTGTCTTTAGGGTGAAAGATTAAATAAATAAAACTCTTTTTATTTATTTAATTAAAATAATAATCATTACTAAAAGTAATAAGATTTTTTATAAAATATTAAATAAATCCATTGCGTTATTTATTTATGTCAAAGTGCCAAAATCTTAATAATATGGGTTAAAGGAAACCCTAGAAGCAAAATAATAATTTTATTTATTATAACAATAAATAAATAATATGATGTATACATATACATGTATATATTTAGAGAGGGGTTTTGTTCAAATGTATATATTTATATATGGGATAAATAATTTACAAAAATATATATATTTTATATCTTGTTAATATATTTATGAACTAGGAAATTAATTATTTAAAAAATACATTTTTAAATAATTAAAAATGAGAGTTTTAAACAACTATATTTGTAATAATTGATATTTTATCGAAATTGTATTGTATTCCGGTCTAAATATGGTATATGTTGTAAAAATAATTTTTATAAAAATATTGGGTTGTTAAAAATTGATTTTAAAAATAAAACAGACCACCCGGTTCGAACCCGGGTGGTTTCTGTGTGAGGCAGCAGTCCCAACCACTGGACCAGGGGACTAACCCGTGTTATGGAACTAGTTTGATTTGTATATAACTAATTTGGTATAAGGGACCGGGTCTGGCTTTAAGTTCACGCACAAAAAGGACCGGTTATGTGGGTTTCGAACCCACGCCCTCTGGTCCGACGATGCAATGTCTTAACCGGTCGGACCAGATGGTTCACTGTTAATTCATAGTGTTTAAATGATTAAACACATTAAGCCATTCGAATTAGAAAAATCCCCATTTTAGAACCCGTATGAATGGCTCTCGATTTCAAACGAATTCGAGTTTGATGCCCTCTGTCGTATGAAATTGACACAGGGCTTTCGATCTTTACACAAAAACGAATCAAATGACTTAAGCCATACCTGAAACGACTAAGAATAGATGGCCGACGACTAGAGGAAACAGAGGCGGTGTTTTGGTGCTAGATCGGCAAACAGAGATGGAATGAGACTCAAATGAGGTTTTGGCGAGTTTGTATAGAGTCATGCGAAGGCCTATGTCGATTTAATTTGATTAATTTTATCATGAATGTCCGATTCGATTGAGAGGATTACGGGTGTCGGTTTTAGTTTCGATTACGCGTTATTACTGTTGTAATTGAATGAATTTGGTCGTGTAATAGGTTCAGATACATGCACGATCAGCTTAAGCGTGATTTCCGGGATTGAAACGCGTTTTATTAATCGAATTGGATCGGATTGATTCGGATTTGACTTCACAAAGTCAAATGGGTTTAAAATTTGAATTCAACCGCGGGATAGACTGAATTGGGTTGTTTCATGGGTCAGGGTAAAGTTGATTAACGATTTCGTGTGTGGGGAAAGTCCATATCAACAGGTTAAATCGATTTCACAAGTTGGATTCCATCGATTTGGGCATGTTTGACTTTTAAAGTCAAAATTGTTGAATTTGGGGTCAAAATTGAGTCATATGGGGTCAAGTCTAGTCCAAATGTTCAATTTCAAGGGTGTGGGTTCACGTTTAGGGTTCAAGGACTTTGGGGAGGGGATTCAATACCACTTTGCATAAAAAAAATATGTATATATATATACATATATATATGTATACATATATATATATATATATATATTTATATTTTGACTATGGAAAGCTTCATAGTTTTTTTAAATAATTACCAAGCTCCAATATATGTGTGATCATGCATGTCATATGCATACATGTATGTTCCACTTGAAAAGTTTTTGTTTTCTTTGAATTAATATTAGAATGTTTTAAAAATATATTTATGTAACTCTAGATATGTATTAAATGAAATCTTAGGGTGAAATGTTTGCATCAAGATTGGGTTATAATTGAATCTTTGTTTATTGCACCAAAAAAATACATGATAAAAATCAGAGATGTTACAACTCTGCGTATGAAACATTGGTGATGGATGTAGGCACGTTAAAGACTTATTTTTCAGGTTTTAATAATAGTTCATGTTCTCAGATTTTAGACAAGATGATGCGTGTTTATGGTGTTAGTACACTTGTATTTATGTATACGCATACACATATTTTGATAATAGACTTTTATATATGCATAAACTTGCATAAGTGATTGTTGTTTATATATATATATTTAGTAACACCTTTCACGTTCATATGTTGATGATAATCGTTCGTATGTTTTCTTAAATCATAAGACACTACCTTGGGTCTTGCCAGGTAAGTCACACATGATCATATAACTTCACGAACATGTATACTTCAACATAACACATGAATGGAATGAATGGTTTATGAAGAACACCATCATCTAAGTGTTATTTTATGTGATAGTATATATATATATATATATATATATATATATATATATATATGTAACTAGCTTTAACCCCATGTGTTACATGGGGTAAAACGTTAAGATTATATTGATAAATATCTTAACAACTCTTTTATACAAATTTGATATTGTATTTGTAACCTTTTCATTTTGTTACATGTTAAGATTATATGGATGAGAGTAATCAAAACATCAAAAAATACTTGCAAACACATTTCATAAATTGTGTACTTTTTACAATACATTAAACTACATGTCAAGTGAAACCTTACAATGATTATTTATAAATTTGAAAATACTTCATTGTATTCAACATTTGACGTGGTATTGGTAATTTTTTCATGTTTACCAAAGATTAATAGCTTAAGTCCATATTTACTTTTAACTCTTGATAATGCAACATACAACTGATCATGAATTAACACTTGATCTTTCAATACAAACCAACATTTGAAAATGATTGCCCTAAACTTTTATTCATGGTCATTGAAAAATATACAACGATTGTATATTTTCTTCTTTGAAGTTATAAAGAAATTCTTTTTTCTGAATATGTTAACCCAATTATACGGATAAAATTGTGATGACCAATTTTGCTTCCAAATATAATATTCGCTTCTATAACGCGATTAGTGATTTGACCTGAAGTCTTGTTACATTAACTAATCCATTTTTCCTTTAATATTTCTTAATAGCATAACTGACCTGTAGGTCCACATGACTCCTCTATAAATCGAACTCGAGACGTGACGAATCACTAACACGGAGTGCGGAATCCAACCGTATCAATGACAATGTATACGAGACAATAGAAACAATGACAATCACAAGCAATGTAAATAATCTTCTCTTTGATTTCACCAAAACACAGAGTTTACAGAACTTGAATGTTAATCACAATACGCATTCAAAACTGAACATGTAAACTCCTATTTATAGACTTCCTTTCTGCTGTAGGCAAACTTAACAAGTTCGCCTAAACTAGAAATAGGCGAACATATTAAGTTCGCCTATGGCAGAACTTAACTAAACATTACAAAACAATATCAAACATAAAGACATACAAGATCTAACTATTACAAAGCTTTTGTCACACATCTATGTCCTAACAACACCGACACTTAAAACTAATTCATGGTTTGACAACCCTGATAATGTAAGTTCATATAGAAAATTAGGAGATTATAAACTTTCATCAAAATCATCATCAAGATGCTCTAATTAACGGATACTATTTATACTTGTATGCGGAAAATCTTGCTAAACTTTTAATACTAAATCTCTCATTAAAAAAATATACAAATAAATTTAAAGTTCAACAATATATCGTCTTTTAAATTCAAATTTTAAAACTCCAAATTTGAAAAATTTCGCTCCTTAATATTTCGACACAATTAAATTTAAAATTCCAAATTAAATATGAAAAAATTGAAAATTGTAAACATAATTTTAGAAAAAAAATTTGGTCATCTAAAAAAAATTAAAGTTTAAAATATAATGCACTTTTAAAAATATTTACAAGTTTCTTAATTTTATTAAAAACTAAGTATTAAAATTTATAAATCAAAATAAAAATTTTAATATAAATAACAAATTAAAAAAAAGCTACTAATTAAATATCAGTAAACTTTATTTTAACACATATTTATTTAAATTAAAAACGTAGTATTTTCAAATTTTATATTTAAAATTGAAAAAAAATTGATATTAAAATTTAGAGAAATCATTTTTTTAATAATAAAATTTTAAAAACTCGCTTTTTTAAAAATCTACTATAATTTAATTCTTGATTTTTTTAAAGTATTAACTTTTGATGATAATTTTAAAAAAAAATGTGAGTCAATAGTAATAATGATGAATTGATTTGATAAAATGTTTATTTATGTAATTTTTCAAAAAAAAAAGGCTAAATATGGAAGTATTAAATGAATGATATAAATATGGTTTTGGGGGGAAAAACTTGTGAGATGTAATGTGGTGCTAACAAGTGACAAAAGCATTTAGTTTTTTTATTAGAAGAGATATTTACATTTGATGTGTCATTGTCTTGTTCATGATCCTTCTAGCTTAGTATTATATGTCTGAACCTGTATGTGTATAAATATATGTATAAAAACATGATTCATGACGAAATAAAGTAAAACTCATCAAGACTTTTATGTTTTATTTTGTTTTTGAAAACTCAGCTTTTTATGCGTACTTCGAGTAGCCTTTATATGGTTTTAGAAGACCAAATGACTTGGGGTTTTCTTCTAAGATCAAGTTTATTGAAATCAGAGGAGATGTGAAAAATAATTACTAGATTTGGAGTTGTGTAGATACCTCAAAACAAGAAAATGGAAAGAGATGTCCAGATTCGACTTGCACTGAGCGACCTTCTTACGCAGGCTGTTTAGGGGTCGAATACTCCATGGATTCGAGTGAATCCACTTGGGTTCTTCCTTCTTGCCATATAGCTTCATTCTAGAAAAGGAAATGGACTGATTTGGCCAAGTAACGAAGGAGGTATGGCCTTCTGAAGTTGACCAAAAATCTGGCAGAATGTTGAGTTACGGGTTTGGCTTCCATTTTTGGTTTTTGGAGAGGGGAAATGGGTGAATCCAAATTGAATCAAGTAAGGAAGAGATGAGGGAGTTAGGTGGTGTTGGTGCAAGTCTTTCTAATGCCCCAAGCCTCCGATTTATAGTGGTGGAGTGTCCATTCCTTAGCTTGAAAGGCCAAGTCCTTACACTACCATTAATGAGTCAAATTGTCATGTGAGGTGTGCATGTGTGTGTGCATATGTGCAGCCAAAAAAGAGGGAGGGAGGAAGACAAAGAGTGTAAGGACAAGTTGGAATATTTGGTGGAAGTGTGCAACTTGTCTTGCATGGTTGTTAGTGTAGGAGATTTAGCATGTGCAAGATTTTATAAAAAAAATCTTGTGCTTTTATAAAAAATATGGATGCATCAACTTAGTTTTATAAATGCATAGGTTTATATAAGGAATGCTCATGTTTATACATGTTTATAAATGTTATATAAGTTGTTGGTATGAGATTAGGTGATCAAAGATATAAAAATATATAAGTACGATTATATATTATGAAATCGTACTTATGTAAAAATATATAAGTACGATATATAAGTACGATTATATATTATGAAATCGTACTTATGTAAAAATATATAAGTACGATTTTACAAATGCATATGTTTATATAAGGAATACTGATGTTTATACATGTTTATAAATGTTATATTAGTTGTTGGTGCGAGTTTAGGTGATCAAAGATTTAAAAATATATAAGTACGATTATTTTTCCCAAATAATCATGCATTTCGTCGTAAATGCATTAGATGGTCTAGAATTAATACAGTGGGATATTATGAAGTATGTATTACCTCTAATATATATGTGTACATGCTTGTATAAACGAATGATAGTTCGGTTTATAAAATAGTGGCGAATTGACCCGAATTAATAAAATAGTACGTTTGAAATAACAATACGCGTCGTCATGACTTACCATGAAATTCTTGTATTATATTTTGTTTCCTTGACTTGTCTCATTTGTATGACACTTTGTTGGTATATGATTTATGTTACTTCATCACCAACGATCATAGAGTTTTAGCGTTAATCTTTGATTTCTCATCAAATTGGATTGTATCGTTCATAGAAATTTGTCTAGGTTCATATAATGCACATAGAATCAAAAATTTGTAACGAGTTGCTAAATGAAGTCGAGTGATTATTTTGAGATTCAAAATACAAAATTTGGGCCCCTAATGGGCTTGGATCACTATTGGGCCTCGAATGGGCTTGTATTTCTATTGGGCCTAGTTGGGGATTAGAAACTCACCGGTTGTGAAGATTCAAGCCTCACTCGGTAACCGTTCTCTCGCTCGAACTCCAAACCTGTCAACGCATGACCACATGATCAGAATACGTTTTGCAACTTAAGTTGAGTATCGTATAAATAAATAAATCCCGAAGCTCAGTCTTATTTGCTCGTCCCGTAGTCCTTACCAAACCCTAGTCCCACATGTTTACCCGAACCGGATCGTCCGTGACCCGTTCAGAATCTGGATACCCGAACTGGGTGTAACATCCATGATTTTCTGATACTATTTGAATTTATCCATTTACCTATTTATCCATTTTTAACGACACTCCGTTTGAATCCCGTGTTTGCCCCACTCAATGAGTCACATTGGTTATTATTTCAATTCGAAGTTTAAACTTGCCACTACATATGATTTTCTATTTTATTCATAACACATGTATGTATATTCATAAAATTATGTGTATAAAAATATATGATTTTTTTTATATAAAGCATTTACATCATTTATAGAAATAAAAACTCTACTATAGAAATTAATAATAGTAATACGTTACTACATTTAAATTTTATTAAGATATTTCTAAAGTTTATAAAATATCAAGTTTTAAAACAAAGTCAATTTATCTATAAACATATATATACGTATAGTTTGTAGTGGAGTTTTCTATATAAAATATTTTTAAGATAAAATGATTAATGCTTTAGTATTCTTACAAGTTTTTATAAAAAAACAAATTTTTATAACAAAAATTTTATAGAACCAAAGACTGATGGCTACAAAATTCTCTAAGTACAAATGCTGCTGATCTCAGAGTTTGCTGCGGACAAGCTTATCTGCTGCGGATACATGTTCTTCTGCTGAAGAACAAATCTGCTGCGGATAGCCTTATCTGCTGAAGACCAAAGTTGTTGCGGATAGGCTTCTCAGCAGCATCAACACTTGATGTTGCTGACAGGCAAATCATCAGCAGCTTTGGATGGTTACATCTTGCTGCTGATCAACATCTTTGTTGCTGACAGCCTTGTGCCTTGAAGACAAATCGTTGCAGCTGACTATCCATACCAAGCGTCACTGACAACTTTCTGCAAAAGCAACTGACACACTCAAAGCAGAAGGAACCGCAATGACACAACCAATGACGGAAAACAATGCTCTTCTCCAAGCATGGAAGTAATGATGCATAAAGAAGACGCTTCAATAAAGTTAACTAGTTATAGACAAAACGTGTAATAGTTAGCTACATACAACAGATCAACGGTCCGTGTTAGATCTGATCCTTAGAATCAAGGGGCTGTCTTGATTCTAAGTGAGTATAAATAATCTGTAAACACTTCATTGTATGAGTGCTTTTTGTGCTTTCTGATTGAGTTTCAATTGTAATCGTTTATCTGCAAAAGCTTAATACAACAATGTTCTTAAAAGTATTCTTTCTGCTTGCTCGATTACATTTGTGTAGTTGTTATTGTTTTCGCCAATTTCAACTAAGAACAGAACCATCTTGTAATTTCACGATCCTACAAATTTCAATTTATTAAACCTTGAACCTTCTCATCAAGCTTTGAACCCCTCATTCTTGAACTTAGACGTTTATACCTCAATTTTGAACCCATTCAATAAAAATTGAACTTACTTTGACTTGGAAAAGTCAACAAGAGCAACATTCAACAAGGTTTGACTTTGAAAGGTCAAACAGACCTGATTTGGTCCATCAAATCAACCGTATTCGATGATTCCTTCCCATTGATTTCTCATAATAGTTTTTTGAACCTTCCTAAACACAATAAGAACTTTAATTTGGTCTAAGGCGAGGTTGAATTCGAATTTTGAATTAACTTTGACAACCCCAAGTCAAACCGAGTAAATTTGTTTCCAAATTCAGAAATTTGGACGCGTTAGAGTCTGCAAATCACGCCCTAATCAATCTCGCATGTATTCAGTCCCATATCATGACTAAATTCATTCGCGTTCGTTCAATTTTACGCGTATTTCACTCGACAGCTGACGTATTCAAATTCCTAATCAAATCGTGCTATTAAGATGGAATGGAACGAATTTATTCACCACACACCTTCACATAAACCATTACCAACTATCTCAACCCTCAATTGATCCGCATTGTACCTCTCGAACCCTATAGAGCTCCAAGAACACCGAGCCTTTGCGTCCTATCAATCGCCTTCGATCCATAATCATTCTAAGTAAATTTTATATCAACATATTCGTTTTAGTCCAAAGATCGAAAGTCCCATGCTTTGGGCAGTTGATTTTGCGTAGCCCGGTGAAATCAAATGATTAGGGTTGGGTATTTCTAATCGGGGACGCAAATGGGGGGGGGGGGAGGGTCTGGTCCTATGGGTTTTAAGACAAGGAAACTTGATCTCTACCAAGGCATATGCCCTGGTCTACTAGTAAAGCCCATACAATGTGCAGGCATGGTCGCGGGTTCAAACCAGCCCCGCACAATGCCCTTTCTCTATTTTTTTACGCGTTTGATTTAACCCTAAAACCTGGCCCATGCGCCAGTTTAGTTTTAAAACATTTTCGAACAAAATTGTTATCAGCATCAATCACCTAGTCCAGTGGTAAGCCATTGTGTCCACATAGAACCCACCCGGGTTCGATCCGGGTGAGCCAATTTTTTTTTTTAAATCATTTTAACAGCCGAATTATAAAAAAAAGTATATGATGAATCCTATTATCATTTAGAACGAATTTATACAAAAATAAACAGATTTTAATTAAGAACTAGTATTCTTACAATTTAAAAGATTTTAAAGCCTCGTTTACAATACAAATAAATTAAGAAGAAATCTATTTTTAATTAACATTATTAGTTTTAATTAATGCCTGTATATTACTTATTTTATAAAAATAGTGACCATTTTTTTATAAAATACATTATCATTTTAAATAATTTCTTAAAACAACTTCCGTAAATCATTTTTCTATTACATATTTAGGGTTTAAATCCTATTTAAATAAATTTGACTTTCCTATATATATACTAATACATATATTTTTCCATGTTTTAGAGACACACTATTTTAATAAGATTTAAATAAAAAGAGATTTAATTTAAATTGATTACCTTTTTATTTGAAATCCATTTAGGGTTTCGAAGTATATAATTACCTCAAATTTTATACCAATATATATTTTGACACATTGTTATAAATAAATAAAACAGATCTGTTTATTTTAATGAATATCAAATCACATTACCTATAAAGACACGTTATTTTGAATGAATAGGTGAAATGAACTTATTTATTTAAATTATTTAAACTCAAACTCTAAAACAATTAGTATATACTTTGAATTTACTTTATTAATAAACCCTTGTGCAAAACAAACACAAACCCATGCATATACTTTACATGAAATAACACAAACCCATTGTATAAATCCTTGCACACAAAACCGAAGGAACATTAGATCATGACTTAGACTTTGTGCACATTAATAATTCAAGTTCATACATTTCACTCTAGGTAACTTGTGATCTTAAGAATCACCTGTGCTTCATACTTGCTCGTGCTATCTACACAGTTTATACAAGTGAGTTTTACATAGCCCCTTTTTACATTTTGCACTTTTTGGGGTGAAACATGATTACACTTTGAACTCTTTGCAATTACTCATATACAATTCAATAATATGACGCTATGTGTTATTTGTGTTTTATGATTGAATGCTATGAGTTAAGACTACATATACATGACACTAGTACAATCATTAACTCAGTACAAGCCAATGGTTAACAATGATAGATATATTGTGTCTAACAAACCCACCCGGTTAGGGTGTTTGTTACCGACTCTACATTAGGGTAACATGCGTGTTATGCCTCACAACAGTCAAAAGGTTTGATTGTACACCTAGTTTAACTATAGATTCTCCATAAATGCCTTATATACCATGTATCTTATGAATTGTATAAAACATTTTTGAACTTTATTTGTGGTGGCAAAACCTATGTATGCTCATCAACTATTTATAGTTGACCCTCTCATTCTTATCATGTTTCAGGTACTAACTTTTGAGATCATTTACAAGATGCTACACATAGGATTGACGACTTAGTTAACTAATGAATTGAACATTTATGGTGTACTTGGTTTTCCTTTTGTATAATTGTACATGTTTTATTGAACAAGTGTTATGAAAATTTGGATTCAATTAATATATGAAACTTTAGTTTGACCATGTGCTATTGAACAGTCTACATGTCCCGCCCCGACGTATTCCGCCGTCAGTTGGGGTGTGACACTGGGTCTCATGCAAGCACGTACGTAACCATGCAAAACCTTAATCCCTCAAACATACGCGTACTGCCATGTAACACGAAACCCTAGCCGGTGCTACTTTGGTTTCCACATGTGCACCACCACGTCCCTCGTCACCACCATCGTCCTCGTTTGACAACCCTTAGTCGGACCCCTCCTCGTCAGGCTAACTTGCATGGTTCCTCGTCTCATGACGTCTGTAATATCCAAGATTTTTCTGACATATTTCTCCGCAAATTGTTACACATGTTAATGACTTAAATCTTGAAAACTTATTAATTCTAGTTATTAAACGACAAATATATGCTTAAGAAAAAAAAATACATATATATATATATCCTATAATTAAAATATGTTAAAATGCTTAATAAGTTTGCAATTATATAAAAATAATATAATTAATAAGCTTGTTTTAAATACCTAAACTTGTAAACCATAAATTTTATAAATTATTTTATAAAATTATAAAATAATAAAACTTGTAAAACCTATTTAATTTTTATAAAAAAAATGAGACATGTTTATTTTTATAAAAAGTATAGGGACCAAATCTGTTAATTATTGAAACTCATTTTAAACTAATACTCAAGTTTTAACATAAAATGATAAAGCTTTGAAACTTCAGGGACTGAAAGTGCCACAAACCCAAACTTCCAGGATCCGAGACCAGTCACAGGTTCGATCCTCTCCAAGGCCAGTTTTCACCTCCGAATTTTCAAAAACCCGTAATCGGCCAGATTCGTTGCACCTCAAGCTCCTACTCGAGCGTGCGACCTAAACCCAAGAACATTCCATGCTCAATTTCGAGTGTAACTGTAGAAATAAAGACCGATGGCTACAAAATTCTCTAAGTACAACTGCTGTGGACCTCAGAATTTACTGCAGAACGACAAACTGCTGCGGATAAGCTTATCTGCTGCGGATACTTGTTTTTCTGTTGAAGACCAAAGTTGCTGCTGATAGGCAAATCATCAGCAGCTGTGGACAGTTGTGTCTTGCTGTTGATTAACAACATTGCTGCTGATAGTCATTCCCTCTGAAGATCAAACGTTGCAGCTGACTGGCTTCGATAAAGTAACCATTACCACTGACAACTTTCTGCTGCAACACTGACACACTCCACGCAGAAAGAATGTAACTGGTGCAAGACAATAAAAGACAACGACGCTCTTCTTCCAAGGACTCAAGCAATGATGTCTAAGAAGACGTTTGAGTAAAGATAACTTTTATAGTATTTATTATCGTTACATGTAAAGTAGCTTCAATACAATTTCAACGGCTTTTGTTAGATCTGATCCTTAGAATCAAGGGTCTGTCTTGATTCTAAGTTACTATATAAGTAGTACTTAGAGTCATTGTATAAGTGTGTTTTTTCTTAAGAGTTTTCTCTGTAATCTTGTAATCTTTGAAGCTTAATACAAATTGTATTTATCAGTATTCTTCTTGTTTACTTGTTTACATTGCTTAGTTGTGATTGTTTCCGCCAATCTCAACTAGAATAGAACCATCTTGTATTCACCGATCCTACAAGTGGTATCAGAGCTTTGGCTCACAGATTAAACAAACTCACACTTGTTTAATCATTCTCTGGTTCTATTCAAAACTATCCCTTTGCTAAAATCACCCATTATCACAAATCAAAAATGACACAAAACAATGGAGTTGAAGACATTGGAAGCATCAGCAGACCACCAAGACTGGTGTCTGGAGAAGACTATGATATGTGGAAGAACAGAATGGAAAGCTTCTTCTGCTATCAAGAATATGGGATGTGGAAATCCATTAAAGATGGACCATAGATACCCATGGTGGCCTCCGCTGATTCCGGAGGTACACTGGTTCCTAAAGAATCCTCCAAATACTCTGATGAAGACATCAAGAAAATGGAGGTAGATTTCAAGGCCTTGGGAGCCATCCAGATGTGCTTACCAAATGAAGTTTTTCACAACTTCAGAGGATACAAAACTGCAAAGGAGCTATGTGTAACATCCCAAAAATAGTAAATAAATAAATAATAACGCAATAGAGATTTAACCGTCAAAAATGAAAGGAAAATGGATGGACTTGGGCTTGGCTCCAACGGGTCGAGGGAAGCCCAAGTATATAAAGGTCAAGACAGCCTTAGACTCTTATTTCTTCCACAACTTGCAATCTAGAGAGAGAAAGGAGAGCTCGGGCCTAGAGAGAGAAAGTTGACGGATCGACCCGGAATGGAAGGAGCACGTTACTACTGAGTTTTTTGTGTCATTTTTGATTTGTGAGAAAAACCTCCGAATCTGAATCCCAATCCAGGTAACGATTCGACCCTAATCTGAGTTTTTGTCCGTTTTGGGGTTTTTCGGGTTTTAGCTAAATACGAGACGTTTTTATGGATGACACTTGAAAATAAGCTTAGAACTAGCATCTAGAATGAAAACCGCACATTTTGATCAAAGAAAGTTGTAAGATTAGCATGATCGGGTTAACATGCAAGAAGTTCGGACTTGATGGGGAAGCAGGTCTTGCGTATTTATCAAATACTCAAGAAGGATGCCCTGCGTACTTATCAAGTACGCATGAGGAAGATCCTGCGTACTTATCAAGTACGCAAGAAGAATGTTTTGCGTACTTGTCAAGTACGCATGAGTATGGTCCTGCGCACTTAGCAAGTGCGCAGGTAGCATACCGGTTAGTAAAGTCAGTATAGTCGCCTAATTCAGAATGGTTTAACCGTTAGAGTCGGGATTAGGTCTGATGTATGTGCAATTAACCAATATAGATCATGTGTGGCACTCATTGGACCGCTATTAGGACAGGACGAGACTAGCTCCTTAGGTGAGTTCTATGTGCCCCCTTCTATGTTATGTGCAAATCATTTTAAATGTTTTGGGGCTGAAGTGTATACACTAAATGAATAAATGCTATGAATGCCAACGTGATCATACGTGATATACAAATATATATATTTATATATATATATATGGAAATGAATTATGAACAAAGAATGAAATGTATGTTTACAAAGAATGAATAAAAGAATGGCATAACGTAAATGAATGAAATCTTGCTTTATAATTATATATATTGCATGTTATGAATGTATGTATACGTTATGGATGGAAACGAAGCTAACGACTGCTACGGTAGACGGACAACCACTTGACTATTATGCAGTCAGGAAGGAAAGTCTAGAAAGGTAGACTAAATAATGGCCACTACGGTGGAGTAAGTCCCTAAATCGATGCACGACTGTATAATTAGTTCAAGTGGGAAACGGATGCCTTAGGGCAGACAGGCGAATATGATGGACTACGACGGTAGGACGGTTAAGAAGGACGGCCGAAGGTTGGCCGGACGGTTTTAAGGCGGACGGTTTCTAGGACCGGACGAGTAAAAGGGCTACGACGGTAGCTTAAGGGCGTATGTCTTTGTGACGTACGCAGTAAAAGACGGGTTGATCACCCTTATGTGTATGACCAATGAATCTTTATGGAAAGTAAGGGTGAATGCATATCTATGTAATCACATAAGAATGATGAAAGAAAAGCAAAAGTTATGAATACGTATTTATGTACTCGCACATGAATGACAAATGAAGGTCAATGATATGTTAATGTGTATTTATATATATATATATATATATATATATATATTTATGCATACTTTTAAAGAAATAATGTTCATACCTAATCGCTTTAAACTAGAACTCACCAGTGTTAGCTGACTTTTAGTATACATTTCAGGTAAAGAAAGGAAGGGTCGAAGGCGTGATGGTTACCCGACAAGCGACTAACATCCCACTCTTAGTTGTTAAGAAAATGTTATACTGTTAATTGTTAAGACTTCCGCTGTTATGTTATGTTATGTTATGTATTTGAAGGATGTTTGCTTTCGCTACTCTTGAATGTTTTTAATTAAATTCAGTATTATGACTATGTTTATGAGTAAATCCAACAAGTGAGGTTACCCGGGGAAAGGGGCCTTACACTATGGGAGGCTCTTGAGAAGATGTTTGATGGTTCAGAGGAAGTAAAAGAAAACAGAAGAGACATCCTAAAGCAGCAATATGAAAACTTCGTCTGGAAGGAAGGTGAGTCTCTAACTATTTTATATAACAGGTATACTTATCTTGTAGGTGAGCTGCAGTGCTCAAAAGTGAAGCTGGAGAATGAAAATATTCTCAAGAAGTTCATCAGGTCTCTACCCAGTTGCTGGACACTCTACACAGTGTCCATCAGAAGAACTGAGAATCTGAAGACTCTACAGATGACTGAGCTTTTCGGTATGCTAAAGACCTATGAATTAGAGATTATTCAGGCCAAGGAAAGAAGCTCAAGCTACCAAACAGCCTCAACATCCAACACCACCTCTTCTGCCCTCCACTCTGACCACTCAGGTCCTAGTTCAAGCAACTATTATCCTCCTATCGTCACTCATCCCCAAACTCCAACCTCTCAATCAAACAAATCACCATTTCTTCTTGAAGCCCTACCTTAAACATCAACCTCTGCTGCTTTTGTCTCTGAAAACTCAAGCAATATGTCATTTATCAAGGAAGATCTGGAATGTTTTCATCCAGATGATCTAGAAGAAATGGATATACAGCACTCCTATGCCATGTTCTCTGTAAGAGCAGAAAGGTTCTACTCAAGAACAGGAAGACCCGTTCCAAGCAACAACTCTAACACCAGGGTTGGCTTGGACAAAAGCAAATTGAGGTGTTACAATTGTAACCAACTTGGTCATTTTGCTAGAGAATGCAAGGCACCAAAGGCAAACCCAGCTGCTGCTCATACCAGAAAAGCTCACCAAGCTCAGCCAAGACAGCAACAACAGGAACAGGCCACTCCTCCTGCGTAAACTGCAGCCTGTGGAGCTGTTGGAACTGCTGACTTTGACTGGAGCTTCCAGTATGAGGATATTCCTGCCAACAATCAAGCTCTCATGGCAGACACATCAGAGGTACCACCTCAGGTATATGAAAATCTTTATACTCAAGATTTTATTGATAAGGTCCTTGGATACAGGAAACATAACCAGAATCTCATAGATCAAAATGAAGAATTTCACCAAATGAAATCTGAATTTAAAAAGGTTGAAAACAGTTACAAGGAAAAGATTGATTGTCTAAAGAAAGAAATTTCATCATTAAAACATGAACAAACAAACCTTGAAACTCAAATTGATGATCTTCTGGTTAAGTTAAAAGCTACAAGGGCCGAATTAGCAGACCAAAAGGTCCATGTGAAAAATATGAGTTTGCATCCAAAAAGCTGCAAAGACTTTTGGATGCTCAAATTCATGAAAAGGTAACTGTTGGTCTTGGATTCCAAGCTGAACAACCCTACAATGTTGTTCCTCCACCCGCTGACTATGTAGCCATTCATGAACCAAGTTTCAATCTTTCTAACCTTGACATGGCCAACCGAAATCTTGACCCTGTTGTCCAAGAAACCCCTGTGCAAGAATGCACTATTTCATCCAATTCTGAGTCAACATGCTCAGACTCCACTGAAACCAATAAAGTTTCATCACCACCTACCTGTGAAGTTATTAAAGCCAACAATCCTAGCCCTTTCATCCCTTCAAAAATAGTACCAGTATCTCAACCAACCAAACAAATCAGAATCAGCTATCCTCCTGAAGGAAGAAATCTAACTGTTGAAAAGGGACAGTCTTCAACCTCCACCAGCTCAAAGCCTGAATCCAAATCAATCCAACAAAGGAAGGTGTTTGACATATGTCATGCACCTGGAGAGAGAGCTCCATACGTTCAAAAGACATTGGAAGAAGCCACCTTTGAGCACAACAAAGCTCACCCCTGAAACTTCAAAGACTTGTTCAAAAGAAAAGACTATGTGTACTTTCAAAGCGACAAACTTGCTAAATCATGTTTTCTGTGTGGGAAATACAATCATACTGCCAGCACCTGCTTCTATTACCTTCAACAACAAAGAAACCTAAAGCAACACGCTTTTGAGAAAACAAACAAGAACAAAAAGGTAAGAATCTTTGAAGCCAAAGCAACTCAGTTCAGAAACTCTCTATCCCCACCAAGAAAGCATCTGCCAAAACCTCAACAATCTTGCATCATCTGTGGTGAATCAGACCACTTTGCTACAAATTGTAAGTTTAATCCTCTCAACCAGGTTCTTCATCAAATTCCTCTTCAACAAAAGTCTATCAGTAAGATGAAGAAGGGTAGGCATACTTCGGAGATTAAACCACCAGCAGCAAACAAAACTGCTGCTGATCAAGTAAGACTCAAGAAACCAAAGGAAAAGTCTTCATCAGCAACCAAGATTGCTGCTGCTCAAGTTAAACCATCAGCAGCCAACAAAAATGTTGTTGATCAATTAAAGCCCAAGCGACCCAAAGACAAGTCTTCAGCAGCAACCAAGATTGCTGCTGCTCAAGTAAAACCATCAGCATCAACAAAATCTGCTGCTGATAATCCAAAGTCCTCAGTTGCAACATCTGCTGCTGACAAATCAAAGAGAGCTGGAAAACCACCAATTCAGCATTGGAAAGCCAAATTCCTCCAAGAATCATCATTGGTTTCGTTGAATGCACACATGCTGATACTGATAATCCGAGAACCCTTTTTTACAAGGATGCAAGCTCTTGGTGTAACAACCTAAAATGGCGAGAAATAAAGTTAACGAGTTCAAGCGGGCCGAAGTCGGGCCGGGTCAGTCGTGAACTGGGCTCGGGGAGGTCTCCCTATAAATAGCCCAAGGCCCTCATTCTTCTCCTCTCAGCAATTCTAGAGAGAGAAAACCGTAGAGAGAGAAAGTGTCGGAATAGCACAAGATTACACCCGCTCGTGTCTCTTGCACTCGTGAAGAAAACCTCCAAATCAGAATCGTCATCCAGGTAACCACTCGAGCCAAAACTAAGATTTTTGCTTGGGTTGGGTTTCCGGGTTTTCGGGTGAAAATAGGACGTTTTTACGGATGAAACTTGAGAATAAGCTTGGGTTTAGTATCTGGAATGAAAACCAGTTGTTTTGAGCAAAGAAAGTTGAAGTTTTAACATAATCGAACCCAAATCCGAGAATTTCGGACTGTTTGGGGAAGATGACTGCTGGTGCAGGCGAACGGTAAGCGAACTTATTATGTTCGCTTGACAAGTTCGCCTAGCAAGTTCGCTTAAAGCTTAAGTTCGCCTAACTAATTAAGTTCGCCTGGCCAAGAGAAGCGAACTTAGGACAAGTCCGCCTATAAGTTCGCCTAGGCCAGAGGAAGCGAACTTAGGCATTAAGTTCGCCTATGTCAGCTGTGTTAGGAATATAACTTGGTTTATATCTTATACGGGTATAGTTAATTAATCCAGATCGTGTGCGGCGCTCATCAGACCGCAGATAGGACAGAACAGGATTAGCTGATCAGGTGAGTTCTATGTGCCCCCCCCCCCTCTATGTTATGTGCAAATGATTTATAAATATTTTTGGGGCTGAAGTGTATACACTAAATGAATAAATGTTATGAATGCCAATGTGAACATACGTGATATATAAATATATGAAAATGAATTATGAACAAAGATTGAAACGTATGTTTACAAAGTATGAATGAAATCTTGCCTTATATTATATATATACTGCATGATATGAATATACGTGAATGTTATGGACGCTTCGATGCTAACGGCTACTACGGTAGACGGACGACCACGTGACTATCTTGCAACCGGGACAAAAACGTTCCTTCATCAGCAAGGAAATAAAAAGGGGCATAAATGGGCGGTCGAAGCAAATGCCAAATCATATGTAGAACGGTTGCAAACATGGTAGCACGTGGGAAACGGATACCTTCGGGTAGACGGGCGAAAAGGACGGCCTACGACGGTAGGACGGTATGACGGACGGCCGAAGGTTGGCCGGACGGTTTTTATGGCGGACGGTTTCTAGGACCGGACGAGTCAAAGGGCTACGACGGTAGCTTCATGGCGTATGCCTTTGTGGCATACGTAGTAAAAGACGGGTTGATCACCCATATGTGTACGACCAAATTAATGTTAAGAAAAAAGTTAAGAATACGTATTTATGATCTTTATGTATAAACTTAAGAATACTTTTAAGGAAATAATGCTTATATCTAATCATTTTAAACTAGAACTCACCAGCGTTAGCTGACTTTTAGTATACATTTCAGGTAACAAAGAAAAGGGTCGTGCGAAGGCGTGAAGGTTACCCGGCTAAAGACTGACATCCCGATTTATGTTTTTGTTAAACACTGATGTATGTGTTAAATGTTAAGACTTCCGCTGTAATGTACTCAAATGTGAATGATTTTGGCTGTTAATTGAATATGTTAAATTTAAAGTTCAGTATTGATGACTTTGTTTATGAGTAAATCCAATAAGTGAGGTCACCCGGAAAAAGGGGCCTTACAAGTTGGTATCAGAGGAATAGTTTGAGAGATTCAAACATCCCTAAATGTCTGAACTCAAGCTGATTATGGGACCAACGCACGGGTGTCAGTCTGGGTAGCCAACGCCGACGCCATCACTGTAAGTAAGTACTAAAGTTCATATTTGTAGATAGGAATAGATGCCTTAACTTAGAACCAATAGATGTCAATGTCTTGACCAATTTGAAGAGTTTGGAACCTGAAAAGCAATGTAAATTTCTAATCACAAACCGGTCACTGTAATTAAAAATTTACCTTGTTCGTACTGTTCTAAAACTATGATCTGAAGAAATGGCATTGATGTATTCCCTTTATAACTATCAGGAAACTAGGAATTATGGCTGGTGGAGGAAGGACAGGACGTCGAGGCGGTCGTACTGGCCGAGTAGGTAGACCTCCACTGAATCCAAGACATCAAGAAGAAGAGGATGTGCACACAGAAAACACTGAGAGCGTGCACCAAACTAATGTCACCCCAACTGGGGGCGACCATCAAGGGTCTCTACAGTTGGAACCCGAGGTCAGAGATGCTATTGCCCGTGAGGTCATGCTCACTTTGAAGAATGTATTGCCTGACCTACTATCGGAGGCATTAAAGAAAATCAAGGAAGATGATGAAGGGAACAATGAGGAAAAGGTATATGACAGCGATGGGGATGAAATAAAGGTGGGATCAAGTAAACGGGGGTGCACTTATAAAGGTTTCAAGGACGGAGACCCACCCAAGTTTGATGGGAACAAGGACTCGGTGGCCACCCTCGAGTTGATCGAGAGGATGAACGCTGTCATCAACATCAGCGAGTGTCGATCCGACCAAGCTGTTAAGTACATTGCCCATTCTTTCACTAACGAAGCACTAAGTTGGTGGAGGAATGTTCAAAGAACTAAGTCACCCAATGCTATCAACAGAATGACGTGGTAAGACTTGAAAAAACTTATAATCCAAAAGTTCTGCCCACAGAATGAGATCGATCATGTGGAGAACAAATTCTTGAACTTCAAAGCTGGCAACAAGACTCATCGCCAGTATACTTCAAGATTCAATGAACTAGCTCAACTGGTACCCCACCTGGTAGAGACGGAAGAAAGACTGATTAAGTACTATGTGAAGGGCCTACCTCAAAGGGTCCGTGTTCATGTGAAAGCCAACCTACCCACGACCTTCGAGTCGGCAGTGAATCTGAGCGGAATCGTCTACGACGACTACGCCAATGAGGACCCGACACCTGAGACACAAAAGAGAAAGTGGGAGAACCCGTCTAGGGGCACCGGGAAAGGGAATGTGGTAGCTGAAATAAAGAAACCAAGGTTAGAGGAATATGAAACTTGCAAAAAGTGTGGAAAACGCCATTTTGGCGAGTGCCGAATCGGCACCACCATGTGTTATAAGTGCGGGAAGCCGGGGCACTTTTCTCGAGAGTGTTTAAAGGATTTCAAGTGCCAAAGTTGTGGAAAATATGGACACCATACTAAGGATTACTGGAAAACCGGGCAGTCTAGTTCGGGAAAGGGAAAGGAAGTTGCAAAGGAACAACCGAAGGCTAGGACTCGAGCCTACGCCCTGACTGAGGAGGAAGCACGGGGAAACCCTGATGTCGTATCAGGTACGTTTCCAGTAAATGATGAAGCTGCTGCTATCTTATTCGACTCTGGTGCTAGTAAAAGCTTTATATCCAATGCATTTAGTCGTAAACTAGATTGCACTATCAACACCATAGTAAAGGCCTTTAGCGTACAAACTGCCGTTGGTAAAAATTCGGCAGTATTCCAAGTAACCGATGATTGTATCATAGAAATAGAGGGCCATAAGTTCCCCTCTAGATTATTCCTTCTCACTTTAGGAGGATTCGATGTAGTACTGGGTATGGATTGGTTAGCTGCCAACGAAGCTCAGATCATATGTAAACGCAAGAGGATACACCTCAAGGCTCCAAGCGGCACTCCAATTACGGTTTATGGGGATTGGAATTGCACGATGCCTAACATCATCTCGATGATCAAGGCCGAAAGTTATATGAGGCGCGGTTGCGAAGCTTATCTGGCGTACGTTATTGACGAAAGGATGAAAACAAAGGAACTCAAGGATGTACCCGTGGTGTGCAACTTTCCGGAAGTATTCCCTAAGGATCTACCTGGATTGCCACCCGATCGGGAAATAGAATTTCAGATTGACTTACTGCCAGGAGCTGAGCCCGTTGCCAAAGCCCCCTACCGATTGGCTCCGTCAGAAATGAAAGAATTGATGTCTCAACTACAGGAATTAACAGAAAAAGGATTTATTAGACCAAGCATTTCGCCATGGGGCGCTCCGGTACTGTTTGTAAAGAAGAAGGACGGTAGCATGCGCATGTGCATTGACTACCGAGAACTGAACAAGAAGACAGTAAAGAACAAATACCCACTGCCTAGAATAGATGACCTCTTTGATCAACTGCAAGGTGCGAGTTGGTTCTCAAAGATCGATCTTAGGTCGGGTTATCATCAGTTAAAGGTGAGAGAAGAAGATGTACCGAAGACCGCGTTTCGTACGCGTTACGGGCATTACGAGTTTCTGGTAATGTCATTCGGGTTAACCAACGCACCAGCAGCGTTTATGGACTTGATGAATAGAATATGCCGACCGATGTTGGATCGATCAGTGATAGTCTTCATTGACGACATACTAGTTTATTTGAAAAACGAGGGTGATCACCACTGTCACCTAAGAGAAGTATTGGAAGTGTTAAAGCAGGAAAATTGTACGCAAAATTCTCCAAATGCGCTTTTTGGCTTAGGGAAGTCCAATTCCTAGGTCATGTGATAAACACGAAAGGCATCATGGTAGATCCTGCGAAGATTGAGACAGTAAAGGAATGGAACATCCCGAAGACACCAACAGAGATACGAAGTTTTCTGAGATTGGCAGGCTACTATCGCAGGTTCATTCAAGATTTCTCAAGAATTGCCTCGCCACTAACCAAACTGACACGGAAGGAAGTAAAGTACGAATGGGGTCCAACCCAAAACAACGCGTTTGAGGAACTTAAGACACGATTAACTCAATCACCAGTCTTGACACTACCTGAAGGAAATGAAGACTTGGTAGTCTACTCTGACGCATCAAGCCAAGGTCTGGGATGCGTACTTATGCAACGAGGAAAGGTAGTTGCTTACGCCTCACGACAACTAAGGATTCACGAGGTTAACTACCCAACTCACGATCTAGAGTTAGCAGCAGTAGTCTTTGCCCTGAAAATATGGAGACACTACCTATATGGAGTTAAGTGCACCACTCCGACCATAAAAGCTTGAAGTACTTTTTCGAGCAAAATGAATTAAACATGAGGCAAAGGAGATGGCTAGAACTACTAAAGGACTACGATTGTGAGATACTGTACCATCCAGGCAAGGCAAACATAGTAGCTGACGCCTTAAGCAGAAAGGAACAATCTGATCCTATCCGGATCAAGGCGTGTCAGCTGATATTAACACTAGATTTGATGAGTGAAATATCAAAAGCACAAGATGAAGCACTATTAGAAAGAAATATAAAACGGGAAAGAATGGTAGGACAACCAGGGAATTTGGATGCAAATGCATACGGTGTACGAACTAGGTTTGACCGGATGTGGATACCTAAGATTGGCGAGCTTAGAGCTAAAATACTCGACGAGGCCCATAAGTCTAGCTATTCTATCCACCCCGGGACAAACAAAATGTATCAAGACTTGAAGAAAGAGTACTGGTGGCCTGGCATGAAGAATGATGTAACTGAGTACGTGAACAAGTGCCTAACGTGTTCACTAGTTAAGGCCGAGCACCAGAAGCCATGCGGTAAAATGCAACCTCTACCAATATCGGAATGGAAGTGGGAGGAGGTTACGATGGACTTCATTACCAAGCTACCGCATTTGGGTGATCATTGACCGCTTAACGAAGAGTGCTCACTTCTTGCCAATACGTGAGACTACTTCATCCGAAAAACTAGCAGAAGTTTTTATCAAAGAAATTGTGAGCAGGCATGGTATGCCGGTGTCGATTGTGTCCGACCGGGATACTAGATTCACGTCAAGGTTTTGGAAGAAATTTAACGAAGCAATGGGCACTAGATTGAACAGCAGCACAGCTTACCACCCTCAAACCGATGGTCAATCTGAAAGGACAATCCAGACCCTAGAAGACATGCTCCGGGCTTGCATCATCGACTTCGGTGGGATCTGGGACAACCATCTACCATTGGCAGAATTTTCATACAACAACAGTTATCACTCGACGATTGGCATGCCGCCATTTGAAATGTTGTATGGAAGGAGATGTAGAACCCCAATCTGTTGGGGGGAAATTGGGCAGAAGGATTTTGCAAGTCTCGAAGTGGTCAAAGCTACTTCCGAGAAATTTGATCAAATCAAGGCTCGAATGAAAGCCGCAAAAGACAGACAAAAATCATACGCGGATAAGAGAAGAAGGGATTTAGAGTTTCACGTGGGGGACATGGTACTGTTAAAGGTATCACCATGGAAAGGAATCATTCGATTCAGAAAACGTGGCAAACTAAGTCCAAGGTTTGTCGGACCTTTCAAGATTTTAGCGAGAGTGGGTCAAGTTGCTTACAGACTCGACCTACCCGTTGAGCTTAGTGGAATACACCCTACGTTCCACGTGTTGCACTTACGCAAGTGCCTAGCTGACGACACAGCGCACATACCTTACGATGAAATCGAGGTGGATAACAGTCTGAATTATGTCGAGGAACCAATAGCCATCCTTGACCGATCTGAGAAGCGACTACGCAACAAGTCAATCCCATTGGTCAAAGTTCAATGGAAGCACAGAAAGAGATTAGAAGCTATCTGGGAGAAAGAAGACGAGATGCGGGAACTATACCCTCGGTTGTTTAACGCATAACTGGTTTCGAGGACGAAACCTTTTTAAGGGGGGTAGACTTGTAACATCCTAAAATGGCGAGAAATAAAGTTAACGAGTTCAAGTGGGCCGAAGTCGGGCCGGGTCAATCGTGAACCGGGCTTGGGGAGGTCTCCCCTATAAATAGCCTAAGGCCCTCATTCTTCTCCTCTCAGCAATTCTAGAGAGAGAAAACCGTAGAGAGAGAAAGTGTCAGAATCGCACAAGATTGCACCCGCTCGTGTCTCTTGCACTCGTGAAGAAAACCACCAAATCAAAATCGTCATCCAGGTAACCATTTGAGCCAAAACTGAGATTTTTGCTTAGGTTGGGTTTCCAGGTTTTCGGGTGAAAATAGGACGTTTTTACGGATGAAACTTGAGAATAAGCTTGGGTTTAGTATCTGGAATGAAAACCAGTTGTTTTGAGCAAAGAAAGTTGAAGTTTTGACATAATCGAACCCAAATCCGAGAATTTCGAACTGTTTGGGGAAGATGACTGCTGGTGCAGGCGAACTTAGCAAGTTCGCCTGTTAAGTTCGCTTGGTGGAGGAGAACTTATCAAGTTCGCCTGGTTAAGTTCGCTTGGCCAACAATAAGCGAACTTATTATGTTCACTTGACAAGTTCGCCTAGCAAGTTCGCTTAAAGCTTAAGTTCGCCTAACTAATTAAGTTCGCTTGGCCAAGAGAAGCGAACTTAGGACAAGTTCGCCTATAAGTTCGCCTAGGCCAGAGGAAGCGAACTTAGGCATTAAGTTCGCCTATGTCACCTGTGTTAGGAATATAACTTGGTTTAGATCTGATACGGGTATAGTTAATTAATCCAGATCGTGTGCGGCGCTCATCAGACCGCAGATAGGACAGAACATGATTAGCTGATCAGGTGAGTTCTATGTCCCCCCCTCCCCTCTATGTTATGTGCAAATGATTTATAAATATTTTTGGGGCTGAAGTGTATACACTAAATGAATAAATGTTATGAATGCCAATGTGAACATACGTGATATATAAATATATGAAAATGAATTATGAACAAAGATTGAAACGTATGTTTACAAAGTATGAATGAAATCTTGCCTTATATTATATATATACTGCATGATATGAATATACGTGAATGTTATGGACGCTTCGATGCTAACGGCTACTACGGTAGACGGACGACCACGTGACTATCTTGCAACCGGGACAAAAACGTTCCTTCAATAGCAAGGAAATAAAAAGGGGCATAAATGGGCGGTCGAAGCAAATGCCAAATCATATGTAGAACGGTTGCAAACATGGTAGCACGTGGGAAACGGATACCTTCGGGTAGACGGGCGAAAAGGACGGCCTACGACGGTAGGACGGTATGACGGACGGTCGAAGGTTGGCCGAACGGTTTTTATGGCGGACGGTTTCTAGGACCGGACGAGTCAAAGGGCTACGACGGTAGCTTCATGGCGTATTCCTTTGTGGCATACGTAGTAAAAGACGGGTTGATCACCCATATGTGTACGACCAAATTAATGTTAAGAAAAAAGTTAAGAATACGTATTTATGATCTTTATGTATAAACTTAAGAATACTTTTAAGGAAATAATGCTTATATCTAATCATTTTAAACTAGAACTCACCAGCGTTAGCTGACTTTTAGTATACATTTCAGGTAACAAAGAAAAGGGTCGTGCGAAGGCGTGAAGGTTACCCGGCTAAAGACTGACATCCCGATTTATGTTTTTGTTAAACACTGATGTATGTGTTAAATGTTAAGACTTCCGCTGTAATGTACTCAAATGTGAATGATTTTGGCTGTTAATTGAATATGTTAAATTTAAAGTTCAGTATTGATGACTTTGTTTATGAGTAAATCCAATAAGTGAGGTCACCCGGAAAAAGGGGCCTTACACTTGGATTCCTCCCACTAACAAGATCTCTCTCCTGTGCAGGGACAGCCAGGTAACAAGAATAACACCTGGGTGGTAGACAGTGGTTGTTCCAGGCACATGACAGACAACAGATCCATCCTCTCCAACTTCAGACATTTCAATGGAGGATATGTTGCCTTTAGAAGTGACTCAAAAGGAGGATCTATTACTGGATAAGGAACTGTGTCCAATGAAAGAATGAGTATTGAAAAGATAAAGAATGCTTTGTACTATCTTATGGCTTATCCAAACCTCCTCTAGAAAAGATTTTATTAACTGCTCAGAGAAAAGAAAATCTTTATGTGCTTGACATGAATGAGGTCACTCCATTTGGCAGTGTATCATGTTTTCTGTCAAAAGCTTCAGTTCATAAATCAGCTCTCTAGCACAGGAGATTAAGCCATGTTAACATCAAAACCATCAACAAATTGGTGAAGGATAATCTTGTCAGAGGGCTTCCTGACAAAGAATTCCAGCTAGAAGATCATTTCATTGCTTATTTGAAGGGGAAGCAACACAAGAGTTCTCACAAGCCCAATACTTTGAATACAAATGACACCACACTACAGCTGCTGCATATGGATCTCTTTGGTCCTACAAATATTATGTCAATGGGTAAGAAGTCATACTGTCTGGTGATAACTGATGACTACACCAGATTCTCATGGGTATACTTCTTGAGAACTAAATATGAAACTGCTGAGATTCTCAAATCTTACATTCTTAGGATAGAGAATCAAAGCAATCAGAAGGTAAAGATCATAAGGTGTGATCAGGGCACATAGTTCAAGAACCACACCTTGAACTGTTTAATCATCAGGCTGCTGATAGGTTTAATCATCAGTAGCAAAGAATTTGCCACTGACTGCTTTAAGTTATCAGCAGGAACAAGTTTCCTGCGGATAGCTTAAGGCTGTCAGCAGCAACATCCTTGCTGCGGATTATTGCATCCATCAGCAGCAATTGAGTTTGCTGCTGACAGACTTAAACATCCACAGCAACCAAGCTTGCAGCGGATAGGCATAACCATCCACAGCAACCAAGTTTGCTGCTGATGGGTAAATCTAAGTCCAAATTAACCTTTACCCGCTGTAAAAAAAATTACTTTCAGTCTTTACCATGACTGCTTTAGTGTATTACAGTTGTAACAGTAAAAAGTGAACAAGGTTGTACTGTACAAGTATTTTTGCTTTTTCTCTCCTCTGCCGTTATAACACAAATCATATTTCTTCACCACCTCTTCACATTCAATTTCACCCTAACTCCCATCACTTTCTCTCAAGCCTCCACAACATTCAAAGCTTTCCATCCTTAACCACCCTTCAAAAACCTTCCTCTTTCCCTCCAAACCCAAAAAAATGGCAGAGGTAGACAAAAAGCATCCCGATGATAAGTTCTCACCATATCGTAACCTCACGGCATACTTAATCAAAGGAAAGAAGTCCGAGGGATTCAATGACATGATCTGTGATAATCCGACTTTTCATGTTAACCGCGTTAACAATTTCGTTCAATTTTCTATTAAATCTTAACCCTGTTAACTCTGTTATAAACCACAAGGACCATTTTGGTCCCTATTCTAAACTCAAATACATGAAAACCTCAGGGACTAGATCTGTAATTAGACCATTTATGATTCTGTTGACTTTTGAAAGTCAACCTAGTTGATCTTGAGTTCAATTCGCATGTCTAAATCGATTTCCTGTTGTAGTTGTAACTGAAACTGAACGATTATGATCATTTACGGCCATTATTAACTCAATAAACCCGACATTTATTTGAATTAAACCTCATTATGGACATGCGAGTCATAACCGTCGAACCCATAACAAAAATCGATCAATTCGATCATTTGTCCTACCATTCTCGAAAGCTAACGCACTACACACCTTGTTCGAGTTCTCCAGAAGCTTTTGCCTACATCAGTTGCGCCGGAGAAGCAGTCAAGGTCGCGGAGACTAATCTCTCGAAGTCGGAAACCCACCTAGTCGATCTCTGTCAATTCGAATCCAATTGAGGTAACAAATCACACCTGGAGTTTCGTTTCCATCTTTAGAACAAAAGCCCTATGACAATTAGAGTTCATACGAAACCAGTTTAATCGAACCCTATTCTAAACTTGTTCTTAATCCAATTAATTCACACATGTAGACTCGTAACCACCCGCAGAGTGAAAACCCTCTATTAATTTAACATTTTAACATCAAATTTTTCATAATCCGAATTCTAGGGTTCGTCCTTATTCGATTTGGGGGTTTTGATCCTATACATAACTAAAATGTAATTAAATCATATGGGCAGGTTCGCAAACATGTACTCAGTAAAATCCCCATGATAATTTGATTCCATAACACCAAATTCTTCCAGATCCAGAACCTAGGGTTCATACGATTTCTGTGTAATCAAACCTCTACCTACATTCGATTTAAATGAAATCAAACTACTGGATTAGACTCGCAATCATATAATCATTGATAGCCCTATGATTCCAGTAACTCATAACATACAAATTGATCAATTCGATTTTGTGTTTCAATCTAGGGTTTCGGCCCTTCAATCTCAAATTAAACGATAATAGGCTTGATGTTTTTCAAATTAAAACTCACCCCAGGTTCATAATTCTATGAGGAACAAAACCCCTATGTCAATCAGATCGTTCGTTATCAATTTTTTATGTTTGGGGCTAGGGATCGATCGATGGTGTGTATGGGGGGAAACCTGTTTGATTTGTTTGATAAAACTATTTGAATCCGGATTTGTTCGCGATGCCCTAACGGGTGGAGATGGTTAAGACACAAGACTCGTGTGCAGGAGACCCGAGTTCGAGTCCGGTCTCCTGCATTTTATTTTTTCTAGTATTATTTTAAAATAAAAACTTACCCCTATATTAATATATTAAAGTGTTTTAGCCTCGGGAAACACCTGTAGGCTCGGGTTTGAATTTATAACCTATTTTAATTATTATTCCCACTTTTAAAAAATAATATATTTATGTTTTTATCAAATTAAAAATGATATATTTATATTATTTTCAACTCGTAACTCCTGCTATTAAATAATGTATATTTTTATATTATTCCACCTCGTTTAAATTACTTTGTGTGACGTTTAAACTAAAAATAATATAATTGTTTATATTATTTACTCACGTTTATATACTCGATTAAAAATAATATATTTATTATTTTCCCACACAAATGATTATTTAGATAGTACTACGAACCTAAAAATAATATATTAAATTATATTATTTTCCTAACTTTTGTAAACGACTTTAACGTAGTAATGTATTTATTTATTTATTATTCATTATTATCGTACGACACGTAACGCTCTTCCCTTAACGATTATATTAAGAAATTTATATAATTCCGTAGACACGTTCGTCGACTCTTAAATCCTTAGAAAGCGTTAAGATGTTCTAACTTCCGTGTCGTCGTCACAAATCCCAACTTGTCCCCAATTTATGTGTTTATAATTTTAGGGCATACGTAAGTCGTCTGAGACTTACACTTGTGGTTTCAACTTATCTCTTGTGCGAGCCAATCCACTACTCAATCCAGGCGAGTTTTCACGGCCCCTTTTACTGTTTTATCTTGGGGGAGAAACATGTCGCAATCTATTTTCGGATTATTGTATTCATATTTATCAATGTTAAAGCTAAAGCGTAACACGCTGTCACTGAAAGTCCTCAACACACATCGAACCGTTAATATGGATCTTAGCGAGGTAATGTTTAGTAGTACTACTGGGTTTGACAAATCCCACCCGTGTTAGTCGCGCTAACTCGATTGGAGATCGAACGGGTGAAATGTTAGCCTACTCACATCGTCGGGTGTAACATTTCTGATTTTCATAATCTATATTTCAATTCAATGTGATACATTTCAAACCAAATTCTAGTACACTGTCTTGTTCTATTCGTACCAATAATTAAATACTATGTTTCAATGCAAATCCACAAATTTTACACGAGTATATCCTATTAAACTCTACATAAGTTCATATTTATACAAATCGATCAAAAACTGAAGTTTACTAGGACTGACTTTATAAATTAACAAGAAACCCTAATAGGCACGGTCGCGCCTCGTTCTAGCACGGTCGCGCGCCTTGCTTTAGAACGGTCGCGCCTGGTGCTTTGGCACGGTCGCGCCTCTTATTGGCACGGTCGCGCCGCTCATCAACTGAAACGTAAATGCAGCCTTTAATCGCGGAATCGTTTGATTTCGTAACCGTTGCGCACGTTTCTACCATTAACAACCCAATTAAGAATTTTAATCATCGTATTTACAACAAATAAACTCAATTATACCGATTCATCTCAAAACCGTCAATTAACTTTCGCAAGACCACGAATTCCTCCATTACGATCCAAAATCTCTCAAGCAAACACACGTTACCCACTACTCAACCCTCTCTAAAGCTTCTGAACACGTGAATTAGCCGGAGCTGCAGCAAAGGACACCGGAAACCAAACCCGTCGCCGCCGAAACTCGTCTCTACCACACGCTATCGATTAATCATCTTTTCGGGTAATTGAAACATCCTACGTCTACGTTTTAGTCTATAGATCAAAAGACCTAATCTAATTTGGGCATACATTATGGAAATCATCACAAAACCGAATCTATGTTTCGTTCAAAATGGTTTAATCGAACCCTGCTTTGAACACGTTTTAAATTCAATTAATATATTCCAATAGACTCGTAATAACCTTATAGATGAAAGCCCTATGAAATCCAACATTAACAATATAAGATTTAAGCAATTCGTTCCAGTTTTGGAACAGACACGGTCGCGCTAGTCTTCTAGCGCGGTCGTGCTTCATGAGACACGGTCGTGCCAATACCAGCGCGGTCGTGCCTCGCACCCTCAGACCCGGTCATGCCTCTTGGCTAGACTTGGTCGTGCCTCAGAACCCTAGACACGGTCGTGCCTGGCCCAGACATGGTCGTGCCTAGTGAACAACTTAGTTATGTCTCATGTTTGATCAACACGGTCGCGCCCTTGGTTCAAGCACGATCGTGCCTTGTCCCAGGCACGGTCGTGTGTGTGTGAAAAATCTTGGCAGAATAATTATTTTTATATCTTAAAAACAATAAGTATTTCAGATTAATTTTCAAATAAAAATAATTGATTTTATAAAGATTTATATTAACTTTATTTAAATAGATCAAATTCTTAATCCTGAAATAAATAGAAGTTAGTTATTTAAATTTACAAAATTAAATTTATACTTATTGTTAAACCCTACACTTAAATATTATTTACACAACTTATTTACGCACCTTTATGAAAATAAAGTAAAGAAATTTATATTTAACATCCGATACATTTTTATAACTAAATGACTAAGTTACACTTTTTATAAATAAATAAATAAGGTAACAATTATTTATTTAATTTACATTTAAACAAAAATTATTTATTTAGGTTATACTTAATTATCCCTAATACCTACATTATTTTTATAACTAAGTGAATAAAGAATAATTATATAAACTATTTATTTAGTTATTCAAACTCAAACCTTGATCAAAATGTTCTAAAAATATCCATTTCAAATCTTTCATTTTATACAATACCTTTCAAGTACGAACCACAATCGTTATACATACATCCAATTCAACCCTAGATTTAGACATAGACTATTGTGCACACTGTTAATGCAATATACATTCCACACTAGGTTAACGTTGTGCATTACAAGGATCATCTTACTATCTAGTCTCTCGTGTTAGCTACGCCTTTTGAATCAAGTGAGTATTACATAGCCCCTTTTACTCTTTTACACTTTTTGGGGTGGAACATGAACACTATACAAACTATTGCTTACATTTACACAAACTACACAAATACAAATGCTCTTTACATTCATGTGTGCAATTTGAGCTTTATGCCTGAGTGCTAGTTGTGCTAACTTTTTGTGCAATTTATGTACAATCATTAACTATTCAAGCCGACGGTAAACAATGATAGATCTATTGAGTCTGACAAACCCACCCAGATTGGGGTGATTGTTACCGACAACACAATTTTGCATGCTAGTTACAAAGGTTTGATTGTACTTGGTTACACAATAGCTGCTCTCCATAAATGCCTTATTTTATCATTTTATGTAAGGATTTGTTTATTCATAATCTATATGCTATCTATATACAAACCTGTGTATGCTCACCAACTTTTTAGTTGACCTTATTTTATTCATGTTTCAGGTGCTAATGAGTGAGTTTGATCAAGGCATGCTACCCATAGGCTTTGGACTTAGTTAAATTTAAATAAAGACTATTATGTATTTCGCTTATGTACTTGTTTGAATTTGGTTGTGTTGAATTATTTGAAGTTAAATTTAATGATTAAATTATTGAAATCTAGTCAACCTTGTGCTCATGAACAGTCTACATGTCCCACCCCGACGTTTCCGCCGTCGGTTGGGGTGTGACAGATTGGTATCAGAGCCTTGGTTATAGGGAACTAGGTTATTAGACACCCTTGACCTATACTATAAATTTAGGACACCCACTTATGCCATGCTTCATGATTATGTGATATGTGCTACATGTTATGTGTTACATGCTATGTGTTACATGCTATGTGTTACATGTTTTGTATGATTAGTTGTTTTTTCATTTTTGATGCCTTACTTGTTAAAATTCATGACTTATTAGACTATGCTTAAATAATAATTAAATAAACAATATCCCTACCTATACCCTAAAACCTCATAATATTCTTACCTACTCCTCTATCATCATCTTCTTAGCATGTGGAAACTTCATATATCTAAATCTATAAAAATTTTATTATTTCCTCGTTAAGGATTTTAAATTTTGTTAATTATTTGAGGACACGTTCAATCTGGAAGGGTGACACCTGTATTCTGGGTTTTCTGTCTAGGAAAGCATTTCGTATAAATCCCAATCAACCGAGGGACCCGTATGCTTTCGTGGGAATTCCTGGGATGAGTGTTTACTTATAGGCTAAACCATGTCTCCTTGAAAATTATATGAGTTTAATTAACCATAATGTGTCATAGTATTCAAGTGATTTTATCACTATTTGAGTACAATCCAAAGTATGATTAACTATTTTATTTGTTATCTCATTCTTTTAAATCCAAACAACATTCATAAGTTCTTACATCTTTTCTTGTGTTGTACAATTCTGTACAATGCCTCCCCGTCGTACTACCGTGACCAACAACAACACCGATATTGCTACCATCCTTGCACAACTTGTGAATCAACTCACTCAAGCTAATGGGGCCGCCAATGGTAACCATGGAGCTAATGGGGGTGGTGGTGCCAACCCACCACAATGCACCTTCAAACACTTCAACTCATGCAATCCTCTTAAGTTCTATGGTACCGAAGGAGGTACGGAACTTCTTCAATGGTTCGAAAGTATTGAGAATACCTTCCTCAATAGTGACTGCCCCGATAACCTTCGTGTTCGTCATGCCACAAGTGTCTTACAAAAACGGGCACTCACGTGGTGGAATGGGGAAAAGAGAACTAGGGGTGTGGAAGTAGAAATTGCCTTACCTTGGGATGAGGTTAAAAGGCTAATGACCGAAGAATTTTATCCTCGAAATGAGGTAAAGAAACTGGAAGCCGAGTTTTGGGATCTTGCCCAAGATGGTGGTGATAGTCTAGCTTATACAACTCGGTTCCATGAGTTGAGTCTCCTTGTGCCCCATATGGTCACACCTCTATCCTGCTGAATTGAGAAGTAAATTGGTGGATTACCTAGGCAAATTCAAGATACCATTTTAGGGAGAAATCCCGCAACACTCGAAGATGTTATCCGCCTATCTGCTACATTAACCGACAACCATGTGAAAGCGGAACTCTGACTAGAAAAGGCACCAAGAAAGTTCCTGACACAACAACTCCTCCCGTACACATCAAGGAAGCCACAACTGAGCCCTCTTGTAATAATAAGAAAAGAAAGGCTAGAAACTATGCTATGGTCACTCCTGTTATCCCTGTTAACCAAGCTGCGCCTATGGTTCAAGCACCAGCCAAAAAGCCATATGTTGGGATCTACCCACTCTGCACCACATGCAACTATCACCATCTCCAAAACATTCCATGTCACCTTTGCACTCACTGTGGGAAATATGGCCATACAGTCAATGTTTGTAGAGCCAAAGCACTTGCAGGCCAAGTCAACCCACCAAACCGAACCAACCCCCAAGTGGATAATCAAGGTGTTCCCGCTATTGCAAATGGGCTTGCTTGTTATAAATGTGGAAACCCAAATCATTTCCATGATTAGTGCCCAAGGTTAATCAACATAAACGCCAATGAAGCTCAAGCCAACAATGATGTGGTCAACGTTACGTTCCTTGTTAATAGTCAATATGCCTCCATTTTATTTGATATCGGTGCCGATAAAAGTTTTGTGTCACTTAATTTTGAACCCTTACTTGCAAAGACACGATCCCAATTAGAGAAAACCTTCACCGTCGAAGTAGCAAATGGTGACTCACTTACAATTGACTCTGTTATTCACGACAGCTCTCTAGAACTTAATGATCATACATTTCCAATCAACCTTGTACCAATGCCACTAGGAAGTTTTGATATCATCATAGGCATGGATTGGCTATCAAATCATCATGTCGAAGTCATCTGTTTCGAGAAGTGCATCCGAATACCTCTACTGTCAGGAGAAACGTTAAGAGTCTTTGGTGAAAAGCCTTGCAAAGGACTCAAGTTAATGTCATGCACTACCACCCAAAAGTACTTACGAAAGAAGCACGTAGCCTTCTTAGCTCATGTTGTTCAAAAGGATGTCAAAGAGAAGAGTATCCAAGACATTCCCATCATTCGGGATTTTCCCAAAGTTTTCCCCGAAGATCTATCTGGTCTTCCACCCGTTCGACAAGTAGAATTTCGCATTGACCTTATACCCGGAGCTAACCCCGTGGCTAGAGCTCCTTACCGTCTTGCACCTTCTGAAATGAAAGAACTTGCAAGTCAACTCAAAGAGCTCTCCGACAAGGGCTTCATTGGTCCAAGTCATTCACCGTGGGGTGCACCCGTCTTATTCATTAAAAAGAAGGATGGATCATTCCGCATGTGTATTGACTACCGCGAACTCAACAAGCTTACCATCAAAAACCGTTATCCCTTGCCTAGAATTGATGACCTTTTTTATCAACTTCAAGGTTCTACTTGCTTATCGAAGAATGATCTTCGATCTGGTTATCACCAACTCCGCGTACAAGAAGAAGATATTCCAAAGACTGCTTTCCAAACAAGGTATGGTCACTACGAGTTCATGGTCATGCCTTTTGGACTAACCAATGCACCTGCGGTTTTCATGGACCTCATGAATCGGGTGTGCAAACCGTACCTTGATAAATTCATGATCGTCTTCATTGATGATATCTTAATCTTCTCTAAGACTAAAACCGACCATGAGCAACACCTTAGACTGGTTTTGGATCTCTTGAGGAAGGAACAATTATATGCCAAATTCTCCAAATGTGAATTTTGGTTAAATGAAGTTCAATTTCTTGGTCATATCGTCAACGACAAAGGAATTCATGTCGACCCTGCTAAGATCGAACCAGTTAAGAATTGGAATGCCCCGAAGACCCCCACCGAAGTTCGTTCATTTCTTGGTCTTACGGGATATTATTGTCGTTTCATCTCAAATTTCTCTAAGATTGCTGTCCCTCTTACCGCTTTGACCCACAAGGGTAAAACTTATGAATGGGGACCAAAACAAGAAGAAGCTTTCCAAACTCTCAAGCAAAAGTTGTGCAATGCTCCTATTTTGACTCTCCCTGATGGGAATGATGATCTAGTTGTCTACTATTATGCTTCCAACCAAGGTCTCGGTTGTGTCCTCATGCAACGAGGCAAAGTAATCGCTTATGCATCAAGACAACTCAAGATTCACGAGAAGAATTATACGACGCACGATCTCGAGTT
Source organism: Smallanthus sonchifolius (assembly GCA_023525975.1). NCBI lineage: Eukaryota > Viridiplantae > Streptophyta > Magnoliopsida > Asterales > Asteraceae > Smallanthus > Smallanthus sonchifolius. The sequence goes on from CM042034.1 coordinate 51,253,806, forward strand.
AGGTGCGGTCGTATTCGAATTGAAGATTTGGAGACATTACCTCTATGGCACAAAGTGTGTGGTGTTCACCGACCATAAAAGTCTCTAACGCATCTTCAACCAAAAGGAACTCAATATGAGGCAATGACGTTGGGTTGAACTCCTTAACGACTATGACTGCGAGATTTGTTACCATCCCGCAAAGCGAATGTCGTAGCCGACGCTTTGAGTCGAAAGGACCATGTCATGCTTCAATGTGTCCGAATTCAAACCGACATGCAAAATCGCATCTTAGAAGCTCAACATGTCTCAGTCACCGAGGGTAATATTTACGAGGAAATGTCATGTGGTGTTGAACTCCAGCTTGAACCAAAACCTAATGGCTTACTTTATTACTTTAACCGTATTTGGGTTCCCGATCACGATGATCTCCGTGCATTTCTTATGACCGAGGCTCACAAGACTCGTTATTCTATTCATCCTAGGGCGGATAAAATGTACCAAGATCTTCGGCAACAATATTGGTGGCCCGGTATGAAGAAGGACATTGCTCTCTATGTTGCCAAATGTCTAACTTGCTCCAAAGTCAAAGCCGAACACCAACGTCCTTCCGGTTTGCTTGAACAACCAGAAATTCCCGTGTGGAAATGGGAAAATTTAGCTATGGACTTCATTACCAAACTCCCTCGCACCTCAAGTGGTTATGATAGCATTTGGGTGATCATTGACCGTCTCACTAAATCTGCTCATTTCTTGCCAATCCGTGAAGACTATCGGGTTGAGAAACTAGCCCGAATTTACATTGACGAAATTGTGAGCCGCCACGGTGTTCCTTAAACATAATCTCCTATAGAGATGCTCGGGTCACCTCTCGTTTTTGGCAATCTCTCCAAACTGCTCTTGGTACACGATTGGATTTGAGCATGGCCTACCATCCCCAAACTGATGGTCAGACCGAGCGGACAATCCAAACTCTTGAGGATATGCTTAGAGCTTGTGTAATTGATTTTGGTGGCAATTGGGATTCACATCTATCACTAATCGAGTTCTCCTACAATAATAGCTACCACACGAGTATCAACATGGCTCCATTTGAAGCTCTCTATGGTCGCAAGTGTCATTCTCCTATCTGTTGGAATGAGATTGGTGAAGCACAAATCACCGGTCCCGGGCTAATTCAAGAAACATCCGACAAGATTATCCAAATCTGTGACAACATTCGAGTAGCGAGAAGTCGGCAAAAGAGCTATGCCGACAAACGACGAAAATCCTTGGAATTCCAAGCCGGTGACCTTGTTCTTCTAAAGGTGTCTCCGTGGAAGGGTGTGATCCATTTTGGAAAGAAAGGCAAGTTAGAACCTCACTATGTGGGTCCATTTAAGATCCTTGAAAGGATTGGGAAAGTGGCTTACAAACTCGACTTACCTTCATCACTTGGCAATGTGCATCCTACTTTTCACGTGTCTAATCAGAAGAAATGTCTTGCCGATGAGAACCTTCACATACCTCTTGACGACGTGCACATTGACGAAATGATGCACTTCGTTGAGAGACCAGTGGAAATCAGGGATCGTGAGGTCAAGCAGCTCAAGCGAAGCCGTATTCCTATTGTCAAAGTTCGTTGGGAATCTAAACGTGGTCCTGAATTCTCTTGGGAACGAGAGGACCAAATGAAGCTCAAGTACCCCCATCTCTTCACTAATACCGTCGCCTCCACTAGCTAAATTTCGCTACGAAATTCCCTCAACATGGGGATACTGTAACATTTCTGATTTTCATAATCTATATTTCAATTCAATGTGATACATTTCAAACCAAATTCTAGTACACTTACTTGTTCTATTCGTACCAACAATTAAATACTATGTTTCAATGTAAATCCACAAATTTTACACGAGTATATCCTATTAAACTCTACATAAGTTCATATTTATACAAATAGATCAAAAACTGAAGTTTACAAGGACTGACTTTATAAATTAACAAGAAACCCTAATAGGCACGGTCGCGCCACGTTCTGGCACGGTCGCGCCAAGTGCCTTGGCACGGTCGCCCGCCTTGCTTTAGAACGGCGCGCCTGGTGCTTTGGCACGGTCGCGCCTCTTATTGGCACGGTCGCGACGCTCGTCAACTGAAACGTAAATGCAGCCTTTAATCGCGGAATCGTTTGATTTCGTAACCGTTGCGCACGTTTCTACCATTAACAACCCAATTAAGAATTTTAATCATCGTATTTACAAAAAATAAACTCAATTATACTGATTCATCTCAAAACCGTCAATTCACTTTCGCAAGACCACGAATTCCTCCATTACGATCCACAATCTCTCAAGCAAACACAAGATACCCACTACTCGACCCTCTCTAAGGCTTCTGAACACGTGAATTAGCCGGAGCCGCATCAAAGGACACCGAAAACCAAACCCGTCTTCGCCGGAACTCGTCTTTACCACACGCTATCGATTAATCATCTTTTCGGGTAATTGAAACCTCCTACATCTACGTTTTAGTCTATAGATCAAACGCCCTAATCTAATTTGGGCTTACAATATGGAAATCATCACAAAACCGAATCTATGTTTCGTTCAAAATGGTTTAATCGAACCCTGCTTTGAACACGTTTCAATACAATTAATATATTCCAATAGACTCGTAATAACCTTATACATGAAAGCCCTATGAAATCCAACATTAACAATATAAGATTTAAGCAATTCGTTCCTGTTTTGGAACAGACATGGTCGCGCTAGTCTTCTAGAGAGGTCGTGCTTCATGAGACACGGTCGTGCCAATACCAGCGCGGTCGTGCCTCGCACCCTCAGACCCGGTCATGCCTCTTGGCTAGACTTGGTCATGCCTCAGAACTCTAGACACGGTCGTGCCTGCCCAGACACGGTCGTGCCTAGTGAACAACTTAGTTATGTCTCCTGTTTGATCAACACGGTCGCGCCCTGACTAGCACGGTCGCGTGGTTCAAGCACGACCGTGCCTTGTCCCAGGCACGGTCGTATTAGCTACGCCTTTTGAATCAAGTGAGTATTACATAGCCCCTTTTACTCTTTTACACTTTTTGGGGTGGAACATGAACACTATACAAACTATTGCTTACATTTGCACAAACTACACAAATACAAATCCTCTTTACATTCATGTGTGCAATTTGAGCTTTATGCCTGAGTGCTAGTTGTGCTAACTTTTGTGTGCAATTTATGTGAAATCATTAACTATTCAAGCCGACGGTAAACAATGATAGATCTATTGAGTCTGACAAACCCACCCAGATTGGGGTGATTGTTACCGACAACACAATTTTGCATGCTAGTTACAAAGGTTTGATTGTACATGGTTACACAATAGCTGCTCTCCACAAATGCCTTATTTTATCATGTTATGTAAGGATTTGTTTATTCATAATCTATATGCTATCTATATACAAACCTGTGTATGCTCACCAACTTTTTAGTTAACCTTATTTTATTCATGTTTCAGGTGCTAATGAGTGAGTTTGATCAAGGCATGCTACACATAGGCTTTGGACTTCGTTAAATTTAAATAGAGACTATTATGTATTTCGCTTATGTACTTGTTTGAATTTGGTTGTGTTGAATTATTTGAAGTTAAATTTGATGATTAAATTATTGAAATCTAGTCAACCTTGTGCTCATGAACAGTCTACATGTCCCGCCCCGACGTTTCCGCCATCGGTTGGGGTGTGACATCGGGGTTGATAGACCTGGCAGGAGGCAAATAAACAAACAGTCAGCTTCGGTTGTGAGCGCTTAAGTTAAACATGAACATAGGTTAGCTACCTATAGATACATATTGAATGATCAATAATCTAGTAAACGTTTATTTATATACTAAAACCTGTGAACTCACCAACCTTGTGTTGACATCTTTTCTTGCATGTTCTCTCAGGTTGCTAAGATAAGGCACAGGTGCACACATAGGACATGCATGGAATTATCCTTTTGATTTATGTTTTATTAAATTGTTTGGACTTTCTTGAATTATGTTTGGACTTTTGGACTTTTAGGGCGCGTGTGTTTTGCACATTTACTTTCTTTACGCTTCTGCGTTAAAACTCTTATTAATATGATATTTTCATTTGAGTCCCATGTAGAGTCGTTCAATGTAACTAATGACTGAGATTCTGGTTTGTCACTTCCCAAACGGTAAAACTCCGTTAGTGGAATTTTAGGGTGTGATAGATTGGTATCAGAGCCATTGGTTATAGAGAACTAGGATTGCATACTAGACTATAACCTCACACATTAGTTACATGTCATAAACCTTTTATGTTTGGCCCTTATATGTTATATTACAGGATCATGTCGTCAACTGCACCGCCATCACCCAAGGCACCTACCGTATCGTCCCCGGAGCCCAAAAGGCGTCGGACTAGTTCTAGTGACAACTCGGTGGAACAGGGTGAACCTAGTAATGCACGAGCGAGGAACACGACACTTAATTGGGGTGCATATCCGAAGATGATCCAAAGGTGGATCGAGATGGGAAATGTTCCATCGCCTTACTTTGGTTCCACTTCCCCATCCGCTACTTTACCTAGCTTGCCATGCACCATGGAACAAGCTTTTGCAGCTTTTGTGTTTATCATAACTAAGGAGTTAAAGGAGATGAAGGAGTCCACTGATGAGATACCGGGCATTCTAGAGCGAGAGCCACAAGTGGAAGAAAACAAGGTAGGAATTGAGCTTTTGACTGCTGAACTAGCAGCAACGGATCAGGTCCATAACCTTTTGGTGGATCCGGTTACACATTTGGAGACGAGGGTGGACACCTCGAACCAGGATGTAGGGGGGATTCTGGAGAGAGTGACTCATCAAGAAGCCCAATTTCAAGTAGCAGACCATGCTGCTGAAGGACTTCGAGAGAGAGTGATTCACTTAGAAGCCCAACTACAAGCAGCCCTATTTCCAGAGGATATTCCACTTTCGGACGACGAGGAGGAGCCCTTCGAGGATGAGCCCTTAGAGGAGGAGCCACCCGAAGAGGAACCGGTGGAGATCGACGATGCACAATCATATGTTTCTTCTGATGACAAAGATGTTTGATGATCTTTCTATTCTATCTTTCCTTTTCATTTATGCTTCGTTTATGTTATTTCTCTTTTCAAACCTAGATGGGTAAGGTTGTTCCCATTCAATAAAAGCATGAGAAGTTTAATGTTGAGTTATTTATTTTGTAGCCTTATAATTTATTTAATTTTTAAAATGTTAGATGTTGTATTTCCTTACTTGTACATAAATAATGTTTAATATGCGATATATTTCTCATTGTTTTGTATTTTTGAATGTGAAGAATCATGTCGGGAAGAGGACGTGGAGGTCGTGCTGGGGGCCGAGGTACCATCAACATGACAGCAGCTGAGCCGGCGGCACTAATCAATGATAGTGTGGCCGAGGCTCTCGCAGCACATAATGCTGCAGATAAATGCTTTAGCTATTGACTAATGAGGTCAATTCATCTGTTAAGCGCCTTTCCTAAACTCTGTAATCCCAATCCTATATTATGCTTCTAAATCCAGGTCAACAGAATCAGTAGCCAGCCTGCACCTTCAAGACATTTATGGACTGTAAGCCCCACACCTTTAGTGGAGCCGAAGGAGCTGTCGGACTACTCCGTTGTTTCGAAAAAGTAGAATCGGCGATTGCTATGTGCAAATGCCCAGTGGCCACTCAGGTCAACTTCGCCGCTGGACTTTGGAGGGCCTGGCTCTCACGTGGTGGAACGCTCAGGTCCAGATGTTGGGTCTAGTCATGGAAAATAGACTCCCATGGGAGGAGTTTAAGACAATGATGAAGGAAGAGTACTCTCCTCGCGATGAAATTCAGAAGTTGGAAGGTGAGTTTTGGAACCTGAAAATCGAAGGTTCCGAAATTGAGCTGTATACCACTCGCTCCCATGAGCTTGCTACCATGTTCCCACATATGGTGACTCCAGACTACAAGAGAATTGAGCTGTATATTGGAGGTCTAGTGCCACAAATTCAAAGTATGGTTACTTCATCCAACCCTGCTATCATCCAACAGACGATCAGACTAGACCACAAGCTAACCGACCAGGCGATGACTCAAGGGACTTTACCCCCGAGGGGTTCGGTCTCTAAGTACACCGACAATCATAAACGCAAGTTTGATCACCACTCCAACTCTCACTCCAACTCCAAAGGACCCCAGCCCAACCAACCTCAGCAGCAACAGCAGCAGCGTAGGTTTGAGCCTACTATGAACTTCAACCAGACGACCTCTTCAAGTCAAAATCAGGGTGGTTATGCCGAAAAATCTCCTAAGTGTAGCAAGTGCAACTTCCATCACTTCGGGGTTTGCAACAGTTGTCAGCGGTGTGGCAAAATAGTTCATGCTGCCAAAGATTTTAGGGGTGAGTTGCAAGCCAAACAGCCTTTTCAACAGCCTGGGTCTACTAAGCGTTGTTTCGAGTGTGGGAAGGAGGGACATTTTCGGAAGAATTGTCCTCAGTTAAAGAAGGGAGGTAATGGAAACCACAACCCAAATCAGAATAACAACAATGGTGGCAACAACGGCAATAACAGAGGGAATGGTGCGAAGGGACAAGCCTTCGTGCTAGGAACTGGAGAAGCTCGTTATGATTATAACGTGGTCACCGGTAAGTTTCTCTTAAATAATTACTTTGCTTCTGTCCTTTTTGACACTGGTGCTGATAGGAGTTTTATATCTAAGAAACTTAGTGATATGATAAAAGGAACTCCAACTCTGTTAGAAGCTAAGTATGTAATAGAGATAGCTGATGGTCAAATAATTGAAGCAACTCACATTCTTAAGGGATGTAAGCTTGAGCTAGCTAGTCATATACTCGATATCGACCTTATGCCGGTCACACTTGGTAGTTTTGATGTAATTATCAGCATGGATTAGTTATCTAAAAACCAAGCCAAAATCATCTGTCACGAGAAAATTGTTCGCATTCCTCTCCCGAGTGGAGAAACCCTTTCCGTTCAAGGCGAAAAGGTTGGTGCAGTCATGGGCATCATATCCTTTATGAAAGCACATAAATGACTTCGAAAAGGGCATACTGCTATTTTGGCTCTCGTTGCTGAGCAGCCACCAGAAGAGAAGAAGATTGATGATATTCCCATCATTCGTGAATTTCTGGAAGTATTTCCCGAGGATTTGCCTGGTCTGCCACCACACCGTCAAGTTGAATTTCAAATCGATCTAGCACCCGGAGTGGCACCGAACGCTCGGGCACCTTATAGACTAGCGCCTAGTGAATTACAAGAGTTGTCCACTCAGTTACAGGAATTGTTGATTAAAGGTTTCATTCGACCTAGCTTATCGCCATGGGGAGCTCCGGTCCTGTTTGTCAAGAAGGACGGGACTTTCCGTATGTGTATCGACTACCGTGAACTGAATAAAGACACAATCAAGAACCATTATCCTTTGGCTCGTATAGATGATCTCTTTGATCAACTCCAAGGATCAAGTTTCAATTCCAAGATAGATCTTAGGTCCGGTTACCATCAATTGAGAGTCCGAGATGAAGATATCTCTAAGACTGCTTTCTGGACAAGGTACGGCCACTACGAGTTTATGGTCATGCCTTTCGGATTAACCAACGCACCTGCGGTATTCATGGACCTCATGAACCGTGTGTGTAAGACATACCTTGATCAGTTTGTCATCATTTTCATCGACGACATTCTCATTTATTCCAAGAACAAGAGGAACATGAGGAACAACTACGTTTAATCCTGGAATTACTTAAAAAGGAACAGTGGTATGCTAAGTTTTCTAAGTGTGAATTCTAGATTCGAGAAGTTCAATTCATAGGACATGTGGTTAACGAGAAGGGAATACATGTCGATCCATCAAAGATTGAAGCCATAAAGAATTGGTCAGCACCGACGACTCCAACTGAGGTGCGATAATTTCTGGGATTGGCTGGATATTACTGTCAATTCATCGAGGGATTCTCTAAGATCGCACAACCTCTCACTGCCTTAACTCAGAAGGGTAAAGCCTATAACTGGGGCGATAACCAAGAGTCAGCATTCCAACTTCTTAAGAAGAAACTTTGTAGTGCACCTATCCTAGCTCTTTCAGAGGGTATGGATGATTTTGTGGTGTATTGTGATGCATCCATTTAGGGTCTGGGTTGTGTATTAATGCAACGAGAAAAGGTGATCGCATATGCCTTGCGTCAACTAAAGATTCACGAGAAAAACTACACCACTCATGATCTAGAGTTGGGAGCTGTAGTTTTCACACTTAAGATATGGAGACACTACTTGTACGGTACCAAGTGCACTTTCTACACCGATCACAAGAGTCTTCAGCACATCTTCGAGCAGAAAGAGCTGAACATAAGACAACGTCGTTGGGTCGAGCTCTTGAATGATTATGACTGTGCGATCCGTTATCATCCGGGTAAGGCTAATGGTGTAGCTGATGCCCAAAGTAGAAAGGAAACCAAGCCCAAACGAGTTCGAGCACTACAGCTTACTATTCACCCCGGATTACCTGATAAAATCTGTAATGCTCAACTTGAAGCCCTGACAGAGGAAAACCTACCGCTAGAAGGTACACGTGGTATGGAAGCACAACTCGAGGTTAAATCTGACAGTATTCGCTACTTCGCCGAGCGAATATGGGTTCCAGTATCCGGGAACTTAAGGGAACTAGTCATGGATGAGGCTCATAAATCTCATTACTCTATTCATCCAGGTTCGGACAAGATGTATCATGACCTAAAGGTGTTGTATTGGTGGCCAAAGATGAAGGCCGATATAGCCACCTATGTGAGCAAGTGCCTGACTTGCGCGAAGGTCAAAGTTGAATATCAAAAGCCTTCTGGTCTTCTCCAGAAACCAGAGATTCCCATGTGGAAATGGGAGCAGATATCCATGGACTTTATCACAAAATTGCCACGAACTCCTACCGGATGTGATACCATTTGGTTAATAGTCGATTTCTTAACAAAGTCCGCTCACTTCTTAGCAATCAAGGAAACCGACAAAATGGATAAGCTTACTCGTATTTACTTAAAAGAAGTAGTCTCTCGGCACGGGGTGCCAATCTCTATCATTTCCGATCGTGATGCACGATTCACCTCTCGTTTCTGGCAATCGTTACATAAAGCTTTAGGCACGCGTCAGGATATGAGCACAGCATACCATCCTCAAACTGATGGCCAGACGGAGCGTACAATTCAAACTCTGGAGGATATGCTACGAGCTTGTATGATTGACTTCGGTAACACATGGGAGTCTCACCTACCGTTGGTGGAGTTCTCCTACAACAACAGCTATCACACTAGTATCAAGGCAGCTCCATTTGAAGCATTATATGGACAGAAATGTCGTTCTCCTAATTGTTGGGCCGAGGTTGGGGATAGTCAACTCACAGGTCCTGAACTCGTACTTGAAACTTCTAAGAAAATCGTTCAAATTAGAAACCGTATGGAAACAGCTCGTGATCGTCAAAAGAGCTATGCCGATAAGCGTCGTAAACCATTAGAATTTCAAGTAGGGGATATGGTTCTGTTAAAAGTCTCACCTTGGAAGGGTGTCATTCGTTTTGGGAAACGTGGCAAGCTGAATCCTCGTTATGTTGGACCATTCAAGATAGTGAAGAGAATCGGGCCAGTAACGTATCAACTGGACCTACCTGAAGGACTTAGTGGTGTACACAACGTCTTTCACGTCTCAAACTTGAAAAAATGTCTGGCAGACGATTTACTCGCGGTTCCTCTAGAGGAACTACACATTGATGAACAGTTATGTTTCATCGAAGAACCCGTGGAAATTATGGATAGGGAGGTCAAAACGTTAAAGCACAGTAAAATCCCTATTGTCAGAGTTCGTTAGAACTCGAAACGCGGACCGGAATTCACGTGGGAGCACGAGGATCAGATTATGCACAAATATCCTAATCTATTCAAGCACTCCACGTCAAACTCTTAAATTACTATTTTAATTTTCGGGACGAAAATTCTTTCAACTAGGGGATGATGTGACATCCAGAAATTTTTTTTTATTCTTAATTTTCGGGACGAAAATTCTTTCAACTAGGGGATGATGTGACAATCCGACTTTTCATGTTAACTCCGTTAACAATTTCGTTAAATTTTCTGTTAAATCTTAACCCTGTTAACTCTTTTATAAACCTCAAGGACCATTTTGGTCACTATTCTAAACTCAAATACATGAAAACCTCAGGGACTAGATCTGTAATTAGACCATTTATGATTCTGTTGACTTTTGAAAGTTAACCTAACTGTTCTTGAGTTCAATTCGCATGCCTAAATCGATTTCCTGTTGGAGTTGTAACTGAAACTGAACGATTATGATCATTTACGGCCATTATTAACTCAATAAACCCGACATTTATTTGAATTAAACCTCATTATGGACATGCGAGTCATAACCGTCGAACCCATAACAAAAATCGATCAATTCGATCATTTGTCCTATCATTCTCTAAAGCAAACGCACTACACACCTTGTTCGAGTTCTCTAGAAGCTTTTGCCTACATCAGTTGCGCCGGAGAAGCAGTCAAGGTCGCCGGAGACTAATCACTCGAAGTCGGATACCCACCTAGTCGATCTCTGTCAATTCGAATCCAATTGAGGTAATAAACCACACCTGGAGTTTCGTTTCCATCTTTAGAACAAAAGCCCTATGACAATTGTGGCTTACAATATCGAATTTCACATGAACCCGATTCTAGGGTTCATACGAAACCAGTTTAATCGAACCCTATTCTAAACGTGTTCTTAATCCAAATAATTCACACCTGTAGACTCGTAACCACCCGCAGAGTGAAAACCCTCTATCAATTTAACATTTTAACATCAAATTTTTCATAATCCGAATTCTAGGGTTCGTCCTTATTCGATTTGGGGGGTTTTGATCCTATACTTAACTAAAATGTAATTAAATCATATGGGCAGGTTCGCAAACATGTACTCAATAAAAACCCCATGATAATTTGATTCCATCACACCAAATTCTTCCGGATCCAGAACCTAGGGTTCATACGATTTCTGTTTAATCAAACCTCTACCTACATTCGATTTAAATGAAATTAAACTACTGGATTAGACTCGCAATCATATAATCATTGATAGCCCTATGATTCCAGTCACTCATAACATACAAATTGATCAATTCGATTTTGTGTTTCAATCTAGGGTTTCGGCACTTCAATCTCAAATTAAACGATAATAGGCTTGATGTTTTTCAAATTAAAACTCACCCCAGGTTCGGAATTCTGTGAGGAACAAAACCCCTATGTCAATCGGATCGTTCGTTATCAAATTTTTGTGTTTGGGGCTGGGGATCGATCGATGGTGTGTATGGGGGGAAACATGTTTGATTTGTTTGATAAAACCATTTGAATCCGGATTTGTTCGCGATGCCCTAGCGGGTGGAGATGGTTAAGACACTAGAATCGTGTGCAGGAGACCCGGGTTCAAGTCCGGTCTCCTGCATTTTATTTTTGGGGCCTTTTCTAGTACTATTTTAATATAAAAACTTACCCCTATATTAATATATTAGTATATTAAAGTGTTTTAGCCTCAGAAAACACACGTAGGCTCGGGTTTGAATTTATAACCTATTTTAATTATTATTCCCACTTTAAAAAAATAATATGTTTATGTTTTTATCAAATTAAAAATGATATGTTTATATTATTTTCAACCTATAACTCCTGCTATTAAATAATGTATATTTTTATATTATTCCACCTCATTTAAATTACTTTGCGTGACGTTTAAACTAAAAATAATATAATTGTTTATATTATTTACTCACGTTTATATACTCGATTAAAAATAATATATTTATTATTTTCTCACACAAATGATTATTTAGATAGTACTACGAACCTAAAAATAATATATTAAATTATATTATTTTCCTTAACTTTTGTAAACGACTTTAATGTAGGAATGTATTTATTTATTTATTATTCGTTATTAACGTACGACATGTAACGCTCTTCCCTTAACGATTATATTAAGAAATTTATATAATTCCGTAGACACGTTCGTCTACTCTTAAATCGTTAGAAAGCGTTAAGATGTTCTAACTTCCGTGTCGTCGTCACAAATCCCAACTTGTCCCTAATTTATGTGTTTATAATTTTAGGGCATACGTAAGTCATCTGAGACTTACATTGTGGTTTCAACTTATCTCTTGTGTGAGCCAATCCACTACTCAATCCAGGTGAGTTTTCACGGCCCCTTTTACTGTTTTATCTTAGGGGAGAAAACATGTCACAAACTATTTTTGGATTATTGTATTGATATGTTATCAATATTAAAGCTAAAGCGTAACACGCTATCACTGAAAGTCCTCAACACACATCGAACCGTTAATATGGATCTTAGCGAGGTAATGTTTAGTATTACTACTGGGTTTGACAAATCCCACCCGCGTTAGTCGAGCTAACTCGATTGGAGATCGAACGGGTGAAATGTTAGCCTACTCACATCGCCGGGGTTGATACACCTGGCAGGAGGCAAATAAACAAACAGTCAGCTTCGGTTGCGAGCGCTTAAGTTAAACATGAACATAGGTTGGCTACCTTTAGATACATATTGAATGATCAATAATCTGGTAAACGTTTATTTATATACTGAAACCTGTTAACTCACCAACCTCGTGTTGACATCTTTTCTTGCATGTTCTCTCAGTTGGCTAAGATAAGTGATGTGTTAGTATTTACACATCTTTTTGGCACAAAACTTCGCTCGTTTAATGATCAATTCTTGGTTTTATTCAACATTTAGACACTTATTTGCTTCATTTCTTGTTTTGTAGGTTTTTGTGAAGCTTGGTGAATAAACAAGAAGATTCCAGGATAAACAAGTGAAGTTTTAGGGTTTCTGTGATGGAGGCACGGTCGTGCCAAGCTCAAAAACCCTAAGCACGGTCGCCCCCACATCTGGCACGACCGCGCCAAGCCAAATTCCAAGGCACAACCGTTCCATGGCTGCCCACGGTCGCGTGTCATCTCGTGAGTCTGAAAAGCCGTACGTCCTCCATCAGTGGTACCCAATGGAAGCTACGGATCGGTCAAACCTCTGTCACACGGTCGTGCCAAGACCTAGACACGACCGCGTCCCTGTCCTAGGCACGGTCGTGCCATCTCTCCTGGCACGGCGTGCCTCCCCTTTTCTATTTAAACAGAACTTAATTCTCATTCAGACATTCAGCAACCCAGGGGAAAAACCTACTGTTCCAGCTCGAGTTTTCTTTGTTCCAGCCATATTTCAAGATTCTTGGAGAGGATACAACATCAAGAGGATCACCATACATCAACAACATCTAGGCTTGGAGGAGTGGTTTGATTCTTGTTTTCATATCATGTTTCTCACTATTTTTCCCTGCTTATTTGTAATTTTGATGCTCATGATGAGCTAAAACTCCTGTTCACTTTGGTTTAGATGAAGTTTAGATACATTTGACAACATTCATGGATTATTGGCAATTGTTGTGCTAATGTTATGACAACCGTATGATTATTCTTTGATGAAATTATGTATTCAAGTATTTTGAGTTGTTTACAAGACTTGTATTTGTGTATGTCATATTATGTTGGAAAACTTATGATTTATGCTTATATTCATGGATTGGTGTATGTAATTATACTAGTTTATGGCATTTGACTAGGAATGGTGAATGAAGTCTTGTTTATGAATCATTATATTTGTATGTGTAACCTTATGCTTATGTTTGGAAAGACAAAGTATTTGTTATGATGTGTCATATTTAGTATTATGTTTATCTAGGAATTGTTGACACATCCTCCTAATTTATATAACCTTTATATGAACATTGTATGTTAATGTAGGTCCCGTGAGCCTCGTCGCGCAGCGGAAATAACACGATCTGTTCTGTGATTTGTGTGGGAACAAAGAGAACGAAGCAGATAAACAAGAACAAAGACAAAAGATAATGAAACAAAACGTAATCCATAACAAAGAAGTCATCCCGTATTACAGACTACATACCGAAGGAACACACATCTCTCATCTAAGCTCACGGTCCAGGGGTCGGGAGAGCTCTTCCCGACCCGGACATCTCTCAACTTGTTCCAGAGTTCCACCTACAAATGAAGACAAGTCTTCTATTTATAGGGGCAGGAACACTTCCTGCGTACTTGACAAGTACGCAAGGCAAAAGCCTTGCGTACTTACTAAGTACGTATGGTTTGGTCATACGTACTTGACAAGTACGCAAGGCAAAAGCCTTGCGTACTTACTAAGTACGCAGGACCAAACTGGTGTGCGGGCTAAGTACTCAAGAACACCCTCCTACGTACTAGCCACGTACACCGATACATAGAATTTAATCTATAGTTACAAAACATGCTTCTACAAACTCCCTCTTAACTATAGCATCAAATTCTATCTATCTCTAACACTGATATGCATCAGTTTACAAAGAATGTCCTAACAGACTCCCTCTAAACTAATGACATCACGTGTCTTCTGGCGAGACTTGATCTTCTGGCATTCCACTTGAGATCTTCAAATCTTCAAACTTCAGTCTTCAGTTGCCGAGTGATGACAAACCCGACTCCCTCTAACTGTAGCTTTCATTGTAGACCAAACCAAGTGCTTCAATAAGAACCAACTAACCCAATACAACTCATTGTAGTTCATCCTCTCAGCAATAGCAACCTCCACCCTGACTTAGGACTCTGAGTCTTACAATGTCTTCCTAACCAGGTAACAATAGTAGACTAAGACAACTCCAAATCAGCTGGCATATGATAGAGAGTTTGAGTTTCCAATAACCTGCATCAAACTAATCAGCTCCCATAGGAATTCCAGTAAGATAAACTTAAGTCTTCAACCAGATGTATCCAACTCTATCTTGTATCTTCACGAGTCAACCAAATTCCCGAAGACGTTCATTTCCAATATCCCCTTTCAGGTTAAGCTCCATCTGACTAGACCAGAAACAAGGGTATGTTTCCTATCCCATCGGCCAATGTTAAAAGGTTCCATCTTCAACTAATAATCCAACGAATATCCAGCTTCATCTTGAAAACATATCATAGAATCAAACACGATAAATATAGTTTACACGAGAAATCACGGTTGAGATCCATGTTACGTCAAAGAGGTATATATATAGGAAGTACCAACGGCTTTTCCACCACCTCTTTAATGTCTCATGAATACTAAATTTTATCCCCCTCATTTTTCTGTAAACTATGACCAGCTTCATCACCACTTCACTCAAATCCTCAAAAAGCACAACTAGCCAACTTCAGGATTTTATTCTTTTATTCCTTTGCAAAGATCCAAAACAGCAAATCCTTGGGTTCAAGTTGTTCCAGTATTCATCCCCTATTAAATAAGTATCCCAGATACTCGTAGCCTACATATTCAAGTTTGAATACCTAAACAAGATGATTCTTTTTTCGAAAGACCCAAAGCAGCTACATCTTCACAAATAGACGAGACCTTTAGCCGATGACGACCCAATTGCTCCCATTAGTTCAGCATTCATACCCTATTAAATAAGTATCCCGGATACTCGTAGCCTACATTTTCAGGTATGGACCCTTAAACAATGTATGACAAGTGGTATCATCCAACAAAAATCTCGTCCGTGTTTCGCCAAGGCACATCGTAAACAAATTCTGGTCCGGAAAAACCAAAATTACTATCTTCTCAAAAATCCAAGTGCTCATGCGTATTTGATAAGTTCGCAAAATTCCCGTGCGTACATGCTAAGTACGCAGAGGAAATACTCATGCGTACTTAACAAGTACGCAGGACAACTTCTCCTGCGTAATTAGTAAGTACGCAAGGCAAAGCCCATGCGTACTTAGTAAGTACGCAGAAAAGCTGAATTTGCGTACTTATCAAAAAGTAACAGCGTTCTTGACGGATTTTGAGGAAAATGCTCGAAAAGTGATGCATCTGAGAAATTGATGATTCCAAAAGCTTCGAAAACATCATCTAACAAACCCTTAGCCTTCCAAACACCAAATGAAGTGATAACAAACTTGGATTTGAGGATTTTTGCAAGAAAAAGTAGCGAACTTTTATTTTTCAGATCTGCTCGAAAACCCTAAAACCCGAAACTGGAACACAAGTCAACGAACACCGAGGCTCTGATACCACTTGTAGGTCCCGGGAGCCTCGTCGCGCAGCGGAAATAACACGATCTGTTCTGTAATTTGTGTGGGAACAAAGAGAACGAAGTAGATAAACAAGAACAAAGACAAAAGATAATGAAACAAATGTAATACATAACAAAGAAGTCATCCCGTATTACAGACTACATACCGAAGGAACACACATCTCTCATCTAAGCTCATGATCCAGGGGTCGGGAGAGCTCTTCCTGACCCGGACATCTCTCAACTTGTTCCAGAGTTCCACCTACAAATGAAGACAAGTCTTCTATTTATAGGGGCAGGAACACTTCCTGCGTACTTAACAAGTACGTAAGGCAAAAGCCTTGCGTACTTACTAAGTACGCATGGTTTGGTCATGCGTACTTGACAAGTACGCAGGACCAAACTGGTGTGCGGGCTAAGTACTCAGGAACACCCTCCTACGTACTAGCCACGTACACCGATACATAGAATTTAATCTATAGTTACAAAACATGCTTCTACAGTTAAAGAAATGCATATTGTTGTTTAAATTAATCAACTTGAGGTGGATAGTGTGTTGTTCATATTATCTTTCCAACTAGTTGTTGGATTAGTGCACCTTAATCGGAAGCTAGTTCAATCTTTATAAACATTGACATAATTATTAAACACGTGAGCCTCATTGTATGACTTTAGGTGGTTGGTTTGTGTAATTCATGCTAGCTTTCCGAATAGTCATTTGATTAGATATCTTTGACGAGAATTTAGTCAATTTATGTATCGTATATTTGCCATGTTTCTATGAATGTATTGAATGTATTCTAAATGGATTCGACACCGAAGTGATATTTTCTCCTTGATTGTTTGATTTGTGACTTTAGTCTAGTTTTATATTCTTGCATAGTAGTTTAATTAAAAATCAACTTAAACATCTTTTACCCATACTTGATTGAATCTTAGTCCCGGTTTATTATCGCATTCCACCGTGTCCACGGATTGATATCCGGTTCTTACCTTTACTATATTGCTATCAGACGGGTACACTGCCCGGTGTGTGTGATTAGTGTTTGGTGAAAACCCTTTTTAAAACTAATTGTGTAAAATACTTATAAAAATATATATATATAGTTTACACGCATCAAGTTTTTGGCGCCGTTGCCGGGGACACGGTTTTACGAGAACGATTTGAATTAATTTTTAGTCATTTAGTATATATATTTTTGTGAATTTCGTGTTTTCCTTGTTGTTATTTGCAATTTTGTGTGTATAGTTATTTTTCGCATTTTACTTGTTATTTTTAGCTTCATTTGTATATATATATATCTTGGTTTTTATCCCATTTTAATTTATATTTTTTCCAATTTTTTTTGTTTTATTTTATTTTATTTTTGTTTTATAATTGTTTTTGTCTAACTTGTGTTTTCTTTGTCCTAGGTTCGCGTATTTAAATCTAACTTGTCGTACAGATCGTGTATGTTCTCAACTCCCGTCGAGGAGGTTCCTGAGCCGTCTTTCGAGCCGGAGCGTGATCTTCATCGGAGATTGCGATCCCGTTCCCGATTTGTGGCCCGGTTACTCGAGTCTTCAGATTTAATCTTAGGTTTTCTCATAGGTTGTACTGGTGGTTTCACCACATTCTGCTTTGGACTTCTGGGAGGTTTCACTATTGGCGACTTAGGGATAACGGCTGGCTGTGAGACAACATGCCGTTTCCCTTGGTTCTTTGATGGACAGTTCACAAGAATGTGACCAACCATGCTACAATGAAAACACATCCTCTTGTCCACATGAGTTCTCTTGTAAGGCTCATTAGATCTGGCCTTAGATAACTCTCCATTATGAGCAGGAGGAGTTGGTTTATGAACAGGAGCCTGACCTTTTTCAGTTTGGTT
Source organism: Smallanthus sonchifolius (assembly GCA_023525975.1). NCBI lineage: Eukaryota > Viridiplantae > Streptophyta > Magnoliopsida > Asterales > Asteraceae > Smallanthus > Smallanthus sonchifolius. The sequence continues at coordinate 51,271,807 of CM042034.1, forward strand.
TTTGGGGGTATAATACTTTTGCAAATTCTCTTTGTAACCAAGCCCATAATGAGCTGAAAAAGCCTCTTTCTTAACTTGGTTAATAATTTTATAACCCCCGTAAAGCATTACCTTAAGTTTATCATTTGTTTCAATGATATCAGGTTCAGTTAAAATGCAGTTATCACCATTAGTGATAATGTTTTTGTGGACTTTCTGTTCAGTCAACAACTCCTCAGAGACTACTCCTTCAGGGCAAGTGTTAACCGACCCATCTTCAGAAGCAGTAACATACTCCTCACTAGATGTGGAGTTAGCCTTACTTGAGGATTCATCCTTTTTAGGGGAATCATCCTTATCAGAGGACTCATCTAGACAGGTGAGATCAATGTCTATCAAGCTATTGACAAACTTCCCACTTATTGGTGGAGGAATGGCATTGGTACCAAGACCTAGGCCCTTCAATTTCCTCACTACTGAATCGTAGTGCTCCACCACAAAGCGAGAGTTTTTCAACTTCTCATTTGTACATTTTAACTGCAGGATCTCATTTTGCAGTTTGTTGATTTCATTGTTCCGTTTTTCTAACCCCCTATACGCAACATCCAAGTGAACTTGTTGCTCACTTATTTGTAAAGAATATTCATATTTTTCTTTTTTCAACGTCTCAACAGACTCTTTAAAACGTTTTTCATTTTCTTTGTAATTATGAGCTGCCATAGTTAGGGGTTCGATTTTGTCTTGGAGCTTAGAAATTTCAAGCTTTAGCCCTAGACATTTAGAACAAGAAATAACAGACAAATGGTTAGAATCTACCTCAGATGATGAACTCTGTGCTTCTCCAATGGCCATGAGAGCAACGGCAGTGGTAGACTCCTTTTCAACAGCTATAGAAGCTTCCATCTCCTCAGCTTCTTTTCTCTCAGCCTCCATCAGCTCCATGATCTTAGCCATGAGACCAACCTGTGTTTGAGCAATGATGGCGTCCTCTAGATGAACACCCCAATCAAATTTTTCGTCATGCCGATCTACCAGTGCATTTGACGAACCACCTTGGTGTTGATTGTGGTGGCTAGTGTTATTGTGGCCGTGGCTGTTTCCCTGGCTAGGTCTGGTGAAACCAGAGGCCGGTGCTCGGTCTTTTTGACACTCACGAGCAAAGTGTCCATAGTTCAGACACTTGTAGCATTTGGCCTTGGATTTATCAAATCCAACCTTGGCATTAGAATGTCCACCAATGAACTTTCTTCCTGTTCTGTTCAGGAAACGCTTGGCCCTCCTCAAAAGCATGGCCATATTCCATTGAATATCCATGTCCTCAATATCATCAGGATCCACTTGGTTAAAGTCTTCTTCAATAGTTTCGGGATCCGTTAGCTTGCCGCCTATGAAATTCTCATACGTAAGCATACATGATGAAAACAATGCTACATGATCTTCAGCTATTTTGACTATTGCAGAATGGTTAGCTGAAGACGTAGCTGGTGGATTTCTTGAGGTGTGTTGATGATTAGTTCCCAACCCTGATCCGGATGCATAACAAGCATGACCACCACACCCATTTGAGTGGTCTTCTTCGTTGGAGTGTCCAGTAAAGAGGGCAATTCCAGAGCCCGATGATTTTGAAGTGGAAGTCGTCCCATGATACATGGAAGGGTCCTATATCTGAGGTCTTCCCGAGCTCTCCTTCTTCATAAGATTCATGTTATGAGCTTGAATCTTACCAATAGCTTCATCTACTGTTAACTCATAGAATTTAGGATTTTCCCTCATCAGGGTTGTATACATCTCAAACTTTGGTGGCAAAGCATCAAGAAATTTTTCCACCAGTTCTTCATCAGGATATTTCAGTTCAAAAGCTTTCAACTCCGTTTGTAAATGATAGAATCTAGAGATGAGATCATCTAACGATTCATTTTCCATGAAATTGAAGCATTCATACTGCTTCCGGAGAAGATCCCGCTTACTCTTCTTAATGTCACTGTTCCCCTCAAATCTTTTCTGAAGTGCTTTCCAAAGATCCTTGGAGGTGTCATAGCCTCGGAAACTGTGAAACAATTCCCGAGTTAATGACATAGTGATTGAGCCAAGAGCCTTCTTTTCCCGATCATAAGCTTTCTTTTGTTCTTCATCAAGCTTAGAGATAGGCTTTGGCACCTCTTCATCAAGATAAATGTGTGTGGGATACTTATATCCCTCAATGATTGGTATCCATAATGATGAGTCGGTGTATGAAATGTAGTGCTCAAAACGCGCCTTCCAATTGGAATAATCGTTTACATTTAATAGTTTAGGCGGTTTCTGAGGTGTACCGATCTCATTATCATAATTTAACATGTTTCCAAGATTCTGAAGGTTCGACATAGTGAATTACTTGGTCAAAAAATCAGAAAAATCAGACACTGTTGCGCACTTGGTTTTGGCCTTGCGCACTTGAGAAATGGTCTTGCGTAGTTAAGACTTGCTCTTGCGTACTTGTAAGTACGTAGGAGGAAATATTAAGTACGCAGGATATAACTTAAGTTCGCACAAGTTCAGTCTTGCGCACTTGTAAGTACGCAGGAGATAACTCTTGCGTAGTTAGTAAGTACGCAGAAAACTGTACTTTTTACCAAAAATGATAAGTACGCAGGACACCTTTTAAGCAACTCTCACCAAACTTTTCCGGTCACCTGAAAATCATCGGAGATAGTGAAAAATAGGCTGATGATCAATGCAATCGAGCCAAAGGATCAGAAACAAGTTTCTAACCAACCTTTGATGCTCAAAACACACAAATACACAACAAAAATCCGTTTTTGAGAGATTTTTGCTTTAAAAAAAGTGCTCAAGAGCTACCCTTTTTTATCACAAAAATTAACAAAAATACCTCTTTTTGCTTGTAAAACGTCTCCAAACTCACTTACAACACTCGAATTCAAGAGCAATGCTCTGATACCACTTGTAGGTCCCTTCGTGTGTGTCGGATCGTCACATGCAAGTGGTCTACTAGTCGCACCGGGTTGCGAAATACCCGTGACTAGGTGAAGAGTCTTACTAAACAAAGTAAACCAAACACGAGAGTCACAATAAACGTTCTTTGTATTATAAACACTCGACGGTTACAGAGAGAATACAAGCTGCGTACTTAGCAAAACTGAGTTCGTCTAAACAAATGGTTCTGCGTACTTAACCTCTGTGAACCTATCCTATTTATACAGACCTGATGCCTGCGCACTAAGCAAGTGCGCAGGACCAATTGCTCTTGCGTACTTAACAAGTACGCAAAGGTTTCTCCTGCGCACTTGTAAGTGCGCAAAACACTTAACAGAAATGCAACATACATTATGTAAAAGTAAATACAACTCGATAAACTATTACATAACGACTCTTACATACAAAGACAAATTACAGACATTAGAAATACAAACTAAGACTCTATCCAGAGTGTTGTCACAGGAAAGTGCATCAACATTCCCGTTTTTCTTACGGGATCGACCCAAGGCTTGGTTACTGTCACTTCCCTCTAGTTCCATTAGTACTTGGGACCAGATGGCTGCTAAATTCTTAGAAAAGTACTTCCTTCCGGAGAAAACATCAAAGTTGAGGGCTAGGATTCTTTCTTTCCAGCAGGACGACGGGGAGACGATCTATGAGGCGTGGGAGAGATTCAAGGAACTGATGAGGAAGGTTCCCCACCATGGATTGTTGAAGTGGCAGCAGTGTGAGACCTTTTACAATGGTCTGGAGATGACCGGGAAGCAGTTGATTGATGCATACGCGGGTGGAGACATTGGAACGAAGACACCCCAGGAGGCGTATGACTTGCTAGAGAAGGTGGAAGCGAAGATCTACACTCAGCATACTTCCCGAGTGAGAACCCAGAGGCAGGGTGTCCATCACGTGGATGGAATTACCTCTTTAGCTGCCCAGGTGGAAGCACTTTCCACCAAGATTGATCAGATGCACGTCCACAAGGCCCAGACCTTGTGTGAGTTTTGTGGTGGGGCTCATCCCACGAGTGCTTGTCAGGTTGGGGATCAGGGGGCCCATGAGCAGGTTGAGTTCATGTCCAACCAGAATCGCTCCCAGAATAATCCCTACAGCAACACATATAATCCAGGGTGGAGGAATCACCCGAATTTCAGTTGGAAGTCTGGAAACAATAGCCAGCAACCACCCGGATTCACTCAGCGCCCCCCATTCCAGCATCAGTCCCACCAGTCTCAGGGACAGAGTTCCTAGTTTCGACCTTAGCAGGGCCAGTTTCAAGGCCAAGGTTCTAGCAGCGGTCCACCACCCACACTTGAGGGTAAATCCAGTTTGGAGGACATGGTTGCATGGCTACTTGCCAACTTAGAGAATCAGAATCAGTTGGCAGAGAAGCAGAACCGGTACATGGAGGAGCATTTCCACACGCATGAGACTGAGTTGAGGAATCAGAAAGCTTTGATCCAGACCATAGAGAACCAGGTCGGGTAGATCACGAAGCTTCTTTCTGAGAGACCGCCAGGTGGCCTGCCTAGCAACACTGAGCCTAATCCCAATGCTCATGTGAAGGCCATCACTTTGAGGAGCGGTAGAGACACAGGACCGGATCCACAGGTCCCTGTGCACGAGTCATCTGAGGAGGAGGTTGTGATTGAGATTCCTGATGAGACACCGCCGAGGGGTAAATCGGCGAGCGCATCGCGCCCTCACGAGCCTGTGAGAGATTATACTCCCGCCATTCCATACCCAGGCAGATTGAAGAAGTAGAAGATGGAGGAGCAGTATGGTAAGTTTCTAGGGTTGTTTAAGTAGTTGCATATCAACTTACCATTTGTGGAGGCTCTGGCTCAGATGCCTAAGTATGCGAGATTCTTGAAGGATATCCTCATGAATAAGAGGAAATTGGAAGAGTTGTCTCAGGTGACGCTGAATGAGGAGTGTTCGGCGGTGATTCAGAACAAGCTACCGGAGAAGAGACGAGATCCGGGGAGTTTTACCATCCCCTGCTTGATAGGTAGCTTGTCGGTTAGCAACGCCTTAGCTGACCTTGGTGCTAGCATTAACCTCATGCCATATGCGGTCTTTGCTAAGCTTAAGTTGGGAGAACCTACACCGACACGCATGAGTATCCAGCTGGCCGATCACTCGGTCAAGTATCCGCGAGGGATAGTGGAGAATATGTTGGTTAAGGTTGATCGTTTTGTGTTTCCTGTAGACTTTGTGATTCTGGACATGGATGAGGACAAGAATGTCCCTATTATCCTAGGTCGACCGTTCCTGGCCACTGCCAAGGCCCCGATTGATGTGTATTCGGGGAGGCTTACATTGAGGGTGGATGAAGAGGAAATGACCTTTGATGTAGGGAGATCCATGCAGCATACCCAGAATCAGGATGATTCACTCTACTTTGTTGAGGCTGTTTATTCTTGTGTGAGTGATCATCTCCACGACACAGCTGAGGAGGAGTCCCTGGACACCCAGATTGTAGGGGGAGACATTTGATCCAGTTGGTGAGGATCAGTTTGATGAGCAGTTGCATAGCCAGGAGAGCTATGAGTTTCCCCAGTGTTCAGCGGTTTTTGCTATGGTTGATAGAGAGTCTGAGCCGATTGAGCGGCCTTATATTGAGGACCCACCACCTGTTGAGCTTAAAGAGCTCCCGATCCATTTGGAGTATGCCTTTTTAGATGGTGAGTCTCAATTACCCGTCATTATCGCCTCTGATTTGACGAGTGATGAGAAGGAGAGGCTACTGGAGGTGCTGAAGCAGCATAAGCAGGCTATTGCATGGAGGATTATGGACATTAAGGGAATTAATCCCTCTTTCTATACCCATACGATCCTTATGGAGGATGACTACAAGCCCGCTGTGCAGCACCCGAGGAGGTTGAACCCGAACATGCAGGAGGTAGTAAAGAAGGAGGTGATTAAGTTACTGGATGCTGGTTTGATTTATCCCATCTCCGATTCTCCTTGGGTTAGCCCGGTTCAGGTTGTCCCTAAGAAGGGAGGCATGACTGTCATCACCAACGAGAGGAATGAGCTGATTCCTACTCGTACAGTCACCGGTTGGAGAGTTTGCATCGATTACCGCAAACTTAATGATGCTACTCGGAAAGATCATTTTCCTCTCCCGTTCATTGATCAGATGTTGGAGAGATTAGCGGGAAAGATGTTCTATTGTTTCCTGGATGGCTTCTCAAGCTACTTCCAGATCCCGATTGCTCCTGAGGATCAGGAGAAGACGACATTCACATGTCCCTATGGCACATTTGCTTATCGGCGGATGCCCTTTGGATTGTGTAATGCTCCAGCCACTTTCCAGCGTTGCATGGTGGCCATTTTCCATGATATGATTGAGGACTCCATGGAGGTTTTCATGGATGACTTTTCTGTGTTTGGGAGTTCCTTTGATCATTGCCTCGAGAATCTGGAGAGGATGTTGGCTAGGTGTAAAGAGGCCAATCTGGTGTTGAACTGGGAGAAATGCCACTTCATGGTGAAGGAGGGCATTATGCTTGGGCACAAGGTTTCACGTGCGGGGATTGAGGTTGATAGAGCTAAGATTGACACCATATCTAAGCTGCCCCCGCCGACTTCTGTGAAATCTATTCGGAGCTTCCTTGGTCACGCTTTTACAGGCGTTTTATCAAAGATTTTTCTAAGATTGCCCGACCGATGACCCAGCTTCTTGAGAAGGAAGCCCAGTTTGTGTTCTCCGACGAATGCCTCAGTGCATTCGACTTGTTAAAGGAGAAGTTGGTGAATGCCCCTATCATGGTGGCTCCTGATTGGAAGCTGCCATTTGAGATCATGTGTGATGCGAGTGACTTCGCTGTTGGGGCGGTCTTAAGACAGAGGAGAGAGAAGCAGTTTCACCTGATTTATTATGCGAGCAAGACGCTCAATGACGCACAGGAGCATTACACCACGACAGAAAAGGAGCTCCTAGCCGTTGTCTTCGCTTTCGATAAATTCCGGTCTTATCTCGTTCTATCAAAGACCATTGTATTCACCGATCATGCAGCCCTTCGGCACCTGTTCAGCAAACAGGATGCCAAACCCTGGCTAATCCGATGGGTTTTGCTACTTCAGGAGTTCGACATTGAGATCCGCGATAAGAAGGGAGCGGAGAATGTCGGAGCGGACCACTTGTCCCATCTTGAGTGCTCAGCTTCATCTGAACTTGTGGGGTCATCCATAAATGACAATTTTCCCTATGAGTTTCTCATGCACATATAGACACAGGATGAGGAGTGCCCATGGTTTGCTAATTTTGCAAACTTTCTTGCTAGTGGGATTGTGATTAAGGGCATAACGCATCAGCAGAAGCGAAAGTTCTTTGCGGACGTGAAGCACTATCTTTGGGAGGATCCCTATTTGTTTTGAGTCGGGGCTGATCAGATCGTACGTAGGTGTGTCTTTGGAGATGAGGCACGTCAGGTGCTTAGACACTGCCATGCAGGCCCGACAGGTGGACATCATGGAGCTACCTTGACCGCGAAGAAGGTCTTTGACGCCGGTTTCTTCTGGCCTACCATCTTCCGGGACGCTCATGAGATGATCCGAGCTTGTGATGCTTGCCAGAGGGCAAGCAACATTTCATCGAGGAATGAGATGCCCTAGAACAGCATCCAGATTTGTGAGATTTTTTATGTCTGGGGTATTGACTTTATGGGACCTTTCCCAGCTTCTCGTGGCAACCGGTATATCCTAGTCGCTGTTGACTATGTTTCTAAGTGGGCCGAGGCTCAAGCCTTGCCTACTAATGATAGGGTGGTTGTTCAATTTCTGAAGAAGCTGTTCTCTCGCTTTGGTGCCCCCAAAGCCCTTATCAGTGATCGTGGGACCCACTTCTGCAACGCCCAGTTGGAGAAGGCTCTATCACGATATGGTGTGAACCATAGATTCTCCACAGCCTACCATCCACAGACCAGTGGACAGGTAGAGGTCACAAACCGGGGCATAAAGCGGATTCTAGAGAAGACGGTTGGTCAGAACCGTTAGGATTGGTCGGATAGGTTAGATGATGCACTTTGGGCCTTCCGGACTTCCTATAAGACGCCTATTGGTACCACATCATTTAGGTTGATCTATGGGAAGGCGTGCCATCTTCCGGTGGAGTTGGAGCATAAGGCCTATTAGGCATTGAAGGCGGTGAATCTTGACTTGGTGAGCGTGGGAGAGAACCGGTTCACACAGATTCATGAGCTTGATGAGTTGAGGAATCAAGCCTATGCAAACTCCACGATCCACAAGGAGCGCACTAAGAGTTTACATGACCGACACTTGAAGGACAAGAAGGAATTCCGAGTGGGTGGTCGTGTGTTGCTTTACAACTCTAGGTTGCGTTCGTTTCCCGGGAAGTTGAAGTCCCGATGGACGGGTCCTTACACGGTTAAGGAGGTGTTTCCTTATGGGACCGTCAAGATTGAACATGAAGATGGGAGGATCTTCAAGGTCAACGGTCATCGTTTTAAGCCATATATTGACGGACCGGTTGACCCGGCATTAGAGGTAGTTGACCTCCACCCCAAGGATAAATGAATTCGGGGACTTGAGTCTAGCTAACGACTCGTTAATAAACTTAGCCTGTTTCGGTAACAATTCTTAGATTTTGTCTGATTTTTATCTTCTTATTTTTATTTTTATTTTTTTAGGATTTTACCATTTATTTTTGAGTTTAGGTGATCGGAACGTATTTTGAATCGAGCGGATCTGGGATAATGTTTGGAATGTCTCAGGTATGTCTTCTGAATTTTTAGCAATTTTAGTTTGGAAGAATCGCAGTCGGGTTTGGTACAAGCTGCATAAAAAATCAGGGTTTTCTGTCTGCTGGGCAGTAGACACGGTCGTGCCTCCCTATAGGCGTGGTCGTGCCTCTAACCTAGGCGCGGTCGTGCCTAAGCACTTGGCGCGGTCGTGCCTCAGTTATTGGGGGCGATTTAAATTACTTTTCAACGGCAGATTTTTCCAAACCCCCCCCCCCCATAACCTCCCAGCAGACGAAACCCTCCCCCTTGGTGATTTTCTTCCCGTCACCATTTCCGGTCTACTGCTTCATTTCTTCGATCTGAGGTACGCCCCGAGCCCCCTATTCTCTCTAGTTTCATATAAACCTAGTTTTTCCTTTTTGTTTTTTTTTTATTTTTGTCGATTTGTAGATGTTTAAATCTGTAAATACGTAGAATTAGGTCCTACTTACTTCCTGGAATGTTGTAGTACTAAAAGCCCCTTCATAATCATGCTAAAAATTGTGATCTTTGCATTCTGAAAACCCTAAAATGGGTTGAGCACGGTCGCGCTCATGACCAGGCGCAGTCGTGCTCGGCTTTTGGAATCCCAGGAAAGCTTGGTTTGGTCAAGCACGGCCGTGCCTCTTATGAGCGCGACCGTGTTCTCTAGAGTTTGCTTTAGCGCGGACGTGCCCTGACCTGGCGCGACCGTGTGTCCTTTGTTTTGCCTTGGCGCGGTCGTGCCTAGACCAGGCGCGGCCGTGTCTGTCTTGTTTGTGTGCCTGTGGTCGGCCAAGCGTGGTCGTGGGTTTCCCAATTTGACCTAGGCACGGTCGTGCCTATTCTTTAGCACGGTCGTGCCCCTTCATAAATTTTGGGCAGAAACTTCATAATTCCATCTAGCGTCTTCATAACCGTTCTGATTTCATCTTTGTTGTTGTCTTGCAGATGGCAGGCAACAGGGACCACCCGTACCTCAAGTTTGACATGAACGAGCATGAGTACGAGGCTCGTCTGGATGTGTTGTGGCCCCGCAGAGGCCGGATTCTAGCTGCTCGTCGTTTGGAGCCAGCTGCTATCGACGCCATCGGTCAGAGGGACCGATGGAATGATCTTGTCACCGCCCCTGGCGCCGTTTGTTCAGGTTCCACACTATCCAGTATATAGAGCTTGTGATGGAGTTTTTCTCCACATATGAGTTCGATTATCCTTGCGTAGACCTAGAGCAGCCCGAGACGATTAGGTTTAGATTAGGCGGGGAGTGGCACGTGATGTCGGTTGCCCGGTTTGGGAGACTTTTAGGTTTATACACGAGGCAGGAGCTCCAGATAGAGATATTCACCGACGGTATCACCGAGTTTCCGACAGAGGAGGATAAGGACCAGTTTTGGTATGAGTTTGGTTTTGGGATTTACGATCCGAGTCTGACCAAGGCTTCGAGCCTTCGAGACCCTCTGCACCGTGTTCTTCATCGCTGCATTGTTTATTCTATATCTGGGTGAGGGCAGGGAGAGACGGTAGTGAATTTGAGGGAGTTATTTTATCTGTTTTGCCTTGTACGCCCGCGCACTTGCAATCTTGCGCACTCTATCGCGGGGTACTTGGTGAACAGTTCGGGGCGCGATGTTACTAGCGCGATCTGTGGAGGTCACTTTGTGACCAAGCTGGCGCGACACTTCCAGCTGCTGACAGATGATTTGATAGGGGATCTGACCCCTGTGGCCGAGACCGTCGTGATGACCGTGCAGACATTGCGCAACATGCATGTCGCTCGTCGTGGCGCAGGAGGGATTAGATTAGTTGACAGATGGGGATGGGTATGGGATCCAGACCGCCCGGGCCCCGATCCAGATGTTGTTCAGGCCGAGGCCGAGGCTATAGCCGCCGCCCATTAGGAGCATGCGGCTCAGCAGGAGCACGAGCAGCACTGGCAGGACCACGAACACCATGTTGAGGTTCCGATTGCTCCTCCACCTCCTCCGCCTCCACCACCACCTCCGGTTACCGTCTCCCGTGATTTATTCATGCGCTACTGGGCCTGGAAGTATGAGGTCCAGTGCGCCGCTGCTGCCGCTGGCGGGGCACCATACGTGGTTCCCCTTCCATTCTTTATGCAGCCAGGGCAGCAGCCCGATCAGCCACCACCACAGCAGCCCACCCAGCAACCACCATCACCACCGCATCATCAGTCACCACCACCCTCACCACCCGGAGGAGATGGAGCGGAGGGTGCCGGCCTTGCTCTTGAGTATTTTGAGATGGAGGAGTAGTGCCCTCCACTGTTTTGGTATCACCTTTTGTGAGTTGTACTTTTGTTGTATTGTACAAACTCTTATTACATGCTTCGGTGTTTGTTGTTGTTTCCTTGTACTTTTGTTTCCACGTACTATTGTATATATTTGTCTTTACATTTATGTTTATCTTTTGGCTTGATGTTACTGATCCTGTTTGATGTGGTTAGTCTTGATTAGATCTTGGAATCGTGGAACTACGTGGAACGTCATTTTTGTGGGTAGGCTTTTTGCGTGTGCCATGATCGACATGAGGGAAGTTTCAATTCTCCCTTCACACTCCATTGCATTGCATGTTTTTATATACATTGAGGGCAATGTATGTTTTTAAGTGTGGGGTTGGGTGTTTATTCTTCGCTTTACATTATTTTTTGTTGTACATTGAGGGCAATGTAGAATTCTAAGTGTAGGGTGGGAATTTATTCGCGCGATGTTTGTCCTTTTAAGCATTTTATCACTTCAATTTTTTTTGCAAAATCTTCCTTCATAATTTTTATTGACACTAAATCAGTTTTATGAAATTGAAAAACACCAAAATATAATAAAAGTTAACCGTTTAGCATTCACAATTTTTAGTAAATAATACAGGTTTGATTTTTTTCGAAAGCAATTGAAATAGAAATTCCATCAAGTCAAACCCAATTTTTTGTGATAACCATGAGTTTTAGTGGGCTGAACGAATGAATTGCATGTAACCTTTTGCTTACACCCATTCCTTTCCGTTTTCGTGAGTTTATTTTTGAGCCTTGATAGCTTTAGACATTGTTTGCTCTCGTTTTTGCGGATTTGAGTGTGCCGGATGCTTCATGCTTATTAGAACTTGCTTTTAGTATACATTTCGAAATCATGAACATAAATATTGCATAAAAATGATTGAGGCATTGGGATAAACCACTTTGTTAGCCTTTTATTTTTATTTTCTCCTCACCCGAACACATCCACTAGTTAGCCACGTTGAGCCTATCCTGTTCTTTTCTTTAATTACCAACATTACACCGCCATTAAACCTTCATTAGCCTTTTCATTTATTTTTCGCCCGTGTTAGAAATCCGGTCGGCTAATGTTAATTTTATAGTTTTTATTTCGTTGTAATTTTTTTAAATTCTTGAGAAGTTTTTAGCTAAGGAAAGATGCATATTGACTTAGTTCCCTTCAAAAAAAAATCACCAAAATTAGGTGAATTATAGCCGATTAGAGCAATTTTGTGAGCAAAGATTGAAAGAATTCGGTTGTTAGCTCTTATCTATATGGAAGCATTAGCTAGTTTATTTTTCTTATTAGATGTTATTTTAGTTTTTGAGTTAGCATAACCGTCGGGTTTTTAACCATTTAGCCACTTTCAAATTCCACTTCCTTACCCTTAGCCATTACCAAATTACAACCCATTTAAAGCCCTCTTGATTTGTGCTTTGTTTCATGTTAGTTGGTAGAGATTTGATCTTTTAGCAAGCTTATGATTTATGCATGATTCATTGTCTTGGCATTTGAGTGTTCTATACATACTCCATTACTTGTATGATCATATATATTCCCGAGGGTGTGTGAACATTGTGAGAAGTATAAAGTTGCATGCTAATGATTTCCTAGGCATATTCATTTGCTCATTCGGTTATCACGTCATTGGGCTCATTGGGTTTCATTTAGTTAATTTTGCAATTCTTGAAAATCTCTTCAAACCTTTATAAGTTTATTAATGCTTACGGTTTTCCCGATTTGATCCATTGTGTCATCGGAAGTTTTGTTTCATTTTGATTTCTTGCTTGAGGACAAGCAATGTTCAAGTGTGGGGTTGTTTGATGTGTTAGTATTTACACATATTTTTGGCACAAAACTTCGCTCATTTAATGATCATTTCTTGGTTTTATTCAACGTTTAGACACTTATTTGCTTCATTTCTTGTTTTGTAGGTTTTTGTGAAGCTTGGTGAATAAACAAGAAGATTCCAGGATAAACAAGTGAAGTTTTAGGGTTTCTGTGATGGAGGTACGGTCGTGCCCCTATTTGGCACGGTCGTGCCAAGCTCCAAAACCCTAGGCACAGTCGCGCCCACATATGGCACGACCGCGCCAAGCCAAATTCCAAGGCACAACCGTGCCTTGGCCGCCCACGGTCGCGTGTCATCTCGTGAGTCTGAACAGCCGTACGTCCTCGTCAGTGGTACCCAATGGAAGCTACGGATCGGTCAAACCTCTGTCACACGGTCGTGCCAAGACCTAGACACGACCGCGTCCCTGTCCTAGGCACGGTCGTGCCTTCTCTCCTGGCACGGTTGTGCCTCCCCTTTTCTATTTAAACAGAACTTAATTCTAATTCAGACATTCAGCAACCCAGGGGAAAAACCTACTGTTCCAGCTCGAGTTTTCTTTGTTCCAACCATATTTCAAGATTCTTGGAGAGGATACAACATCAAGAGGATCACCATACATCAACAACATCTAGGCTTGGAGGAGTGGTTTGATTCTTGTTTTCATATCATGTTTCTCACTATTTTTCCCTGCTTATTTGTAATTTTGATGCTCATGATGAGCTAAAACTCCTGTTCACTTTGGTTTAGATGAAGTTTAGATACATTTGACAACATTCATGGATTATTGGCAATTGTTGTGCTAATGTTATGACAACCGTATGATTATTCTTTGATGAAATTATGTATTCAAGTATTTTGAGTTGTTTACAAGACTTGTATTTGTGTATGTCATATTATGTTGGAAAACTTATGATTTATGCTTATATTCATGGATTGGTGTATGTAATTATACTAGTTTATGGCATTTGACTAGGAATGGTGAATGAAGTCTTGTTTATGAATTATTATATTTGTATGTGTAACCTTATGCTTATGTTTGAAAAGACAAAGTATTTGTTATGATGTGTCATATTTAGTATTATGTTTGTTAGGACATAGAATTGTAATGACAAAAGCATGTAATAGTTAGATTTTGTGTCTTTATGTTTTGTTATGAAATTGTAAAATTGCTAAGTGTTTTTACTAGTAAGCCTAGAGGCGAACTTGTTAAGTTCGCCTGCTCTAACAGAGGCGAACTTAATAAGTTCGCTTAGGCATAACTGAGGCGAACTTGTTAAGTTCGCTTAGACTGTTTCAGGCGAACTTAACTAAGTTCGCTTACAGCAGTTTTGGTTCTATATATATGTGTTACAGAGTCATTAGACAAAGAGAGAACAGAGATCGATCTGAGAAAGAAACAATTGTCTGATTGAGTCTGTAACCATTGTTATTTGGAATATAATCGAGAAGTTTATTTACGCTTGTTGTTTGAATTGTCGGTTAGTATACAAACGTTAATACAAAGGATTCCACACTTCGTATTATAGAAACGTCATATCACGAGTTTGATCAGTAGTTGAGTTACCTGGACCTACAAATGGTATCAGAGCAAAGTGCTTGTGAATTAAGTACGATTCTTGGTGATAATTGACTGTCGACTTTATAGAGCTATGATTGGATCCCTCATGTACTTAACCGCTTCAAGGCCGGATATAATGTTCGCCGTGTGTATCTGTTCCAGATTTCAGGCAAAGCCAAAAGAATCTCACTTAATTGCTGTGAAAAGAATCTTTCGATATTTAAAAGGAAAACAACGTTTAGGGCTATGGTATCCTCATGGTTCTAACTTTGATTTCAATGCTTATACTGATTCTGATTTTGGTGGTTGTTGTCTGGACAGGAAATCTACAACAGGTGGTTGCCAGTTCTTAGGTAATCGACTTGTATCCTGGCAATGCAAAAAGCAAACCACAGTCTCGATTTCAACATGCGAAGCAGAATACATCGCTGCTGCAAGTTGCTGTTCACAGATCCTGTGGATACAACAACAATTGAGAGATTACGGTTTGAATTTCACAGGAACCCCTATGTTTATTGATAATAATGCTACTATATCCATAACGAATAATCCTGTTAAACATAGTAAAACTAAGCACATCGAAATTCGATATCATTTTATCCGTGATTGTGCAGAGAAAAGGTTGATTGAGCTGGTCAAGGTACATACTGAAGATAATTTTGCTGATTTGTTTACTAAGGCATTTGATCGTACCAGGTTTGAGTTCCTAATTAAAATGATGGGTATGATCAATCCCGAATAAAAAACTTTTCAAAATCAGAATTTCATGGAAAAATTTTCTTTTAGGCTCTTTTATTGCTTTATTACTTTTCTGCATTTACATTTTCAGTCAAAAAGTCTAAATTATAAAAAGTCAAAACAAATTGAAAAATATAAATTTGACATCATTTGAGGTTAGAGAAGAAATGATAGTACATCAGTGATTAGTTCATTTCACACGACCTTAGTAGACCTTGATATATGAATGATTAAAATAAGTTGATCTGATCTAAATTTCAAAGTTTGCATAAATAAGAAATGATAGTGTTATGAATGTTCTATTCTTGATAATTTGTTTTAAAATTTGTGTATAAAATTTGAAACTTGAATTGTCAATAGGCTAAAAGCGTTTTGAAACTAATAGTAGTGTGAAAATTAAATATAATATGATTATATCTGTGATTTAAACCCATTTTATGCCTGGGTGTGTGTGTTAAAAGATCACTATCAGATAAAGAATATTAGCTTTTAATAAGGATTTTCCTATGAGATCAGTTTCGGGTTATGTCCTTAGCACTATTCATTCGATTTGCTTCAATGCCCATGTCCCGAAAAGCATGCAAGTTGAAGTATAATCAAGATATGTACTTGACAACATCTGTCAATCATATACTAGCCCTTGGATCATATTGATACATTATCTTTACTGATTCCATTGAATTCATAATCCAGATAACAGTTGGATCCTCGTACCTGAATCTTATGATTCCACAAATATAAGCCAAAACATTGAATCATTCGATTCTGAATCTCATTGATTCCTATTCAATCCAATTTGGATTCTGCTATTCATGTGCTAAGTGATGTCTCCTCATTCTGAATATTCGAAAAATTTTTAGTAAAATCTTATATGTGTCTTGAAGATAGTGCATTTATTTTCTATTTGGCATATATGTGGGGTACACGATGTTTATCATCTAAATGGTACTAAATCACATGAATTTGGAGAATAAACGCTTATAGTTTCAAATAATATAATATTGACAATTTTAAGAATTCAGGCTTTATATTTCAAATTCGGTATAAATAAAAGAACATTTTATAACCTGATCTTATTTACATTGAAATTTATCGCGTATCATTTCAAATATTATTCAAATTGAATGAGTTTCAAAATGAAAAAGATGCAATATGCACAAAATTGAGTTGAATGGTCTCTTACTATAGGTTACCCTTTGTTATTGATAATATGTGTGATAAATTAATTGAATACTGATATGATCTTCTTGCTCATGATGTTCAAACCAAAAATATGTCATTTCAGTTTATTCAGAGAAAAATCAAAAATATGTGATTCTGTTTGTATAGAGAAAAATCAAAAATATGTGATTCTGTTTGTATAGAGAAAAATCAAAAATATGTGATTCTGTTTGTATAGAGAAAAACCAAAAATATGTCTTTCCGTCTGTATAGATAAAATTCAAAAAGATTTTATTTTTATTTTCCATGAAAATTCTAAACTTTTATTAAAATTGTTCGGGATTGGATCAAATATATGTGCTGACGAAAGTTCAAGATTTGAAAGGTTGAAGTTGAGAAAGTTTGTGTTCAAGGCAAAAAGGTTGAAAAAGTAATTAAGTTCGCCTGTGAACAGTGAAGCGAACTTAATATGTTCGCTTAAATTGGTGAAGCGAACTTAATTTTCAGTCTCGGGTGAAGCGAACTTATCTTGTTCGCCGAAGGATTGTTAAGCGAACTTAACAAGTTCGCTTAATCAAGCGAACTTAATCCTGAATAAGTTTTGAATCAGGCGAACTTGTCTCTCATCGTCTTCATCAGAAAATCAAGCGAACTTGTTCAAATTTCTCAAAATTTTAAATCTGTGTTGTGGGTGTTAATTTTTGGTTGCCTCTTGATCGAAATCACGTTGCGAATCTAACAAAGGTATTTTCGTTGGATTTCATCCGATAAATTGTGTGTATTCGATGGTTTTTCATCTCGGGTTTCGTCGGCCTGTTTCACGATGATTTTGACCTAAGTTTTGACCGAGATATCAAATTGTGTAGAATTTTTGGTCATATTGTGATATTCGATTGTTTGGATAGGTTTATTTCATGTTCTAATATCGGTTTGCAGGATTTTGAAATTTCAGTGTGTGAATTTGAAACGTCTCAGGTTCCAAGCGAACTTGTTCCAAGCGAACTTGCTCCAAGCGAACTTGTCAGGCGATCTTAATAAGTTCGCCTCTTGCACTACTAAGCGAACTTATTAAGTTCGCCTAGGGGTCAGAAGTGAAAAAGTGTTGTGTTTTTTTTTTGTGTTTGAATTTTTTTTTTTTTTAAAAATTTTTGAAATTTTTTTTGTTTTTTTGTTGTTGTTTTGTTTGTGTGTTTTATTATATGTGTATCCTATATGTGTACGTGTTCTAATGTTTGTTAAGTTGTCCAATATTTTCACAGATGGCTCGTCGTGTCGAATACAAGCATAATCAAGTGGCGTTGTTAGATCCAAATTTGCCTGAAGCAGTTCACTATCAGGGCATTATCAATTTTCTAAATAGATCAAGACTACATGTTGCATTGTCTGCGGATCCTTATATCAGCTTGGTGTTTATACAACAATTCTGGGATACTATACATCAAGATATTGATGTGGAACCACATGTCCTTCGTGCAACAGTCAATAATACAGAGATTGCTATTTCAGAAGAGACAATTCGGGCTGCTCTAGTTTTGGGAGGCAATGCTGAAGATCCAATTTCTTATCCCAATACTCTTATTATGGGTTGTTTTCAACGGATGGGATATCGTGGAAGACAAAATGATACACAAGCTAGGAAAGGTGGATTAGTGGGAGAATGGAGATACTTTATGCATGTGATTATACAATGCATCTCTCCGAGAAAAGCTGGTACTGATGGCTTGAAGATGGCACTTCAAACAGGGATGGTGGCTTTAACTTTGAATAAATAATTCAATTTTCCGCTTTATTTTTACCTAGAGATGGTAATGCAGATCAATCCAGCTGAAGGTCAAGGTTTCTTGATGTATCCACGATTTATTCAACTGATACTCAATCATCTTATTCCGGATCTTCCACAACATGCCATACGATTGACTTTGACTCCGATGTCAAAACGTATTTTTACAGATTGTACAAAGGTGAAACAGCAAAATGCGGCGTTGATTCCGGTTAATTCTCCACTGTTTGGGCACTTAATCAATCCTGATTATGTTGCACCACCAAATGATAATTGGTTTCATCCAAATGAACTTGCTCAAGTTCAAGGAGTTAATGTTCCAGCACAACAACAACCACAACAACCTGCACAACAACAACAGATACCAGTTCCACAAATTCAAGTTCAACAACCACAAATACAAGTTCCTGTACAACCTCAAATTCCTATTCCTGAACAAATTCCTATTCCTGAACAAGTTCCTATTCCACAAGTTGCAGTTAATATTCCGATTCAGGAACCAGTTCTAGAAGAGGTCGTTCATGATCCTAATCAAGATCTGGGTATGAACATGGATGATTTTGTTGATGAAGCTGTGAACTCGCCCATTCATGAACAAGAAGGGAATGTGGTGACAGATGCTGAGTCTAGTTCCAGTTCAAGTGATACAACATTATCTGATGATGACAGCACTGATTCTGATGAATCTAGAGATTTTTCTCCAGGTCATTATGAACGGTTGGCTGCTATTCCACCGACTAATGCTGGAAAACGCATTAAATCTCAAGCCAGAAGACCACGACGCAAGTCTGTTCGGGATCCTCCTTCCGGATCAGTACTTGGAAAAAGATCGTTGGTAGATGAAAGTTCTGACACTGACAGTGACTTTACTCCAGATCCAACACGACAAAAGTTAATGTCTGCTTCAATTGCCGCTGCACAATCTTCTCAAGGAGTTGAGGATGCAAATTTTGTTGCTTCTCTGATAGTTACTCCTCCAAGTTCTAAAGATCCATCTCCAATTCCTACAGAGATTCCTACTACTTCGAGTCCTTCTATTCCTCAATCCACAGCTGGTCCATCAAAGCCTTCTGATTCTGACAGGATTACTTTCCTTGAATCTCAAGTGCTTACTTTACAAACACAAGTTAACTCTCTTGTGTCTATTGATTCTCAACGACAGCTGGTGATTCAGACTCAAGCTAAACAGATTGCTGATATGCAAGCGTTAGTGTCCAAACTCGTTCAGCATCTTGACGCTCAGGGGAAGTTGAGGATACCTGATACTTGTCACACTGAGTCAATACAAAGATGTGATGATGAAGACAATGATCCTGCTGGAAATATTGAGGGTGATCGTCAATACACTGACGTTAATCCTATATCTAGAGTTCAGGGGGAGTCGACATCACAATCTCTTGAAGGAAACAAAGATAAAGATACTTCGGGTAATAATGAAGAAGAAATTATGTTATTAGAATTCTTTCAAGATTCAGAAGAAGAGGAAGCTGAAAAGATTGAATGTCTTGATGACATTGACGATTTATTCAATGACATGGAAGATGATATGTCAGACACTGAGATAGAAGAAGGAGAAATAGTGGAGATTGAAATAGAGAAAGATAAAGACAGTGTTACATATGAAGGCTGTGACGGTCTTAAGGTGCCGTATAACTTCATCCAAGAGGATGTTGTTCCTGAGTTCTCTTATGATGGAATAACTGACTCTATGGACTCTATTGAAGACGTCACATTGCCTGATGATACAGCTGAGTCAAAGATGGATACTGATGATGAGAATCTTCAATTCAATAAGGGTGATGAAACTGAAACTACTCACACTGAGTCTCCGAAGATTAATGAAGAACCTGTGATGTTCAGAGATACAGGAATGACACGAGAACAGTGGAGAGAAGTAGTAAATAGTTGGATGAAGGTACAACTCAAGTCTCCGGTACAACTTGCTCAGAAAGAGAAATATGTGAATAAAGAGCAGTGTATAGGAAGGATCATTAGTTGGTTCTATGATGGTGAATCAAAATTGTTTGTAATCAAACGATCTGATGGCGTTCAATACTTAAAGCCAAGGATCAAATATTTCAATACCTTGCCGAGGTGTGAAATAAATGGTCTAGCTTCAAAACCACTCATAAATAGATCGAAGAATGGTTTGGCTGATGTGATAGCAAACCTGATAAAGAAAGAAGGTAGTTCGGGTAAATATGAACGGCTGAAACCACAGAAGGGAAAGAGAGTGAAGATTACAGATCCTAAGACTGGGAAAGTAACTTGGAGATACAAGTATAGACCAGTACGTGCTATTCACAAGATACCATTAAAGAAGATTCCTCAAGGATTTCTTGGGAATATGAAATGGTGGTATGTTGATGTTAATACTGGTGAAGCAAGGGTTGAAGATAAAGATAATAAGGTCATTGTGTGTTTCTATGACGCAATGAATCTTATTAATTTTTCAAAGAAAGATCAGAGGATGCTGCAAAAGAATGAGATAATGTATACTGATGAATGGATAGAACAAGGTCTACAGTATAAAAGAGTTTTGGAGATATGCAGAAGATACGGTGTGCATGCTGGCAGCAGACTACCTGACAACTGGAAGAGTTCAAGATAAAGACAGAAGACAGAAGATCAAGCTATTGTCAAGGGGGAGTCTGTTAGGACATAGAATTGTAATGACAAAAGCTTGTAATAGTTAGATTTTGTGTCTTTATGTTTTGTTATGAAATTGTAAAGTTGCTAAGTGTTTTTACTAGTAAGCCTAGAGGCGAACTTGTTAAGTTCGCCTGCTCTAACAGAGGCGAACTTAATAAGTTCGCTTAGGCATAACTGAGGCGAACTTGTTAAGTTCGCTTAGACTGTTTCAGGCGAACTTAACTAAGTTCGCTTACAGCAGTTTTGGTTCTATATATATGTGTTACAGAGTCATTAGACAAAGAGAGAACAGAGATCGATATGAGAGAGAAACAATTGTCTGATTGAGTCTGTAACCATTGTTATTTGGAATATAATCGAGAAGTTTATTTACGCTTGTTGTTTGAATTGTCGGTTAGTATACAAACGTTAATACGAAGGATTCCGCACTTCGTATTATAGAAACGTCATATCACGAGTTTGATCAATAGTTGAGTTACCTGGACCTACAATGTTTATCTAGGAATTGTTGACACATCCTCCTAATTTATATAACCTTTATATGAACATTGTATGTTGAAGAAATGCATATTGTTGTTTAAATTAATCAACTTGAGGTGGATAGTGTGTTGTTCATATTATCTTTCCAACTAGTTGTTGGATTAGTGCACCTTAATCGGAAGCTAGTTCAATCTTTATAAACATTGACATGATTATTAAACACGTGAGCCTCATTGTATGACTTTAGGTGGTTGGTTTGTGTAATTCATGCTAGCTTTCCGAATAGTCATTTGATTAGATATCTTTGACGAGAATTTAGTCAATTTATGTATCGTGTATTTTCCATGTTTCTATGAATGTATTGAATGTATTCTAAATAGATTCGACACCGAAGTGATATTTTCTCCTTGATTGTTTGATTTGTGACTTTAGTCTAGTTTTATATTCTTGCATAGTAGTTTAATTAAAAATCAACTTAAACATCTTTTACCCATACTTGATTGAATCTTAGTCCCAGTTTATTATCGCATCCCACCGTGTCCACGGATTGATATCCGGTTCTTACCTTTACTATATTGCTATCAGACGGGTACACTGCCCGGTGTGTGTGATTAGTGTTTGGTGAAAACCCTTTTAAAACTAATTGTGTAAAATACTTATAAATATATATATATATATATATATAGTTTACACGCATCAATAAGGCACAGGTGCACACATAGGACATGCATGGGATTATCCTTTTGATTTATGTTTTATTAAATTGTTTGGACTTTCTTGAATTATGTTTGGACTTTTGGACTTTTTGGGCGCGTATGTTTTGCGCTTTTACTTTCTTTACGCTTCCGCATTAAAACTCTGATTAATATGATATTTTCATTTGAGTTCCATGTAGAGTTGTTCAATGTAACTAATGACTGAGATCCTGGTTTGTCACTTCCCAAACGGTAAAACTCCGTTAGTGGAATTTGGGGGTGTGATATGATCGACTTTCTCTATCGATCAAAGATACACCATGCACTCACTGTAAACCCAACCATTTACATCCCTCACATGGAGGACTTCTGGAACTCTGCCGTCTACTCTACCGAACATGTGATACCCCAAATCCAAGCCAAGGTAGATGGCAAAGACATCACCATCACTGAAGCTACTCTACGAAAACATCTCAAGCTTCAAGACGAGGGGGCCGCCATTTCATACTCGAAGGAAGAATACATGAGCTCTACACTTGCCTCTGCTGTTCATGGTATGGTTTTTGCCACTCTTCTACAATGCATATCCCAGAAGAGAAGTGGATGGCATCAAGTGAGCTCTGCACTTGCCTCTGCTGTTCATGGTATGGTTTCTGGCCAGGGTTTCAACTTTGCACATCTCATCTTTGAAGGTTTGACATATAACCTTCAAGAAGGTGCAAAGCAATCATTTTTTATGTACCCAAGATTCTTGCAGGAGGTTTTTAATAACGAATTAAAAGATCTTTCAAAATCTGCAAAAATCTATCTTATGCTGGGACATAAAAATAACATTTTTCAAAGTATGAGAACTGTTTCCAAAAAGTTCTCAGGAGTCAATGTTTCATTGTTATCTACAATGATGAACATACAAAGTACCCAGGGTGACAGTTCAACAATCCCAACTGATACTGATCCCACACCCTACTCTTCACATCCTGAACAACAATCTGCTTCCACTGTTCGAACCCCTATGCATACTACTAAGGATGCACAGGCACAGAAATTACTTACCCCTGTTTTGGATGTTATCGTTTAACTGGAACAAAGGGCCCCAGTTGCGGCAAAATATACTAGAAAAAGGAGCAAGAAGACTCCTTCTCTTCTTGTCTCAAAGGCCCAATCTCAACCTAAAAGCCCTCATTCAGAATCCCAAAATTCTGATGAGAATATTATAAGGGATAGCCACATCATTAGAGAGACTTCCTTGGAAGCTTCTCTATTAGGATTAGGATCACATCCCGGATCCATAGAACAACCCACTGAGCCATTCCATTATTTTTCTTCTCTAAACTTAAGTGCAGAGGCACCTTGTCAAGATGATATACCTTCTCAAACAACCACTATCTTGGAGGTATTGATTGACTTGGCTGCTAGTGCACCTAACCCAAGTTCATCACCCAAGAAGGTTCACTCTGGGAGTACTGATAGAGTGAATGTGGAAAGGGCTGTCACTACTCCTGGTACATCAACTAACCAGGAGGACAGTGATAACATCACTAAGACCCTAACCACGACAACTCACAGTGAGGATGTTTCCTTTGAAACACTCTTCACTGAGAGGAATCCTATGTGCCAAGAAAACCAGGGTGATGGGGATGCAGAGGCTAGGCCTAAGATCCCATCCAGCTCCAAGGATTCCACAACTGTGGATGAGGACATTCTGAAAATCAAAAATATGGAATTGACAGCCAGGGTGGCTATGCTAGAGGCTGAAGTGTCCAAACTAAGGCACCGAGTCTCTATGCATGAAGCCCATCAATGCCCAATTGTGCCTACTCCTTCCCTTGTATTAGTGGGAACTCAAACAGATGCAACCCTTTACACTGATGCAACTAAAAAGGGGGATATAGTCGCAGTAGAAGATGATGCTGACAGCCTTGAGGACTGGATATAAGAGCAGGCTGCATTTCAATGTTCCTTATTCAAACCTGCCTTTGTTCAAGTTCATGACTTGCCAGACTCAGTAGATGAAGAGGAAGAAATCATTGAGGATTGGAAGTTGGTTGTTCGAGCCTGTGATGAGGTGTTGACAAATACAAGTCACCATGAAGACACACCTCCATTAGTCAGCATTCTTCCTGAAGCAACGGCTATAATAAGTCTAACCACTGCCCCCAAATTCACACTGACGGCAGACAAGCTAGATTTTGACTCCATACTAGCTTGGGGGTATGATGGTCAATCTGAGAGATTCTGGATTGGGAAAGAGTTCAGCGGAGTAGAAGAGCTGAACTGGGATGCACTAAATCCTCTTCAAGTGCTTGAACTGTATTTATCCAGCTGCATCAACACCTCTTCAGATCTCTCAGCAAAACTTGCAATCTGCAGGTTCCAAGACTTAATAGAGGAAAATCTGCCCTGGTTTGAAGCACTATTAGAAGAAGCAAACAGGGTGGCATATCCTAAAGACCGCGCAGAATCTTCTATAGCAGTAGCACAAAGACTGGCTCCAAGTAGACTTGACCTGATCATGAGCAGTACTTTAACTGACGAAGAAACTGTTTGCTGGAGAAGCTTCATACACAATGAGATGGTCAGGGGACTGGCAGTGCTAGGATGGTCATGCACTGGTCCCTCTGGCTTCACCTTCTTTATGAGTGATGGATCATCTGTCTTCTTCAACCACATCAATGAGATCCTACTCCTCTACTCAGACTTCCTATACAACATTTTTGAGCTCAGAACACATATCTGCAATGTCAACTCCTTAGAGAGCCAAGCAATGATCAAGACTATCAAAGCTCGTCATAAAAAGGAGGAACGCCTTGAAGAAGATGCCTCCTCTGACTCAGATTTCTCTTTTTTCTCCTCACCAACCGCCACTCTGAACACAGCAACAGAATCTAGAAGAACAGAGTTGGAGGATATAAGGAAAAGTTGGAAGGAAGTAACTGGGTGTGAATGGGAAGAAGATGAAGCAAGAAACCTTCCCCCATCCACTCCCCAAACTGCCAATGAAGCTGAAGTAGAGATCCCAACAGTTTCTAAAACATCTTCTATTGTGATCCATGAAGCTGAAGCAGAGGCATCAACCAAAGCCAAGGGGAAGGGAGTAATGACTAAAGAGGTGGAAGAGAGACTGATGAAAGAGCAAAGGGAAATGGAGGAAAGAAGAAGAAGAAGAGGAGATGGCAGAGCTAAGAAAAATTCAAGAAAGAAAAGCTACCATGCTCTTCAGAGAACAACAAATCCAGTTGTATGCTAAACAGCTGGATGATCTCAAAGTTAGATTTCCTGCATCTTCTCAATTACAAGAAGATGAAGCCCTAGCTCTTCAGCTATAGGAACTATTTAATAAAGAAGAAGAAGAAAAGGGAAGAGGCTAAGTTCAGAATAACTGATTCTGAACTAGCCAAAGAAATGAGAGAAGAATGGATAGCGGCTCTGATTTCTCAAGGTGAGAATGCAGACTACCTTGAGAAACTATCAAATAAAGAAATCTACAGAGCCTTCATGGGTCAGCAAGTTCAATTGGCAAATAAGAAAAGGGATGAAGAAGAAGAAAAAGCCAAGCAAAAATCTCCAAGAAGACCATTGCATTCAACATAAGGACCCATGAAGAAAGGAAGGTCAAGACTGACTTCCTGAAGGCCAGAGGAGAAAGTGGAAAAAGACTAGGCCCCATGAGTTTCATGAACTTGCAAGCCTTGTACTCCAAAGTCAAGAAGGAAAAGGAAGAAAGATTGGGGAAGACAAGCTCCAAGAAAAAGGTGATAACTCAAACTGCTGAACACAAATTAAAGAAATCCAAGCCTTCTCCCTCATCCACTACTTCCTCCTCCCACCATTCTTCCACTCTCCAGCCTAGACCTCATTCCTCTCTTCCCACAAATTCCAAATCCCTCCACCCAGCTCCTCCTCATCAGCAGCCTTCCAAGAAGAAAACCAAACCTATCATCACACCAGAAGACTCAAGAGAAATAGTTGTTTGGTTCTACAACACTCAAGACAAATGGTTTGAAGTCTTCAGGGGAAAGGAAGAACTGAAAAGATCTATCTATAAATCTGTTGATGAGGTACTGCAACTCCCAGACTCAGATCTAAGAAGAATATTGGAGTTGGGTGAAGCCCATAAGCCAGAGAATGAAGGTGGGAGACATCTTTTGCTAGCAATCAAACATCACTTCAACCCTAGTAAAGATGTAATTATTGATGCCAAACCTCTTCAATCCCACTCTCCATTCACCAGTTGGTCCTTCAAGGCTGATACCAACGAGTTTATCTTGATTGATGTTAAAGGACAGAAGATGATATGTTCAAGCAAGGCCATCTTCAAAATGCCAAGCAAAGACATAAAGACTCTATCTGAGCTTCCTCTATACAATCCTAGCCAGGACCCAAGAGGCTATGAGGTAGAAAGGATAGTCTGCGACATGGAAAAGCTTCAGCAGCAAAAGCAGTAAGAGAGTTTTGGTAGCCTCAGTCTAGGGGGAGTTTGTAGAAATAAAGACTGATGGCTACAAAATTCTCTAAGTACAACAGTTATGGACCTCAGAGTTTGTTGCAGATAAACAAACTACTGCGGATAAGCTTATCTGCTACGAATACTTGTTCTTCTACTGAAGAACAAATCTGCTGCGGATAGCCTTATCTGCTGAAGACCAAAGTTGCTGCTGATAGGCAAATCATCAGCAGCTGTGGACAGTTGTGTCTTGCTGCTGATCAACAACATTGCTGCTGATAGTCATTCCCTCTGAAGATCAAACGTTGCAGCTGACTGGGTTCGATAAAGCAACCATTACCACTGACAACTTTCTGCTGCAACACTGACACACTCCACGTAGAAAGAATGTTACTGGTGCAAGACAATAAAAGACAACGACGCTCTTCTTACAAGGACTCAAGCAATGATGTCTAAGAAGACGTTTGAGTAAAGATAACTTTTGTAGTATTTATTATCGTTACATGTAGAATAGCTACGGCTTGTGTTAGATCTGATCCTTAGAATCAAGGGTTTGTCTTGATTCTAAGTTACTATATAAGTAGTACTTAGAGTCATTGTATAAGTGTGCTTTTCTTAAGAGTTTTCTCTGTAATCTTTGAAGCTTAATACAAATTGCATTTATCAGTATTCTTCTTGTTTACTTGTTTACATTACTTAGTTGTGATTGTTTCCGCCAATCTCAACTGGAATAGAACCATCGTGTATTCACCGATCTTACAGTAACACCGCGTACATTTAAATTAAACTCATTTTAATCAACCGTAATCTCCCCAACTAACCAAGCATTAATCAGTGAAATTGGCTATAAATACCGACTGGAACACTTGGGCGACATCACACTCAAACTCTCTGAACTCTCAATTTTACCATTCTGTACATGCAATTGCCGATCAAACTCTTGAATAGCCGACGTTGGACTCAAACTGGGTCTCCCTCAATCCGATATCAAATCAGGTAATTCTCATGGTTAAACTCTTCGTTTTTGTCCTAGAATCATTTGCCCTCTGTCAATTGTTAAAGACAGAGGGATTATCAGGGCGTATTTAGGAGATTTCGATTCTAGGGTTCATAAGGAATTGGGGGCGATTCGAGATTGAGTTTATCAATTTTCTTTTCCATATAAGTCATCAGCGAAGCCTGTAGCCGGGTGGTTAAGTCGTGTGTGTGTGTACGACTCGGATGGCCCGGGTTCGATCCGGCCAACTCGAGTTTAGCCTCTTTTATTTTCTCAGCCTTTTTAAACAATTTTAAATCTTGTAAATATTTTTATAAAATCTGTTAAGCATTTATAAACCTAGAATCAATTTTTATTTACACTTTTTATATTGTGAGGCATTTTAATTAAATAAAACTTAGTTAAAACTTATAAAGATTAAATCTTTAATATTAGTTTTAAATCTTTAAAATTTATAAAAATTACTTTTACACTTTATAAAACATATACTATAAACAGAAAATATTTTATAAAATCAAAAACTTGATTTATTATTTCTTTTATGAAATAATAAACCTATTTTGTTTAAAACTTTAAATTAATTTATAAACTTTTAATTTAAAACAGAAAACTTATATAATAACTAAAAAAATCAGAAAAGTTAATAAAAACTTACATATTAATATAAAAACAAAAACTTATAAACTTTTACATTTTATAAAATTTATATCTATTTAAATCAAGACATATTTATTTATTTATTTGATTTAAAACAGAAAATAAATATACTTTATTTAAAATTAGAATACTCGTAAACTTATAAAATAAATTAAATTTATATTTCTTTAACTCAAGGCTCTGTTAATTTATTTAAATTAAATGAATATACAATATAGACTTATAAAACTTAAACATAAACTTTATATATATATATATATATATATATATATATATATATATTATAAACTTTATAAAATTTACACAAAAACTTTATTTAAAACATTTATAAACTTATAAACTTTAAAACTCATAATTTAAAATACAAACTTTATAAAAAGTTTTATTTAACATATTTGTTTAAACTTATAACCTTACATTATTATTTAAACTTATAACCACATTTTAAACATTATTAAATTACAAGTTAATTTGTAAAACGAATACTTAACACTTAAATACTTTAGTAAATCTAAACTGATTTATATTAATTATTTTAATTAGATAAAGTAATTAGTCTTTTAGATAATTAATTATCCTTAATAAATATTTATTATTATTAATCCGTAATCACTATTTATTCTTCAAATAATTTTTAATAATTATATTTATTCTTGAAATAATTATTATTATTCTTTAATCATTATTTATTCTTTAAATAATTATTATTTACTTATAGAAATTATTCATTCCCTAAATTATTATTATTTATCCTTGATAATTATTTAGCCTCTAGATGATTATTTTAAATCCTAAGTCATAATTTATACTTTAAATAATTATTGTTGAACTATAATAATTATTTAGTCTTACACTTAACTATTATTACAACTCCACCTATAAATACTTAAGACACTACTTTAAATTATTATTACCTAACTCGTGTAATTAATAATTGTAAAAATTTTAATTAATAATTATTCTAGACTATAAACTTATCAAACTTTAATATCCAAGTGTTGTGTTATTTATTTAAAACCTCTTTTAAAACTTGATTTAAACTTTATAAACACAAACATTCTCGTCTACCTTTGGAACCCTAGTCAAATCTTAGAATTCTAGATACTTTGCCTTAGACTTATAGGATCAAACCTTAAACTTTAGACCTTGCTCTTAGGCTTGTTGTGAGGTTATTCTCCCTCACAGACTTACTACACTTAATCTTGTTGGACACTCTTTCATCAATCCAAGTGAGTATACTTATCCCCTTTTTGCTTTGTTTTATTTATAAACTTGGGGTGGAATGTGTATCAAACTTTCATACTTATACAATTCGTGCACAACTATGTCTATGTGTTTATTCTTGTGTTATGTGCCTTTGAGACTTGCATGCTTAAATTAAACTTAAAACTAGCATATTCATTAACTTTGATCGAGCCTACAGTAACAATACTAGATCTATTGAATTTGACCAATCCACCTAGATTGATTGACCCATTCGGGGGGAGCCCATGGTGATTGTTACTAGATTTAAACTTTTAAGGGTAATCTACGGGTTATGCCTAAAGTTGGTTGGAGGGTTGATATGCACAATGTTTAACTTGTTTGTTCTCACACTCATACTATGGAATGCATATACATAGTGAATTGTAAAACTTTTCAAAGACTTTGTTAAACGGTATCAAAACCTTTGTATCTCACCAACTATTTTTAGTTGACAGTTTACTCCACATGTTTCAGGTATACAAGCATGAGGCTTTATTGTCATCACATAGGATGCTTTGGACTTAGAATCTTTATCAATTAAATCATGTATTCTTGTTATGTTTTGTTTCATTCCTTGTATTGAACATTTGAAAGTCATTAATGAGATATTTAAACTTTAATAGTCAACCTTGTGCTTTTTGAACAACCGCGTCTGCCCCGACGTATAATCCGCCTTCGGTTGGGGTGTGACAGATTGGTATCAGAGCCTTGTTTATAGGGAATTAGGTTATTAGACGCATGACCTAGACTATAACTTAGGAATCCCAAACATGAGTTATCTCATGTCCTTTACTAGGAACCTCCTCTCTATTCTACTCTTAAATCTTAAATCCTATACGTGTATACTTATACTTGGAACCTTATACTTCTTACGTATTGCAAGAATCCACTACATCGAAGTTATATTCTTAGACTTCAAGTCTAATCCAAAAATAACTCTTGTCATGAGTGTTTGAGTTCTAGACAATGTATGAGAACTTGTGCGGACCGGAAGGGTGGATACCTGTATTCTGGGAAATTATGTCAAGGAAAGCATTTCGTACAAATCCAAATTAACCGTTGGACCCGTATGTTTTCCTGAGAATTCTTGGGATGAGTGTCCACTTATAGGAATGCACGACTTCTCTAATGTTAGTGAACTTAAATTACTCTTGATATGTCAAGGTGCCTATTTAGTAATGTGCACTTAATGGGTGCCATCTGAATACTTTATACTTCATGATTTCATGATTTCAAAACCTCATCTATGATCCTTACTCTATAATCCTTATGTTCATTCTTTTCGTTGTTTCCCTATAACATACCTACTTGTCATAGCCGACGCTTGTAACATCCCAAAATTTCTTTTTCTTAAAACACGAGATGTGTTTGAAACCAAGACTGTCAAAGAACGAAAATAATATGTTAGACTTTAACAAATAATTAAACTTCCAAGATTAGAATGTAATTACTTCAAAGTAGAGGGGACCAAAGTGTGAATCTAATAAAACCTAAAACCTAACATACATATCCAGCCGCCACACTCGTTTGAAATACCATTTCCTTTTTCTTTTCCTCGCCAAACCCGATCCATCATCCTACCCATTGTCGACCTGCAACTTCCAGCACCACCTCCACAATTAAACCCGAATCCAAGCCATTTCCTTCTTAGCCGGTCATCTCCGCTACGTTACAAAGCACAAAGGATGTCAACAATAAGCACGCGAGCTGCTGCCATAGCTCCAGCAGCAGTAGAAAACTTGTACGCTTCAGGCCGCGACAGTAATGGTGGCTGTACGGGTTGAAGACGGTGGTATAATGCTTATACGGGTATCCCGGTGGCCTAACAGCGACGACGATAAGCTTATAAGCGACTTCCATAGCTCCGGCAGCAGCAAGGGGTCATGGTTAACAGGTTACGGTGGTCGTTTGTCTCCGGTAACGGCTAACGGCGGTGGTACGGACTTGAGAGTGATGATGGTGTTGGTGGTGGTTCACGGTGGTTAGCAATGGTTACGGGAGGATGAAGATGCCAGTGAAGGTGTGGTGGTTAGAGATGGTTGAATATGTAACAATGGTAAAGGTGTTTGATTAAAGCTTGATGATGATGATGATTAGATGATGATGTTGTTGATAATTAAATGATAATGATGATGATTAAATGATGATGGTGATGATTAGATGATGATGATGGTGATGATTAGATGATGATGATTACATGATGAGATGATAATGATGATGATTACACAATGATAAAGATGGATACTATTCGGGTCGGATCTCGGTTATGGATACGGGTTCGTGTTCGGGAAGGTATATCCCTTAAAACTCGTAGACATTAATTACTATCATTAGTTGGGATTACAAATAACGTATTGAGGACGAATAGCAATGATTTCATTTAATAAATAATAACCAACAAAAGAATAATTATGTTTGTGAAAGCTAATTAATCTAAGTATAAAGGATGGGTCTCAAGCTAGAAGTTAAAACTTGATTATTGTAGACCATTGGTTATGATTTGATAAAGGAAATGGACAATTTATATTGTCGGGTTTTAGATAAAAAAACGGCACCCTGTCCAATTTTTGTTAGGATTAAAGAAGAGTATTCTAAAGCTTAGACGTCTTCACTACGGTTTGGGTATAGATAGTTTTCGGACGGAATATGTTCGATCGAAATGGATTTCGGTCGAAAGAGATTTCGACCGAAATGGATTTCGACCGAAATAGCTTTCTAAAGCAAATGTTTTTAAGGAAATAAATTTCGGTCGAAAAGCGATTTCGGACATCAAAGATTTCAGATAGAACATTTCGGTCGAAAAGTGATTTCGAACATCAAAGATTTCGTACAGAACATTTCGATCGAAAAGTGATTTCGACCGGAATAGATTTCGGACATAGAGTTTTCGGACAGAATGATTTGATATTAATGTGTCTATTTCACCTAACCCTAAGAGTAGAAACGTTAGTGTCGTTTAGCTTCATTATCTTATCTTGTATGACATGATAATACAGATCTTGTGTGACCTTAGTGACGCTTAGTAACCAGTGATAGTATCTCAGGACCCGCTTATCATGTGAGTTCTATGAGCCCCTTATATGTTATGTGAAAATGTTTTAAAATGTTTTGAGGCTGAAGTGTATACACTAAATGAATGATTGTTATGAATGCAAATATGAACATACGTGATAAATACATATGAATGCTAAGATGATCATACGTGATATATACACTTATGTAGGATCGGTAAATACAAGATGATTCTATTCTAGTTGAGATTGGCGGAAACAATCACAACTAAACAGTGTAAACATGTAAACACGAAGAATACTAGTAAATGAAATTTGTATTAAGCTTCAATGGTTACAAGATTACAGAGAAAACTCTAAGAAAAGCACACTTGTACAATAAATGAATACAATACTTATATAGTAACTTAGAATAAAGACAAACCCTTGATTCTAAGGATCAGATCCAACACAAGCCGTTGATCTTGTATAGAAGCTATACTACACGTAAAGACAACAAATACTACAATGGTTAACTTTACTCAAACGTCTTCTTAGGCATCATTGCTTGAATACTTGGAAGAAGAGCGTTGTTCTTTTATTGTCTGAACCAGTAACATTCTTTCTGCATGAGGTGTATCAGAGTTGCAGCAGAAATTTTTCAGTGGTAAAGTTGTTTTTGCAATGCCAGTCAGCAGCAACGATTGATCTTCATCGGATATGGCAATCAGCAGCATTGTTGATGATCCGCAGCAAGACTCAATTATCCAAAACTGCTGATGATTTGCTTATCAGCAGCATCAAGTGTTTGATGCTGCTGAGAAGCCTATCCACAGCAATTCTGGTCTTCAGCAGATAAGGCTGTCCGCAGCAGAGTTGTTCATCAGCAGTAGAACAACTATCCGCAGCAAGCAAGCTTATCCGCAGCAGCTTGTTGGTCAGCAGCAAAACTGTGGAGTCCGTAGCAGTTGTACTTAGAGAATTTTGTAGCCATCAGTCTTTATTTCTATAAACTCCCCCTAGACTGATGCTACCAAAACTCTCTTACTGCTTTTGTTGTTGAAGATTTTGCATGTTGTCAACTATCCTTGCAACATCATAGCCTCTAGGCTCCTTGCTGGGATTGTCAAGGGGAAGCTCGGACAAAGTCTTGATGTCTTTGCTTGGCATACTGAAGATGGCCTTGCTTGAACATCTCATCTTCTGTCCTCTGACATCTATCAAAGTGTACTCATCCTAAGCAGCATTGTAGGACCAACTGATGAATGGATAGTGGGATTGGAGAGGTTTAGCATCAAAGATTACATCTTTGCTAGGATTGAAGTGATGTTTGATCACCAGCAACAGATGCCTTCCACCTTTATTCTTAGGCTCATGATCTTCACCAAGCTCCATAATTCTTTTTAGGTCAGAATCTGGGAGTTGCATTATCTCATCAACTGATTTGTAGATTGATCTTTTTACTTCTTCCCTCCCCCTGAAGACTTCAAACCATTGATCTTGATTGTTGTAGAACTAGATAACAATTTTTCTTGGGTCTTCTGGTGTAACAGTAGGTTTGGTTTTCTTCTTGCTGGGTGGGAGGATTTGAACTTTTTGGGTGGAGAGGAGGGAGGTCTATGAGGGAGAGTGGAAGGTTGTTGGATAGAGGAAGGGGTGGATGAGGGAGTAGGCTTGGGTTTCTTTGGTTCTTTGTCATCAGCTTGAGTAATTACCCTTTTCTTGGAGCCTGTCTTCCCTAATCTTTCTTCCTCTTCCTTCTTTACTTTGAAGTACAAGGCTTGCAGGTTCATGAAGCTTATGGGACCTAGCCTCTTTCCACTTTCTCCTCTAGCATTTAGGAAGTCCATCATGACCTTCCTTTCTTCATGGGTCCTAATGTTAAAAGCAATGGTCTTCTTGGATTTCTGCTTGGCCTTTTCTTTTTCTTCAGCCCTTTTCTTCTTTGCCAGTTGACCTTGCTGACCCATGAAAGCTCTGTAGATTTATTTATTTGACAATTTCTCAAGGTAGTTTGCATCCTCACCTTGAGAAATCAGAGCTTCTATCCACTCCTCTCTCATTTCTTTGGCTAGTTCAGAGTCAGTTATTCTGAACTTAGCCTCTTCTTTCCTTTTCTTCTCTCTCTCTTCTTCTTCTTTATTCAGTTGTTCCTACAGCTGAAGAGCTAGAGCTTCATCTTCTTGTAATTGAGCAGCTGCAGAAATTTTAACTTTCAGAGCATCTAGTTGCCTAGCATGCAACTGGATCTGTTGTTCTCTGAGGAGAATGGCAGCTTTTCTTTCTTGAATCTTTCTAAACTCTGCCATCTCCTCTTCTTCTCTTTCCCTTCTTCTCTTCTCTCTCTCTCTCTCTTCTCTTGCTTTAATCTTTCTTCTTATTCTTCTGTCATGATGCCCTTCCCCTTGTCTTTGTTGGATGCCTCTGCTTCAGCTTCATGGATCACAACAAGAGATGTAAGAAATGCTGTTGGGATCTCAGCTTCAGCTTTATTGGAAAGTTGAGGAATAGACACAGAGGAAGGGACTGCTTCACTTTATTCCTTTTCCCATTCACTCCTATGTATAGCTTTGAAGGCTTCTTTGACATTTTGAGCAGCCACTTTTCTTGACTCTACTGCTGCACTCGGTCTGTCAGTTGGTGAGGAGGGAAGGGATAGATCTGAGTCAGAGTCATCCATTGCAAGCCATCCCTCCTTTTCAAGATAAGCTTTGATAATTTTGATCATTGCTTGACTTTCTAAGGAGTTGATGTTGCGGATGTGTGTTCTGAGCTCAAAGACCTTGTTCAGGAAGTCAAGTTTGAGGAGCAGGATCTCTTGGATGTTGTTGATTGTGAACGATGATCCATCACTTAAGAAGAATTTAAAGCCAGAGGACCCAGTGCTTGACCATCCTTGCACTTCCAGGCCCCTGACCACTTCATTGTACAAAAATCTTCTCCAACATAGAACTTCTTCTTCTGTTAAAACACTGCTCCTGATCAAGTCAAGTCTTGGAGCCAGTTTTTGTTCTGATGCTGTTGAAGATTTTGCATGTTGTTCAGGATAGGCCACCCTGTTTGCTTCTTCTAGGAGTCTTTCAAACCCGGGTATTATTATCCTCCATCAAGACGTATAACCTGTCGATTGCAAGTTCTGCTGAGAGATTTGTAGAAGTGTTGGTGCAGCTTGATAGATACATTTCAAGAACCTGAAGTGGATTTAGTGTATTCCAATTTAGCTCTTCTACTCCACCAAACTCCTTTCCAATCCAGAATCTCTCAGATAGACCATCATACCCCTAAGCTAGAATGGAGTCAAATTCTAGCTTATTTGCAGTCGGTGTGAATTGAGGGGTAATGGTCTATCTTGATATGGCTGCAGCAGCAGGAGGAAGTATGCTGAATGATGAAGGTGTGTCTTCATTTTGACTTTCATTCTTCAACACCCCTCATCAACAGCTCGTACAACTAACTTCCAATCCTTAGTGATATTTTCCTCTTCATCTAGTGAGTCTGCCAAGTCATGGATTTGAACAAAAGCAGGTTTGAAGAGAGAACTTTGAAAAGCAGCCTACTCGTGTATCCATTCTTCAAGGCTGTCAGCATCATCTTCCGCAGTAACTAGCTCCCCCTTTTTGGTTGCACCAGTGCATAGAGTCTCATTAGTTTGAGTGCCCACTGATATAAGGGAGGGAGAAGTCACTAGAGGGCATTGATGGGCTTCATGCATAGAGACTTGGTGCCTTAGCTTGGACACTTCGGCCTCTAGCATTGCCACCCTAGCTGTCAATTCCAAATTATGAAGTTTCAGTCTGTCCTCATCCATAGTTGTGGAATCCTTGGAATAAGATGGGGCCTTAGGCCTAGCCTCTGCATCCCCATCACCCTGGTTTTCTTGGCACCTGGGCTTCCTCTCAGTGAAGAGTGTTTCAAGAGAAACATCCTCACTGTGAGTTGTCGTGGTTTGGGTGTTAGCGATGTTATCACTGTCATCCTG
Organism: Smallanthus sonchifolius; assembly: GCA_023525975.1. NCBI lineage: Eukaryota > Viridiplantae > Streptophyta > Magnoliopsida > Asterales > Asteraceae > Smallanthus > Smallanthus sonchifolius. Next base: position 51,307,965 of record CM042034.1, read on the forward strand.
GTCAATTGATGTACCAGGAGTAGTGACAGCCCTTTCCACATTCACTCTATCATCACTCCCAGGGTGAACCTTCTTAGGTGATGAACTTGGGTTAAGTACATTGCCAGCCAAGTCAATCAATACATCCAAAATAGTGGTAGTTGGAGAAGGTATATCATCTTGACTAGGTGCCTCTACACTTAAGTTCAGAGAAGAAAAATAATGATATGGCTCAGCAGGTTGTTCTATGGATCCGGGATGTGATCCTGATCCTAATAGAAGTCTCTCTAATGGTTTGGCTATCCCTTTTTGATATTCTCATCAGAATGTTGGGATTCTGAATGAGGGCTTTTAGGTTGGGATTGGGCCTGTGAGACAAGAATAGAAGGAGTCTTCTTGCTCATTTTTCTGGTATATTTTGCCACAACTGCGGCCCTGTGTTCCAGTTGGGTGGTGATAACATCCAAAACAGGTGTAAGTAGTTTTTGTGCCTGTGCATCCTTAGTAGTATGCACAGGGGTTCGAACAATGGAAGCAGTTTGTTGGTCAGGTTTTGAAGTGGAGGGTGTGGGATCAGTATCAGCTGGATTGCTGAACTATCACCCTACGTACTTTTTATGTTCATCATTGTAGATAACAATGGAATACTGACCCCTAAGAACTTTTTGAAAACAGTTCTCATGCTTTGAAAAATATTATTTTTATAACCCAACATAAGATAGATTCTTGCAGGTTTTGAAAGATCTTTTAGTTCATTGTTGAAAATCTCCTGCAAGAACCTTGGGTACATAAAGAATGACTACTTTGCACCTTCTTGAAGGTTATATCTCAAACCTTCAAAGATGAGATGTGCAAAATTAAAACATTGGCGAGAGACCATACCATGAACAACAGAAGCAAGTGTAGAGCTCACTTGGTGCCATCCACTTCTCTTCTGGGATATGCATTGTAGAAGAGTGTGGCATAGAAACTTCTATTAAGGGCCCATCAGCGCTTTTTCAATGGTGTACTCGTTCTGATTTCCAGTGTACCATATGGATACAAAGGTCCTCATATACTCTTCCCTTGAGTATGAAATGGCGGCCCCCTCGTCCTGAAGCTTGAGATGTTTTTGGAGGGTAGCTTCAGTGATGGTGATGTATTGCCGTCTACCTTGGCTTGGATTTCGGGAATCCCTTGTTCGGTAGAGTAGACGACGGTGCTCCAAAAGTCCTCCATATGAGGAATGTATATGGTGGGGTTGACGGTTAGTGCATGGTGTATCTTTGATCGACAGAAAAAATCGATCATGTCATTGAACCCCTCGGACTTCTTTCCTTTTATTAGGTATGCAGTGAGATTGTGGTAGGGTGAGAACTTGTCATCGGGCTGGTTTATGTCTACCTCTGCCATTGTTGTTGGGTTTGGAGGGAAGGAGGAAGGTTTTTGAAAGGTGGTTAAGTATGGAAGGCTTTGAATGCTGTGAAAGCTTGAGAGAAAATGGTGAGAGTTAGGTTGGAATTGAATGTGAAGAGGTTATGGAGAAATTTGATTTGTGTTATAACGGCAGAGGAGGGAAAAACCAAAGTTACTTGTACAATACAACCTTATTCACTTTTCACTGTTACAGCTGTAATACACTATAGCAGCCATGGTAAAGACTGAAAGTACTTTTTACATCGGGTAAAAGTTAATTTGGACTTATTTCTACCCATCAGTAGCAAACTTGGTTGCTGCGGATGGTTAAGCCTATCCGCTGCAAACTTGGTTACTGCGGATGGTTAAGTCTGTCAGCAGCAAACTCAATTGCTGATGATGGATGCAATGAGTCGCAGCAAAGATGATGCTGCTGACTGCCTTAAAGCTATCCGCAGGAAACTTGTTCCTGCTGATAACTTAAAGCAGTCAGTGGCAAATTCTTTGCTGCTGATGAGAAAACCTGTCAGCAACAAATATGGTTACTGATGACTAATAACTTTTATTTACAACAAAAGACAAACACATTTATAAAACAAATTTTAGAGACAGATTTTAGTCAAAGTTCATCATACCAATTAATTCAACTAAATATCTAAATCTAGCTTCATCAAAAGGTTTTGTAAACAAATCAGCATATTGCTCATTGGTATGAACTTTGGTTAAAATAATTTTCTTTTTCTCAGCTTGATCTCTTATGAAGTGATACCTGATGTCAATGTGCTTTGTCTTGGAGTGCTGCACTCAATGGAGCCTATGATGATGCTTTGAGGGACTGGGATCTTGGCTTTCCATTGCAGAGGTGGAGGTTTTCCAGATCTCTTTGCTTTGTCAGCAACTGGTGTTGCTTTGGTTGCTGACAGATTTGCTTGATCAGCAGCAGATTTTGCTACTGAGGACTTTGGCTTATCAGCAGCAGATTTTGTTACTGCTGATGGTTTTACTTGAGCAGCAACAGACTTGTTTGCTGCTGATGGTTTAACAACAGATGTATGCTTATCCTTCTTTACCTTGTTACTAGATGGTTTCTTTGTAGAAGTTCATTTGTTGATAGGCTTTTGGTTAGGAGGGACTTGATGAAGAATCTGGTTGAAGGGATTAAATTTACAATTTTCAGCAAAGTGGTCTGATTCACCACAGATGATGCAGGATTGTTGAGGTTTTGGAAGCTGCTTCCTTGGTGGGGATAGAGAGTTTCTGAAATGAGTTGCTTTGGCTTCAAAGCTTCTTACCTTTTTGTTATTGTTTGTTTTCTCAAAAGCATGTTGCTTTAGGTTTCTTTGTTGCTGAAGGTAGTAGAAGCAGGTACTGGCAGTATGGTTGTATTTGCCACAGATAAAGCATGATTTAGCCAATTTGTCCCTTTGAAAGTACACATAGTCCTTTTTCTTGAATAAGTCTTTGAAATTCCAGGGATGGGCTTTGTTGTGCTCAAAGGTGGCTTCCTCCAATGTCTTTTGAACATATGGAGCTTTCTCTCTAGGTAGACTGGTTTTAGGTTGAGGATTTGGGTTGGTGGAGGTTAAAGACTGTCCCTTTTCAACAGTTAGCTTTCTTCCTTCTGGAGGATAGCTGATTCTGATTTGTTTGGTTGGTTGAGATACTGGTACTATTTTTGAAGGGATGAAAGGGCTTGGATTGTTGGCTTTAATAACTTCACAGGTAGGTGGTGATGGAACTTTATTGGTTTCAGTGGAGTCTGAGCATGTTGACTCAGACTCGGATGAAGTAGTGCATTCTTGCACAGGGGTTTCTTGGACAACAGGGTCAAGATTTCGGTTGGCCATGTCAAGGTTGGAAAGATTGAAACTTGGTTCATGAATGGCTACATAGTCAGCAGGTGGAGGAACATCATTGTAGGGTTGTTCAGCTTGGAATCCAAGACCAGCGGTTACTTTTTCATGAATTTGAGCATCCAAAAGTCTTTGCAGATTTTTGGATGCAAACTCATATTTTTCCATATGGACCTTTTGGTCTGCTAATTCGGCCCTTGTAGCTTTTAACTTAACCAGAAGATCATCAATTTGAGTTTCAAGGTTTGTTTGTTCATGTTTTAATGATGAAATTTTTTTCTTTAAACAATCAATCTTTTCCTTGTAACTGTTTTCAACCTTTTTAAATTCAGATTTCATTTGGTGAAACTCTTCATTTTGATCTATGAGATTATGGTTATGTTTTCTATATCCAAGAACCTTATCAATACAAGCCTGAGTATAAATATTTTCATATACCTGAGGTGGTATCTCTGATGTGTCTGCCATGAGAGCTTGATTGTTGGCAGGAAGATCCTGATACTGGAAGCTCCAGTCAAAGTCAGCAGTTCCAACAGTTGCACAAGCTGCAGTTTGTGTAGGAGGACTGACCTGTTGGTGTTGTTGCTGTCTTGGCTGAGCTTGGTGAGCTTGTCTTTTCTGAGTAGCAGCTGGTTTTGCCTTTGGTGTCTTGCATTCTCTATCAAAATGACCAAGTTGGTTACAGTTGTAACACCTCAATTTGCTTTTGTCCAAGCCAACCCTAGTGTTGGAGTTGTTGCTTGGAACGGGTCTTCCTGTTCTAGAGTAGAACTTTTTTGCTTTAAGAGAAAGCATGGCATAGGAGTGTTGTATGTCCATTTCTTCTAGATCATCTGGGTGAAAACATTCCAGATATTCCTTGATAAATGACATGTTGCTTGAGTTTTCAGAGACAAAGGCAGCAGAGTTTGTTTGAGGTGATGCTTCAAGAAGAAATAGTGAGTTGTTTGATTATGTGGTTGGAGTCCGGGGATGTGTAACAAAAGGAGGGTAGTAGTTGCTTGAACTGGGAACTGAGTGGTCAGAGTGAAGTGAAGAGGAAGTGGTGGTGGATGATGAGGCTGTTAAGTAACTTGAGCTTCTCTCTTTGGCTTGAATCATTTCTAATTCATAAGTCTTTAGCATGCCGAACAGCTCAGTCATCTGTAGGGTCTTCAAATTTTCAGTTCTTCTGATTGACACTGTGTAAAGTGCCCAGCAACTTGGCAGGGACCTAATAAACTTTTTGATAATGTCCTCATTCTCCAACGTCACCTTACAACACAGTAAGAGATTCACCTTCCTTCCAGACAAAGTTCTCATATTGTTGCTTCAGAATGTCTCTTCTATTTTCTTTCACTTCTTCTGACCCAGCAAACATATTTTCAAGAGCCTCTCATACCTCCTTGGCAGTCTTCTGTTCTCTGAAATTGTGAAATACTTCATTTGGCAAGCACATCTGAATGGCTCCCAAGGCTTTCAAGTCCACCTCCATATTCTTGATGTCTTCATCTGAATAGTTTGAGAGTTCTTTAGGGACTGATGGACCTCCGGAATCAGCAAAGGTCACCATGGGTACATATGGTCCATCTTTAATGGATCTCCACATCCCATATTCTTGATAGCAGAAGAAACTTTCCATCATGTTCTTCCACATATCATATTCTTCTCTAGACACTAGTCTTAGTGGTCTATTGATGCTTTCCAATATCTTCAAAACCATTGTTTTGTGCCATTTTGGATTTGTGATATAGGGTGTCTTAGCAAAGAGATAGTATTGAATAGAACCAGAGAGTGATTAAACAAGTGTGAGTTTGTTTAATCTGAGAGCCAAAGCTCTGATACCACTTGTAGGATCGGTAAATACAAGATGGTTCTATTCTAGTTGAGATTGGCGGAAACAATCACAACTAAATAGTGTAAACAAGTAAACACGAAGAATACTGTTAAATGCAATTTGTATTAAGCTTCAATGGTTACAAGATTACAGAGAAAACTCTAAGAAAAACACACTTGTATAGTAAATGAATACAGTACTTATATAGTAACTTAGAATTAAGACAAACCCTTGATTCTAAGGATCAAATCCAACACAAGCCGTTGATCTTGTAAAGAAGCTATACTACACGTAAAGACAACAAATACTACAATGGTTAACTTTACTCAAACGTATTCTTAGGCATCATTGCTTGAATACTTGGAAGTTGTTGTCTTTTATTGTCTGCACCAGTAACATTGTTTCTGCATGAGGTGTGTCAGATTTGCAGCAGAAAGTTGTCAGTGGTAAAGTTGCTTTTGCACTGCCAGTCAGCAGCAACGATTGATCTTCATCGGATATGGTTATCAACAGCATTGTTGATGATCAGCAGCAAGACTCAACTATCCAAAGCTGCTGATGATTTGCTTATCGGCAGCATCAAGTGTTTGATGCTGCTGAGAAGCCTATCCGCAGCAATTATGGTCTTCAACAGATAAGGATGTCCGTAGCAGAGTTGTTCATCAGCAGGAGAACAACTATCCGCAGCAAGCAAGCTTATCCGCAGCAGCTTGTTGGTCAGCAGCAAAACTGTGGAGTCCGCAGCAATTGTACTTAGCGAATTTTGTATCCATCAGTCTTTATTTATACAAATTAACATTTAATAACTTCACCACTTATAAACTTCTTCCCTTTTTCTTGCTAGGCAATGGACTAATACTCACCTCCTTCACCAATGTATAATCCCGAAGCAGAATCTGATCATGAAGGGGATAACGGGTCACCAGTTCATCATCCACCAGCATACCCAACTGCTAGGGCAAGGATTGACCTAAGTGCAAAATGGATCAGAAACTCTGGCCCGAGACTTGGGACATCTGGACTATCCCCACCAAGAAACCGTTATCAAACAGCTCGTTCCCATAGCAAGTTTTCATCCCCTCCGAGAGACCCATACCTAGCACCTGACCCGTATCACTCTAATCCAAGGGCAAGACATACTAGGGCACATGCCAGTGCAATGGGAGTCCCAGTTGAGGACGTCCACCAATAAGTGAGGACCTCAGAATTTGTGAGGAGAGAGATGGAACATTGTATGAGACATGATCTGCTAAGTCAGAGAATTGATAGCCTGGTAGAACAGATATGGTGCCAAGAAGAGAAAATCACGACCCTGGAAGAAGACAGGGAGATACTTGAATGCCGTACGGAAGCAACTAGAGCCGAGGCTAGGTTTGCTGTCTGAGTAACCTTGGCGGTACTCATCTTAGTACTCATCTGCTTCCTAGTGGAAAGTTACCTGAGGCGTTAGTTAAAATTTCTATTTTCTTGTCTTTAACTGTTGTTTAAGAATCATTTCCTTATGTATGGACTAATAGTCCTAATTTTCAGGCAATTAATGATAAGTCCTATTTTGCAACTCGATTGTTATTACAACACGAATCTTAAACATCACTCATTCATTTGTTACAACCTAGTACTCTTATCTAAAGCGTTCTTTGTAAACAATTCATCTTAATATCTGATTCAAACAACAACGACATGTTAAATTATCAAACCCTAAGTGGCATATATAACTAAAACTAAATAAACATTTATACTTGGAAAAGACTTTCAATACAACACAGTTACGAAACACTATCTTGATCAACCATGACTTTTACTTCGTAAGAGTTACTATTACTAAACTCTAGCTAAATAAATTACTTGCGTAGCCAAGTTCCTTCCTTGAAATATTGTCCGTATAACTATCTATCTATTTCTTCAACTCATTATGTTCCAACATCCTATCTGTATACAAACGAAAATGAAACACAAATTACTTTTACAAATAATATCTGTTATTCATGAGCGTATTTCCATAAATACTATCATATTCTCCCCGTTATCTTACGCTATCAGTAATACTTTCCACGTCAAAGAAATGGATCTTTCCGTGTAGACATTAACCATAAACCACAACGAGGATTAAAAAGATAAAACCCAAGTTCACGTCACTCATGAAATTCAATAAACTTACGTATACACGATCACAAAATACACTACTAGATGAAGTCATACTTTGAGTCGGGAGGAAACACACCTTATTACCTTGTGTGGAAATCCAAAACAACAACCAAACCCGTATTCTTGAAGCTCAACACCTCTCGACTAACAAAAGGAAACATGTATATCAGGTAGAGCTGAACTCCGATTAGAGCCTAAACTCACTGCTTTGCTTTACTCTCTAAATCAGACCTAAATTCAGGATTATGATAACCTTTGTACGTTTATCTTGAACAAGACTTATAAGACTTGTTATTCGTTTCATCTTGTTACGGATAAGATACACCAGCAACTTCGTTACTAATGTTAGTGACAAGCATGAAGAAGGACATTGCTCTCTGTAGCAAAGTGCCTCACTTGTCTTAAAGTTAAAACTAAAGATCAACATCCATCAAGTTTTCTTGAACAACCAGAATTTCCTACATATGGATAAAGAGCATATGAAAATGGACTTCATTACAAAGACTTCCTCACACCTCTCATGGTCACCATAGTATTTGAGTGATTATTGACCTTCTTACTAAGTCTACACATATTTTTACCCAATCGTGAGGACTAGGAAGTTAAGGAATTGACTCAGATTTACATTAGAAAAGTGTTAGTCGTCACAATGTGCCTCTTAACTTAATATCTAATCATGATGATCATTTCATTTCCCACTTCTGGAAATCCTTACAACCTACTCTTGACACTCAGTTGAATCTCAAACACGACTTACCTCAAACCTAATGGTCAACCCAAGAGAACCATTCAAATCTTGGAGAACGTGCTTGGAGCATGTGTTATTGACTTCGGTAGTAGTTGATATTCACACCTGCCTTTGATTGAACTTTCATATCAACAACAACATACCACCTTTGAAACTCTCTATATAATCAGAAGTGCCGGGACAAGATCGGTGAAGTACCAATCACTGAACCCAAACTTACACAGGAAACATCTGATAAAGTCTTCCGTACTTGTAAAAAAAACTTTCTGGTGACTAGAGCTATACTGACAAGTGACGGAAGCCTTTGAAATTCCGAGTCGGTAACCTCGTACTTCTCAAGGTATCCCCTTGGAAGGAAGTATCTGATTTGTAAAGGAAGGTGAACTAGCACCTCATCCTTGTGAATTTCTTTTAAGATTCTCGAGAGGATCGGGAAAGTAGCCTACAACCTTGACTTACCCAAAGGACTCAACAACGTTCATCTAACTCTTCACGTCTCAAATCTCAAAAAGTGTCTTACTAATGAGAACCTCCACATATCTCTTGATGATGTGTGCATTGATAAAACCCATGGAAATCCTGAACCGTGAAATCAAGAAACTCAAGCGTAATCCTATTCCTTTCATTCAGTTCATTGAAAACCCAAACGTAGTAAAGAGTTTACTTGTGAACATGAAAATCAAATGAAAGCGTCTTTTCTCATTACCCTTGTACGTACTAAAAGCTTAAAAATTACCCTCCTACTTTAATTTCGGGACAAAATTTTCTAAAGTATGGGAGACTGTAATATCCAGGATTTTTTTCCTATATATATGTATCCTATAATTAAAATATGTTAAAATTCTTAAAACCTAATACGTTTGCAATTATATAAAAAATAATATAATTAATAAACTTGTTCTAAACTTGTAAACCATAAATTTTATAAATTATTTTATAAAATTATAAAATAATAAAACTTATAAAACCTATTTAATTTTTATAAAAAAAAAGAGACATGTTTATTTTTATAAAAAGTATAGGGACCAAAACTATCAATTATTGAAACTCATTTTAAACTAATACTCAAGTTTTAACATAAAATGATAAAGCTTTGAAACTTCAAGGACTGAAAGTGCCACAAAGCCAAACTTTCAGGATCCGAGACCAGTCACGGGTTCGATCCACTCCAAGGCCGGTTTTCACCTCCGAATTTCCAAAAACGCCTAATCGACCAGATTCGTTGCACCTCGAGCTCCTACTCGAGCGTGCGACCTAAACCCAAGAACATTCAATTTTCAATTTCGAGTGTAACACCGCGTAAATTCAAATTTAAACTCGTTTTAATCAACCGTAATCTCCCCAACTAACCAAGCATTAATCAGTGAAATTGGCCATAAATACCGACTGGAACACTTAGGCGACATCACACTCAAACTCTCTGAATTCCCAATTTCACTATTATGTACCTACAATTGCCGATCAAACTCTTGAACAGTCGACGCTGGACTCAAACTGGTTCTCCCTCAATCCGATATCAAATCAGGTAATTCTCATGGCCAAACTCTTCGTTTTTGTCCTAGAATCATTTGCCCTCTGTCAGTTGTTAAAGATAGAGGGATTATCGGGGCGTATTTAGGAGATTTCGATTCTAGGGTTCATAAGGAATTGGGGGCGATTCGAGATTGTGTTTATCAATTTTCTTTTCCATATAAATCATCAGCGAAGCTTGTAGCCTGGTGGTTAAGTCGTGTTTGTGTGTGTGACTCGGGTGGCCCGGGTTCGATCCAGCCAACCCGAGTTTTGCCTCTTTTATTTTCTCAGCCTTTTTAAACAATTTTAAATCGTGTAAATATTTTTATAAAACCTGTTAAGCATTTATAAACCTAGAATCAATTTTTATTTACACTCTTTATATTGTGAGGCATTTTAATTAAATAAAACTTAGTTAAAACTTATAAAGATTAAATCTTTAATATTAGTTTTAAATCTTTAAAAATTATAAAAAATACTTTTACACTTTATAAAACTTATACTATAAACAGAAAATATTTTATAAAATAAAAAACTTGATTTATTATTTCTTTTCTGAAATAATAAACCTATTTTGTTTAAAACTTTAAATTAATTTATAAACTTTTAATTTAAAACAGAAAACTTATAAAATAATTAAAAAAAAGTCAGAAAAGTTTATAAAAACTTACATATTAATATAAAAACAAAAACTTATAAACTTTCGCATTTTATTAAATTTATATCTATTTAAATCAAGACTTTTTATTTATTTATTTGATTTAAAACAGAAAATTAGTATACTTTATTTAAAATCAGAATACTTGTAAACTTATAAAATAAATAAAATTTATATTTCTTTAACTCAAGGTTTTGTTCATTTATTTATATTAAATGAATATACAATATAAACTTATAAAACTTAAACAGAAACTTTATATATATGTATATATTGTTTATAAACTTTATAAAATTTACACAGAAACTTTATTTAAAACATTTATAAACTTATAAACTTTAAAAACTCATAATTTAAAATACAAACTTTATAAAAAGTTCTATTTAACATATTTGTTTAAACTTATGATCTTACATTATTATTTAAACTTATAACCATATTTTAAACATTATTAAATTACAAGTTAATTTGTAAAACGAATACTTAACAATTAAATACTTTAGTAAATCTAAACTGATTTATATTAATTACTTTAATTAGATCAAGTAGTTTTTTAGATAATTAATTATCCTTAATAAATATTTATTATTATTAATCCTTAATCACTATTTATTCTTCAAATAATTTTTAATAATTATTTTTATTCATGAAATAATTATTATTATCTTTAATTATTATTTATTCTTTGAATAATTATTATTCACTTATAGAAATTATTCATTCCCTAAATAATTATTAATTATCCTTAATAATTATTTAGCCTCTAGATGATTATTTTAAAATCTAATTCATAATTTATACTTTAAATAATTATTGTTGAACTATAATAGTTATTTAGTTTTACACTTAACTATTATTACAACTCCACCTATAAATACCTAAGACACTACTTTAAATTATTATTAGCTAACTCGTGTAATTAATAATTATAAAACTTTTAAATAATTATTTTAAATAATAATTATTATAGACTATAAACTTATCAAACTTTAATATCCAAGTCTTGTGTTATTTATTTAAAACCTTTTTTAGAACTTGATTTAAAATTTATAAACACAAATATTCCCGTCTACCTTTGGAACCCTAGTCAAATCTTAGAATCCTAGATAATTTGTCTTAGACTTATAGGATCAAACCTTAAACTTTAGACATTGTTCTTAGGCTTGTTGTGAGGTTATTCTCCCTTAAAGACTTACTACACTTAATCTTGTTGGACACTCTTTCATCAATCCAAGTGAGTATACTTGGCCCCTTTCTGCTTTGTTTTATTTATAAACTTGGGGTGGAACATGTATCAAACTTTCATACTTATACAATTCGTGCACAACTATGTCTATGTGTTTATTCTTGTGTTATGTGCCTTTAAGACTTGCATGCTTAAATTAAATTTAAAACTAGCATATTCATTAACTTTGATCGAGCCTACAGTAACAATATTATATCTATTGTATTTGACCAATCCACCTAGATTGATTGACCCTTCGGGGGTTATGCCTAAACTTGATTGGAGGGTTGAACTTTTAAGCTTGATTGGAGGGTTGATATGCACAATGTTTAACTTGTTTGTTCTCACACTTATACTATGGAATGCATGTACATAGTTAATTGTAAAACTTTTTAAAGACTTTGTTAAACGGTGTCAAAACCTTTGTATATCACCAACTATTTTTAGTTGACAGATTACTCCACATGTTTCAGATATACAAGCATGATGCTTTATTGTGATCACATAGGATGCTTTGGACTTATAATCTTTATCAATTAAATCATGTATTCTTGTTATGTTGTGTTTCATTCCTTGAATTGAACCTTTGAAAGTCATTAATGAGATATTTAAACTTTAATAGTCAACATCGTGCTTTTTGAACAACCGCGTCCGCCCTGACGTATAATCCGTCGTCGGTTGGGGTGTGGCAACGTCACAGTCGCGCACCACCACTGGCGTTGTCATGGCCGCCACCGTCTTAACCTGTTTCGGTCGCTCCCCACGTCGGCTCCTCCCTTACCGCTCATCACTGTCCCACACCATCACCTACTAGTCGTCGGCCAACAGCTACCGCCCGCAGCCACTGCCTTCCGCGTCTACAGCCACCACCGGCCGTCCCACACCACTGACATCCACCACCATTCTCGTCTCCATCTCCAACCACCATAAACAAGAATCAAACCCTAGTCGGGTCCTCATGCATAACCAAAAAACGAGACAATGAACGTGATAAAAACGTAAACGAGGTTACCTTTTCGAAGTTTCGAAGCCACATAGTCAAGAACCACCCTCGTCGGCCTTCCCCCATCTTCGATCTCGCTGCCTCTCTCTCTTCTCGATTTTTCGGCCGTCGCACACCTAGGTCGTGAATGACCTAGAGTTTGTGAAAAAGTGGTTTATATACCACTTAGATTTCCATTCAGGTCCCCCAGGTTTATCCTTTGTGCGTTTCGATCCCGAACCATTCTCTTTAAACGACAACCGCCTCTTTTTCGTCGTTAAAACATACTTTAAATAACAAGCCTCACAAATCCTTTTATTTACTAAAGAGTCGGGCCGCCTATTAGCCGAATCATTATTTTATGAATTTTCGGGATGTTATACCAAAACGAGGGATGGTGGGAGTTTGTCAGTATTTGTTGTTCGGGGCCAAAACAAGTGGCCGAAAGAGGTCGTTGGAAAAGGAGGCTGCCTGAAAATTGGTATCTCGTCGGAGAAGAAAAAGTGGGGTGAATGGAGTAATTGGTCTCGTGGGGCTCACCAATAAAACTTTTTTATGTGTAAATTAATTTTCAGTTTTCTTTTTTCTTTTCCTTGTCTTTTCTTTTTCTTGTTTTTTCAGTGAAAGGGCGAAAAGGTCAATTTATACTCATTTAACGGAACTTTTTAACGGTCGTTGGGGTAAGGATCAATTGTGTTACTTTTTTTCAAACTCTGGGATCAAAACTGTTATTTTAGAGCTCTTGGAGTGAAAGATGAAATTTGAACAAAAACGATATATATAATTTATTCTATATTTTATTTTGAGTAAACTTCGTTTTTGACCCCTGTGGTTTGGTCAAAATAACGGTTTGGTCCAATAGTTTCAATTTAACTTTTTTGGCCGCTATGTTTACCTAATTTTCTCAATTAAACCCAACACACTAACTTTGTTAGTTTTTTCTATTAAAAAGAATGGTATTTTAGTTTTTATTACTAATTAGGACAAATTGTGTCATTTTTTTTATTAATACAGGGACCAAATTACACAAAACAAAACCCAAAACAAAATCCCATCGTCATCTTCCACCCCCACCCCCTCCGCCTCCCCCCACCACCACCACCAACATAAATCCTCATCTTCCAATCTTGTTTTCGGATATACACACACAAACACAGGCGATGGATTCATCCTTCACCAATCTCGTTCACTACCGACCACCCCCATCATCTTCCCCCTTCAACCACACCACCGCACTCAACACCACAGTTATCATCGAAGCCTGAAACTAGTCTCCTTGTTCGTTTTCAAGCCACGAAGAGAAATAGATGGTCCGATCTGTGTTCATTGTTGTTGCAGATCTGAGCCATCTGTGTGGAGATGGTTCAATCGATGTGGAGATGGTTGCAATCGATGGACTGAAAGCGATGCCATAAGCTAGAAACCAGATCTATACCACCGCACCACAAAATCTCTAGCAAAATACCCATACTGGAGGTGAATGAGCTCATCTCAAAGGGTGGAGAGTTTGAGGTCAAGGAGGGTGGCTCAATACATATGCAAAATCAAAGGGACTCCGTGGTTTACGTGTTCAGCAATCGTAGTGGTGGTGAAGATGAGGTGGTAGCCGGTGGTTTTCGTGCTCGCCGCTGGGGGTGGTGATGTCTGTGTTTTAAGGTTTTGATGTTGGGTGAATGGGTAATGAACAAAATGGACAATGGTGTCCGAGTGAATTTTGTGTTTTATTAGGATAGATTATTATTATTATTATTATTATTATTATTATTATTATTATTGTAATTATTATAATTATTATTATTATAAAAAAGAGTGGGGTCCACAACTATTTATTAATTTACATAAATGGTCCATGTATTAATTTAAGACAATAACACAATTAGTTATTATCAGTAATAAAGACTAAAATACTTTTATTTTTAACAGAAAAACTAATGGAGTTAGTGGATTAGGCTTACTTGAGAAAATTAGGTAACCACAAGGGGCAAAAAAGTTAAATGACCAAAACCATTATTTTAACCAAACAATAGGGGTCAAAAACAAAATTTACTCTTATATTTTTTTTCAACCAAAGATAACATCATTACTCTAATAGCAACCGTCTCCTACTTTTCCTTATTTTTTCACAACTTTTTCTCAATTCTTTTTGGGCGATTCTAACCACACACGGAATATTGCTAATTGGACCCGTCGCCGCCCTATATGCCCTCGTATAGGGCAATACGAGGGCATATAGAATTCAGTCACTGCCAACAGAATGTCACGTGTCATTCTCTGTCTGGCGGCTGGTCCAATACGTGGCGTATTGACCTATACGCAGCGTATGAGGCACGGGTTATATTTTTGCTTTAAAAGTTGGAAGAGTTGTACGTTTATGAATCCTATACGTGGCGTATTGACCTATACGCCACGTATAGGTATTTTTTATTTAATTATAATTTTTTTATTTTATTTATATTTTGTTTATTTTTATTTTAATTTATATAATTTTGTTAATATAAGTTTGTTATCTATTTATAAATTTTATATATATATTTTTTTAAACATTTGTTATATTTTTATAGTATAAACAAGCAAAGTATTAAACATTACAAACCAAACAAAATATTAAACATTACAACCAAACAAATTAACTAAACATTATATACATTACATCAAAAAATTAAATATATATACATCAAAATGTTTTACATACATAACAACGAAAGAAACAAAATACAAATAAAATAACTAAAGCTAAGCGGGTCCGCTGTCACCCTGACCGCCTCCGCCCTCATCCTGACCCGCCACGCCCTCATCCTGAACGGGGTCGTCCGGATAATGACGTCGCGGTGGTAGTGGGCGTGGCTCGATGCCGGCGGCTCGTGACAGATCAACGATCTGTCCAACCGCCCACATCATCAGGTCCTCCATGCGATCGTGTTGACGACCCTGTCGCCGTGAGTCGGCAACAAGGCCATCAAGCAATGCCTGGGTAG
This sequence comes from Smallanthus sonchifolius, assembly GCA_023525975.1. NCBI lineage: Eukaryota > Viridiplantae > Streptophyta > Magnoliopsida > Asterales > Asteraceae > Smallanthus > Smallanthus sonchifolius. The sequence continues at coordinate 51,323,253 of CM042034.1, forward strand.
CCCTCTCCAGCCTAACAGACCGACGTACGTGTCGGGGATGCTGTGGCGGATGGTCATGGATGGCCTCGACGTGCATCGGCCCGTCCTCCATCGCCACACCATGTAGCGGCTGAGGCATAGGCGGGTCCCCCTGTCCAGGCATCTGCGGCAACGGCACCGGGACCCAAACCTGGTCCTGGACGGCCCCTACGAACCGAAGGCCCTGCGGGAATCGGTGCGTGATGCGCATGCCGCTCGCAGTGCAACGGTCTAATCGGACAGGGGGAATGGCCGGTGACATCGCAGGCTCATGCACGTCAAATGGTGTAACCGAGCGCATGATCTGCGTGATGAAAGCACCGCCATACAAAAGCCCGCGCTTGTGCCACATATAGGCAGATGCAAAATAAAGCGTAAGGCACGTCGATAGGTTGCACCGCCTGCCAGTAAGCAGACAATAGAGAAAGAAGAGGTCTCTATCGGTGCACCACTCACGACTTTTCAGACGCGGTGCGATCGACGTCGAAATAAGCCGGTGCAGATATTTATACAAAGGGTCTCTAATACCCGAGACCCTCCCCTTGGTAACCAACCAAGGACTATCTGAAATCAAGCCCCAAAAAACAAGGAGTTCCTCCTTGTCCACCTCCGTCACTGCCTCTTCAAAACGTGACGTGACCGTCTCAGGCTCGTGGTAGAAGCCCGTCGTGACGGCCCACTGACGGAGGGTCTGACAGTAAACGATCCCAAAGATCGAAAAGGAAATATGATCCGGATACATATCCGGCGCCTCCCCGGGAAGAGGCTCTAGCCCAGCCTCTGAGAAGATGAACGTCGAAAGAAACTCGACGACCACCTCTCGGAAGGTTTCCGTGAACGATTGATCAAAAAGACGTGACCATGGCGTGTCCTGGCCGATGATGGCCCTAGCCCGCTTGGCCTCCTGTACCTCCTCGAGTAGCGCCCAATCAACTGCAGTCCCTGGACCCAACCGCACCTCCCGGAGCTTCTGGCACCGGGCATACGCCTCCGAGTCAGCCGGAAAACCCAAAAAAGGGTAGTGCGCAAGATCGTCTAGCACCTCCATATGAATATCATCATCATGATCCGCCATATCTGATAATAATTAATTGTTTTTAATTTTAAATAATAAAAAATAAATAATAATAATATATTGTTTTTAATTTTAAATAATAATAATATATTGTTTTTAATTTTAAATAATAATAATATATTGTTTTTTATTTTTAATAATAAATAATAATAATAATTAAATTTTTTTTATTTTAAACCTATACGCCACGTATAGCCTTATACGTGGCGTATAGGCTGTTACCGGGTAAACCAAGTCATACGCAGGGCAACCAAGCCATACGCATGCCAGTTACCGGGCAAACTTAGCCATACGCTGGCAATCAGGCCATACGCGGGCCAAGTTGCCGAGAACATGAGCCATACGCAACGTATAGATCTATACGTGGCGTATGGCTTCATCGTCTTCCTCAGACGAACTATACGCCACGTATGGCCCTATACGTGGCGTATAGTTCTTAAGTTTCAATCCAAAAATCTCTAATCTTCGAACAATCCGGAAATATTTTATCACATGCGTTCATAAGAGCTTTGTCCCTATCTGTTACTATCACACGCGGCTCCATACAATTTTGCAACATTGCTTTTATTTGCAGTAGCACCCAGATGAAGTTTTCCTCTCGTTCTTTTGATATAAATGCATGAGCGACGCAAAACGACTGGTGTGTGGAGGTCACACCGACCACTTGGACAAATGGAAGTCTATACATGTTTGTTTTGTAAGTCGCGTCGATCATCAACACGTGCGGGAACGCACGCCACATCTCAAACGATTTCGGATGAACAAAGAATATCTCCTCCACAATATTTGTGGCAGGATCTTCCCGAGTATAGTAGATGTATTTTTTTAGAAGAAAGCAGGTTTTCCAGAATCTGCATTGGAGTTTCACCGACTCTCGTTTCGTTTTTTATCTTTTGTATCGCATTATAAATGTCCTTTTTAATGCAACTACTCTTTGGGTTTTGTTCCCTTATAGTTGCCAGAATGTTTCGTGGCAACATGTTTTGCGAATACAACTCCGCCACCAAAAGTTGTTCCGACTGAGACAGTCTCCTCGCAAAGGAGTGCGCCTCAAGATGTTGACTAGGATCGTGGTTATGACTGTCATCCTTCACCGTTAATTTCCAATCATCACTATTTTCTTGGTACTCTCCTTCTAATTTAAAGGGACAACCTATTTTCTTGCTACCGGCACGTCTAACCGTGGCAGTAGACGCACGTTCGCCGTGACGGTCACACACAAGCCACACCTTGATAAACGGTTCCGTCGGATCATCGCCTTTTCTCCTCGATCGTCGGGTGACAAGGACGTAACCATTCTCACGTCCTATCCTGACCGCCCAATCCACCAACTGTTCACGAGACTGAAAATTCTGGTCAGTTTTATACGACACGTTTTGATGGTTTTGTTCCTCGTCTTCGGACACGAAGTCGTCGGTTTGTTGTGTAGGGTATGAGACTTCACCGTATACGTAGTCGTCGGTTTGTTGTGTCGGGTATGAGAATTCACCGTATACGTAGTCGTTCGTGGGCTGTGTAAGGTAAGACGGTTCACCGTATACGAACTCGGGATTGCTCAGTGGCTCGTTCAAATCCGGAAGCCTTACCCGTTGATGAGAATAAACGTCGGACGAGACCTCCTCCCGGTTCACCTCTTGAACGCCAGAACTTTGCGGGTTGTTTTCCACCGACTCGTTAGAATATACCTGAAAACCGTAGTTACCATCCCACCACCAAGATATTTTATAGTTTTTTTTTTTGGAAAGCATACGTTCGTTCGGTTCGAATGAGAATTCCGCATTGTTAAATACACAAAATTTGGGCCCTATACGCATCGTATAGCCCAATACGATGCGTATAAGGTACGATGTGATGGGTTTAGTGGCAGAAGGAATCTCGTATCCTAAACTGCATCGTATTGACCTATACGATGCGTATACGAGGTTTGAATGACAGGTTGTAAGAGAATGTCGGGCACGAGAATTTGTGAAGGGCTATACGCATCGTATTGCCCTATACGATGCGTATATGACCAAGTGTGGTTAGCATTTCCCGTGTGTGGTTAGTAGTCCCCTTGTTTTTTCGAACACATCAGCTGTCCTGTCAAACCGGTTTACGTCAAAATGGATCAAAATTCATCTTTATACTTAGATAAAGTTTTTAAAATTATATAAATAAAAAGGTTAGTATGCTATATTAAATTATTCAAAATAATAAAAGAATTAGTGGGCACATCCGCGCTCCGCGGCGGGGCGAGCCTATTTTGAAAAATATTTGAACGAAAACGTAAACGAAACTTTAAAAAACGTTAATAAAAAACAAACCTAAAACTAAAATACAAAAAAAGAGAAAAAAAATAAGTATTAAGAGACGTTGCGGCGTGAAAAACGGCGGAAAAAATAAAGTATCGGAAACTAAATTTAAACAGAAAGGGGCTTGCAGGGTGTTAAACTGCGGAAGAAATTAACATAATCGAAAGTTCATATAATAGTTATTTTTAAACGAAATAAATAAACTTACTCAAAACTTCATATAAAAAAAGAAACTGTAACAAATACGTTAAAAAAAGTTAACAGGAAAAGTTAGCAAAAGAATGCAAAATCGTTTAAAAAAAGTGAGACTTTAAAAATAATTCATAACGACGTTGTACGCAAGTACCTTGATAACTTATACACTATCAAGCGTAACTCCTTTATAATTGTGCGTATTACACTTTTTTTAAATCGGTTGGTAAAAAAAGAGAGGAAAAAATTTTAATATGTAAATGATAAATTGATTAAATTCAGGGGTTGTAATATAAATTTGTTAAAGAAAAAAAACTTTTTTTTAAATTCATGGGTTTAAAAGTAAATCGGCTATAAATCAAGGGTCTAAATGTAAAATTATATAAAAAATAAAACGACTGATTTACTGAAGATGTCAGCATATGCATACATGGTTTGTACTATAAGCATGGAGTGATCTCTTTTACCATTTGTAAGTATTTGAATAACTCTTCAGATGATCAAAATTTACATTAAAACAATCAAAATTACCACATTCACATTAATAAATTAAAGGTAATGGAATTTGCATATGTAATTACTAACAAGTAACGTTAATAGTTGATTTTACGTATAAGTATATTTTAAATAAATTGAAGAACTTAAATGACAAAAAATAGTTCTTAAACTTGTCTAAGATATACTTATGAATTTTTTTTAATAAATTTGATTCGGTATCTCTTAAACAGATCAAGATTTAAAGATTTTAATATTGTAAGTGTTCAAAACACTATTATAAATACTTTTTACTATCATTTGAATAACTATTACACGTACAAAGATAATATACACGTTTATTGTTGATTTTATATACATCAAAATCAAAAACCGGTCCGGTTAAATGGATTTTGTGATGCGTCCTCATTTAAATCGGTCATACCAGTTAGAGGTGCCCAAAATAACCGGATCCGAATCCGATCCGATGGATTATCCGAAACCGGATACGGCTAGAACCGGATTTTTTGGAACCGGTCTGGATTTTTTCAGAACCGGCGGATCCAGAACCAGTTTTGGAGTTGTTGACGGACCGGATAAAAATCGGACATTTTGGAACCAGTTTTTTCCGGACATTTTGGAACCGGTTCTAGCCGTTAGAGGGTAAAAAAAGGGCTATATAGCTGTTTATGGCCTTTTTTGTATTTTTTTGGGTTGTTTGAGACTAGAAACTAAGTATAAATAGGTATTGGGGTATGGGTTAGTTCACCACAACATCCTAGCTCTCAAAACTCAAAAACGTAAAAAGACGCTCACTTTAACGCAAAAAAACGCTCCCATGGCTTCTGCTTCTGCTTCCGCAAGCACTCAAAATTCGGTTGGTGGTTCTACAAGCGAAGCCACGATGGTGAGAGTACTTCCTTGCTCCCGAAACAAAGAGATATGGGCTTATTTCGATTTATGCGAAATGTCGAACGGTTCGCCAAAGGCTCGTTGCAAACGTTGTGGTAAAATTATGGGTGCTGCGGGAAATAGCACCTTGAGGAAACATATTGGTAGTCACGCAAAACACACTCAAGGTGAAGATCAAACTCAAATTGGTAGGGATGGAGGAGTTTGACAATACAATGTCGAGAGGGTTCGTGAAAGAATGACACATTTCGTCATTCAGAAGGATTGCCTTTTGATCACTTTGATAACCCGCGCTTGACGAGGATGATACAAGAGACGCTTCAACCGAGCTACACCAATGTAAGTCGTTCTACTTTAAGAAGAGATTGTTTAAAAATGTGGAAAAGAGCTAAAAAAAAATTAATCTTAGATTTTGAAAATTTAAATACCTGCATTAACTTAACCACGGATGTTTGGTCCGCTCCACATGGTTTACCCGAATCGTACCTTTGCGTTACCGCACATTGGGTTCAACCCGAGACGTGGCAAATGATGAAGCGTACGATTGTGTTTGCTTATTTTGGATATCCACATACCAGAGAAAACTTATTTTATATTTTAGACTCGGTAATTCAAACTTATAAAATTCAACCAAAAATATTTTCAATATCTTTTGATAACGCTTCAAATAACACAAACGCGGTGGAAAAATTAAAAATAAAATATGAACCGCGTTGTAATGGTGTTTTCTTTCATAGTCGATGTGTTGCACACATCATTAACTTAGTTGTACAAGACGGTCTAAACGTCCAAGAAATAAGAGACGTGAAAGAAAATTTTAAAGTGGTGTTACGAGAAGTTTTTAGCACAAGCAAAAAAAGATATATGAACTATAGAAACTTGTGCCAACAAACGAATTCCATCTTTTTAGGTCCGAATTGGGACGTATCTACTAGATGGAACTCGACATGGAAAATGTTTGAATCGACCTTAAGACAAAGAGTTACTTTAAAACAATTCCATAATAAATTTGTCCAAAAGAAACGTTGTTCCAAAAAATTTGATAATATAAGTTGGGATACGATCAAGAAACTAACTAATTTGCTTAAGGTTTTTAAAAATACAACTGCATTTTTATCGGTAGTTTATTATCCCACGTCTTCGTTAGTACTTCAACAATTATATTTAATATGTAATAAATTAAAAGAGTTTGAATATCACGTCCCTATTTTTGCAACAATGATAATATCTATGAAAGATAAATTTAAAAAATATTTTTCGAAAATGTCGGCCGTCGTTACATGTTCGGCCGCCTTAAACCCAACGATTAATGTAACCGGTGTTGAAACATTAATTGGATCAATATCGGACGATTTAAATATGCACGAGAAAGACCCAAATTTTGAATCAAAGGCAATAAGGGATTTCAATTCGACTTTTAATAATATGTTTGATTATTATTTACGCAAATATGGTGGAAATGGTGATCCATCAAATATACGTGAATCAATGGCTTCGGGTTCAAGTTCTAGTAGTTCAAGGAACCCGATGTTAAATTTATTTAATACTTTAAGAAACGAAAAATACTAAACGAGCTCGTGGAATCGCACCAAGTAGCGAGCTTGGGAGATATCAAGCTACTGATTTTATTTCAAATCTAAGATCTGAAGAGTTTGAAAACTTTGATATCATGAGTTGGTGGCAAGGAAGGGAAACCCAATATCCTGTTCTAGTCGCAATGGCCCGTAACATACTAACCGTCAAAGCTTCAACGGTAGCTTCAGAATCTGTTTTTTCTCTCAGTGGCAGGGTTTTGTCTATTCGAAGAACGAGGCCTACACCGGAATCTATGGATATGTGTATTTACTTGAAAGACCATTTGGATGCCGCCGAACGTGTACAATATGTTGCAAAACTAGAAGGCCAGCTTGACATTGAACAAGAAATACACGAGTTCGAAGTAGAACAAGGGGCGGTGATTCCACTTTCGGACGAAGAACAAGCTTATGATGAAGCCCAACGTATCTCAGGCGAAGAAGATTGAAAACCGAAGTTACGAATACTAAGACGAGTAGACGACGAATAACGAGTCACAATAAATAATATATATTTTGTGATTCCATTATGTTTTTTGTAATTTTTTTGTACGAACTATTGTTAAATCACTTAAAAAATATAAAAAATAGATCAAATATGTAGTTTATAGTGCATCTTTGTTAATTTTTTTTAATTTAAAAAAAAAATCTGGTGGAACTGGTTTTTTTGTCCGGTCCGGTTCCTAATATCCGGTCCGGTCCCAATAGGTTCCAACTATCCATGCCCAAAACCGGATCCGATCCAGAACAAGTTCCAACGTGTCCGGTCGTTGACCAGTGTTGACGGATCCGGTCCGGATCCGAAAAAAACCCAGACCGGATCGATCCCCGTGGCCTTCAACTATTTTTTTTTAATTGTATTATCTAAAAGGGGTAACTTTACATAATAGTAACCAAGTTTTTCAAGTGTACATTTAAATACCTCAAAGTTTTTTTGTCTATTTAAAGTCACTCAACTTTCATTATGTGTTCCAATCCTATGTAATATTTTTATAATTGTTTAATTTTTTTTAAAATTGAATGAGGCAAATGAAACATATATGAATCTTGTTTACTACTTAGCAATTATTTTTTTTCAATTCGACTTAAATATAACAATTTTGAAAGTTGTTTATTATTCAGTGAATTTTTTTCTTCACTATTACCTACAATTTTAGATTAATTAGAATATAAATTTAACTTATTGGTAACTAATATTCATATATATTTCATTTGCCTCATTCAATTTTAAAAAAAATTAAAACATTTATAAAAATATTACATAGGATTGAAACACCTACTGAAAGTTGAGTGACTTTAAAGGGACAAAAAAACTTTGAGCTATTTAAATGAAACACTTAAAAAACTTTGTTAATATTTGATGAAGTTTTCCCTATCTAAAATGGAAAGGTTGGTGGATTTTTCCACCAATCAAAATCCTCCGCTAGTGAACTAACAAAACTTACCCCCCAACTTTATAAAATGTCACTTTAACCTCTTTAAATTTTTAAAGTTTCGAGTTTACCCCCTGTATTAAAAAAGAATATTTTTTTAGATATCGTTGGTTATATCGATTACCAGTAACATGCTGGTACCATTAATAACGAGACTGACACCGACTTAAAAACATCGTTAGCTTTATATAACTGTCTTTTATTTTCTTTTCGATCTCCACAACCGAGTCGTTAAAACATCTTGCGTTTCTTTTATGTACTTAACCACGTTTCTTTTTGTGCTTCAGTGTTACCCGCCTCAACCGGTTAAGGTCTGCCTCCCACCGTAAAGCGCGAACATAGTTTTCTTGTTTTATTAAAATAAAACTAGAAGTCTAACACCAAGATAATATATAGTGCGTATTTTATTTTAATTTTGTTATTAGTTTTTAAATTATTTAGATAACTTTATTATTGGATTTTTGAAACTATTTCATCAAGTTATGAAAAGTTTATTGATTGTAGGAATGGATGAAAGTAAGTAAAATTTATGTAACCGAATGAAGTAGTGCATGAGTATGACCATTACAAAACACGTACCCACATCAAACGTCCAAGTGTCACCTTCTCCTTTTCCCTATTATTTATGTTGCCTTAATCCTATTGGCCTGCCTTCACCCTTAAAGTAGACAACTACACTACACCATCTCCACCACACCACACCACACCACAGCCACCAACATGCTTCAAACACTGAATCCCTACACCCCCACCGCTAAAACAGCCGAGATCATGGCCAGATACAGGCCTATAGCACCAAAGCCGCAGACTTCAAATGGTGAAGAGGGATCCATGTCTCCGACCATCCGCCAGTCCGCCTACCTGAGAAACGTGTGGCCCCATTTGCAGTCGAGGCCAACCAGAACCAGGAAGAGAGGGCGGACGTCCCTGGGACCACCTGCTTTCAAAAGACCCAGGACCCTTCTCCAAGGCCTTTCTCCGCCCTTCCACATCACCAAAACCACCACCCAGAACATGAACATGAACATGCAGCCTAACATCCCGGAAGAAAAAGATCTCCTTGCACAATTACAGAAACCACCCACCACCACTGTCATCTCACCAAGACCAATCCGTCTCATTCCATCAAGTGTCAGCATCCGAGCCATAAAAGACGATGTCCATATGCCACCACCTATAATTCTCAAGAAATCAGAAGAGATCGAGAGGGAGCTGGAGTCACAAGCCTTGCCGGGGTTCGTGTCCGACTCCAACAACCAGGTGAGGCTGGTGAATTCGACTTACAAAGAGATGGTGGGTCAGCCGGAATGCGCCTGGGTCCAGTCCATTGTTGCATGCAAGAGCATTTGTGGTAAAGTGGTGCTTAATTTGGTGGATTTGGATGATGATCAGGCGGCGACAAGCGGGTTCTCATGCTGGGCCAGGATAGAGTGGGGGATGAATGGGAAGAAGAACTTGGTGAATGCTTTTGGTGAAGCCATGAGTTTGGCATGTGAATCAAAGGACTACAAGTTCGCATGGAGGTTTCATACTGCTTCAAATTAATTTGTAGGATTATTATTAAACTAGCTGGACGTACAGACACTGTATCTATCTATCTATCTATGTATATTTTATTATAATATAAAAATAGATATATATATATATATATATATATATATATATATATATATATTATATTACTAGTTTTAAACACCGTCTAACACACGGGGTGAAACGTTAAAATTATATTGATATATCTTAACACATTTTTTTTATACAAATTTGATATCAAACTTAATTAATAAACTACTAACTAAATATCAGCAAACTTTATTATAATACATATTTATTTAAAATATAAAAGTAGTATTTTTAAATTTTATAATTAAAACTATAATTTTGGTTTTTTATTGATAAAATTTTAAAAACTTGCTTTTAGATAATAAACTTTAAAAACTTGTTTTTTTAGATATTGTATTTTTTTGTTCTTGTTTTTTTTAATATTTATTTTAGATGATAAATTTTAAAAACATGTGAGTCAATGGTTATAATGATTAAATTGATTTGGTAAAATGATTATTTATGTAATATTTAAAAAAATGAGCTAAATATTGAATATTGGATGGAGGGTGTAAATGTGAGTAAGAAAAATGGATGTGAGAATGAATATAATATTGACAAGTGTTACAAAATTTAGTTTTTTATTATAATAGGGATGATGATAATTTTATTTTCTAAAAACATGAGCCTCATAGCATTGATGTATACGTAGAACCTAATTATGAAGAATAATGTTTATTTTATTTTCAAAAAACATGAGCATCATAAAATGGTAGAGCATTGATGTATGTTTTACTTGGAAGTCTGAGGCAATGAGCTTGAACAAAACAAACATAGACAGAAACCTAAGAGACAAATTTTGGTGGTCCTTTCCATTTGAAGTTGTCTGCATATGATTTAGCCTGCACTCATCCAAATACGTCGAATAAGCATGTTTGTTAGGTGGACTATAAACAGGTAGGTTTCAAATAGTTAAACGATGGGTGGCTTAATAAAACTGATGAATTTTTTTTTGTATCATACATGTGTTGTGTTCCGATCCGTCATCCTTAAGTCCTAGCAGGCCTAGTCCGTAAACGCAAATTTTTTGTAACAAAAAAAGCAAGGATGCATTATGTGATTATAAACGAAATTTGGCATGTTTTAGATACATCTTGAATCAGAAACTAAAAATTTGGGGTTAGGTACCCATATATCGACTAAAAAGGGGCATAAATGCCATACGCTAGGTAACAATATTTTTGGTGAACTTTTCCTTTTAGTTATATAAAAAAGGGTACATACTTATTAGCATGGCTGACTAGCCATGTTTTCTGGTGTTTATAGTTCCCTTCGTGTTGGTTAAGCTTGAACGAGTCTCGGGTTGTAAGAGGACTAAGAGCAGCTTCAATGGACGTGTTTTTACAGCGTCCGGTTAAGAGGATGGGTGAACCAGATGAGGTGCACACATTCGGTTGTGAGTTTGTCCGCAAAAGCGGATGGATGTGGACGACGATGGTAGGCCCTTTGGTTAATTATGTTTTTTTTTTCTTTTCAACGGTTAAATTTTTAAAATTATTAATATTTTATTAATTTTTTACTTTCCAATGGTTATATGAAGAATAAAATAATAATATTTTTTTTCTTTCAACGGCTGTATGCCAATTTAGAAAAATATATATATTTTTATAAAAAACTCACTATAAATACATAACACTAAAATTTTATCTATCTACCCAAATATTTTCAACATTTCTTTCTAAAATGGATGATAACACACCCTATCAACGTTTACAAAACAATACTAACAATCCAAACTCCAATCCAATGCCGAATCCATCCTTCAGGTTTCAACAGTTTCCACAATCCGGTTTCTTATCCTACGTGAATCCAAACTTTGGATTTCAACAATTCCAACAACTTCAACAACAAGCTTGTAGGTATAAATATTGATGGCTACAAAATCTTATAAGTATAAATGTTGCGGACACTATATTTTTGCCACTGATGAAAGCTGTTGTTGATAAGTATCTATGCTGCAGATAATTGTAAATGCTGCTGACCAACAAATCTGTTTCGGATAGGCTTATTTGCTGAAGTCCACAGTTGCTGCTGATAGGCTTATCAGCAACATCTAACTCTGATGTTGTTGATAGACAAATCATCAGTAGCTTTGACTTTGCTACTGACAGTACTTGCTGCAACATTGACACCACTCTTAGCATAAGGAATGTTATTGGTGCAGAAGACAAAAGACAATGCTCCCATTTCTTATCTCACCTGCAAAGATTCCTATGAAGACTTAGTGTTTTGTAGTTGTCCTTTTTACTACAGTTGTCTTTTTGTTGTAACCAATAGTAGTATAGCTTTTGTCTGTAAAAGATTAACGGCTTGTGTTTGATCTGATCCTTAGAATCAAGGGTTTATCTTGATTCTAAATTCTAATTTACGTATTGTTTTCTCTTCATTTGTAAATGTGCTTCCTTAGAGTTTTCTCTGTAACTTGTAAACATTAAAAAGTAATACAATTTGCATTTATCAGTATTATCTTTGTTTATTGTTGCACTTCATAATTGTTATTGTTTCCGCCAATATCAACTAAACAATACCATCTTGTAATATCTTAATCCTACAAGTGGTATCAAAGCTTTGACTCTCAGATTAAGCTAACTACCACTTGTTCAATCACTTTCTGGTTATGTTTATGTTATCTCTTTGTTGCGTATCATCTACTCTTAGTATGCCACAAAATACTAGTTTTGATGATATTGGAAGCCTTCACAGACCACCAATGTCACACCCCCAAATTCCACTAACGAAGTTTTACCGTTTGGTGCATGACAAACCAGGATCTCAGTCATTAGTTACATCAAACGACACTCTATGGGACTCAAATTGAAATATTATAAAAGTTCAGAGTAAATGCGAAAGGGATGAATAAAAAGTAAATGCGCAAAACAAACGCGCCCAATGTCTAGTTCAAAACAAAGTAAATACGATAGTCTAAATGTCTTGATTATTAATAAGATAATATTAGGACTCCATGCATGTCCTAATCGTGCACCTGTGCCTTAGCTTAGCGTCCTGAGAAAATATGTAGAAAAAACGGGTCAACACTAGGTTGGTGAGTTCATAGGTTTCAATATAGTAATAAAGCGTTTACCAGATTAATGTACATTCAATATATATATTAATAGGTAGCTAACCCATATTCATGTTTACTAATGCGCTCGTGTAACATTTCTGATTTTCATGTATTTATTCTAATACAACTAATCATGTTTGAAATCCAATTCTAGTGCAATGGTTACCTTATTCGTACAAACAATTAAACCCTAAGTTCAAAGCAAATTAACGAATTTTTACACTTGTATACATTATTAAAACAATATATATATATATATATATATGTATATAGATGTATGTATATTTATATATATATATATATATCACATAAGTACATGCACACATATATACAATTATCCATAGTTAGATACAATTAACAAAAAATTTCACTTTGGTTTGAACCCTTAACCATTCGAATTGAACCCACACCTTCCAATTTTGACCCTTTTGACTCAGTTGACTTTCAAAAGTCAAAGCAGCCCAATCCTAGACAATCCAAGGCTGCCATCGACCGAATTCGTGATTAATTGGGCTCCTTATGGTTACACAAACAAAAATCGATCAAATCCAGGCCTAATCAGCAAGCCAATTCGATCAATTAAGCGGGCGATTAAGGATTCAAACAAATTTGACTTTGGATAGTCAAAACCGTATCAAATCACCATTCAATGCATGAAATTAACGCGTCTCAATCCCGCAAATCACTCTCAGATCAATCACATGTGAACCTAGACCATTATCAGGACCAAATTCCTTCCCGAATCGATGAGTTAACGCGTAAACGGTTGTCCACTGCTAATTCGGTCAAATCAAAATCAAATCGGTCATTACGAGCGAAATTAAACGGATTTAATTTCTCCCTCACTCGCGTATACCTTCACACAAACTCTCCCAACCTTTGATCAATCCGTATTTCACCTCTGGACGCTTCTCGATCACCAAGATCAGTTGAGGAAATCGTGTAGCAGTCTGCACTCGTTGCCCAACCTCCAAGAGTAAGTTTTAGATCGTTAGAACCGTAATCGAGTACTGATCATTAGCCCTTTATCAATTCGCGTTCATATTACGCATGACATGAGTTCATGTCGTGTTCTTGCGTTTTTGATTTGGGGATTTGAAGAATTTACATTTCGTATTTAAATTATTTTGTTTCAGTTATAATCAGCGAGCCACCCGATCCGATTGCTTAAGACCATGCACCATCGGACCCGGTGGTGTAGGTTCGAAACCCACGGCCTGCATGACAACATACCTGTTTTTCTTTTGCGCCTCATTTAAGCAAAATTCGGCCCTTTCAATAATGGGTTTAAACCCACTCAGAACCAATCCAGTAATGGAACCCGCCTCCTGGTCCAGTGGTTTGTTCATTCAACCCACACCATGCAGACCCGGGTTTGAGTCCCTATGGGCTGTTTATTTTTTTTAAACTATTTTAAAAGCCCCGAAAATTTTATAAAAATTATTTTTATAATCCCTACATTATTTTGAACAGAATGAGACAAAAGTTTACAGTTTTTAACCTACACTCATTTTATTACGAATTTAGTTTTTATTACTTTTTTTATAATTAAACAAAGAGATTAATTCTCTAATTTTATAAATATTGTGTCAAGCTATCATATAAATAAAATACTTTCTGAGAATAAAAGTTATAAGGTTTTATAAAAATTTAAACTATATTCTATACCCTTTTTAAATAATAAATAAGGGAATGAATTTATTTATTATTTACAATTACAAATACGCTTAGAGTTTTAAATTATTTTAACTCTTATATACCAAAATATATTCATATACTTTTATAAATAAATAAAAAGATTATTTATTTAAATTATATTTAAATAAATATAATTTCTATACTATTTTTCTAACTAAATAAATAAATAACAATTATTTGATTTATTTAGTTATTCGAACTCAAATCCTAATCCAGTTTTTTTAAAAACTATTCATTTCAAATCTTTCATTTTATACAACACCCATTTCAAGTACAAACCATAATCCCTACACCCCTTTACATACTATAACACAACTCTTTGTATACACATCCAATCTAATCCTATAATTTGACATAGACTTTTGTACACCCTATTAATTCAATATACTTTACACACTAGGTTAACGTTGTGAGATTTCAAGGATCACTTTGATATCTAGACTCTCGTGCTAGCAACACCTTTGATTCAAGTGAGTATTACATAGCCCATTTTCACACTTTTACACTTTTTGGGGTGAAACATGAACTCTATACATACAATTGTTTACATTTACACAAACCACACAAACATAAACCCGCTTTACATTCATGTGTGCAATTTGAGCTTTATGTTTGAGTACTAGGTGTGTTAACTACTTTGTGTACAATTACATGTGCAATCATTAACTATACAAGCCGACGGTTAACAATGATAGATCTATTGAGTCTGACAAAACCACCCAGATTGGGGTGATTGTTACTGACAACACAATTTGCATGCTAGTTATAAAGGTTTGATTGTACTTTGGTTACACAATAGTTGCTCCCCATAAATGCCTTATTTTATCATGTTAGGTAAGGATTTGTTTTTTCACATCTATATGCTATGTATGTACAAACCTATGTATGCTCACCAACTTTTTAGTTGACTTTATTTTATTCATGTTTCAGGTGATAATGTGTGAGTTTGATCAAGACATGCTACACCTAAGTTTGGACTTAGTTAAATTTAAACAAAGAATATTATGTATTTCATTTACATACTTGTTTGAATTTGGTTGTGTTTGATCTGTTTGAAATGAAAGTTGATGATTAATATATTGCATTCTAGTCAACCTTGTGCTCATGGATAGTCTACATGTCCCGCCCCGACGTATTCCGTCGTCGGTTGGGGTCTGACAGCTCGCAACCGAAAGCTAACTGTTTGTATGCCTCCCACCAACCATGGTGCATGATTAGGTCAATATTGCACCCGTTCGACCTCCAATCAAGTTAGCGCGACTAACGCGATTGAGGTTTGTCAAACCTAGTGGTACTACTCAAATTACCTCGCTATGTTCATATTAACGGTTCGATGTGAGGACTTTAAGGATACTGTGTACGCATAGTCATTCAAGTGATACCATATATGAATTACAAAAATCAAAAGTGTTTGCGTTATGTTTTCTCCTCCAGTTTAAAAGCAGTAAAAGGGGCCGTGAAAACTCACCTGAGTTGCATAGATAGATTCACACGAGAATGAGGTTTGGACCTCAAGTGTTAGCCTGAAACGGCTTACAAATGCCCTAAAATTATAACATAATAATTATGGATATAATGGGATTTGTGACGACGACACGGAAGATTGAACGTCCTAAAAACGCTATAATGATCAAGGAGTAGACGAACGAGTCCACGAGAATACGGATTTTTAAATTAAATAATTTGGATAATTACGATTCGCGTCGAATGACTCCAATTACAAATAATAATATATATAATAAATATATTCAAGCATTTTCGCCATTAAATAATGGTCTAGAAAAATAATATTATTATATTATTTTAAACTCGTAAAGTTAATACGATAATCATTTATGTGGCAAAAATAATAATATATTATTTTTATTCGAGAATATAATTACGGATAAATATTATAGATATTTATATTATTTATAACTTTGAAGCGTTACAAAATGTTTATAACATGGAGGAAATAATATATAAAATATATTATTTTTAATTGGTGTCACGGTATGAAGATAATATAAATATATTATTTTATAAATGAATTTTAATAATAAATATGGGTTGCAAGACCAAACCCGAGCCTACGGGTGGTTTCCCGGGCTTAAACACATTTATATATTAATATAATAATATAACAATTGATTTTATATTAAAATAATACTTAAAAATATGATTTAGAAACAAAACAGGTGGAGAGACTCGAACCCAGGTCTCTTCCCTACAAGCACACACACTTAACCAGTCCCGCCCGCTAGGGTATAGCGACCAAACCCGGACTGGAATGCTTTTAATCAGGAACTCCAGTGAGCCCCTTCCCCATACTCACCCACGATCGATCCCAGTCCCAAATCCACGGATTTCGATTGCGATTTAACAAAAAGGTATAGGGGTTTTGATTGTCCATGGATTACGAACCCGTGGGGGTTGTTAATTGTAAAACCATTAAGTTTTAGGTGGTTTAATTCCTGTTTTAGAACTCGAAAACCCTAGGTATGAACACAAAATCAAATTGACTAAATTCGATGTTGGAATCTGTTGAAAACACAGGGCTTTTACTAATTAGGAACATGCGAATCCATCCCAGTGGTTTAATTTGGTTGAGATTGAGTTTAAGATAAAACCCCCCAAAATGTTTATGAACGAACCCTAGGTTTCGGATCTTGAAAAATTCGATATTGTTGGATTCAATTAATATGGGACTTTCAAAGAGTAACATGTTGCGAATCTAACCATATATGTTAATTGGATTGAGATTGAGTCTAGGATCAAAAGCCCCAAATCGATTTATGAACAAGCCCTAGATTCTATATTGGGTTCAATTCGATGTTAATCGATCGAATTGTCATAGGGTTTTCAATCTACGAGTAAAAACGAAGCTAAGGATGTAAACGTTTACCAAATTGACGATCAAATTGACTGAGATCGGCTTGAACCGATGCCGACTTATTTGATTCCCGACGACTTCTGCTGCGATTCCGGTCAAATTGATGCGTGTAAGAGCTTCTGAGAGGTGCGATAGAGGTGTGCAGGTGCTTGATTTGTGAGAGTGAGAGCAGAAACGAACGAATTTGACGAATATGTGATAGTGGTCGGCGGTTACGAGTTTAATACTCATAATTCGGATTAATTCAAATTGATAACGATGATTAATGGCTCAATGATGGTCCAAACTGCTAATAACGTTCATATCAGTAATGAAATCAAACGAATTTTGGGTATAACTCGCGAATTTGAATCAAAGAGTCACGGGTTTGACTTTTTAAAAGTCAACAGAAACAAAAACCTTCAATTTTGACTTTCAAAGTCAATAATCTTGAGTTTAGGGCAATTACATAACTAGTCCTTGAAATTCTAATTTAAAAGATGACAGAACTAGTCCCTGGGGTTTGAGATAAGTTAACTCGCTTAGGATTTAATGAAACTTACTAACGGGGTTAATCCTAAAAGTCCGGATTGTCACAACCAAGACCGGTGTCTGGTGAAGATTATGATATGTGAAAGAATAGGGTGGAAAGTTTCTTTTGCTATCAAGAATATGGAATGTGGAGATCTGTCACACCCCCAGATTTATTTACTTAATAACAAATAAATAAATTAAGGTTGAAATGATTGGTAACATTACACAATAGCAGAATCTAAAATAAAGACTTCTACAGTGTTGAACACCTTTATAATACTAATAGAAATATAACATTGACTTAAAACCTTGTAAGTCAACATAACTTGAGGTTAGACAACAGTGCGTCCTCACAATGATGCATGATCTAAAAGCCTATCTTGATCAAATATGGTCTTTGACTTCTACGGTTTAATCCAAATGGTTAACGTATTCCAACCGTGCAATAGCTATGAATTTCGTGAAAAACATACTCAAAGTGTCAATACAAAGGTTGGTGAGTTCATAGATTTAGTTGTCTCAATTTAAAGTAGTTTTCTTTGAAAACATTGATAATGTATACGTGGCCATAATATGAAACGGTTTTCCTTGAAAACATTTATATTGCGTATACGGCCATAATATGAAACAGTTTTCCTTGAAAATATTGACAAAACATTTGCACATGAACGAATGGCAAAAACAATTTATATGTAAATGATTGGCAAAACCAATTTGCACAAACACGATTGGCAGTTCCATCTGCATAAAAAACGATTCAATGTATATGATAAACAAAACAAGTAATGTTTGACCCATCCATAAACTAGCAAGGAATACGAATAAAATGTACATACATGAGTCATAACCAAACCATGACACAAGTGTTTCGCCCCTCACTCGTACCTCACGAGCAAATGCTTTAACACTATGCGGTCATTTGGCTAAAGGGACCCATGGTTAGCGCGACTAACCATGACCGGGTGTGTCAATCCCAATAGTACTATCCACAGAATCCCAGGCTAATCTATAGCTAATGGTTATAAATATGATGGTCAGGGGACTTCCAGCACTCTATATGTGTTAACTCATGCAAACATAAAGGTCAGGTCTTGTTTTCTTATTTCCATATAAAGATGTTTGTAAGTATGTTTCATATTTTCTCAAATGTATCAGGCATTAATGCTCCTAAATGTATTAAACAGTGAAACTCACTTGGTGACGTGTCAGGAATACTAATGTCCTTATGAGAGCAATGGAAACCAATGTCACCGTGATAGTCATGTGTTTACGTCTTATTCGAGTCCTACGATACCTGTAGGTACTTAATGAGCTTTATAGACTAACCCAAATCATGTAAAGTGAGAGTAAACTCGTATTGAGTTAACACGTGTGTGGTTGAGCTCTGTTGATTCACTATGTTACAACACCGATCTGGTATATGTTAATAATAGTAGATGCTTAGATCCTGATTACTTAATATTTTCTGTGTTCCACTCGTCACGTTTATAAGTGTTAGTCTGTCAAGTGACGGTGGTGCATATTCATATACGCTTATAATTTATAATCACCATTCTCATTCGCGTGACCTTTTAAAAGAATGTGTGCAACTCTATGTTTTACTAAAACTGTTTTAGGGTTTTAGAATATATGCGTATTATATATATATATATATATATATATATATATATATATATAATAGACTTATATATCTAAAACCCTAAATATGTTTGTACAGTTCATGTGTCTCGTAAGTGAGAGTTCGATTTCATGCAAGGTATACTTAAGTTTGTTGGTCAATGTCAATATATATATATGCGCATATATATAGGGGTATGTTCTAGAGAAAACCATTATTTATAAGAAAACCAAGAAAACTAATTTAAACCATTGATTTAATAGATTAATGGTTGATATGCTCAATGACAATTTGTAAATAAATGAAACCTAGAAATGGTTAATTAATGAGTCAAATGGCAAATTAGGTAGATTAAAAAACTAATTTTAGGAAATCTATATGAACTCTCTTAAAAATCCCCACTCTCTCTCCTACTTTACCTTTTTATTTTATTTTACACTCTCTTCTATCTCACTAGATTTTATTTATTTCATAATTAAGGTACTGATTTAAATCGATTGTGAGTATATTTCTAGAATGAAAATAGAAAAACAACCCAGGTTTCGTATATGAAAATCCCGAGTTACGTATACGTAGCTCATGCGAGTTACGTATACTCATGCGAGTTAAGTATACTAGCTCTTGCAAGTTACGTTTATGTATGTCAAACGAGTTGCATATACACAAATCAACCGAGTTACATATACGTAGATATGAGAAGCATACTTAATTATACTAGCTCTTGCAAGTTACGTTTATGTATGTCAAACCGAGTTACATATACGTAGTTCTATAAGATACGAATATTTATATTCATATATGTTATATATATATATATAGGGGACGTATCAAATGAAAACCCTCTCTTATTGTGAAAACCCATAAACTCCATGTGGACCACTCATTTATATTCATTTATTTCTGTTTTATTTTTATCCTCAGGGACATTATGGTAAATTTACCATTCATCCATTATACAATCCCTAATTCAAAGTTTCAATATCTCAGATCTTTCATACGTCTTTCCTTCCCACTATTTTCTCTCTCTCTCTCTCTAAAAAACGTAACATCTCATTCTCTCTCTAAACACCCCCAAATTCACACCCTCTCCTGATATTGCCTATTCGATCTCCACCAGGAACCAAGAAATTGGGAAGAAGCAGGTTCGATTTCCACAAAAATTAGTTGATCGGATCATCTTTGTTCCCTAACCGGATCTGGATTTGCAGCCCTCCACCACCGTCTCTTCGATCAACAGCTAGGGTTTTCGCACCAGTCAAGAAGGTTTGACGAAACCGAGTGGATCTGGAAGCGGACCTCGAAGAACCGAGTAGATCTGGAAGCACATCAGGAAGCGGACCTCAAAGAACATGAATGGGATTTAGGCGATGGTGATGTCGAACAAGAAGGTTTATTTTAGCTTCTGAGGTTTAAACTTTTGATTTAATTTTACAAAATTGTTTAAAAGAAGCGTGTGTATTAAAGAGAGCTTCTCAAGTTTAGATCTATTATTAATATGGAAGAACACAAAATCTGAATTTCTGATTTTAGTTAATCAGTTTTAAAGAAGCGTGTGTATTGAATTTTAGGGAGATTTGTTGCTCAAGTTTAGATCTATTATATTAATATTAGATTCATCTGGGTTTAATTATTTTGACTTTATGGTTTCTTAGTAGCTCTCTTTGATTGACTTTCTTGCTTCAGAAATGAATATGAGAAGCATACTTAATTATACTATTTATTTATCAGTATCACATTGGTATTTGCAATTCGACACAAGTTATAAACTTGCCAAACATTCTCAATTTCTGTTTGAAAACAGAAACAATTTTGCCCAACATTCTCAATTTATTGTTCCTATTTATTATGTGTTCATGGAATTCTATTCCTACTCCTGTTTATTTAATTATTTATTCCTAGCTTCTTGAACTAATAATATTATTTGTAAAAAACACAACATAAAATTTGTAAACTGGATTTACACAAGTGTAAACTGAATTTACATATGTATAAAGAGTGTTTACTCATGTGTGTTTTATGATGCCTTTGATATTTAGATGGTGTAGAAAAGAACATGAGGGACCGAAGATCTTGGTTCAAGATGGTGTAAAAGTCGGCTTCCTTGTGTATATGTTTTTTTTATAAAAATATTTGTGTATTTTGGATGTAATTTTTTTATTTGTAAATATGTGTAAACTAGTTTTACACAATATTTCTTTAAAAATCATATTGATCTGAATATTTAGATAGAGAAAATAGAGAGAGGAGAGAGAGCAATTAGAGAGAGAGAGAAAATTGAGATATATTTGATTTTTATTAATCAGATAAAGTAAATTTACATATTTACCCTTAAAGGGGTTTTTTTTAAAATTTTAAAAAGAAAAAAAAAGAAAAAATCTAGATTAAATATTAGCCATAAAATAAAATATACAAAATTAAACATGTGGCCTAGAATGGGTTTAAGAGTTTACACAACAACTCAGGGTTTTCATTTGATATGTCCCATATATATATATATATATATATATATATATATATATATATATATATATATATATATATATAGGGTGAGGGTCAAATGCTAACTAATATTTATGTGATAACCATGATAACCACTATCAAACATAGTGTTACTTATATGTAACAATTATCATTATGTTAATGTTACATATTCGTAAACACTATGTGTCACGTATATGTAACATTATTTGGTACGTATACGTAAGACTCATAATTTCCGTATTTACATTCAAAATATTTATTCAAGATACTTAAATACTACTTTAACAATTAAAAGAAAAAATAATTTATAAATTATGTGTTTTTTTTATAATGGTTAGCACGGTTATCACATAAAAAACTAGTTAGTATTTGAACCCTTCCCTATATATATATAAGTGTATATATTTATGTGATAAGTATATATTTTTGAAAAACATAATGGCATCGATGTTCGTTATTTGTCAAAATGTAATTTAATCAATCGGGTTAAACATTTATTTTCCATTCAAAAAAAAAAAATATATATATATATATATATATATATATCGTTATATAAAATCCTTGATGCTAACGCCATTTCGATCGTAACTAAGTTGTATAAACCGTTTTATACCACAATTATAATATAATTGTTCTCACGTTCAAGTAATAACACTAATCGTACATACCGCTTGTTAATCACGTTCAAGATTTTATTTAATCGATTCACTCATTTATGAAGACGATTTCTCGTTTATTAACAAATATATATCTAATCCGAACGAGTTTCTCTATATTAAATATGTGTGTTTTACGGTCCGTTAATATTAATCATCACGTTAATATTTGTTTTTATCGTTAATAAGTCATTTGGGGCTCAATCGCAAATAACCGCACACACGTTTTACTTTAACGTAACTAAATATAATTATTATAGTGCGCGTTTTATACCTTTAAGCTCACTTGGTTTGCTTACGAAACTTGTTTACTTCACGTTGTCCCGATCCGACTGGTTGGACTTTCGTTAACCGAGTTTGGCCAAGGTTGACTTTTGTGGATCGAAACACGGGGCTATCGGGAACAACCCAAAAATTCATGTCTATCCAGTGATGTCCCGTCTTCGCTCTAACTTGTCTAAAATCCAAAAGAATACACATGAATGAAACCCGACCACCAAAGTCACTAGATTTAAAACGTTTAACGATGATTCTAGACGGATAATAACTAACCGTCATGATTTAACCTGAAATTTTAAAACAAACTTTGAATTTGTAGATCTGGACAAGAGAACAACCTGCTATTAAAGATTTGGTCGTTTAGGAGTTCATCGAATAGTTGCCAAGAAACTGAGTCTTGCCGGGAAGACGATCTCGCCGAAAAAACGGCTGAAAACTGTCACACCCCAACCGACGGCGGAAACATCGGGGCGGGACATGTAGACTGTTCATAAGCTCATGGTTTACTAAAGTTGTGATAATTAAACAATAACTTTCGTTTCATAGCTCAAGTAATCAAGTACAACTCTTACAAGAATAAAAATACATGAATAACTTTGTTAAATTTAAAACTAGGTCCTCAATCCTAAGTGAAGCGACTTGAAATCTTAACTGAAACACTGTACCTGAAACATGATAAAATGAGAGGGTCAACTATAAATAGTTGGTGAGCATACATAGGTTTTGACACCACAAGTAAAGTTCAAAGGTTTTGTATACAATTCATATGATGCATGGTTTATAAAGCATTTATGGAGAATCTAAGTTAAGCTAGATGCACAAATGAAACTTTGTAATTGAAGGGCATAACAACACATGTTATCCTAATGTAGGGCATAACAACACATGTTATCCTGATGTAAATTTAGGGCATAACAACACATGTTATCCTAATGTAGGGCACAACAACACATGTTATCCTAATGTAGGGCCTAACAACACATGTTAGCCTGACGTAATGTATTTGTGTTTGCACGTGTATACCATGTATATGTAGCCTTAGCAATTAGCATTCAAGCATAAAGCACAAATAAACGCATATGATCATATAGTAGAATTGTACGTGTGTAATTGCAGTTAGTATTTGAATGTAATCATGTTTCACCCCAAATATGTAAATAAGAAAAAAAAGGGGCTATGTAAACTCACCTTGAATCAATTGTGTAGATAACGCGAGCAATAGGTCTCACCAGTGATTTTGCAAATCACAGAGTTAACCTAGAGTGATTGTATGAATTTGAATTAATAATATGCATGAAGTCTAAGGTATGGTCTAGGGTTTCAACGGGTTTGAGTGTAGGGATTTGGACAAAGGGTTGATGTTATTCCATATAAAGGATGTGTGTAAGCTTGTACTTGTATTTGATTAGGAATTTAATATAAAATGCAAGTTCTAAGTATATGTGATTTTAATAATAAAATAACAATTGACTTAGGGTTTTATTTAAATAATTACATAAATTATTTAAACCCTAAATGAATTATTAATGTAAGATAATAATTTAATTTAAATAACTAACTTCTTTTTATTTATTTAATTGTTAAAAAGAAATAGTATGTGCTTAAAAATATAAAAGTGTAAATATATGTGTATTAATATACATTTAGAAAGGTTATACTCATTTAAATACATTTTAAAATCCTAATTATGTAACATGATTTATTGTAAAAAAATGTTTTATGAAATCTTTACGTCAAGGAGAAATGCATTATAAAATCTTAACGAAGTTTTATAAAATGGGTATTTGGTTTTGTAATTTAGTAGCTTAAAATAAACTTTTAAATTGTTTTTTTTATTGGAAAATGGGGTTTTAAACCATTTAAAGTGTAAAAATAGGTGATTTATGTTTAAAATTGTAAATTACTGTATTTTTCAGTTTCAAATGGTATAGGTTTTATAAAATAAATTTTATAAGTTAATTATTGTTGTTAAAACTGTCCAAAAAAAAGAATGTAGACCACCCGGTTCGAACCCGGGTGGTTTCTATGCGTGTGACATGAATTACCACTGGTCCCAAGGCACCACATGTGATATTAGACCTGATCCGAACTATCTTAACATGGTGCTGAAATGGGGCCGGGTCTAGGTTTATGGTTTGCGCAAAAAGGAGTCGGGTTGTGGGTTTCGAACCCACGCCATCGAGTCCAGCGGTGCAGTGACTTAACCGGCTGGGCTCGATGGTTTCACTGGTCTATTATGAACCCACTTAAACGTATACGATTTTTGAAATAAGAAAAACCCAAATCAAACTCACGTAAAACTGTTTAAGAACCCTAACTGTGATTGGGTTTGATACACTCTGCCATGTGAGATTGGCAGAGGGCTATTGCTTAACGTGAAGATACGAAACTACTGATGCAAAAAGTACCTGTTTCACTGGAGTATTGGAAGCAAACGGCACGGTCAAAAGAACTGCTGTTCTTGGCGCTTGATCGGAAATCAGGATGAAATGAGAATCGATTGAATGCTCAGAGAGTTTGTATTATATTATACTATGGTGTGGGTGTGAATTCCATCGTCCAACTCCACTTTAATTATAGGATTCGACTACGGGTTTGACCGTGACAGCTGTTCGACGAATTTACGCGTTAATTAGGCCGATTGGGGATGAATTGAGTCGTGAATCAGGTCTGGATTCATGATAGGCTTGATTGTGCATGATTTGTGGACGCTAATTGCGTCTGATTTCGTGATTGAGAACCGGATTGAACGCAGTTTGACCTCGCGGGGTCAAACTGTTTGAAATTTGAATTATGGCCGCGAATTAGATTAAATTAACGTGTTGAATGGATTTGAAACTGACCTGGAATTATTCAAGTCTACGAGGCAAGTCCATTGCATTCGGGTTTGATTGAAATAAATGCAAATTTGTAAGAAATTCGTGTCTGTTTGACTTTAGAAAGTCAAAGGGGGCTGGTTAGGGTTCAAATCATTGAATAGATTTAATCTAAGGTGAAAAGGTTCAAGTGCAAGGGTTATGGAGGGTTCAAGACAATGAGAGAGGGTTCAAATGAAATAATTGGGGTTTAAGACCAATTTGTTTTTGATTTAAATTCTATTTCATTTATTTATAACATTTATAAAAAAAATATCTAATGATTTAAGTGACGAAAAGTGCTTGAATAAATATATGATCTAAATGTAGTGTTATTATTGGGATAAAGTAAAATAGAGCCGGAAAATCATGGATGTTACAGTATCCCCATGTTTTGGGAATTTCGTCCTGAAATTTAATCAATGGAGGCTACTGAAGCACGAAGGGTGAGGGTTCGGATCTTAACGAGCCTTGGCTATCGTTTTGAGGAGTATAATTGATAAAAGATTCAGGTTTGCTTCTCAAGATCAGGCACGAATGATGATAGTGGGTTTAGTTTTGAAATGAACTCAAGGGGAAAGTCTGTTGAATAATAATTTTGATTCTAAGGATGAAATGTATTACTTGGAATGGAATTGATGGGAACTAGATGATCAAGGTTTGTTTAAAATGTAATCTAGTATGTTCAGGAATTATCAGTGGGTAAATTTTTTTTTTCACAAACATTGGCCCCGTCAAACAACATAAAACTTTACATGGCAAGAATAACGCTACGTCTGATTTTATGACAGGACACTTATATATAGGAAGTACCAGCGGCGTATCCACCATGTCCTTATCATATCACATTAGTTTTGTTATTATGTACCACGATAGGTTCCATGTCATAACACACAACAGATTTTACTATGTCTTCCATGTGCTGATTTTTTTACGTGTGCACCCGTAATTATCCAAATCGTCGCATGGTCCACATAGTTCATCCCATTGTGTGTGGGGTCCAGGGGGTAACACAAAATCACATAATTCGTAACTATTGTTTTCACGTATGTGTTGCTAACAAATAACTATGTTCATAGATAGTAGAGTCGATCAGGTACTAAAGAGTAATAACATGGCATAGTTTAGGGTTTTCATAGCTTCCTCGTGTTTGGACGAGAATACGTCAAAACCCGAGTAGTTTTCATGGATAAGGTGAATAATCATGCTTTGTGTATGATGTACTTAATCAATTGCAACAATGTAGACAATCTAATTCCGTGTATAATGTAAACACTCATGTTTCATGTATGATCTAATTGTAATCGAATTGGTTTCAAGTATAGTGTGAACAATTTGATATCATGTATAATCAAATATAATGTGATCACTCTAGTATTATGTATTTTGTGAATGTTTATTGAGTCTCATGCGTATCGGAAACTATTGGATTTTGTAGGCGATCGGGTGTGTTACTCAGCGTTCATGCACGATGTAGGTAGATGAGTTTATCTTTTAAATTCGTTAGTGTTTATATGGACAGTTAATGGCGAAATGATTCACTTTCTGAAGTTGGCTAGCAAGTTCAATTTTATAGTGACAAACCGTAGTAGATGTAAATAGTTCTGATAACGACATAAATAACATAAAGGATTTCAATACGTAATTTATTCCAGGCTAGATCCTTATTCGACTCCATCTTGCATTAGCTTCAATTTGTTTCATTTTCTGCCTCGGCATTGTCTTGAGTTTCATTAGCGTTTATGTTGAAGGCACGCCCACGAGCACCACCTTGGTTTGCATTGGCTATCCTTGAGCATTGGTTCTTGAAGTGGTTTGGATTACCACATTCATAACATGCACGCCCATTAGTAATGGCTGGTACGACTTGATTGGAAACTTGTTGATTGGCTCGGTTCCCTTGGTGGGTTTGACTAATAGTTGGTCTGGATTGACAAGTGTTTGCTACATGACCATATCTTCCACAATTGGCACATAGACGGCATGGCATGTTTGGGAAGTGGTGATAGTTGCACGTGTTGCACAGAGGGTTGTTGCCCGCATATGGTTTCTTATTATGGTTTTGGGCTAGGGGAGCTACTTGGTTGATTGGTACGGCAGGGGTAATGACAGCAAAGTTACGTTTCTTATTGGAGTGAGGAGGTTTGGGTTTGTCTTCCTGAGAGGGTTTAGAAGAGGTTGTTGGGTCAGTGACTTTCTTTGCGCCTTTCCTTGTTAGTGTACCCGCCTTCACATGGTTATCAGTTAATGTGGCAGCTAGGCAGATAGCGTCTTCAAGAGTAGCTGGATTTCTTCCTAGGACTGTATCTTGAATTTCCATGGGTAGACCACCGATGTACTTCTCAATACCCTGAGTCAGTGGGGTGACCATGTGGGGTACCAGAAGGCTTAACTCGTGGAAATGAGTTGTGTTGGCTAAACTTTCACCACTGTCTTGGGTAAGATCCCAAAACTCAGCCTCCAACTTCTTCATTTCTTTACGAGGACAGAATTCCTCGGTCATGAGTCTCTTAACTTCATCACATGGCAAGGCTATGGTCACATCCACACCCCGGTTTCTCTTCTCACCATTCCACCAAGTGAGCGCCCGTTTCTGAAAGACGCTGGTGGCATAGCGAACCCGGAGATGGTCAAGGCAATCACTGTTGAGAAAAGTGTTTTCAATGCTTTCAAACCATTGAAGGAGGCCCGTAGCCCCTTCGGTACCATAGAACTTAACGGGGTTGCATGAGTTAAAGTGTTTGAAAGTGCATTGGGGTGGGTTGGCACCACCACCACCATTAGTTCCATGGGTACCACTAATGGCTCCATTAGCTTGGGTGAGTTGAGTTACAAGTTGTGCAAGGATAGCAGCAATGTCGGTGTTGTTGTTGGTCACGGTAGCACGACAGGGAGTCATTCTACAGATTTGCACAAGATAAGAAAAGACGTAAGAACTTATGAAAGTTGATTGAATTTAAAGGGAACAAAAAAAAATTAGATGAAGTAGTAAATCATAGTTTGGATTGTACTCGAATAGTGACATAATCACTTGAATACTATGACACATTAAGGTTAATTAAGCTCATATAACTTTCAAGGAGACATGCTTTAGCCTATAAGTAAACACTCATTCCGGGAATTCCTAGGAAAGTATACGGATCCCTCGGTTGATTGGGATTTATATGAAATGCTTTCCTAGACAGAAAACCCAGAATACATGTGTCACTCTTCCAGATTGCACATGTCCTCTACTGGTTAACAAAGTTTAAAACCCTAACGAGGTGTAAAAATAAGTTCTATGACGTCCCACATGCTATGATGATGATGATTTTAGAGAAGGATTGAGGCTTAGGGTAAGGGAAAAGGTATTATTATTTTGGATTTAGTGTTTAGATAACTCCTAGCAAGAAACCGGGTCTAGCAAATAATCATGTAGCACATAGCATGTAGCATATCATATAATCATAGAATATGGCAATAATGGGTGTCCTAAGGTTATAGTCTAGGTCAAAGGTGTCTAATAACCTAATTCCCTATAACCAAGGCTTTGATACCAATCTGTCACACCCCAACCGACGGCGGAAACGTCGGCTCTGATACCACTTGTAGGTCCGGGGAGCCTCGTCACGCAGCGGAAATAACACGATCTGTTCTGTGATTTGTGTGAGAACAAAGAGAACGAAGCAGATAAACAAGAACAAAGACAAAAGATAATGAAAGGAAACGTAATCCATAACAAAGAAGTCATCCCGTATTACAGACTACATACCGAAGGAACACACATCTCTCATCTAAGCTCACGGTCCAGGGGTCGGGAGAGCTCGTCCCGACCCGGACATCTCTCAACCTGTTCCAGAGTTCCACCTACAAATGAAGACAAGTCTTCTATTTATAGGGGCAGGAACACTTCCTGCGTACTTGACAACTACGCAAGGCAAAAGCCTTGCGTACTTACTAAGTACGCATGGTTTGGTCATGCGTACTTGACAAGTACGCAAGGCAAAAGCCTTGCGTACTTACTAAGTACGCAGGACCAAACTGGTGTGCGGGCTAAGTACTCAGGAACACCCTCCTACGTACTAGCCACGTACACCGATACATAGAATTTAATCTATAGTTACAAAACATGCTTCTACAAACTCCCTCTTAACTATAGCATCAAATTCTATCTATCTCTAGCACTGATATACATCAGTTTACAAAGAATGTCCTAATAGACTCCCTCTAAACTAATGATATCACGTGTCTTCTGGCGAGACTTGATCTTCTAGCATTCCACTTGAGATCTTCAAATCTTCAAACTTCAGTCTTCAGTTGCCGAGTGATGACAAACCCGACTCCCTCTAACTGTAGCTTTCATTGTAGACCAAACCAAGTGCTTCAGTAAGAACCAACTAACCCAACACAACTCATTATAGTTCATCCTCTCAGCAGTAGCAACCTCCACCTTGACTTAGGACTCTGAGTCTTACAATGTCTTCCTAACCAGGTAACAATAGTAGACTAAGACAACTCCAAATCAGCTGGCATATGATAGAGAGTTTGAGTTTCCAATAATCTGCACCAAACTAATCAGCTCCCATAGGAATTCCAGTAAGATAAACTTAAGTCTTCAACCAGATGTGTCCAACTCTATCCTGTATCTTCACGAGTCAACCAAATTCCCGAAGATGTTCATTTCCAATATCCCCTTTCAGTTTAAGCTCCATCTGACTAGACCAGAAACAAGGGTATGTTTCCTATCCCATCGGCCAATGATAAAAGGTTCCATCTTCAACTAATAATCCAACGAATATCCAGCTTCATCTTGAAGACACATGATAGAATCAAACACGATAAATATAGTTTACACGAGAAATCACGGTTGAGATCCATGTTACGTCAAAGAGGTATATATATAGGAAGTACCAACGGCTTTTCCACCACCTCTTTAATGTCTCATGAATACATCCCCCTCATTTCTCTGTAAACTATGACCAGCTTCATCACCACTTCACTCAAATCATCAAAAAGCACAACTAGCCAACTCCAGGATTTTATTCTTTAATTCCTTTACAAAGATCCAAAACAGAAAATCCTTGGGTTCAAGTTGTTCCAGTATTCATCCCTTATTAAAGAAGTATCTTAGATACTCGTAGCCTACATATTCGGGTTTGAATACCTAAACAAGATGATTCTTTTTCCAAAAGAGCCAAAGCAGCCACATCTTCACAAATAGAACGAGACCTTTAGCCGATGACGACCCAATTGCTCCCATTAGTTCAGCATTCATACCCTATTAAATAAGTATCCCGGATACTCGTAGCCTACATTTTCAGGTATGGACCCTTAAACAATGTATGACAAGTGGTATCATCCAACAAAAATCTCGTTCATGTTTCGCCAAGCCACATCGTATACAAATTCTGGTCCGGAAAAACCAAAATTACTATCTTCTCAAAAATGGCCCGAAACACGCGTACAAATGATCACACAAAATTTTGGACAAGGAAGGTTTTCCCACCAAAAAACTCTTTTTTTTTTGAATCTCAGATGGTAGTTCATGCGTACTTAGTAAATACGCACATAAAGGGTGCTCATGCGTATTTAGTAAATACGCAAAGCCAAGTGCTCATGCGTATTTGATAAGTTCGCAAAATGCCCGTGCGTACATGCTAAGTACGCAGAGGAAATACTCATGCGTAGTTAACAAGTACGCAGGACAACTTCTCTTGCGTACTTAGTAAGTACGCAGGGCAAAACACATGCGTACTTAGTAAGTACGCAGAAAAGTGAATTTGCGTACTTATAAAAAAGTAACAGCGTTTTTGACGGATTTTGAGGAAAATGCTCGAAAAGTGATGGATCTGAGAAATTAATGCTTCCAAAAGCTTCGAAAACATCATCTAACAAACCCTTAGCCTTCCAAACACCAAATGGAGTGATAACAAACTCGGATTTGAGGATTTTTGCAAGAAAAAGTAGCGAACTTTTATTTTTCAGATCTGCTCGAAAACCCTAAAACCCGAAACTGGAACACAAATCAGCGAACACCGAGGCTCTGATACCACTTGTAAGTCCCGGGAGCCTCGTCGCGCAGCGGAAATAACACGATCTGTTCTGTGATTTGTGTGGGAACAAAGAGAACGAAGCAGATAAACAAGAACAAAGACAAAAGATAATGAAACGAAACGTAATCCATAACAAAGAATTCATCCCGTATTACAGGCTACATACTGAAGGAACACACATCTCTCATCTAAGCTCACGGTCCAGGGGTCGGGAGAGCTCGTCCCGACCCGGACATCTCTCAACCTGTTCCAGAGTTCCACCGAAAAATGAAGACAAGTCTTCTATTTATAGGGGCAGGAACACTTCCTGCGTACTTGACAAGTACTCAAGGCTCGCATGGTTTGGTCATGCGTACTTGACCAGTACGCAAGGCAAAAGCCTTGCGTACTTACTAAGTACGCAAGAACAAACTGGTGCGCGGGCTAAGTACTCAGGAACACCCTCCTACGTACTAGCCACGTACACTGATACATAGAATTTAATCTATAGTTACAAAACATGCTTTTACAAACTCCCTCTTAACTATAGCATCAAATTCTATCTATCTCTAGCACTGATATACAACAGTTTACAAAGAATGTCCTAACATAGTTTACACGAGAAATCACGGTTGAGATCCATGTTACGTCAAAGAGGTATATATATAGGAAGTACCAACGGCTTTTCCACCACCTCTTTAATGTCTCATGAATACATCCCCCTCATTTCTCTGTAAACTATGACCAGCTTCATCACCACTTCACTCAAATCATCAAAAAGCACAACTAGCCAACTCCAGGATTTTATTCTTTAATTCCTTTGCAAAGATCCAAAACAGCAAATCTTTGGGTTCAAGTTGTTCCAGTATTCATCCCCTATTAAAGAAGTATCTTAGATACTCGTAGCCTACATATTCGGGTTTGAATACCTAAACAAGATGATTCTTTTTCCAAAAGACCCAAAGCAGCCACATCTTCACAAATAGAACGAGACCTTTAGCCGATGACGACCCAATTGCTCCCATTAGTTCAGCATTCATACCCTATTAAATAAGTATCCCGGATACTCGTAGCCTACATTTTCAGGTATGGACCCTTAAACAATGTATGACAAGTGGTATCATCCAACAAAAATCTCGTTCATGTTTCGTCAAGCCACATCGTATACAAATTCTGGTCCGGAAAAACCAAAATTACTATCTTCTCAAAAATGGCCCGAAACACGCGTACAAATGATCACACAAAATTTTGGACAAGGAAGGTTTTCCCGCCAAAAAACTCTTTTTTTTTTTTTTTTTTTTGAATCACAGATGGTAGTCCATGCGTACTTAGTAAATACGCACATAAAGGGTGCTCATGCATATTTAGTAAATACGCAAAGCCAAGTGCTCATGCGTATTTGATAAGTTCGCAAAATGCCCGTGCGTACATGCTAAGTACGCAGAGGAAATACTCATGCGTAGTTAACAAGTACGCAGGACAACTTCTCTTGCGTACTTAGTAAGTACGCAGGGCAAAATCCATGCGTACTTAGTAAGTACGCAGAAAAGTGAATTTGCGTACTTATCAAAAAGTAACAGCGTTTTTGACGGATTTTGAGGAAAATGCTCGAAAAGTGATGGATCTGAGAAATTAATGCTTCCAAAAGCTTCGAAAACTTCATCTAACAAACCCTTAGCCTTCCAAACACCAAATGGAGTGATAACAAACTCGGATTTGAGGATTTTTACAAGAAAAAGTAGCGAACTTTTATTTTTCAGATCTGCTCGAAAACCCTAAAACCCGAAACTGGAACACAAATCAGCGAACACCGAGGCTCTGATACCACTTGTAGGTCCCGGGAGCCTCGTCGCGCAGCGGAAATAACACGATCTGTTCTGTGATTTGTGTGGGAACAAAGAGAACGAAGCAGATAAACAAGAACAAAGACAAAAGATAATGAAACGAAACGTAATCCATAACAAAGAATTCATCCCGTATTACAGGCTACATACCGAAGGAACACACATCTCTCATCTAAGCTCACGGTCCAGGGGTCGGGAGAGCTCGTCCCGACCCGGACATCTCTCAACCTGTTCCAGAGTTCCACCGACAAATGAAGACAAGTCTTCTATTTATAGGGGCAGGAACACTTCCTGCGTACTTGACAAGTACTCAAGGCTCGCATGGTTTGGTCATGCGTACTTGACCAGTACGCAAGGCAAAAGCCTTGCGTACTTACTAAGTACCCAGGAACAAACTGGTGCGCGGGCTAAGTACTCAGGAACACCCTCCTACGTACTAGCCACGTATACCGATACATAGAATTTAATCTATAGTTACAAAACATGCTTTTACAAACTCCCTCTTAACTATAGCATCAAATTCTATCTATCTCTAGCACTGATATACATCAATTTACAAAGAATGTCCTAACATAGTTTACACGAGAAATCACGGTTGAGATCCATGTTACGTCAAAGAGGTATATATATAGGAAGTACCAACGGCTTTTCCACCACCTCTTTAATGTCTCATGAATACATCCCTCTCATTTCTCTGTAAACTATGACCAGCTTCATCACCACTTCACTCAAATCATCAAAAAGCACAACTAGCCAACTCCAGGATTTTATTCTTTAATTCCTTTGCAAAGATCTAAAACAGCAAATCCTTGGGTTCAAGTTGTTCCAATATTCATCCCCTATTAAAGAAGTATCTTAGATACTCGTAGCCTACATATTCGGGTTAGAATACCTAAACAAGATGATTCTTTTTCCAAAAGACCCAAAGCAGCCACATCTTCACAAATAGAACGAGAACTTTAGTCGATGACGACCCAATTGCTCCCATTAGTTCAACATTCATACCCTGTTAAATAAGTATCCCGGATACTCGTAGCCTACATTTTCAGGTATGGACCCTTAAACAATGTATGACAAGTGGTATCATCTAACAAAAATCTCCTTCGTGTTTCGTCAAGCCACATCGTATACAAATTCTGGTCCGAAAAAACCAAAATTACTATCTTCTCAAAAATGGCCCGAAACACGCGTACAAATGATCACACAAAATTTTGGACAAGGAAGGTTTTCCCGCCAAAAAACTCTTTTTTTTTTTGAATCCCAGATGGTAGTTCATGCGTACTTAGTAAATACGCACATAAAGCGTGCTCATGCGTATTTAGTAAATACGCAAAGCCAAGTGCACATGCGTATTTGATAAGTTCGCAAAATGCCCGTGCGTACATGCTAAGTACGCAGAGGAAATACTCATGCGTAGTTAACAAGTACGCAGGACAACTTCTCTTGCATACTTAGTAAGTACGCAGGGCAAAACCCATGCGTACTTAGTAAGTACGCAGAAAAGTGAATTTGCGTACTTATCAAAAAGTAACAGCGTTCTTGACGGATTTTGAGGAAAATGCTCGAAAAGTGATGGATCTGAGAAATTAATGCTTCCAAAAGCTTCGAAAACATCATCTAACAAACCCTTAGCCTTCCAAACACCAAATGGAGTGATAAAAAACTCGGATTTGAGGATTTTTGCAAGAAAAAGTAGTGAACTTTTATTTTTCAGATCTGCTCGAAAACCCTAAAACCCGAAACTGGAACACAAATCAGCGAACTTGTAGGTCCCAGGAGCCTCGTCACGCAGCGGAAATAACACGATCTGTTCTGTGATTTGTGTGGGAACAAAGAGAACGAAGCAGATAAACAAGAACGAAGACAAAAGATAATGAAACGAAACGTAATCCATAACAAAGAAGTCATCCCGTATTACAGACTACATACCGAAGGAACACACATCTCTCATCTAAGCTCACGGTCCAGGGGTCGGGAGAGCTCGTCCCGACCCGGACATCTCTCAACCTGTTCCAGAGTTCCACCGACAAATGAAGACAAGTCTTCTATTTATAGGGGCAGGAACAGTTCCTGCGTACTTGACAAGTACGCAAGGCAAAAGCCTTGCGTACTTACTAAGTACGCAGGACCAAACTGGTGCGCGGGCTAAGTACTCAGGAACACCCTCCTACGTACTAGCCACGTACACCGATACATATAATTTAATCTATAGTTACAAAACATGCTTCTACAAACTCCCTCTTAACTATAGCATCAAATTCTATCTATCTCTAGCACTGATATACATCAGTTTACAAAGAATGTCCTAACAGACTCCCTCTAAACTAATGACATCACGTGTCTTCTGGCGAGACTTGATCTTCTGGCATTCCACTTGAGATCTTCAAATCTTCAAACTTCAGTCTTCAGTTGCCGAGTGATGACAAACCCGACTCCCTCTAACTGTAGCTTTCATTGTAGACCAAACCAAGTGCTTCAATAAGAACCAACTAACCTAACACAACTCATTATAGTTCATCCTCTCAGCAGTAGCAACCTCCACCCTGACTTAGGACTCTGAGTCTTACAATGTCTTCCTAACCAGGTAACAATAGTAGACTAAGACAACTCCAAATCAGCTGGCATATGATAGAGAGTTTGAGTTTCCAATAACCTGCCTCAAACTAATCAGCTCCCATAGGAATTCTAGTAAGCTAAACTTAAGTCTTCAACCAGATGTGTCCAACTCTATCCTGTATCTTCACGAGTCAACCAAATTCCCGAAGATGTTCATTTCCAATATCCCCTTTCAATTTAAGCTCCATCTGACTAGACCAGAAACAAGGGTATGTTTCCTATCCCATCGGCCAATGATAAAAGGTTCCATCTTCAACTAATAATCCAACGAATATCCAACTTCATCTTGAAGACACATGATAGAATCAAACACGATAAATATAGTTTACACGAGAAATCACGGTTGAGATCCATGTTACGTCAAAGAGGTATATATATAGGAAGTACCAACGGCTTTTCCACCACCTCTTTAATGTCTCATGAATACATCCCCCTCATTTCTCTGAAAACTATGACCAGCTTCATCACCACTTCACTCAAATCATCAAAAAGCACAACTAGCCAACTCCAGGATTTTATTCTTTAATTCCTTTGCAAAGATCCAAAACAGCAAATCCTTGGGTTCAAGTTGTTCCCGTATTCATCCCCTATTAAAGAAGTATCTTAGATACTCGTAGCCTACATATTCAGGTTTGAATACCTAAACAAGATGATTCTTTTTCCAAAAGACCTAAAGCAGCCACATCTTCACAAATAGAACGAGACCTTTAGCCGATGACGACCCAATTGCTCCCATTAGTTCAGCATTCATACCCTATTAAATAAGTATCCCGAATACTCGTAGCCTACATTTTCAGGTATGGACCCTTAAACAATGTATGACAAGTGGTATCATCCAACAAAAATCTCGTTCGTGTTTCGCCAAGCCATATCGTATACAAATTCTGGTCCGGAAAAACCAAAATTACTATCTTCTCAAAAATGGCCCGAAACACGCGTACAAATGATCACACAAAATTTTGGACCAGGATGGTTTTCCCGCCAAAAAACTCTTTTTTTTTAATCCCAGATGGTAGTTCATGCGTACTTAGTAAATACGCACATAAAGCGTGCTCATGCGTATTTAGTAAATACGCAAAGCCAAGTGCTCATGCGTATTTGATAAGTTCGCAAAATGCCCGTGCGTACATGCTAAGTACGCAGAGGAAATACTCATGCGTAGTTAAGAAGTACGCAGGACAACTTCTCCTGCGTACTTAGTAAGTACGCAGGACAAAACCCATGCGTACTTAGTAAGTACGCAGAAAAGTGAATTTGTGTACTTATCAAAAAGTAACAGCGTTCTTGACGGATTTTGAGGAAAATGCTCGAAAAATGATGGATCTGAGAAATTAATGCTTCCAAAAGCTTCGAAAACATCATCTAACAAACCCTTAGCCTTCCAAACACCAAATGGAGTGATAACAAACTCGGATTTGAGGATTTTTGCAAGAAAAAGTAGCGAACTTTTATTTTTCAGATCTGCTCGAAAACCCTAAAACCCGAAACTGGAACACAAATCCGCGAACACCGAGGCTCTGATACCACTTGTAGGTCCCGGGAGCCTCGTCGCACAGCGGAAATAACATGATCTGTTCTGTGATTTGTGAGGGATCAAAGAGAACGAAGCAGATAAACAAGAACAAAGACAAAAGATAATGAAACGAAACGTAATCCATAACAAAGAAGTCATCCCGTATTACAGGCTACATACCGAAGGAACACACATCTCTCATCTAAGCTCACGGTCCAGGGGTCGGGAGAGCTCGTTCCGACCCGGACATCTCTCAACCTGTTCCAGAGTTCCACCGACAAATGAAGACAAGTCTTCTATTTATAGGGGCAGGAACACTTCCTGCGTACTTGACAAGTACGCAAGGAAAAAGCCTTGCGTACTTACTAAGTACGCAGGAACAAACTGGTGCGCGGGCTAAGTACTCAGGAACACTCTCCTACGTACTAGCCACGTACACCGATACATTAAATTTAATCTATAGTTACAAAACATGCTTCTACAAACTCCCTCTTAACTATAGCATCAAATTCTATCTATCTCTAGCACTGATATACATCAGTTTACAAAGAATGTCCTAACAGACTCCCTCTAAATTAATGACATCACGTGTCTTCTGGCGAGACTTGATCTTCTAGCATTCCACTTGAGATCTTCAAATCTTCAAACTTCAGTCTTCAGTTGCCGAGTGATGACAAACCCGACTCCCTCTAACTGTAGCTTTCATTGTAGACCAAACCAAGTTCTTCAATAAGAACCAACTAACCCAACACAACTCATTATAGTTCATCCTCTCAGCAGTAGCAACCTCCACCTTGACTTAGGACTCTGAGTCTTACAATGTCTTCCTAACCAGGTAACAATAGTAGACTAAGACAACTCCAAATCAGCTGGCATATGATAGAGAGTTTGAGTTTCCAATAACCTGCACCAAACTAATCAGCTCTCATAGGAATTCCAGTAAGATAAACTTAAGTCTTCAACCAGATGTGTCCAACTCTATCCTGTATCTTCACGAGTCAACCAAATTCCCGAAGATGTTCATTTCCAATATCCCCTTTCAGTTTAAGCTCCATCTGACTAGACCAGAAACAAGGGTATGTTTCCTATCCCATCAGCCAATGATAAAAGGTTCCATCTTCAACTAATAATCCAACGAATATCCAGCTTCATCTTGAAGACACATGATAGAATCAAACACGATAAATATAGTTTACACGAGAAATCACGGTTGAGATCCATGTTACGTCAAAGAGGTATATATATAGGAAGTACCAACGGCTTTTCCACCACCTCTTTAATGTCTCATGAATACATCCCCCTCATTTCTCTGTAAACTATGACCAGCTTCATCACCACTTCACTCAAATCATCAAAAAGCACAACTAGCCAACTCCAGGATTTTATTCTTTAATTCCTTTGCAAAGATCCAAATCAGCAAATCCTTGGGTTCAAGTTGTTCCAGTATTCATCCCCTATTAAAGAAGTATCTTAGATACTCGTAGCCTAAATAATCATGTTTGAATACCTAAACAAGATGATTCTTTTTCCAAAAGACCAAAGCAGCCACATCTTCACAAATAGAACGAGACCTTTAGCCGATGACGACCCAATTGCTCCCATTAGTTCAGCATTCATACCCTATTAAAAAAGTATCCCGGATACTCGTAGCCTACATTTTCAGGTATGGACCCTTAAACAATGTATGACAAGTGGTATCATCCAACAAAAATCTCGTTCATGTTTCGCCAAGCCACATCGTATACAAATTCTGGTCCGAAAAAACCAAAATTACTATCTTCTCAAAAATGGCCGGAAACACGCGTATAAATGATCACACAAAATTTTGGACAAGAAAGGTTTTCCCGCCAAAAAACTCTTTTTTTTTTGAATCCCAGATGGTAGTTCATGCGTACTTAGTAAATACGCACATAAAGGGTGCTCATGCGTATTTAGTAAATACGCAAAGCCAAGTGCTCATGCGTATTTGATAAGTTCGCAAAATGCCCGTGCGTACATGCTAAGTACGCAGAGGAAATACTCATGCGTAGTTAACAAGTACGCAGGACAACTTCTCTTGCGTACTTAGTAAGTACGCAGGGCAAAACCCATGCGTACTTAGTAAGAACGCAGAAAAGCTGAATTTGCGTACTTTTAAAAAAGTAACAGCGTTCTTGACGGATTTTGAGGAAAATGCTCGAAAAGTGATGGATCTGAGAAATTAATGCTTCCAAAAGCTTCGAAAACTTCATCTAACAAACCCTTAGCATTCCAAACACCAAATGGAGTGATAACAAACTCGGATTTGAGGATTTTTGCAAGAAAAAGTAGCGAACTTTTATTTTTCAGATTTGCTCGAAAACCCTAAAACCCGAAACTGGAACACAAATCAGCGAACTTGTAGGTCCGGGAGCCTCGTCGCGCAGCGGAAATATCATGATCTGTTCTGTGATTTGTGTGGGAACAAAGAGAACGAAGCAGATAAACAAGAACAAAGACAAAAGATAATGAAACTAAACGTAATCCATAACAAAGAAGTCATCCCGTATTACAGACTACATACCGAAGGAACACACATCTCTCATCTATGCTCACGGTCCAGAGGTCGGGAGAGCTCGTCCCGACCCGGACATCTCTCAACCTGTTCCAGAGTTCCACCGACAAATGAAGTCAAGTCTTCTATTTATAGGGGAAGGAACACTTCCTGCGTACTTGACAAGTACGCAAGGCAAAAGCCTTGCGTACTTACTAAGTACGCATGGTTTGGTCATGCGTACTTGACAAGTACGCAAGGCAAAAGCCTTGCGTACTTACTAAGTACGCATGACCAAACTGGTGTGCGGGCTAAGTACTCAGGAACACCCTCCTACGTACTAGCCACGTACACCGATACATAGAATTTAATCTAAAGTTACAAAACATGCTTCTACACATGTAGACTGTTCATAAGCTCATGGTTTACTAAAGTTGTGATAATTAAACAATAACTTTAGTTTCATAGCTCAAGTAATCAAGTACAACTCTTACAAGAATAAAAATACATGAATAACTTTGTTAAATTTAAAACTAGGTCCTCAATCCTAAGTGAAGCGACTTGAAATCTTAACTGAAACACTGTACCTGAAACATGATAAAATGAGAGGGTCAACTATAAATAGTTGGTGAGCATACATAGGTTTTGACACCACAAGTAAAGTTCAAAGGTTTTGTGTACAATTCATATGATGCATGGTTTATAAAGCATTTATGGAGAATCTAAGTTAAGCTAGATGCACAAATGAAACTTTGTAATTGAAGGGCATAACAACACATGTTATCCTAATGTAGGGCATAACAACACATGTTATCCTGATGTAAATGTAGGGTATAACAACACATGTTATCCTAATGTAGGGCATAACAACACATGTTATCCTAATGTAGGGCCTAACAACACATGTTAGCCTGACTTAATGTATTTGTGTTTGCACGTGTATACCATGTATATGTAGCCTTAGCAATTAGCATTCAAGCATAAAGCACAAATAAACGCATATGATCATATAGTAGAATTGTACGTGTGTAATTGCAGTTAGTATTTGAATGTAATCATGTTTCACCCCAAATATGTAAATAAGAAAAAAAGGGGCTATGTAAACTCACCTTGAATCAATTGTGTAGATAACGCGAGCAATAGGTCTCACCAGTGATTTTGCAAATCACAGAGTTAACCTAGAGTGATTGTATGAATTTGAATTAATAATATGCATGAAGTCTAAGGTATGGTCTAGGGTTTCAACGGGTTTGAGTGTAGGGATTTGGACAAAGGGTTGATGTTATTCCATATAAAGGATGTGTGTAAGCTTGTACTTGTATTTGATTAGGAATTTAATATAAAATGCAAGTTCTAAGTATATGTGATTTTAATATTAAAATAACAATTGACTTAGGGTTTTATTTAAATAATTACATAAATTATTTAAACCCTAAATGAATTATTAATGTAAGATAATAATTTAATTTAAATAACTAACTTCTTTTTATTTATTTAATTGTTAAAAAGAAATGGTATGTTCTTAAAAATATAAAAGTGTAAATATATGTGTATTAATATACATTTAGAAAGGTTATACTCATTTAAATACATTTTAAAATCCTAATTATGTAACATGATTTATTGTAAAAAAATGTTTCATGAAATCTTTACGTCAAGGAGAAGTGCATTTTATAAAATCTTAACGAAGTTTTATAAAATGGGTATTTGGTTTTGTAATTTAGTAGTTTAAAATAAACTTTTAAATTGTTTTTATATTGGAAAATGGGGTTTTAAACCATTTAAAGTGTAAAAATAGGTGATTTATGTTTAAAATTGTAAATTACTGTATTTTTCAGTTCCAAATGGTATAGGTTTTATAAAATAATTTTTTTAAGTGTTGATGCACTTTCCTGTGACAACACTCTGGATAGAGTCTTAGTTTGTATTTCTAATGTCTGTAATTTGTCTTTGTATGTAAGAGTCATTATGTAATAGTTTATCGAGTTGTATTTACTTTTACATAATGTTTGTTGTTTTTCTGTTAAGTGTTTTGCGCACTTACAAGTGCGCAGGAGAAAGCTCCTGCGTACTTAGCAAGTACGCAAGAACACCTCTGCGTACTTGTTAAGTACGCAAGAGCAATTGGTCCTGCGCACTTGCTAAGTGCGCAGGCATCAGGTCAGTATAAATAGGATAGGTTCACAGAAGCTAAGTACGCAGAACCATTTGTTCAGACAAACTCAGTTTTGCTAAGTACGCAGCTTGTATTCTCTCTGTAACCGTCGAGTGTTTATAATATAAAGAACGTTTATTGTGACTCTCGTGTTTTGGTTTACTTTGTTTAGTAAGACTCTCCACCTAGTCACGGGTATTCCGCAACCCGGTTTGACTAGTAGACCACTTGCATGTGACGATCCGACACACACGAAGGGACCTACAAGTGGTATCAGAGCATTGCTCTTGAATTCGAGTGTTGTAAGTGAGTTTGGAGACGTTTTACTGAGTTTTACAAGCAAAAAGAGGTATTTTTGTTGATTTTTGTTATAAAAAAGGGGTAGCTCTTGAGCACTTTTTTAGAAGCAAAAATCTCTCAAAAACCGATTTTTGTTGTGTATTTGTGTGGTTTGAGCATCAAAGGTTGGTTAGAAACTTGTTTCTGATCCTTTGGCTCGATTGCATTGATCATCAGCCTTTTTTTCACCATCTCCGGCGAGTTTCAGGTGACCGGAAAAGTTTGGTGAGAGTTGCTGAAAAGGTGTCCTGCGTACTTACCATTTTTGGTAAAAAGGACAGTTTTCTGCGTACTTACTAACTACGCAAGAGTTATCTCCTGCGTACTTACAGGTGCGCAAGACTGAACTTGTGCGAACTTAAGCTATATCCTGCGTACTTAATATTTCCTCCTGCGTACTTACAAGTACGCAAGAGCAAATCTTAACTACGCAAGACCATTTCTTAAGTGCGCAACAGTGTCTGATTATTCTGATTTTTGACCAAGTAATTCACTATGTCAAACCTTCAGAATCTTGGAAACATGTTAAACTATGATAATGAGATCGGTACACCTCAGAAACCGCCTAAACTATTAAATGTAAACGATTATTCCAATTGGAAGGCGCGTTTTGAGCACTACATTTCATACACCGACTCATCATTATGGATACCAATCCTTGAGGGATATAAGCATCCCACACACATCTATCTTGATGAAGAGGTGCCAAAGCCTATCTCTAAGCTTGATGAAGAACAAAAGAAAGCTTATGATCGGGAAAAGAAGGCTCTTGGCTCAATCAATATGTCATTAACTCGGGAATTGTTTCACAGCTTCCGAGGCTATGACACCTCCAAGGATCTTTGTAAAGCACTTCAGAAAAGATTTGAGGGGAACATTGACATTAAGAAGAGTAAGCGGGATCTTCTCCGGAAGCAGTATGAATGCTTCAATTTCATGGAAAATGAATCGTTAGATGATCTCATCTCTAGATTCTATCATTTACAAACGGAGTTGAAAGCTTTTGAACTGAAATATCCCGATGAAGAACTGGTGGAAAAATTTCTTGATGCTTTGCCACCAAAGTTTGAGATGTATACAACCCTGATGAGGGAAAATCCTAAATTCTATGAGTTAACAGTAGATGAGGCTATTGGTAAGATTCAAGCTCATAACATGAATCTTATGAAGAAGGAGAGCTCGGGAAGACCTCAGATACAGGACCCTTCCATGTATCATGGGACGACTTCCACTTCAAAATCATCGGGCTCTGGAATTGCCCTCTTTACTGGACACTCCAATGAAGAAGACCACTCAAATGGGTGTGGTGGTCATGCTTGTTATGCATCCGGATCAGGGTTGGGAACTAATCATCAACACACCTCAAGAAATCCTCCAGCTACGTCTTCAGCTAACCATTCTGCAATAGTCAAAATAACTGAAGATCATGTAGCATTGTTTTCATCATGTATGCTTGCGTATGAGAATTTCATAGGCGGCAAGCTAACGGATCCTGAAACTATTGAAGAAGACTTTAACCAAGTGGATCCTGATGATATTGAGGACATGGATATTCAATGGAATATGGCCATGCTTTTGAGGAGGGCCAAGCGTTTCCTGAACAGAACAGGAAGAAAGTTCATTGGTGGACATTCTAATGCCAAGGTTGGATTTG
Source organism: Smallanthus sonchifolius (assembly GCA_023525975.1). Taxonomy (NCBI): domain Eukaryota; kingdom Viridiplantae; phylum Streptophyta; class Magnoliopsida; order Asterales; family Asteraceae; genus Smallanthus; species Smallanthus sonchifolius. Next base: position 51,367,504 of record CM042034.1, read on the forward strand.
CTAAATCCAAGGCCAAATGTTACAAGTGTCTGAACTATGGACACTTTGCTCGTGAGTGTCAAAAAGACCGAGCACCGGCCTCTGGTTTCACCAGAACTAGCCAGGGAAACAGCCACGGCCACAACAACACTAGCCACCACAATCAACACCAAGGTGGTTCGTCAAATGCACTGGTAGCTCAGCATGACGAAAACTTTGATTGGGGTGTTCATCTAGAGGACGCCATCATTGCTCAAACACAGGTTGGTCTCATGGCTGAGATCATGGAGCTGATGGAGGCTGAGAGAAAAGAAGCTGAGGAGAAGGAAGCTTCTGTAGCTGTTGAAAAGGAGTCTACCACTGCCGTTGCTCTCATGGCCATTGGAGAAGCACAGAGTTCATCTTCTGAGGTAGATTCTAACCCTTTCTTTGTTATTTCTTGTTCTAAATGTCTAGAGCTAAAGCATGAAATTTCTAAGCTCCAAGACAAAATCGAACCCCTAACTATGGCAGCTCATAATTACAAAGCAAACGAAAAACGTTTTAAAGAATCTGTTGAAACATTAAAAAAGGAAAAATGTGAATATTCTTTACAAATAAGTGAGCAACAAGTTCACTTGGATATTGCGTATAGGGGGTTAGAAAAACGGAACAATGAAATCAACAAACTGCAAAATGAGATCCTGCAGTTAAAATGTACAAATGAGAAGTTGAAAAACTCTCGCTTTGTGGTGGAGCACTACGAATCAGTAGTGAGGAAAATGAAGGGTATAGGTCTTGGTACCAATGTCATTCCTCCACCAATAAGTGGGAAGTTTGTCAATAGCTTGATAGACATTGATCTCACTTGTCTAGATGAGTCCTCTGATAAGGATGATTCCCCTAAAAAGGATGATACCTCAAGTAAGGCTAACTCCACATCTAGTGAGGAGTATGTTACTGCCTCTGAAGATGGGTCGGTTGACACTTGCCCTGAAGGAGTAGTCTCTGAGGAGTTGCTGACTGAACAGAAAGTCCACAAAAACATTATCACTAATGGTGATAACTGCATTTTAACTGAACCTGATATCATTGAAACAAATGATAAACTTAAGGTAATGCTTTACGGGGGTTATAAAAATATTAACCAAGTTAAGAAAGAGGCTTTTTCAGCTCATTATGGGCTTGGTTACAAAGAGAACTTGCAAAAGTATTATACCCCCAAAAACCAAACTGAAAAGGGTCAGACTTCTGTTCATAAACCAACTCCTCCTGCTCATAATGGAGAGTTATCTAAGGCCAGATCTAAAGAGCCTTACAAGAGAACTTATGTAGACAAGAGGAACTGTTTTCACTGTGGCTTGGTTGGTCACATTGTTGTGAACTGTCCTTCTAAGAACCAAGGGAAACGACATGTTGTCTCACAGCCTGCTGTTATCCCCAGGTCGCCACCAGTGAAACCATCTCCCAAAAGTCCAAAGCAGAATGTGGTGAAACCACCAGTACAACCTATGGTAAAACCTAAGATTAAATCTGAGGCTAAACCATCTGTTGCAAGAAAGGTAAAGCAACCTGCTGTACCTCGTGTGTCTACATCTGGTAGTACACGCACTGGTGAGAAATCTGTGGCTAGACTCTCTAAGCCACAAAGAAGAAGAAGGAATAAGAGGTTGAGAAAGCTGGAACAGCTGACTAAGACTCAATCAAGTGAAGCTTCCACAAGTTCACCGGCTGTGGTTGAGCCAAAGTCTACTGTTCTGGTTAAAAATCAAAAGAGATCCTGGAACAAGAAAGTTAAAGGTTCTCAATCTCCTGTTCCAAATTCATCCAAAGATTCACCAATTTTGGACAGTCATCATGACTGTGAGTTGAAAGAAGTAGTTTATTTTGAGAAGGATGGACGACCCAAGACCACAATGGCTTGGGTCTCCAAATCTAACTAATTCTTTTGTTACTCGTGCAGGGACGTCCGAAGGGTACTATCTCTAACCGTTGGTATGTAGATAGTGGATGCTCCCGGCACATGACAGGAAACATGGCCTTGCTTCAAGACGTTAAACCATTCAGAGGAGGCTATGTGGTCTTTACCGGAGAAAAAGGCGGCAGTATCACGTGTCAAGGCGTGGTTTCAAACGGTTGTGTCAGCTTTGACAATGTCAACTTCTGCGAGCAGCTGAAGCATAACCTGTTGAGTGTCTCCCAAATGTGTGACAAGGAGTACTCGGTGATGTTTGACAAGTCAGAATGTCTGATTCTCAAACCCGGTTTTGAGGTTCCCGAAGACTGGATTCTGATGAGAGCACCAAGATCAAACGACACTTATCAGATCGATATGAGCGTGGCAAAAACCACCTCATCAGTTGCTACTTGTTTGCTTACAAAAGCTACAGAACTTGACTCCATCTTGTGGCATAGGAAACTCGGACATATTTCTTATCGTAAAATGAATCATCTTGTCCGAAATGGTTTGGTACCCGGGGTTCCTAAGTTGAGGTTTACCGTTGCAGATGAATGTATGTCGTGTAAAAAGGGCAAACAACAACGGAAGTCTCACAAGCCCAAGCTCCAAAACTCTATCGATACCCCTTTGGAGCTACTACACATGGATCTGTTTGGCCCCATAAGTATCAGGAGTATTGGAGGTAAGTCATTCTGTCTAGTTGTAACTGATGATTTCTCACGTTTTTCTTGGGTGCATTTTTTAGGTACAAAAGCCGAGACTGCTGATATTCTTTAATACCTGATCCAGAGCTTGGAATCTCTTTGCAAGCTGAAAGTTAGAAGAATAAGAAGTGACAACGCAACTGAGTTCAAGAATAGTTTGATGGAATTTTTCTGTCTCAAGAAAGGGATACGTCATGAATTCAGCGCGCCGTACACACCTCAGCAGAATGGAGTTGCTGAACGGAAGAACAGAACACTAATCGAGACTGCAAGGACTATGCTGTCTGATGCAAAGCTTCCTGTCACTTTCTGGGCAGAAGTAGTTAATACAGCTTGTCACATCTTAAACAGGGTTCTGGTTGTGAAAAGGCACAACAAGACATGTTATGAGTTGATCAACAATCGACTTCCCAATCTTGATTACCTAGTTCCTTTTGGTAGTCCTTGTTCCTTGTTGCTACAGTATAAAGACCGTCAGTCTAAATTTCATGCGAAAGCGGTGGAAGGCATATTCTTAGGATATGTTGCCAATTCGCCCTGCAAGAGAGTGTACAACATAGGAACTCGTACTGTCGAGGAATGGCTTGAAGTGGACTGTAGTAAACACAGCACTCCACCAGAACCAAAAGGTCCAGCTTGGGGTTTTGATTATGATGCGCTATTCAAGTCTTTCAATCTTCCTGATTTATCTGCAGAAGACACCGCAAATGTCTATGATTTATTGCGTGACGACAATGACTCCAGTTTTACTACTCGTGCTACTGTACCAATTATAACTCCTAGATCCAATGCTGCATCTGCATCTGGAACTCATGACAGTGATAACAGCGAAGGTGTTCATATTGTTGGAGATGACGCTCAAGCCAATCCTAACACAACTGTAGGAAATGAAGCTCCAGCTGATCCAATAAACATTGAATCTTCTTCCTTTGGATCACCGGAAATGGGGGAGTTAAGCACGAATCTAGATCCAGAAATTCAAGAACCAATTGTACCGGAGACGAGGGTGCATAGGAATCATCCAATCAACAACATTATTGGTGATCCTTATGCCGGTGTTCAGACTCGTCATAGAACCATCACTGAGAACACCAGTCTTTACACAGAGATATTCGACACTGGTGTCATGGAAACATGTCTGCATGCTGCATTTGTGTCCCAGTTAGAGCCGAAGAATGTGAAGGAGGCTCTCACTGACAACTGCTGGATTGAGGCGATGCAAGATGAACTGTCTCAATTCCAAAAGTTGCACGTGTGGGATTTAGTTGACTTGCCAAAAGGCTTTCAGCCAATTGGTACCAGATGGGTGTTCAAATGCAAGACGGACGATCGTCATGTTGTTGTGAAGTACAAAGCAAGATTGGTTGTTCAGGGTTTTTATCAACAAGAGGGCTTGGATTACAATGAGGTATATGCCCCAGTTGCTAGAATTGAGGCCATTCGACTGTTCTTGGCTTATGCCACATATGTCGGCTTCAAGGTCTATCAACTTGATGTGAAGAGTGCTTTCCTTTATGGTAAGGTGCATGAAGAAGTCTATGTCACTCAACCTCCCGGTTTTGCAGATCCGCATAATATCAATAAAGTGTACAAACTCGACAAAGCACTTTATGGTCTTCATCAAGCACCGCGGGCATGGTATGAGACATTATCTAAGCATTTACTGTCTAATGGTTTTGACCGTGGACAGATTGACTCGACTCTCTTCATACGGAAAGCAGGAGGTGACATTCTTCTTGTGCAAGTATATGTCGACGACATTATCTTTGGGTCGACCAATGAAGGGATGTGTAGGGAATTCGAGAAGGTGATGAAGTCCAAGTTTGAAATGAGCAATATGGGTGAACTGTCATTCTTTCTAGGTCTGCAAGTCAGTCAAAGAGAGAATGGTATTTATCTACATCAAACTAAGTACGTGCAGGACATCTTGTCAAAATACAAGATGAGTGATAGCACTACTTATGGCACACCAATCCCAGTCAATCATGGTTTGCATCCCGACAGAGATGGAAAGGATGTGGACAGCAGGTTGTACCGTGGGATGATCGGATCACTTATGTATCTCACAGCTTCAAGACCCGATATAATGTTTGCTGTATGTTTGTGCTCAAGGTTTCAGTCTCAACCGAAGGAGTCACATATGATAGCTGTGAAGAGAATTTTCAGATATCTGAAAGGGAAACCCCGATTAGGTCTTTGGTACTCTAAGCAGCAGTCATTCGACTTCAAAGCCTACACTGATTCAGATTATGGCGGTTGTAACCTTGACAGAAAGTCAACTTCTGGTGGATGTCAATTCTCAGGAGACAGGCTGGTCTCCTGGCAGTGCAAGAAGCAGTCAACGGTTTCTGTCTCAACTTGTGAAGCAGAATACATTGCTGCAGCGAGCGGTTATTCTCAGATACTGTGGATTCAGCAGCAATTGAGAGACTACGGCTTAAACTTCACTGGAACTCCTCTATTCATTGACAATAATGCCACCATGTCCATCAGAAATAACCCGGTGAAACATTCCAAAACTAAACATATAGAGATTCGCCATCATTTCATCCGTGACTATGCTGAAAAGCATTTAATTGAACTTGTAAAGGTTCACACTGATGACAATCTTGCTGACCTTTTCACAAAGGCATTTGATCGATCCCGTTTTGAGCATCTTGTCAATTTGATAGGAATGTTCAATCCTGAGTGAAAACTAAGTTTTCTTAACTCAATTCAATTCATGGAAGTTAAATTTTTTATTCCTTTAAATTTTCTGTATAGTTCTTTTAGTTTTAAAATATTTTACAAAAATAAAAAACAAAATAGAAAATGGAGAAAATTTCAAAGTTAACTTGAGAAAAGAGGAAATGATACTACATCAGAAATGATCTAAACTTCATAGACTGCTCATATGGGAAATGATTGCGTCATGCTTACTTATCTGTTTCAAATTATTATGTTTTTAATCTGTTTATTTACAAGTAATTTGAATTGCCAGTAGGCTGTATGCGTCTTTGAATCACTAGTAGTGTGGAAACTAAATCTAAATTACAACTGTGATTTGAACCCATGTTTGCAAGCGTGTGTGAGTAAAAGATTCGAAAAGATCACTATCAGATAAAGGATGTTAGATTTTGACAATAATTTTCTTTTGAGATCAGTTTCGGGTTATGTTGTTAGCACAATTAATGTGGTTCATCTCACTGCCCATACTCACAAGTATGCAAGGAGAGATTGAATCAAGACATGTCTCTACATTAACCGTTGAGCATGTATACACCCTTGAATCATTCCTAGTTCATTGAAATCAAATCCAGATAAAAGTTGGATCCCCTTACCCTATAGTCAAACACCATGTTCATTATCCCGAATCATCATACCGATATTCAAAGAAGAAGATCACATGAAACCAAGACAAACGAATCAATCGATTCTGAATCTTATGATTCCTGATAATCCTTATGGATTCTGCTTGATTTTTCTGTGCTAATTGATGTAACTTCATTCTGAAAATTAAGAAAATAATTGAAAATAATCTTAGATGCCTTGAAGATAGTGCAAAATATCATAGCATCTCAGTGGGGTACACATTGTATATCTTATAATTAATACCTTAATACACAAGAACATGATACAAAGATGCGTATAGTTTCAAATCTTATAATATTGTCAACTTGAATTACTTGTTTATGTGCTTATTACGTATGAATAAAAGGTAATACATGACATGATCCCATATTCTTTGATGTTTATTTTGTATCGTTTTTGCTAAAAGATAGCGTGATATGATCCTTTTCTCGTGTCTTTGATCAAAAATAGCTTGTGTAAATGATTGTATATATCTATCTTGAAAAGAACAAAAAGATTTTAAGTTTTTAAGTTTATGCATTGTTCAAGTTTAATCAGAAAAAGCTAAAAATATTTTGTGTTTAACCTTCATGAATTGTATTTGAATCCTCTTGGTTGAATAGTTTTATCTTGTTCGTTATTTGCCTTGAAAATCTTCATAAATTCTGAGTTGAAAAGTTGCGCACTTAAGGTTTCTGCGCACTTAGCAAAGTACGCACGAAGTAAAACTTGCGCACTTAGCAAGTACGCAAGAGTTAAGCCTTGCGCACTTGTTAAGTACGCAAGAGTTAATTCGTGCGCACTTAACAAGTACGCACGAACAATTTCTGAGGGGTATAAATCCGACACTTAGAAAATTTTCAGGTTTTACGCTTTCAAACCTAATTTTTTCCCCCCTGCAATTTTTCTCTCAACATCGAGTATGTTCAAACCCTCTTTTCATCCCGTCAATACTTTCATCATCGTATTACATCTCATTGGTGAGAATCTAGGGCAATTCCAACCGTAGATTCATGACATTTGGACCGATTTGACTTAGAAATTTTTTTTGGTTAAATCCGATAAAGTTTTGGGAAAATGGGATTGTTTGGGTAACTTATTATCATTAACATGCTAATAGATAGCTTAATCGATCCTATAATCATCTTTCTGGTCCTCGATTTGATCCTTCGGTTGAAACTGAACCGTCATTGGATCGAGAGACTGGCTAGGTCAAACTTGGTGCTAGTGTTGGTAGTGTTTGGTGTCGAGAATGGTCCCGTAAGTTGGAATCCTTGGTTCCGACTGATTGGCGACCTATTCGACCCAATTTTGTGCAATCTGTATGGTTTTCAAATTTCTGAAATTTTTTTTTGCTAAGGGTTGTTCTTGCGCACTTAGCAAGTACGCAAGAAGTAATTCTTGCGTACTTGTTAAGTACGCAAGAGGAAAAACCTGCGCACTTGCTAAGTGCGCAGGACCAACACTTAGAAATTTTTTCTAAGTCTGAAAAATTTTTCAAAGTGAAACTACTATACTGTGTCATGTGTGTCTACTTCCACTGTTATAGGTTGTTCTGAATATGTCTTCTGTGTGTGTTTGCAGGCTATGGCTCGTGCATTCACTGACAAATTCAAACTAGTGGCTAACACCGAACCAGAATGGAAAGGCGCAGCCTTGCAATACAGGGAGATTGTGGATTTTCTAAACAGATCAAAAATAAGTTACGCAATCTGAGCAAACCCAACAGTCTCAAGACCTTACCTGGAGCAATTCTGGGAGACTGCAGAGCACGATTGCACGGTGTCCCCTAATGTCATAAGGGCAACCGTTGATGGTCGGGCAATTGCGTTCTCTGAAGATACAATCAGGAGAGTACTGCGGTTCAGAGACCTTGCTACCGACCCGACATCCTATCCAGATTACTACGTGGATGGATGTTGGAGGCAGAGAATGGGGTATGTCGGGGCAAGGGACTATGCTTCTTACAAGAAGATGTGGGTATTGGATCAATGGCGTTATTTTGCCCACATCATGATCATGTGCATCTCATCCAGGAAAGCGGGGAAAGATGCCATGGGTCATGACCTAGCAGCGGCCATGGTGGGCCTGTCTCTCAATCGGGGCTATAACTTCTCTCGCTATATTTTCAAAGCACTAAATGACCAGATAAATACAGCAGAGAGGTTCAGGTTCCTTTTGTACCCGAGGTTTGTGCAGCTACTGATCGATGATGCACTGCCAAACCTACGTGCTATCGGGGAGAGACTGCAGGTAAAACGGGTGGACAAGAGAGTCTTTGCACAGTTTCTAAAGCCAGGCAGTGTAGAACCTACCCCTGAGCATACTGAACTCTTCGGCCACCTGATTAATGAAGCATACGTCGCTCCGGAGGACTGGAACTGGTATAGTCCCAACTCGGGACCAGAGATGAGTGATCACTCTGATGAAGAACAAGATGAAGAGAATGATGATGAACATGAAGGTGATGATGAACATGAATGTGATGATGAAGGTGGTGTTGGTGGTGCGGAGGAATCCGATTCGGAGGCAACAGAATCAGATTCTTCTGATTCCGATGACGCACCATCACAGGCACATCCGAGAAGGTCGGCATAGGTAACCCTGCCTGAGTCGTCTTCAAAAAGAAAACGACAAAGCTTGAGCAGCGAATATGAGCCGGCTACCGACTCTGACGCTGCTCTACAAAGACGAAGGCGAGAGAAAGCCAACAAGAAAAGGGGCGATAGGCAAGAGGTTGCTATCCCCAGGGTTGAAGAGTTCCGATTGTGCAGCTAGTACAAGTTGAAGCTGCCCGTCCACAGTCAGAATCTACCACGCCCGCACGACAACTGTTTAGTAGGAGGAGAAGGCCACTGGTACAAGCAGATGTGGCGGTCACGGCGGTTACAGAGGTGATTCCTGTGACGATGACCCTCCCTACTCCAACCGTCCAGGTGACGGTGACTGCTCCACTTCTCACGGAGTCAGTCACCATCACCCCAACCATAACTCCCATCATTACATCCCCCATCCCAACACCCACCAAAGAGCCGTCAGGTCAACCCTTCAACTACGGTGATTTCTCACAGGGGTTCGACTTTGACACAATCTTCTCTTCCCCCATCCACAACGCTGAAGCCTCATCGTCTAGGCATCCGGACCCAAATGAAGCTAGGATCGATGTGCTAGAAACCCAAGTTGCTGGCTTGTTGAAGACTCTTCAAAAGTTAAAAGAGGATTCTGATGCTCAACAAGCACAGATAAATTCTTTGGCGGATGAAGTTAAGATTCTGCGTAGCCAGAGAACGGGGACTGATGAACAGTTGAAGAATGTCTTGGCACAGAATGAACTGTTAATGAAGACTAACGAAATGATTCTAGGACACAGAACTTCACTTGAGCTGAGGATGGACTTGCAGAGAAAGGAGCACGCAGCGATGGTCAAATTAGTTGGTGAACTGACCGCGAAGCTAGGTGCTCAGGGGGAGAAGGAGACAGAGAAAGAGAAAGAGAAAGACAAAGAAAAGAAATCCACCGGTGCCGAGTCTTGTCGTCCAGTCGATCTGACTAAGGATGATGATAAAGACAAGGATCCTGAAGTCGGTCCTAGTGGAGGTGAGCACCTAGCTTTGGCGATTGTGCCCATCTCTTCTGTTCCATTGGCTGAGGGGGAGTCTACTCAGCAAGAGGGTGGTGATACCTCAGGTGGTGGTGGCGGAGATAAAGGGAAGTCAGCGGCTGACGTGCTCAAGGACTTATCTGATGATGAGATCCTTTATTTAGAGCCTGACTATTCCAAAGAGGCACAGATCGATGCTCTCCTTAATCTGGAAGAAGGAGAGATCGACTCTGGTGATGACTGGAACGATGATGATGATGTGATAATCGAGATTCCCAAGGGCGACGGGGAACTAGAGTATGAGTTAGAGGATGGTGAGATCTTTGAAATACCATCGCTCGAATCTCTGCTCGAAACAGACACAGGCTCAGTTGACATGACAAGTAATGTTGAAGCTACAACTGAAGCCTCCCCAGTCGACCCTACACCTGTGGACCCCGAGGCACCAAAAGAGAAAGACATGCCTTCTGCATCTACAAAGGGTCCAGCTCCCGTGTGGCAAAAGACGTCTATCACAGACAAGCACGTAGCGACATGTATGATCTTGGCTGTTAGGTTCGAGGAGGACAAGCAGCTGTTCGCCATCAAAAGATCTGGGGGGGGGGGGGTTCAATACTTGAAACCCACCAGTGAGGCGTTCAACTCTTTGCCCAAGTACGACCTAGTTAACCTTGCAAACCGCGATCTGCTAAGTCACTCGAGTAATGCAGTAGCAATGGGTTTGTGGGTAACACTATAGCGGGAAGCAAGATCAGGGAACTTTGAATACCTTAAGCCTCAGGTGCCCAGAAGAGTCAAGGATAAGCACGTTGTGCATCCTGTGACTAAGAAGCCCATAAAGAGATTGGTATACAAGCCAGTACGATGTGAAACTAAGATTCCCCTGAGCAAGTTACCTCAGGATATTCTTGGTGACATGTGGTACTGGTACGTTGATCCAAAAACGGGCGAGGCTGTGGTTATGGGTAAAGGTAAGTCAGATAGTGGAAACATAGTGCCAAAGGAAGTGATCAGGGTTTTTGATGGAGTCTGCTTCATCAATTTCTCTGTGAACGATCTGGAGGTACTAGCAGACAAATTCTGCATCCACACTGACGAATGGACAAAGCTTCTCTCTACTAAATATGACAAGGTGATTAAGTTCTGCCTTGATTACAAGAAGAAGATGGAAACTAAGGAACAGGTGCTGTGAAGACTGAAGACGATGAAGATCCCGAGCTGTTGTCAAGGGGGAGTTTGTTGATGCACTTTCCTGTGACAACACTCTGGATAGAGTCTTAGTTTGTATTTCTAATGTCTGTAATTTGTCTTTGTATGTAAGAGTCATTATGTAATAGTTTATCGAGTTGTATTTACTTTTACATAATGTTTGTTGTTTTTCTGTTAAGTGTTTTGCGCACTTACAAGTGCGCAGGAGAAAGCTCCTGCGTACTTAGCAAGTACGCAAGAACACCTATGCGTACTTGTTAAGTACGCAAGAGCAATTGGTCCTGCGCACTTGCTAAGTGCGCAGGCATCAGGTCAGTATAAATAGGATAGGTTCACAGAAGCTAAGTACGTAGAACCATTTGTTCAGACGAACTCAGTTTTGCTAAGTACGCAGCTTGTATTCTCTCTGTAACCGTCGAGTGTTTATAATACAAAGAATGTTTATTGTGACTCTCGTGTTTTGGTTTACATTGTTTAGTAAGACTCTCCACCTAGTCACGGGTATTCCGCAACCCGGTTTGACTAGTAGACCACTTGCATGTGACGATCCGACACACACGAAGGGACCTACATTAAGTTAATTATTGTTGTTAAAACTGTCCAAAAAAAAGAATGTAGACCACCCAGTTCGAACCCGGGTGGTTTCTATGCGTGTGACATGAATTACCACTGGTCCCAAGGCACCACATGTGATATTAGACCTGATCCGAACTATCTTAACATGGTGCTGAAATGGGGCCGGGTCTAGGTTTATGGTTTGCGTAAAAAGGAGCCGGGTTGTGGGTTTCGAACCCACGCCATCGAGTCCAGCGGTGCAGTGACTTAACCGGCTGGGCTCGATGGTTTCGCTGGTCTATTATGAATCCACTTAAACGTATACGATTTTTGAAATAAGAAAAACCCAAATCAAACTCACGTAAAACTGTTTAAGAACCCTACCTGTGATTAGGTTTGATACACTCTGCCATGTGAGATTGGCAGAGGGCTATTGCTTAACGTGAAGATACGAAAATACTGACGCAAAAAGTACCTGTTTCGCTGGAGTATTGGAAGCAAACGGCACGGTCAAAAGAACTGCTGTTCTTGGCGCTTGATCGGAAATCAGGGATGAAATGAGAATCGATTGAATGCTCAGAGAGTTTGTATTATATTATACGATGGTGTGGGTGTGAATTCCATCGTCCAATTCCACTTTAATTATAGGATTCGACTACAGGTTTGACCGTGACAGCTGTTCTACGAATTTACGCGTTAATTAGGCCGATTGGGGATGAATTGATTCGTGAATCAGGTCTGGATTCATGATAGGCTTGATTATGCGTGATTTATGGACGCTAATTGCGTCTGATTTCGTGATTGAGAACCGGATTGAACGCGGTTTGACCTCGCGGGGTCAAACTGTTTGAAATTTGAATTATGGTCACGAATTAGATTAAATTAACGTGTTGAATGGATTTGAAACTGACCGGGAATTATTCAAGTCTACGAGGCAAGTCCATTGCATTCGGGTTTGATTGAAATAAATGCAAATTTGTAAGAAATTCGTGTCTGTTTGACTTTATAAAGTCAAAGGGGGCTGGTTAGGGTTCAAATCATTGAATAGATTTAATCTAAGGTGAAAAGGTTCAAGTGCAAGGGTTATGAAGGGTTCAAGACAATGAGAGAGGGTTCAAATGAAATAATTGGGGTTCAAGACAAATTTGTTTTTGATTTAAATTCTATTTCATTTATTTATAACATTTATAAAAAAAATATCTAATGATTTAAGTGACGAAAAGTGCTTGAATAAATATATGATATAAATGTAGTGTTATTATTGGGATAAAGTAAAATAGAGCTGGAAAATCATGGATGTTACAAAAACCATAGCCGATCTAGTCGAAAAAACAAAGAGAAAGAGGGGGGGGGGGCATCTGTCGTCGCTGCCGGATTTTGGCCGGAGAACAGCCCTAAGCCTACTACCGCCTCCCTCCTTCTATTGTTGTCATCCTCGTCTATTCCTGAACCATAAAACCTTCACCCTCAACAGCAACCACCACCGCCATTATCTCCACCCTACCAGGTCACCACGAGCCGCCACCACCGTCGTAAATGTGTTGTCGAATCTGACCTGGACCCACTGTTGTCGTCGTCATCTGAACCTCCACGCCCACCGTCGTCTTCGCTTGGAACCACCACGCCCGCCGTCGTCTTCGCTTGGAACCACCACACCCGTCGTCGTCTTGACCTAGAACCACCACTCTCGTCGTCGTCTTAGACCTTCCCCTCACCCCTCCATTTGTCGCCGGAGGTGGAGCCCGCCGGAGATGGCATGGCGGCTCCCCTCTCTCTCTCTGTAGTCTCTCTATCTCTCTCTAACTTGTGTGCTAGGGTTTTTCAAATGAAGGGAAAGAGAGATTGAGATGTATATATAGCTAGGATTTGTGAGGTGGGTTAATGAGTATAGGTGGATACCGTGTTTCAAACCCGAAACGTTATCGCGTTCTCATTAATTATTTTTCTTACATAACACTAAAATCAATATTTAAAATATTTATTTCATTATAGTTTTCACTAAAGAATATTTGAGGGTATATGAACTACAACGCGTGTCTGAACTCATTTGTCAGATTTATCGTTTCACGTCTGATTATTAATATTATTATTTTTCTAATAATATTATAATATGTATGTTATAATGCTTTTCGTACCAATTTACTGGTTGATAGCATTTATACTATTAAGGTTGTTCGTTACCATGTTGTCACACCCTTAAATTCCACCCGCGGGGTTCTACCGCGAGGCGCGTGACAAACCAGGTCCGTAGTCATCGGTCATGTTGAACGATGTAGCATCCATGATTTTTCCGGTATCATTTTTTTGTTTTATTCTATACAATTATGACATTCTATTACAATTTTATAACACAAGAAGTCACATAGATTATTATTTATCGTATAACAATTCAAATTTCAACCTAAAATTTACAAATTTCTATCTAATATATGAGTATACATAAATACTTTTGCAATGACTAAATCAAAAGCTTACGAACTTTAATAGCATATTTGTTGATAAACATTAAATATGATTATGATTATCATATTAAATAAACTTTTACACAAATTGTAAGTTAAATAAAAACTTACTTCTTATTAAATATTCGTAGTTAAACAAATAATAATTAGGTTTATATATTTTTGCAAAAACAATTCTTCTAGGTAAAGTAAAACAAATAAGATTGAATTTAAAACCATTTAGATGCATTGAACCCTCCACATGCGTTTGAACCCTTAACTTACACTCCCAAGCAAATGGACCCCCTTGGATACCTTTGAACCCTTAACACCTAACCTCTCTTGAACCTTTATCAAGATTTTGAACCATTTGTCCCGTCACTTTGACTTTCTGAAGTCAACAGAGACGCTTTTGTGCAATCCGAGTCAAATTCGATCAAGTTCCAGCATCGCAGGACTTACCATATATACATGAATGTCTCACAATCGATTTCCAACTCAAATACTCAATCAATTATATGGTAATTGCGGTCAAGATGGAAATTGAACGCGTTTGACTCATAAGAGTCAACCCGGGTCAAAATTCGATCTCAATTCGTGGAAATAATCGAGTGTAAAGGCCTGAAATCATGCTCAGACGTTACTAGAAAGTTTCCAAGCTCAATAAATTACCTAATTCATCGCAATTAATGGGATTGATTCAAATATCAAATCCCGTAGCCGTTTTGTCAATCCCCTGTCAAATTGACGCATTTCGAATGAAATTAGCACATTTAATCTACTCGTACATCCTCACGACACCTCTTTCTTACTCCCTGTGTCCTCAAACCTACATCTAATAACCTCTTAAACACGATTCGAGACGGAAGGACTTGAACCTGTGCGCTTCAGTTGACTTCTCTCCTCTCCCAATCATTCAAGGTAATTGATGCATCATTTTACTCGTTTCAACCTCCTGATTAAAAGTCCCAAGGTTTCGGGCTCATACCTGTGTCTAATCTCAACCAATTTGGGGGCTGGGTTTCGGGTACACGATTTGGGGAAGAAGATGGGTTGGGGTTCTGTGTTAAAAACGTTACGCATCAGCATTTTGTCAAGGCTTTAAGCCTAGATCGCATGGTTAAGAACTTGTTCTCCCTACACCATTGGTTGCGGGTTCGAAGCCCGCGCCCTCTCTTTTTGTTTATGTAGACACAAAGTCCGGCTTCCCTGTTGACTCACACTAAGAGTTTGTTTAAACCGCAAATTGTCACTACTAACCCTTGGGTCCGGTGGTAACTCCCTACTGTCACACTGGAACCACTCGTGTTCGACCCGGGTGGTCCGCATTCATTTTTTTTGAAGCAGTTTAGCCATTATGATTATTCTATAAAATTAATTTTATAAAACCTATCCCCTTTAGAACTGATTTGTACAATAATAAATAAATTTTAAATGACAACAATCATTTTTGTTATTTTAAATTGTTTTAAACACTTTATTTCCAATATAAAAAAAATCATTTAAAAATTATCTTAGATAAATTAGTTAATTTAAAAAACAATAAAGTATTTAATTACTCATTTAAATTACAGATTTTGTTAAGATTGTTATATATTTTATCTAATTATTTTATACCATCACGAAATTATATTTTTTATTAAAAAAATACTAATTAAGGTAAATATAATTAAACAAATTCTTATATATATTCTTAAATAACCATTTTTGAGAAACATTATTTTAATTATAAATAAATAAAAATTTATTTATTTAAATTAACTATATTTTTTTTACAATATTCTAATTTATTTAATTAATTTATTTATTTTAGTACAAACCTAAGTCAAATACTATTTTGTTTAAATTCTTATACTTTAAATTTACATTTTATACCGTTATTCTAATACAAACACTAACATACACACATCCTCTACATAGAATAACACAAACCTCTTTGTATAAATCTCTACACTCAAAACCCGTGGAACCCTAAGACTTTGTCTTAGACGTTGTGCATGTTATTAATTCAAATTCATATAATTCACCATAGGTTAACTTCGTGATTTGCAAATCACTTGTGCTACCTATTGCTCGTGTTATCTACACAACCAATACAGGTGAGTTTACATAGCCCATCTTTTTTACCTTTTTACATATTTTGGGGTGGAACATAATTTTCATTGAAAACTATTTGCAATTACATTATACAATTCTACATTATGAACATGTGTGTAATTTGTGCTTTGTGCTTGACAACGGTAACATTGATAGATCTATTGTGTTTGACAAACCTACCCGGGTAGGGTGATTGTTACCGACATTACATCAGGATAACATTTGTTGTTATGCCCTACATGAGGATAACATTTGTTGTTATGCGCTACATCAGGATAACATTTGTTGTTATGCCTTACATTAGGATAACATGTGGGTTATGCCTCAGTCAGAAGGTTTGATTGTGTATCTAGCTTAACTATAGATTTTCCATAAAATGCCTTATTTACCATATGTCATATGAATTGTATACAACACTTGAAAACTACTCGTGATTTCTAAACCTATGCATGCTTACCAACTATTTATATTTGACTCTCATTTTAAACATGTTTCAGGTGGATACGTTGATGTACAAGTTTATCATATAGGAGCTTATGGACCTAGTGAAAAATAAAATTGATGTGTTGTTAGCTTCTGATGTTTGAACAAAATGTATTTGTACATGTAATTCAATTTAATAAAGTTATGAAATTTAGTTTGATCATGAGCTTTTGAACAGTCTATATGTCCCGCCCGACGTATTCCTCCGTCGGTTGGGGTGTGACAGATTGGTATCAGAGCCATGGTTATAGGGAATTAGGTTATTAGAAACCCATGACCTAGACTATAACCTTAGGATACCCCCTTGTGTGACTATCCTTCATGTTACCTTATATGCTATGCTAATTGATATCTTATATGTTTACATATATTGCCACTCATGAGATACCTTAATTGCTACATTACTTGAATTACCTACACGTTACCTATTTGATTACACTAAATGCTATCCTAAGTATTACCATATCCTACACTTATTCTTATATAAGCCCTTCATTCGCATGTCTTGGAAATTATATCATCATCATCACTTGTGGAAGATTCAAACTCTTAGAATTAACGCCAATTAAAATTTTAAAATCTCATCAAAGTTTTGAGTTCTGAAAACTAGTAAAGAACATGTGCAATCCGAAAGGGTGAATGCCTGTACCTTGGGTCTTCTGTCTAGGAAAACATTTCATATAAATCCAAATCAACCGAAGGATCCGTGTAAGACCCCAACCCGGGCATCCTACAGTTGGTTCTCATAACGGGTCTTTCTCAATAAAACGCATTTATTATTTAATCAAACTACAGCGGAAGTATTTCTAAAATCATTTATTAGCATTTAATGTTAATAAATATACCTCACAAATGCCTGCACACCAATCCGAGTAACACCTCCTCCAAGCCAAGATACGTCGACGCTACGCTTACCTGCAAAACAATCTAATGTACATACAAGTCAGCTACGTGTAGGTCCCTCAGGTGTTACGGATCGTCACATGCAAGTGCGTTGGCTAGTCGGACCGGGTGCGGAATACCTGTGACTAGGTGGAGAATCAAACAACACAAAGTAAACTGACAAGAGAATCACTTTAAACTTTCGTCTATTATAAACACTTGAAGGTTACAGAGAGAAAAATACTGAGTGCACAATAGTCTGTGTACTTATATTCTGTCAACCTATCCTATTTATACAAGACCTGATCTCTACGCACTTAGCAAGTGCGCAGGGCAAATTGCTCATGCATACTTAGCAAGTACGCAGAGTATTCTTGCGTACTTGCTAAGTACGCAGGAACTACTTCCTGCGCACATACGAAGTGTGCAAAACACTTAGAGAATTAAGCAACTATCAACATGCATTAGTAAATACAACTCGATAACTAATACATATAGACGCTTACAAACAAAGACAAATACATACAAAGAAAGTACATAAAATAAGACTCTATCCAGAGTGTTTGTCATACAAAAGTGCTTCAACAAACTCCCCATTGACAACAACTCTGGATCGTCTTTGGTCTTCACAGCTCTGCATCTTTAGCTTCCATCTTCTTCTTGTATGCAAGGCAAAACTTGATCACCTTGTCGTATTTAGAAGCAAGGAACTTTGTCCATTCATCCGTATGCATGCAGTACCTGTCAGCTAGAGCCTCCAGATCTTTCACAGAGAAGTTAATGAAGCAGACTTCATCAAATACTCTGATCAGTTACCTTGGCACTAAGCTTTGACTATCTGACCATACCTTTCCTATCACCACTACCTAGCCCATTTTTGGATCTACGTACCAGTACCATATGTTACCGAGGATATCCTGAGATAACTTGCTCAGGGGAATCTTGGTTTCACATAGCACTGGCTTGTATACTAGTTTCTTTAAGCTTTTCTTAGTCACAAGATGTCTAGCTTTCTTATCCTTGACTCGCTTGGGAACTTGAGGCTTAAACACTTCAAATTTCCCAGATCTTACTTCACGCTGTAGAACCTGCCACAAATCCATCGCTACTACGTGATTTGAGTGACCCAGCAGCTCTCGGTTTGCTAGGTTCACGAGGTCGTATCTAGGTAAGGAGTTGAAAGCTTCATTGGTTGGTTTCAAGTATTGAACCCCCCAGATCGCTTGATTGTGAACAACTGCTTATCTTCCTTAAACCTTACAGCTAAGATCATCCCTGTTGCTCTGTGTTTGTCTATGATAGAAGTCTTTTGCCAGACTGGAGCCGGATCCTTTGATGAACTAGCAGGCATATCTTTGTTTTTCTGTGCCTATGGATCCACAGGTGTAGGGTCGGCAGGGGAGGCTTCAGTCGATGCTTCAACATTGCTAGCAGTCTCGACTGAACCTTTGTCGAGCTGAGATTCAAAGGATGGAACTTCGAAGATCTCTCCATCTTCAAACTCATACTCGCCTTCCCCGTCGCCCTTGGGAATTTCAATAACTACATCGTCATCTTCATCCCAATCATCATCAGAGTCGATCTGTCCTTCTTCAAGATTGTCGAAAGCCTCGATCTGTGCTTCTTTGGAATAGTCGGGCTCTAAGAATAAGATCTCATCGTCAGTTAGATCTCTCTGAACATCAGTCACTGACTTTCCTTTATCACCACCGGAAGTATCACCACCTTCCTGATGAGTCGACTCCCCCTCAGCCATTGGAACCGTAGAAATGGGCACTATCGCCAAAGCTTGATGCTCACTTCCACTAGGACCGACTTCAGGATCCTTGTATTTGTCATCATCCTTTGTCAGATCAACAGGATGACCAGGTTCATCACCGGTAGGTTTAGATGTCTTCTCTTTCTCCTTTTCTTTCTCTTTCCCCCCCCCTGAGAAGCAAGCTTATTGGTCAGGTCAGTAACCAACTTGACCATCATTTCATGTTCTTTTCGCTGCATATCAAACCGAAGCTCTAGAGACGACCTGTGCTCCAGAATCATGTTGTTTGTTTTGATCAGTAGCTTGTTCTGGGCCATCACATTTGCTAGTCTCCCTTCCGTCCCAGCCTTCTGGCTTCTCAGAATAGTAACCTCGTCCACCAACAAATTTATCCGAGCCTGTTGAGCCTCATATTCCTCCCTTTATTTCCGAACAGTTTCCAGTAGAGCAGCAACTTGGGTTTCCAAAGTATTAATCCATGCATCATTCGGATCAGGATTCCTGGACGTAGAAGCTTCAGCATTATGAAGTGGGGATGAGAAGATCGTATCAAAGTTAAAGCCCTGAGTAAAGTCTCCATAGTTGTAGGGTTGAATGATGTGCTCAATGGTGGTAGTAGGGATTGTGGATGGGATGGTGGTTGGAGGAGTGATGGAAGGTGTGATCGTGACTGACTCTGTAAGAATAGGAGTAGTCACCGCCACAAGGACAGATGGTATAGGGAGGGTCACTATCACAGGAACCTCCTCTGTGATAGAAGTTACTGCCACATCAGTTGTTATCTGTGGCCTCCTCCGCTGTCGCCGGTACAACTATTGTGAAGGTGGGGTAGAGGCTGAATCAGTACTCGCGGTCGATACTTGTACTTGCTGCTGAACACTAACCTCTACCACACGAGGAATAGCTTGTTGCTGCCTATCCCCCCTTCGTTTGTTGATACTTTCTCTTCTTTGTCTTTGAATAGCAGCGTCAGAGTAAGAATCTGGCTTGTATTCACTGCTCGTTGACTGTCGCTTTCTCTTAGAATATGACTCAGGAAGGGTCACCTTCGTCATTCTTCTCGGGTGTGCCTGTGATGGTGCATCATCAGAATAAGATGAATTAGACTCTGTATGTTCGGAGTCGGATCCTTCAGCACCATCATTACCCGCTTCTTTGTCTCCTCCAGACAATTCACCTTCACTTTCAACGTCCTCCTCTTCTTGTTGCTCATTCTAATGTCCACTGAGTTCAGGCTCAGAATCATGACTAAACCATCTCCAGTCATCTGGTGCCACATACGCTTCATTTATCAGGTGGCCAAAGAGTGCGGTATGCTCATGGGTAGGTTTTACACTGCCTGGCTTTAGGAATTGGGCAAACACTCTCTTGTCCACTTGTTTAACTTGCAATCTCTCCCCAGTAGCAGGCAGATTTGGCAACGCATCATTTATCAGTAGTTGCACAAATCTTGGGTATAACAGGAATCTAAACCTCTCAGCCGTATTTATCTGATCATTTAAGGCTTTGAAGATGTATCTTGAGAAGTTATAGCCCCTATTGAGAGATAAGCCAACCATGGCTGCTGCAAGATCATGTCCCATTGCATCTTTCCCCGCCTTTCTTTAAGAGATGCACATGATCATCACGTGGGCAAAGTACCTCCACTGATCGAGCACCCACATCTTCTTGTAGGAAGAATAATCTCGAACACCGACATATCCCATACACTTCCTCCAACATCCATCAACGAAGTAGTCAGGATAGGCTGTTGGATCGGTGGCGAGATCTTGGAACTGTAAGACCTATCAAATGGTGTCCTCAGAAAAGGCGATGTCATGACCCACCATGGTAGCCCGTATAACATTAGGGGTTACTATGCAGTCATGTTCCGTTGTCTCCCAGGACTGCTCCAGGTACGGTCTTGATACTATTGGGTCTGCAGATATAGCATAGCTGATCCTTGAATGGTTCAAGAAGTCCACTATCTCTCGGTATTGTAGTGCAGCACCCTACCATTCTGGTTCTTTATGTTCTAGGAGGTTGAACTCACTTGTAAAGGCACGAGCCATCACTACAAAAACACACAGAAAACATAATAAGAACAAGAAGATTCATTGGAATTGAATACACATGACTAAGTATAGCAGTTACTCATTGAACTGAATTTCAGACTTAGAAAAATTTCACAAGTGTTGGTCCTGCGTACTTAGCAAGTACACAGGGATTTGTTCTTGCGTACTTAACAAGTACGCATGTATTACTTCTTGCGTACTTGTTAAGTGCGCAAGAATCGCACTTGGTCAAATTCTTTAGAAATCTAATTTTCAATAGATGATCAACATTGATGTGGATTAGGGTCACCACAAGGTCGAAATCAGTGATAAAGACCTATGGAACCTCTATCTTCATCAATGAACTGCTATCCTATCAAATTTTGACCTAAAAATCAATCTGACGAACCGACGGTCAAACTGAAAGCCAAGGTCAAAATCAAGAATCGATAAGGACGATTAAGTACTGATTAAGGTTTGTTTGATGATTCTAAAACAAGTTTTAATCATAATGTGTTACTAAAATGACCTAAAATTTGACCAAAAATCAAGATTGAAACCGTAACTATTCAAAGTATGAAATCGGTCCTTAATTCAAGATTTAGTGGATGAAATGCCCTTAGATTCTCACCAAGTGATGTTAATACGATGATGAAACTAGAATCGGGACGAAAAAGCTCTTTGGAACACACAAAATTTTTGAGTAAAAAGGGCAGAGTGAATCAACAGTCGTTTGAATTTTGAATGAGATAAACTTTTGAAAAAATTCTAAGTCTTGTCTTTATACCCAACACATATTGGTCTTGCGTACTTGTTAAGTGCGCATGACTTAACTCCTGCGTACTTACTAAGTACGCATGAATTAAGTCTTGCGTACTTGTTAAGTATGCAGGGTTTACCTCATACGCACTTATCAAGTACGCAGAGACCCTTGTGTGCTCAAACTTTCAACTCAAATTATGAAGATTTCAAGTCAAATAACGAACAAGATAAACACATTCAATATAGAGGATTCAAAGTCAATTCAAGAAGGTTAAAAAAATATTTTTGGCTTTTCTGATTAAAATAGAACTGTACACAAACTTAAAATCTTTTTGTTCTTTTCTAGATAGAAATATACACGTATATACAAACACTATCACTATTTTTGTTCAAAGACACGAGCAGAGGATCATATCAGGCTAAACTATAGCAAAAACGATACAAGATAAACATCAAAGAATATGGGATCATGTCATGGATTACTATTTATTCATACGTAATAAGCACATAAACAAGTAATTCAAGTTGACAATATTATAAGATTTGAAGCCATAAGCATCTTTGTATCACGTTCTTGTGTGTTAAGGTATTAATTGTAAGATATACAACGTGTACCCCACTGATACGCTACACTAATGTAAATTGCACTATCTCAAGGCATCTAAGATTTTCACAAAGATTTTCAAATATCCAGAATGAAGTTACATCATTTAGCACAGAAAAATCAAGCAGAATCCATAAGGATTATCAAGAATCATAAGATTCAGAATCGAGTGATTCATTTGTCTTGGTTTCATTTGATTTCTTCATTGAATATCGGTATGATGATTCATGATAATGAATATGGTGTTTGAGTATTAGGGTAGAGGAATCCAACTTTTATCTTGATTTGAATTCAATGAATCAGGAGTGATTCAAGGGTGAATACACGCTCCACGGTTGATGTAGAGACATGTCTTGATTCAATCTCCCATTGCATACTTGTGAGTATGGGCAGTGAGATGAACCGCATTAATTATGCTAATGACCTAACCCGAAACTGGTCTCTTAAGAAAATATTTGCTAAAATCTTACATCCTTTATCTGATAATGATCTTTTTGTATTCTTTTACACACGCACACATGCATACATGGGTTCAAAGCACAGTTGTAGTCTATATTTAGTTTCCACACTACTAATGATTCAAAGATGTATACAGCCTACTGACAATTCAAATTACTTGTAAATAAGCAGATTAAAAACATAACAATTTAACCAATTAAGTAAGCATGACGCAATCATTTCCCATATGAGAAATCTATGGCGCTTAGATCATTTCTGAGGTACTATAATTTCCTCTTTTCTCAAGATTACTCTGAAATTTTCTGCATTTTCTATTTTGTTTGAAATTTTTTTTTATAAAATATTGGAAAATTAAAAGAACTTCACAGAAATTTTAAGAGAAATAAAATTTAACTTTCATGAATTGAATTGATTTAAGAAAAACAAGTTTTCATTCTGGATTGAACATTCCTATCAAGTTGACAAGATGCTCAAAACGGGATCGGTCAAACGCCTTAGTGAAAAGGTCAGCAAGATTGTCATCCGTGTGAACCTTTACAAGTTCAATGAGATGCTTTTCAGCACAATCACGGATGAAATGATGGCGAATTTCAATATGTTTAGTTTTGGAATGTTCCACCGGGTTATTTGTAATGGAGATTGTGGCATTGTTGTCAATGAACATAGGATTTCTAGTGAAGTTCAAGCCGTAGTCTCTCAATTGCTGCTGAATCCACAAAATTTGAGAACAACCGCTAGCTGCAATAATGTATTCTGCTTCACATGTTGAGATAGAAACCGTTGACTGCTTCTTACACTGCCAGGAAACCAGTCTGTCTCCCAAGAATTGACATCCACCAGAAGTTGACTTTCTATCAAGGTTACAACCGCCATAGTCTGAATCAGTGTAGGCTTTGAAGTCAAAAGAATGCTGCTTAGAGTACCAAAGACCCAATCAGGGTTTCCCTTTCAAGTATCTGAAAATCCTCTTTACAGCTATCATATGGGACTCATTAGATTGTGACTGAAACCTTGAGCACACGCATACAACAAACATTATATCTGGCCTTGAAGTTGTGAGATACATAAGAGATCCGATCATTCCACGGTACACTTTGCAATCCACATCCTTTCCATCTTTGTCAGGAAGCAGACCATGATTGACGGGAATAGGTGTGCCATAAGTACTGCTATCATTCATCTTGTATTTCGACAAGATGTTCTGCACATACTTTGTTTGATGCAGATAAATGCCATCTTCTCTTTGACCGACTTGCAGACCTAGGAAGAACGACAGTTTACCCATGTTACTCATTTCAAACTTGGACTTCATCACCTGTTCGAATTCCCTACACATCTCTTCATTTGTAGACCCGAAGATAATGTCATCGACATACACTTGTACAAGAAGAATATCACCTCCTGCTTTTTGTATGAAGAGGGTCGATTCGATCTGTCCATGTACATCAAACGACACTATATGAGACTTAAAAGTCATAACATAAAAGCTCAGAGTTAATGCGGAAGCGTAAACGTTAACATGAAATCAAAAGTAATTACACGTAACAAGCGTCAATCAATATAAATAAGTAATCTGTTTAAAATATTTGAAATGAATGATATGACAGTAGGACTCCATGCATGTCCTAAGTGTGCAACCTGTGCCAAAGCGACCTAAGAAACATGTAAGAAAAAGTGCAACACGAGGTTGGTGAGTTCACAGGTTTCAAGTTTGTAATAAGAGAGTGTTTGCCAGATTATGTATATTCAATATGCATATCTATAGGTAGCTAGCCTATGTTTATGTCTTACTAAAGCGCTCACAACCGACGCTGACTGTTTGTGTATTTGCCTCCTGCCAGGTCTATCAACTCTGGCAAATGTGAGTAGGCTAACATTTCACCCGTTCGATCTCCAATCGAGTTAGCGCGACTAACGCGGGTGAGATTTATCAAACCCAGTAGTACTACTAAACATTACCTCGCAAAGTTCCATATTAACGGTTCGATGTATGATAAGGACTTTCTGTGATAGTGTGTCACGCTTAGCCTCAATAGTAATAACATATGAATTACAATAATCTAAAATAGTTGTGTCATGTTTTCCCCCCAACGGGAAAAACATGTAAAATAATGTTCGTCTGCGTACTTGTTTCTCCCCCACGGGGAAAACAAGAAAAAGTATGATAGTTTGTGTACATGTTTGTTTCTCCTCAACAGGAAAACAAGTAAAATGTGTTTGTGTGTAAGCATGTTTCTCCCCCAATAGTAAAACAAGTAAAAAGGGGCCGTGAAACTTACCTGAGTTTGAGTAGTGGATTGGATCACACAAGTATGAGATTAGGTGCACTAGTTTTAGCCTGCACGACTTACGTATGCCCTAAAATTATAAATATAACAGTTAGGGACATAATGGGATTTGTGACGACGGCAAGAAAGATTGAACGTCCTAACATACTTAAGATTTACGAGTAGACGAACGTGTCTACGGGAATAAGGATTTCTTAATAAATAATTGGAATGAGTATTTCGTGTCGAACGTTTCCAATTTCGAATAATATTATTAAATATGTTCGTACGTTTGCCATTTAAAATGGTTAGAAAAATAATATAACTATACATATTATTTTTAAGTTCATAGGTTTAACCAAATAATCTTTTGTGTGTAAAAAAAAATATTATTTTCATTCGAGGATAAAAACGAGGGTAAATAATATAAACATATATATTATTTAATAGTTTGAATCGTTACATAATTTTTATAAACGGGGTGAAAATAATATAAAATATATATTATTTTTAATTGGAGTCACATGTTGAAAATAATATAAATATATTATTTATTCGGAGTCGTGGTTTGAAAATAATATAAATATATTATTTTATAAGTGGAAGTAACATTAAATAATAGTTATAATTTCAAACCCGAGTCTACGGGTGATTTACGGGACTAAAAAAATATAAATATAATATAATTATAATATAGGAAATTGTTTTGTATTAAAAATAATTATGTAAAAATGATTTAAACAAAATAGGGGTGGGGAGACTCGAACCCGGGTCTCCTCCCCACCACACCAACGATCTACCCATCACGCCTGCTAGGGTCATTGCATCAGAAGCTTGATCAGAATGGTTTCTAACCCTTAGGTCTCCCGTGTTCTTCCCCTTACGCGACCCGATTATAAAACCAACCTCAATACCTTCGATTCCAACAGTGATATGCGACAAGAGTTTAGGGGTTTTGATTATCAATCTAATTCGAACCTGTGGGTGCAATTAATCGTAAAGTTATCACGTTTAGATTGGTAGATTTCTCAATTGAAAACCCGAAACCCTAGTTTATGAACATGAGATTAAATCAGTTGAATTCAATATTGTTATAGGTTGGAATCATGGGGCTTTCTCTGAGTGTTGGATTGCGAATCTATCTAAGTATATTAATTGGATTGAGATCGGGTCTAGACTGGTGTTTGATTAAACCGATTACGGGATGAACTCTAGGATCGGTTCAAGTTTGAATCGATATTATAAGCCCGAATTGTCACAGTGCTTTTGATCTAGGAGTGAATACGAAAATGTGAGTGTGTTTGGTTACCTCAATTGATGTCAGATTGATGGTGCTCGGCTAGAATGGGTTCCATCATTCGTGGTTTGATCTCTGGTGCTTTGACTGTGTTTTCGGCTGATGTGCAAAAGCTTGCCAATGGTTTGTTTGAGGTGTGCAGATGTTAAATTGTGAGAATGGTAATCGAATTTTGCGAGTTTGATAGAGATCGACGAGAGGCGTCGACGGTTATGGTTGGGGAAGTTAATTTGCAATGATTAACAATGATAAATGGTTAGAGACGTCACAATAATGGTCGAAACTATCAATTCTATGCGTTACAAATTCTGAATTGTAACAGTTTTGTGGTTAGAGATACGGATTTGGATCAGGAACAAGGAAGTTTGACTTTTACAAGTCAGCTAAGTCGATTTTGAGTGAAACTAATCCATTTTGACTATCGGAGTCAAACTATTTGAGTTTAGGGTAATTACAGTTTTAGTCATTAGGGTTTTATGTGTTGATGTTTGGATTTTTTTATAGAATTAGTCCTTGTGGTTTATGACTGATTTAATTGGACTAACTGGGTTTGTGCTAACGAAGTTAACTTGAAAAGGCCGGATGTCACATCATCCCCTAGTTAAAAGAATTTTCGTCCCGAAAATTAAAATAAAATAAAAATTTATGAGGTGTCACATCATCCCCTAGTTGTAAGAATTTTCGTCCCGAAAATTAGAATAATAAGTGAAATTCCTGAGGGGTGTCACATCATCCCCTAGTTGAATAGTAACTTAAGAGTTTGATGTGGATTGCTTAAATAGATGAGGATACTTGCACATCATCTGATTCTCGCGCTGCCATGTCAATTCCGGTCCACGTTTTGAGTTCCAACGAACCCTGACAATAGGGATTTTACTACATTTGAGCGTTTTGACTTCCTTATCCATGATTTCTACTGGTTCCTCGATGAAACTCAACTGTTCATCTATGTGTAGTTCCTCAAGAGGAACAAAGAGTGTCTCGTCTGCTAGACATTTCTTTAAGTTCAAGACATCGTGTACACCACTGAGTCCTTCAGGTAGGTCCAGTTGATAGCTACTGGGCCCAATTCTCTTCACTATTTTGAACGGTCCAACATAACGAGGATTCAGTTTGCCTCGTTTCCCGAAGCGAATTACACCTTTGCAAGGTGAGACCTTTAATAAGACCATGTTGCCTACTTGAAACTCTAACGGTTTATGACGCTTATCAGCGTAGCTCTTTTGACGATCACGAGCTGCCGCCATACGGTTTCTAATTTGAATGATCTTGTCAGAGGTTTCGAATACAAGTTCGAGACCTGTAAGTTGGCTATCCCCAACTTCAGCCCAACAGATAAGAGATCGGCATTTACGTCCGTACAATGCCTCGAATGGTGCTGCCTTGATGCTAGTGTGATACTGTTGTTGTAGGAAAACTCCACTAAATGTAAGTGAGACTCCCAAGTGTTACCTAAGTCGATCACACAAACTCGTAGCATGTCCTCTAAGGTTTGAATGGTACGTTTCGTTTGAACATCAGTTTGAGGATGGTAAGCTGTGCTCATATCTAGAAGCGTGCCTAAAGCTTTATGTAACGATTGCCAGAAACGAGAGGTGAATCGTGCATCACGATCCGAAATGATAGAGATTGGCACCCCGTGCCGAGATACTACTTCTTTCAAATAAATACGAGTAAGCTTGTCCATTTTATCGGTTTCCTTGATTGCTATGAAGTGAACGGACTTTGTTAAACGGTCAACGATTACCCAAGTGGTATCACATCTGGTAGGAGTTCGTGGTAATTTGGTGATGAAGTCCATGGATATTTGTTCCCATTTCCACATGGGAATTTCTGGTTGTTGGAGAAGACCGGATGGTTTTTGATATTCAACTTTGACCTTCGCACAAGTCAGACACTTACTAACATAGGTGGCTATATCGGCCTTCATCTTCGGCCACCAATATAGCACCTTTGGATCATGGTACATTTTGTCGGAACCTGGATGTATAGAGTAACGAGATTTATGAGCCTCATCCATAACAAGTTCTCTTAAATTTCCGAATACTGGAATCCATATTCGCTCGGTGAAGTAGCGAATACCGTCAAATTTGACTTCGAGTTGTGCTTCCATACCGCGTGTATCTTCCAGTGGTAGGTTTTCCTCTTTCAGGGCTTCGAGTTGTGCACTACAGATTTTGTCAGGTAATCCGGGGTGAATAGTAAGTTGTAATGCTCGAACTCTTTTGGGTTTCGTTTCCTTTCGACTTAGTACATCAGCTACAACGTTAGCTTTACCCGGATGATACCGGATCACAAAGTCATAATCATTCAAGAGCTCGACCCAACGACGCTGTCGTATGTTCAACTCTTTCTGTTCGAAGATGTGCTGAAGACTCTTGTGATCGGTGTAAATGGTGCACTTGGTACCGTCCAGATTTTCAAAGCAAACACTACAGCTCCCAATTCTATGTCATGGGTAGTTAGTTTTTGTCATAAATTTCAATTGACAGGAGGCATATGTGATAACCTTTTCGCGTTGCATCAACACACAACCTAGACCCTGAATAGACGCGTCGCGATACACCACAAAATCATCCGTTCCTTCCGGAAGAGCTATAATGGGTGCACTGCAAAGTTTCTGTTTAAGATGTTGGAATGCTGACTCTTGGTTATCGCCCCAGTTGTAGGCTTTACCCTTTTGAGTTAAGGTAGTGAGAGGTTGAGCAATCTTTTGAGGTTTCCTCAATGAATTTACGGTAGTAGCCAGCCATTCATAGAAGTTGTCTCACCTCTGATGGAGTTATCGGTGTTGTCTGATCCTTGATGGCTTCTACTTTAGATGGATCGACATGTATTCCTTTCTTGTTGACTACATGTCCTAGAAGTTGAATCTTCGCGAATCCAGAATTCGTACTTAGGGAATTTGTCATACAATTTCTATTGTTTCAACAATCCAAGAATTAAGTGTAGGTGCTACTCATGTCCTTCCTCGTTCTTAAAATAGATGAGGATGTCAACAATGAAAACGATAACGAACTGATCGAGGTAGGGTTTACACACACGGTTCATGAGGTACATGAATACTGTGATGCGTTGGTCAGTCCGAAAGGCATGACCATAAACTCGTAATGGCCGTACCTAGTCCTGAATGCAGTCTTTGAGACGTCCCCGTCTCGGACTCTCGGTTGATGAAAACCGGATCTTAGATCTTTCTTGGAATAGAATCTTGATCTTTGGAGTTGATCGAATATATTATCGATGCGGGGTAGGGGAAAATGGTTTTTGATGATCACCATGTTTAGTATGCGGAAAGTTCCGTCTTTCTTCTTGGCGAATAGGACTGGAGCTCTCCATGGCGATGAGCTAGGTCGGATGAGGCCTTCATCCAACAACTTTGGCAGTCGTGTGGATAGTTCTGGTAGCTCACTAGGTGTATGTCTATCTGGTACCCAAGCAATAGGTGCTGCTCCGGGTGTTAGATCAATTTGAGATTCGTCTTGACGGTGAGGTGGAAGACTATGTATATCTTCGGGAAATACTTCCGGATAATCACCAACAATCGGAATGTCATCAATCTTCTTTCCCTCAGATGGATGCTCGACAATGGGAGCCAGAATGGCAGGATGGCTTTTATGTAAGCACTTCTGCGTTTTCACGAAGGATATGATGTTCATGACTGCATCACTCCTCTTGCCTTAGGCACAAAGGGTTTCTTTATTCGGGAGAGGAAGGCGAACAATTATCTTATGACAGATAATCTTGGCTTGGTTCTTAGATAACCAATCCATACCGGCAATTATGTAAAAGCTGTCAAATGTAATTGGTGTGAGGTCAATGTCATACTTATGACCAGTCAATCTTGGTTTACATCTCTAAATATTTTGAGTTGCTTCTATAGTGTACTAAATATCCAATAGAGTTGGTGTACGACTTTACCAGCAGAAAATTAAGAGGTTATGATGAGACTTCTAGTGAGACCCGCGCTTATGAGGTAAGCATTGGTCAACGCAAAGGCTAAGAGGTTCACATGTAGGAAAGATTTTAATGAGATGTAGATATTAGGAGTACAAGGGATAGGACGTCTGTTTAAGTATTCGCGTTCAACTGATGATCAGTTAGATGAAGTCCTTGTTTTCTAATGTCATTAGAACAACTGGATCATTTTGTGAAAGAAGAAGCCTGTTTACAGAGTTTGATACCCACGGGTATAAATCAAACCAATCTGAGGATTAGTCATCGGATAATGCATTAGGGTCAATTGGAATTTATCGTTGGAGTGTAAGGAATAATGTGTTAGCAGAAAGGAATTCTTCCAATTCCGCTTACATACTTGGAGTCGGTGGTTTTACCGTGAGGTTCTACTAGAGTTTCACTCTAGGTGGTTCCGTTGATTAAGTTTGAATGAGAATCGTAAGATCACTAAGTCTCTTACATGAGTGAAAATAACATTGATGGATTCCATTGATGATAATTCTGTGTGTCCGTAAACATTTTCAACCTGATAGTAGCGTCTATTAGCTGTTAAATGAGTTTAACGATACCAACTAGTCGTTGAGTGGGTTATGAGAGTCTCTACAAATAGTGGAAACTTAAATCTGTAAATCACTGATTAGGACCATTCATCCACACACTAGGGTTCACCAGGACTTACATGCACCTCAAATTACTATTATGTGTGCACCCGTAATGATAATTTGCTTTGCATGCTCACCCTTGTTCTTCCTGTCCTGTGTCATAATGTCCTTTAGGTTATATTGTTGAGTACATGGTGTTGTTAGATATGATAAGTCATCGAAAAGCTTAGTCATCAACCATACCTTGATCAATTAGAACTCATATCGGGATGAATAGTCGAGGAAGGTTTGATCCGAGTCTTCACTCGAGTGAAACACAATACTGGAGTCCAATCCAGCGGATTGTAAATGAGAACATGTAACAAACATGTACATGAAATGCGACTTCGAGAAATGAAACTAATTCATGAATACAAGTTACAGAAAGCAGCAAGGTAGCCGTCCTTTCAACTTAGTCAAGATAGGGTTCGAGTATGCATTGAGTAATGCGCTCTCAGGTTTGTGGTCAATCTATTCTCAACAGAATATCGAACAAAGACGTGAGCCAATGGCTCGGGAAAGTGATGACATCTACGTGTCAATGGATTCTATAATAATGCGTACAACGGTCTGCCTTCATTCGACGTATTGTTGCTGGCGGGTACAGTAGGGACTCGCCTCCGACGATCCCAACTTCCAAAGAGATATGCGTTAGTGCTGAGTGCCGTCCATAACATGGACCTGAGAAATCCCACCATACCCAACAGGTGATGGTGATATAAGTGACTCCTCCGAAGGCTCCGTCTCACTGCCCTCGGACGTGAGTGGATGATGTTCTGGTGATTCCCCGAGTGTTGCCACTAGGAATGATGATGCAATGCAAATGTTGTGTCCCTTGCCAACTGAGGGTGATACGGATGGTGTTACATGCATTCACTATAATGTATGTATGGGTGCTATGTGTATCAGGTATGAGTGTCTGTGCCATGTAACTAATGTGTGAGGTTATAGTCTAGTATGCAATCCTAGTTCTCTATAACCAATGGCTCTGATACCAATCTGTCACACCCCCAAATTCCACTAACGAAGTTTTACCGTTTGGAAGTTGACACACCAGGATCTCAGTCATTAGTTATATCAAACGACACTATATGGGACTTAAAAGTCATAACATAAAAGCTTAGAGTTAATGCGGAAGCTTAAACGTTAATATGAAATCAAAATTAATTACACGTAACAAGCGTCAATCAATATAAATAAGTAATCTGTTTAAAATGTTTGAAATGAATGATATGACAGTAGGACTCCATGCATGTCCTAAGTGTGCAACCTGTGCCAAAGCGACCTGAGAAACATGTAAGAAAAAGTGTCAACACGAGGTTGGTGAGTTCACAGGTTTCAAGTTTGTAATAAGAGAGTGTTTGCCAGATTATGTACATTCAATATGCATATCTATAGGTAGCTAGCCTATGTTCATGTCTTACTAAAGCGCTCGCAACCGAAGCTGACTGTTTGTGTATTTTCCTCCTGCCAGGTCTATCAACTCTGGCAAATGTGAGTAGGCTAATATTTCACCTGTTCGATCTCCAATCGAGTTAGCGCGACTAACGCGGGTGGGATTTGTCAAACCCAGTAGTACTACTAAACATTACCTCGTTAAGTTCCATATTAACGGTTCGATGTATGATGAGGACTTTCTGTGATAGTGTGTCACGCTTAGCCTCAACAGTAATAACATATGAATTACAATAATCTAAAATAGTTGTGTCATGTTTTCTCCCCCAACGGGAAAAACATGTAAAATAATGTTTGTTTGCGTACTTGTTTCTCCCCCACGGGGAAAACAAGTAAAAGTATGATAGTTTGTGTACATGTTTGTTTCTCCTCAATAGGAAAACAAGTAAAATGTGTTTGTGTGTAAGCATGTTTCTCCCCCAATAGTAAAACAAGTAAAAAGGGGCCGTGAAACTCACCTGAGTTTGAATAGTGGATTGGATCACACAAGGATGAGATTAGGTGCACTAGTTTTAGCCTGCACGGCTTATGTATGCCCTAAAATTATAAATATAACAGTTAGGGACATAATGGGATTTGTGACGACGACAAGGAAGATTGAACGTCCTAACATACTTAAGATTTACGAGTAGACGAACGTGTCTACGGGAATAAGGATTTCTTAATAAATAATTGGAATGAGTATTTCGTGTCGAACGTTTCCAATTTCGAATAATATTAATAAATATGTTCGTACGTTTTCCATTTAAAATGGTTAGGAAAATAATATAACTATACATATTATTTTTAAGTTCGTAGGTTTAACCAAATAATCTTTTGTGTGTCAAAAATAATATTATTTTCATTCGAGGATAAAACCGAGGGTAAATAATATAAACAATTATATTATTTAATAGTTTAAATCGTTACATAATGTTTATAAACGGGGTGAAAATAATATAAAATATATATTATTTTTAATTGGAGTCACATGTTGAAAATAATATAAATATATTATTTATTCGGAGTCATGGTTTGAAAATAATATAAATATATTATTTTATAAGTGGAAGTAACATTAAATAATAGTTATAATTTCAAACCCGAGTCTACGGGTGATTTACGGGACTAAAAACATATAAATATAATATAATTATAATATAGGAAATTGTTTTGTATTAAAAATAATTATGTAAAAATGATTTAAACAAAATAGGGGTGGGGAGACTCGAACCCGGGTCTCCTCCCCACCACACCAACGATCTAACCATCACGCCTGCTAGGGTCATCGCATCAGAAGCTTGATCAGAATGGTTTTTAACGCTTAGGTCTCCCGTGTTCTTCCCCTTACGCGACCCGATCATAAAACCAACCTCAATACCTTTGATTCCAACAGTGATATGCGACAAGAGTTTAGGGGTTTTGATTATCAATCTAATTCGAACCTGTGGGTGCATTTAATCGTAAAGTTATCACGTTTAGATTGGTAGATTTCTCAATTAAAAACCCAAAACCCTAGTTTATGAACATGAGATTAAATCAGTTGAATTCGATATTGTTATAGGTTGGAATCATGGGGCTTTCACTGAGTGTTGGATTGCGAATCTATCTAAGTATATTAATTGGATTGAGATCGGGTCTAGACTGGTGTTCGATTAAACCGATTACGGGATGAACTCTAGGATCGGTTCAAGTTTGAATCGATATTATAAGCCCGAATTGTCACAGTGCTTTTGATCTAGGAGTGAATACGAAAATGTGAGTGTGTTTGGTTACCTCAATTGATGTCAGATTGATGGTGCTCGGCTAGAATGGGTTCCATCATTCGTGGTTTGATCTCTGGTGCTTTGACTGCGTTTCCGGCTGATGTGAAAAAAGCTTGCCAATGGTTTGTTTGAGGTGTGCAGATGTTAAATTGTGAGAATGGTAATCGAATTATGCGAGTTTGATAGATATCGATGAGAGGGGTCGACGGCTACGGTTGGGGAAGTTAATTTGCAATGATTAACAATGATAAATGGTTAGAGACGTCACAATAATGGTCGAAACTATCAATTCTATGCGTTACAAATTCTGAATTGGAACAGTTTTGTGGTTAGAGATACGTATTTGGATCAGGAATAAGGAAGTTTACTTTTACAAGTCAACTAAGTCGATTTTGAGTGAAACTACTCCATTTTGACTATCGGAGTCAAACTATTTGAGTTTAGGGTAAATACTGTTTTAGTCCCTAGGGTTTTATATGTTGATGTTTGGATTTTTTTTATAGAATTAGTCCTTGTGGTTTATGACTGAGTTAACTAGACTAACAGGACTAACTGGGTTTGTGCTAACGAAGTTAACTTGAAAAGGCCGGATGTCACAATTGCCTCAACCCAGCAGTTGTCAGCGAGAGCCTCTTTCACATTCTTTGGCTTCAACTAGGACACGAATGCAGCGTGCAGACATGTTTCCATGACACCAATGTCAAGTATCTCACAGTAGAGACTAGTGTTCTCAGCAATGGTTCGATGACGAGTTTGAACACCGACATGAGGATCACCAATAATGTTGTCAATTGGATGATTCTTATGCACTCTCATCTCTGGTACATTTGGTTCCTGAATTTCTGAATCGAGGTTCGTGCTTAACTCCCCTATATCATGTGTTCCAGAAGAAGAAGACTCAATGTTAATTGGATCAGCTGGAGCTTCATTTCCTACACAAGTGTTAGGATTAGCTTGAGCGTCATTTCCGTTAACATGAACATCTTCACTGTTATCACCATTAAGATTTCCAGATGCAGATGCAACATAGGAATCAGGAGTTACAGTCGGTACAGTAGCACGTGTTGAGAAACTGGAGTCATCACCGCCACCAAATAATTCATATACATTTGCGGCATCATTTGCAGACAAATCTGGAAGATTGAAAGATTTGAAAAGCGCATCATAATCAAAACCCCAAGCTGGACCAGTTGGTTCTGGTGGAATGCAATGTTTACTATAATCCACTTCAAACCACTCCTCGACAGTACGAGTTCCTATATTGTACACTCTCTTGCAAGACGAGTTGGCAACGTATCCTAAGAAGATGCCTTCCACCGCTTTTGCATGAAACTTAGACTTGCGGTCTTTGTATTGTAGCAATAAGGAACAGGGACTACCAAAAGGAACTAGATAGTCAAGATTGGGAGGTCGATTGTTGATCAACTCATAACAAGTCTTGTTGTGCCTCTTCACAACCAGAACTTTGTTCAAGATGTGACAAGCTGTATTAACTGGTTCTGCCCAGAAAGTGACAGGAAGCTTTGCATCTGACAGCATTGTTCTTGCAATCTCAATCAAGGTTCTGTTCTTCCATTCTATGACTCTATTCTGCTGAGGTGTGTACGGGGCACTAAATTCATGACGGATCCCCTTCTTGAGAAAGAAAAGTTCCATCAAATTATTCTTGAATTCAGTTCCGTTGTCACTCCTTATTCTTCTAACCTTCAACTTGAAAAGAGATTCCAAGCTCAGGATCATGTATTGAAGAATATCAGCAGTTTCGTCCATCGTACCTAAAAAATGCACCCAAGAAAAACGTGAGAAATCATCAGTTACAACCATACAGAATGACTTACCTCCAATACTCATGATACTTATGGGGCCAAACAAATCCATATGTAATAGCTCCAAAGGGGCATCGATGGAGTTTTGGAGCTTGGGCTTGTGAGACTTCCGTTGCTGTTTGCCCTTTTTACAAGGCATACAGTCATCTGCAATGGTAAATCTCAGCCTAAGAACACCGGTTACCAAACCGTTTCGGACGAGATGATTCATTTTACGATAAGAAATATGTCCGAGTTTCCTATGCCACAAGATAGAGTCAAGTTTTGTCGCTTTGGTAAGCAAACAGGTAGCAACTGATGAGGTGGTTGTTGCCACGCTCATATCAATCTGATAGGTGTCGTTTGTCCTTGGCGCTCTCATCAGAATCCAATCTTCAGGAACCTCAAAACCAGGTTTGAGTATCAAGCGTTTATTCTTATCAAACATCACCGAGTACTCCTTGTTGCACATTTGGGAGACACTCAACAAGTTATGCTACAGCTGCTCGCAGTAGTTGACATTGTTAAAGCTGACACAACCATTTGACACCATGCCTTGACACGTGATACTACCGCCTTTCTCTCCAGGAAAGGCCACAGAGCCGCCTCTGAACGGTTTAACGTCTTGAAGCTGGGCCATGTTACATGTCATGTGCCGGGAGCATCCACTATCTACATACCAACAATTAGAGATAGTACCCTTCGGATGTCCTTGCACGAGTCACAAAAAGAATTAATTAGATTTGGAGACCCAAGCCATAGTGGTCTTGGGTCGTCCGTCTTTCTTAAAATAAACAACCTCAATTAACTCACAGTCGTGACTGTTAAAAATGGATGAATCTTTATAAGAATTGGGACTAGGAGATTAAGAATTTTTATCTTTGTTTTTCCAGGATCTCTTCTTTTTCTTAACTGGAACAGTAGACTTAGATTCAACAGCAACAGGTGAACTAGTGGAAGCTTCACCTGATTGAAATTTAGTCAGCTGTTCAAGCTTTCTCAACCTCTTGTTCCTTCTCCTTCTCTGTTGCTTAGAGAGTTTCACCACAGGTTTCTCACCAGTAGGTGTACTACCAGAGGTAGATACATAAGGTTTAGTAGGATGCTTTCCCTTTCTTGAAACATATGGTTTAGCCACAAATGTGATCTTTGGCTTTACCATAGGTTTTACTGGTGGTTTCACCACACTTGCTTTTGGACTTTTGGGATGCTTCACTGGTGGTGACTTAGGGATGACAGCCGGTTGTGGAACAATTGGCCGTTTCCCAAGGTTCTTAGAAGGGCAGTTCACAAAAATGTGACCAACCATACCACAATGAAAGCAAGTCCTCTTGTCTGTGTAAGTCCTCCTGTAAGGCTCATTAGATCTGGCATTTGATGACTCAGCATTATGAGCAGGAGGAGTTGGTTGGTGAACAGGAGTTTGACCCGATAAAGATTGGTTTTTGGGAGTATAATGATTTGCAAATTTTCTTTATAACCAAGCCCATAATGAGCTGAAAAAGCTTCTTTCTTAACTTGATTAATGTGTTTATACCCCCCATAAAGCATTACCTTTAATTTATCATTTGATTAAATCATACCGGGTTCAGTCAAAATACAATTGTCACTATTAGTGATAATGTTTTACTTAATTTTCTGTTCACATAACAACTCCTCAGATACTACTCCTTCAGGGCAGATGCTTTCAGACCCATCATTAGAAGCAGTAAAGAACTCCTCATTAGATGCGGAGTCAGCCTTACTTGAGGAATCATCCTTGTTAGAGGAATCATCCTTACCTGAGGACTCATCAAGGCAAAACAAATCAATGTCTATTAAGCCGTTGACAAATTTCCCACTAACTGGTGGAGGAATAGCATTAGTACCCAACCCTAAGCCATTCAATTGCCTCACTACAAACTCGTAGTGTTCCACCACAAAACGAGAATTTTTCAACTTCACATTAGTACATTTCAACTGCAAGATCTCATTATGCGGTTTGTTGATCTCATTGTTCATTTTCTCTAACCCCTTGTATGCAACATCCAAGTGAAACTGTTGATTGCTGATTTTAAGTGAATAATCACGTTTTTCTTTCTTCAACGTTTCAATTGAATCTTTAAATCGTTTTTCGTTTTCCTTGTAGCTTAACGCTGCAATACGAAGGGGTTCGACTTTGTCTTGAAGCTTAGAATTTTAACCTTTAAGCTTAGACATTTAGAACAAGAAATTACAGCAAAAGGATTAGAATCTACCTCATTTGATGAAACCTGATGCCTCTCCAATAGCCATGAGAGCAACAACAGTTGTAGACTCTTCTTGGTCAGCCACAGAAGCTTCTAGTTCCTCAGCTTCCATCATCTCCATAATCTCAGCCATGAGACCAACCTGAGCTTGTGCAATAAGAGCATCCTCCAGATGAACACCCCAATCAAAGCTATCATCCTGTTGAGCCACCAATGCATTGGACCGTCCACCTTGGCTTTGATTGTGGTTGTTTGAGTTGTTGTAGCCTTGGCTGTTTCCTAGGCTAGGTCTGGTGAAACCCGAAGCCGGTGCTCTGTCCTTTTGACATTCACAAGCAAAGTGTCCAAAGTTTAGACACTTGTAGCACTTGGCCTTGGATTTGTCAAAACCAACCTTGGCATTTGAATGCCCGCCAATGAATTTTCTTCCTGTTCTGTTCAGGAAACGCTTGGCTCTCCTCAAGATCATGGCCATATTCCATTTAATATCCATATCCTCCATATCATCCGGATCCACCTGATTAAAGTCTTCTTTGATGGTTTCAGGATCCGTTAGCTTGCCGCCAATGAAGTTCTCATAGGCAAGCATGCATGATGAGAATAAAGCCACATGATCTTCAGCTATCTTGGCTATTGCTGATTGGTTAGCTGAAGATGTGAGAGAAGGATTTCTTGAGAAGTTCTGGTGATGAGATCCAGAACCAGAACCAGATGCTGCATAGCATGCATGACCACCACAAGCCTTTACAGTTTTGTCCTCATGAGAGTTTCCTGAGAAAAGGGAAATTCCAGAGCCCTATGACTTGGTTGTAGAAGACGTCCCATAATACATAGAAGGGTCTTGTATTTGAGGTCTTCCTGAGCTCTCCTTTCTTTTTAGGTTCATGTCATGTGCTTTAACCTTTCCAATTACCTCGTCAAGTGTCATCTCATAAAACTTAGAATTTTCTCTCATCAGGGTAGTATACATCCCAAATTTGGGTGGCAAAGCATCCAGAAAATTTTCAACTAATTCCTCATTTGGATAGATGACGTCAAAAGCTTTCAACTCAGTCTGCAAATGATAGAATCTAGAGATAGTTCATCTACGGATTCATTCTCCAGAAATCTGAAGCACTCATACTGCTTCCTGAGAAGATCACGTTTACTTTTCTTTATGTCACTATTGCCCTCGAATCTCTTCTGTAATGCCTTCCAGAGAACCTTGGAGTTATCGTATCCTCTGAAGCTGTGGAATAACTCCATAGTTAAAGCCATAGTGATAGATCCGTGTGCCTTCTTCTCTCTATCATAAACTTTTTTTTCTTCTTCATCAAGTTTAGAGATAGACTTGGGAACTTTGTCATCAAGGTAAATGTATGTGGGATGCTTATAGCCCTCTAGAATGGGTATCCACAACGAAGAATCGGTATAAGAAATATAATGCTTAAAGCGTGCTTTCCAGTTTGAATAATCATTTACATTAAGCAGCTTTGGTGGTTTCTAAGGGGTTCCAATCTCATTGTCATAGTTCAGAAGGTTACCGAGGTTCTGAAGATTTGACATGGTGAACACTTAGTCAAATTTCAGAAAAATCAAAGACATTTGGGCACTTGTAACTGGCCTTGTGCACTTATGATTTGCTCTTGCGTACTTGATAAGTACGCAGGAGATAACTTAAGTATGCACCAAGATTGGTCTTGCGTACTTGGTAAGTACGCAGCAAGACTGTACTTGTTGCCAAATAAGGTAAGCACGCAGGTCACCTTTTCACCAACTCTCACCAACCTTTTCCGGTCACTGGAAACTCACCGGAGATGGCAGAAATAAAAAAATTGACCAAACAAAATGAGCCAAAGGGTCAGAAACTCGTTTCTAACCAACCTTTGATGCTCAAAACACTCAAATACACAACAAAAGTCGGTTTTTGAGTGATTTTTGCTTCTAAATTAGTGCTCAAGAGCTACCCCTAATTTATCACAAAAATCAACAAAAATACCCACTTTTGCTTGCAAAAACTCTGTAGGATGTGAAGAAAATGCTCCAAACACACTCACAACACTCGAAATCAAGAGCAATGCTCTGATACCACTTGTAGGTCCCTCGGGTGTTACGGATCGTCACATGCAAGTGCGTTGGCTAGTCGGACCGGGTGCGGAATACACGTGACTAGGTGGAGAATCAAACAACACAAAGTAAACCAACAAGAAAATCACTTTAAACTTTCGTCTATTATAAACACTTGAAGGTTACAGAGAGAAAAATACTGAGTGCACAATAGTCTGCCTTCTTACATTCTGTCAACCTAACCTATCCTATTTATACAAGACCTGATCTCTGTGCACTTAGCAAGTGCGCATGGCAAATTGCTCATGCGTACTTAGCAAGTACGCAGAGTATTCTTGCGTACTTGCTAAGTACGCAGGAACTAATTACTGCGCACATACGAAGTGCACAAAACACTTAGAGAATTAAGCAACTATCAACATGCATTAGTAAATACAACTCGATAACTAATACATACAGACGCTTACAAACAAAGACAAATACATACAAAGAAAGTGCATAAACTAAGACTCTATCCAGAGTGTTTGTCACACAAAAGTGCTTCAACACTACGCTGAGTGAGTTCTAATAGTTTAATTTAATTAAAAGCCAACTCGGCATAAAAGTCGTTTGGACTTTACTAAGGACCTTCGGTCCTTATAACATGGTTTAAAAAATCATTAACAAATAGATAACCCCTGTTATCATACGACATCCCATAATAGCAATCATCTCGCAGACTCATAGACATAGACCGAACTTACTACACTAATAACTTGTACTTTAGAACGTGTATTAATTCGACACTTGGTCAACCCAACCAAAACCCTAGACATCGACTTACTCAGCCATAACCATGACTCTTTTCAATTCACCTGTCACGACAGTTGTACACGTCACGTCACAATCCTGACACAACAATCAATCTAACTCAACGTACCACAAAAATATTATCTACACGTCACATTAACATAACCATATTAATAACATCACGTACATAATAAGTATAACTCAATGTTTGCATGCAATTCGACACACATGTAAATATAACCCTCGTTAGGGCGTTCGATACACCCCGAGCTCATCATTAACCTGTTTATAAATGTCACCGTTGGTGACTTCCCGACGAACCTCATCCTTCACAATTCCTGTTTGCTGTG
Source organism: Smallanthus sonchifolius (assembly GCA_023525975.1). Classification (NCBI taxonomy): domain Eukaryota; kingdom Viridiplantae; phylum Streptophyta; class Magnoliopsida; order Asterales; family Asteraceae; genus Smallanthus; species Smallanthus sonchifolius. The sequence continues at coordinate 51,408,918 of CM042034.1, forward strand.
CCATAATGACACGATGCAAACATACGCAGACGAACACACAACACAACAACATACTAGCATTTACATGACTTTTTAACTATACTTGCACCTCACGCATAACCCTAGAACAACATATTTCTCACACAACATATCCTAAGCATTTAATGTATGACACGACTCTTTCCGTGTGGCCCTTAGCACGACACGCATTAATAACCCATACCCTTGACTCACACATTTCCCTGATCTCACCATAGACCATACGATCATTTAACAATTATTTTGTATTCAAAACACCTCGGGTTAGAACTCGAAATCCTTAACATGTTCCATAGAGTAAACTTATTTCATCAGTGTGTACGATAGCCCCAAAACGTTAAAAAATTAAAAGAGGGGGATTAAAAACTCACCGGTTGCAAAACTTTCCTTTTGAAGTCGCATACCCGTAAACTCGTAGTCCAACACGAACCTGTCGTCAAATTAACTACCCAGATCAATCCTATTACCGGAATAAAACTAACGCATCTATTCCGGACCAGCAGCTACAAGCTCGGTCAAAATCATCCCAAACCGTACAACCGACGCGCTCGCTCGCAAACAAAAACCCTTAAATTAACGTTACCAAAAACCATTCCCAAAAGTCGTTCTCGACTTTTTTCCCATATCCCAAAATATTCCACAACAATGAATATAAAGTCCTATGGGGTCATACCTTTGCGTACAAGCCGTTCTACGCGGTTTTGTACGAAACTGCTGAGCACCACGCGAGAGGAAAACTTGTTTTGTTCATATCTCGACCATACGAGCTTCGTTTCACGTGATCCACCTATCCACGCGTTCGTCTCGATACACCTGACCTCAGAAAAATATTGGTGTCGGCCACCGCTGCTGCCAGAACGCATACTCGTCTTTCAGCACGTTCGGTTTTGCGCATCAATATACGAGTAGCATAAAACCGACCCAAATGAACTCCGTTTTAGGCGAATTATATGTCCATGCGTCCGTATCGCCGAACCCTTTAGGACGTCACCAGAAACTGTCACCTCCATCACCGGAAAACCAAACAGTAGCCGGAATACGCCCTCTTAGCGCGTCTGTCTTCGCACTGCTCGTATCCCTATCAAACCAACTCGGAATTGGACAAATAATATATCCACGCGACCATGTCGCCAAACACTTTCTCCTGCTACCATCACCGCTAACAGCCGCTGGAATGGCGAACAGTGGCCGGATTCCTCGCCGAATTTCTTTTCTTCACTCGATTCATTCATCAATGGCCTCCAATTCACCTCCTAGTGGCCTTAACACTGAGGTTAAGCGACCCTAATACCACAAACGATTAATATTACAATGAGTCAAGGATTCGATATGCTATGGATGATTATAATCGCGTAAATACCTTGATTCGAACGTGAAACGCAATGAACGACCTCCTCCTCCACTCCCTTTGCTCTCGGCAGCCGCATGATGCAAATGGGGGTCTCCCCCTTTGCGTAACAACCTAATGGGTGTTGTTCTCGGAGCGGACTTGGCCCTTGCACACCACCAACCTTCCCTCGGGCTTGGCCCGTCTCATAGTTTTTATAAAAACTCTCCTTAAGGTTTCGCTAGAAACTCGTTGACCCCCTTGTATGTTATTTACGCATTGAGATATTTCACTACTCCCGACTAGCTCTCTAATACTCTACACAATCGTTTACAATGATTACCAGACCCGTTTGTTATCCGAAAAACCGGGATGTTACAATACGTATGCTTTCCTGGGAATTCCCGAAGTGAGTGTTCACATATAGGATAAAGCATGTATTCTTGAAAGTATAAGAATTTGAATCACTTTGATTTGTCAAAGTATCCATTTGATTATGTTACCAAATGAGTACAACCTTAACACCATCATTTTGTTTATTGCAATTTAGTACACTTTGTAAACTAATCATTTTACCACCTAATTTAAACATCATTATTTTGTTCAAACAAAGCATTTATCAAACCTTTAATTTATAGATATTATCTCGAATAAACTTCTATAAACCTTTTCACCTTGTAAGCAAACTTAATGCAACTTGTTTTATAAACATTATCTTAATTAATTATGACTTTTTTTTACTTCGTTAAATTTGTTATTATTATCTCTTGGCTTGAGTTACTAAATAAATTAGCCATTATTTCATCTTGAAATATTCTCTTTATGATAATTAAAAAAAATCATTTATCTATCCATTTATTTAGTTATTCAACTTATTATTTTCACTATTTTATTAATTTACAAACAAGAATAAATTACAATTATTTGTTTATTTACAAACAAAAAACACAAATCAGTTATGCGTAAACACATTAATCTAAATATCTGCAAAACCTTCTCGTTATCTTGCACCTTCGTAAGTGTATGATCATACTAGGCACTACAAGTAGCTGAATCATTTCTCTTAGGCGTTAACCATCCATATGAACCTCAACAAAAATTGAAAATGTAAAACCCACTACCCACATTACACATGAATGCCAAGCAACACGCTTGTCCACAACACTCGACCACCTACAAAATTCGATAGTATACGTTACTCATGAAATTCAATAACTTACGAATGAGCATTCACATGTAACATAATACTAGATTTAACACATAATACATAAAACATGTTTGTTTGGAATATACATAATACTAGATTTATCACATAATACATAAAACTTGTTTGCTTGTAATATACATAATACTAGATTTATCACATGATACATGAAACTTGTCGGTTCACAGTAAACATGATGCTAGATTGATCACATTATACATGAAACTTGGTTGTTGCAATATACATGATACCAGATTGATTACATGATACATGAAACTTGGTTTACAAAATACATGATACTAAAATTGTTCATATTTTACAATATACATGATACTACATTGCTTACATCATGAAACTTATTTGTTTACAAAATACAAGATACTAAACACATGATTCTACATTGCTCACATTATACATGAAACTTACTTGTTTACAATATACATGATACTAAATTGCATACATTATACATGAAGCCCATTTGTTTACAATGTACATGACACTATATCATATATGAAACTTGGGTGTGTACATTATACACGGAACTATACTATTTACAATTGTTGCAATTGATTGATCACGTTATACACGAGGCATGATCCTTCACTTTATTCATAAAAGTTTGAAACTTTTGACGTATTCTTTTTCAAACACGAGGAAACTATGGAACCCTAAGTTATGCCACATTATTACTCTTTAGCTTTCTGTTTGACCTTACTATATAGGGGCACAGTTACTTATTAGAAACTCATACGTGAAAACAATAGACATGAACTAAGTGAATTTATGCCGCTCTTGACCCACACACAACAGAAGGATCTATACGGACCATGCGATAATTCGAGTAATTACGGGTGCACACGTAATTATAAAAATTAGTGCATGGAAACATAGTGGATTCTGTCGTGTGTTATGTCACACCCCCAAATTCCACTAACGGAGTTTTACCGTTTGGTGCATGACAAACCAGGATCTCGGTCATTAGTTACATTGAATGACACTATATGGGACTCAAATTGTAATAATATAAAAGTTCAGAGTTACTGCGAAAGTTTTTAAACAATAAAGTAAATACGCAAAACAACGCGCCCAAGTCTAAGAACAACGGAAACATAATAAATGTTTAATAGTTCGACAATTATTGAATATATCATGTTGATACCATGCATGTTCTAACGTGCACATTCTTAACGTCCTGAGAAAACATGTAAGAAAAACGTGTCAACACTAGGTTGGTGAGTTCATAGGTTTCAATATCGTAATGAAAGCGTTTACCAGATTATGTATATTCAATATGTGTATCTATAGGTAGCTAGCCTATGTTCATGTCTTACTAAAGCACTCGCAACCGAAGCTGACTGTTTGTGTTTGTATGCCTCCTGCCAGGTCTATCAACTCTGGCAAATGTGAGTAGGCTAACATTTCACCCGTTCGACCTCCAATCGAGTTAGCGCGACTAACCCGGGTGGGACTTGTCAAACCCAGTAGTACTACTAAACATTACCTCGCTAAGATCCATATTAATAGTCCGATGTGTGAGAGGACTTTCAGTGATAGTGTGTTATGCTTAGCCTCAACAGTGATAACATATGAATTACAATAATCTAAAATAGTTGTGTCATATTTTCTCCTCCAAATTAAAACAGTAAAAAAGGGTCGTGAAAACTCACCTGAGTTGTGTAGCAGGTAGATTTACACAAGAATGAGATTGGAACCACAAGTGTTAGCCTGCACGGCTTACGTATGTCTTAGAATTATACACATAACAATTAGGGATACAATGGGATTTGTTACGACGACAGAGAAGGTTGAACGTCCTAAAATATTCTAAGGTTCAATGAGTAGACGAACTTGTCCACGGGAATACGGATTTCTTATTATGCTAATTAAGATAAATACTTTTCGAATCAAGAATTTCTAATTACGAATAGTATTAATAATAAAATACATTCCTGCTTTTGTACCATTTAATAACGGTTTAGGAAAATAATATAAATTTATTATATTATTTTAAGTTCTTAGAATTAACCCGATAATCATTTATGTGACAAAAATAATAAATACATTATTTTTACTCGAGATTATAAACGTAGGTAAATATATAAATAAATATATTATTTATGGGTTTGTAACGTTACACAATGACTATAAACGTGGCGAAAATAATGTATAAATATATTATTTTTAATTAGAGTTACGGGTTGAAAATAAAATAAATATATTATTTTATTCGGAGGTATAAGTTGAATAATAATATAATATATTATTATAAAAGTGTGAAACAATATTAGAAATGTGTTATAAAATCTAAACCCGAGCCTACAGGTGATTTTTCGGGTTGAAACATTTTAATATATTAATATAATAATATAACATTTGATTTTATAATTAAAATAATATTAAAAGTATGGTTTAAAAAGAAAACAGGGGAGGAGGGCTCGAACCCGGGTCTCCTCTCCAACAGCTATGTGTTTTAACCAACCCATATGCTAGGACAATCGCAACAGGAACCAGATCGAATTGGTTTTAACAAACAAAGTTCCTATGGTCTTCCCATTTGCGAAACTCGAATCAAACATAGTTCAATTACCATTGAATTCGACCACGATTGGAACCAAATGCATATGGGTTTTGTTAATCGACCTATTACGAGTCTGTGGTGAGTTTTAATTGCAAAATCAATGGGTTTAGGTTTATTTAATTTCTGTTTCAAATACCCAAAAACCCTAAGTTGAACATGAAATCAACACCTTGCTGCCAAATCTTGAGAATGATGGTGTTGATTTACCTTTGGATTCAACGCAAGAAGTTATTTTTAGCAGCATGAACAACGTCCGGAAGCCAAGCAGGTTTAGCGGTACTGTGACACCGTTATTTCCTAACATGTTGGGTGAAAATCCTGATCCAGACTTCAAACTAGAAGATGAAATAGATGATCTTATGGTAGAAGATATTGAAGATGGTGTTGATAGTGATGGTGATGTTAATGATGGTAATGATCAAGGAAATGATAATGATCAAAGAAATGATAATGATCAAGGAAATAATGATGATCAAGGTAATGATGGTGCACAAGGCAATGCCATACTTGAAATACAAACTGAAGTTCATGTACAAGAAGAAGAACCAAGGATTGATACTCATATGGGTGAATATGAAGTTGCTGATGTACATGTTGAAGAAAACAGAATTCCAGAGGTTAATGATGAATTTACTAAACCATTAATGAGTCATACATAAGAGTTTATTGTTGAAAATGAAGACACTTTAAGTGTTAATAAAGAAGTTATTGAAGTCCAAATAACAGCAACTGCAACAACCACATCCAAGAAAAGAAAAGAGCCTGAAACGACAAAGACCGTACCTTCTAGACTTCCTCCATCTAAGGGTATCGTGTTTACTGATCCAGAACCGAAGAAGAAGAAGAAAACAACTACAACTCTTGACAAGGGCAAAGGCAAGGCTAAGGAAATACAAGAAAAGCACAAGTCAAAGAAGCAAAAGGTTATAATATGGTTGATGAACAGTTTTTAAATTATACAACGAGAGAGACAGCAGATGTTGTGAGCCAGCTAAAGACTCAGATCTCTAACTTACAAAGCAGAGAAGCTATTAACTCTAGAGAGATCAGAGAACTGAAAGCTGAGAGTAATAGACATAAAGGTGTAATTACTCAACAACAGTAGCAGATTGATCAGCTTCAGAGGATGGTACACGATTTAATATGTGACATCCGGAATTTTTTTTTATTTAATTTTCGGGACGGAAATTATTTCAACTAGGGGATGATGTGACAATCCGACTTTTTAGGTTAACTCCGTTAGCAAATTCCGTTAAATATTTGTTAGGACATAGATTTGTAATGACAAAAGCTTGTAATAGTTAGATTTTATGTCTTTATGTTTTTGTTATGTAATTGTCTAAAGTTGCTAAGTGTTTTACAAGTGTGCCTAGAGGCGAACTTGTTAAGTTCGTCTGGTCTATCAGAGGCGAACTTAATAAGTTCGCTTAGGTCTAACTGAGGCGAACTTGTTAAGTTCGCTTAGTCTGTTTCAGGCGAACTTAATAAGTTCGCTTACAGCAGTTTAGTTTTCTATATATATGTGTTTACAGAGTCATTAGGCAGAAGATAGAACAGAGAGAACCGAGAGATAGAATTGTCTGATTGAGTCTGTAAACCATTGTTAATTGGAATATAATCGAGAAGTTTATTTACGCGTGTTGTTTTAATTATCGGTTAGTATACAAATGTTAACATGAAGGATTCCGCACTTCGTGTTATAGCAACGTCATATTACGAGTTCGATCAGTAGTTGAGTTACCTGGACCTACAAGGGGTATCAGAGATTATGCTCGTGATTTAAGTACAATTCTCGGTGATTAGTGACGCTATTGTGTACAATTCGACAAGAAATTCAACATTTTTGACATTTCTGCATCAATGGAGTTTTTCAAGTTCTTGAAGATCGTTTTTCTGCGGAATTCGGGTTTTTGGAAGTGATTTTGATGAAATTAGACCGATAGAAGTGTTCTATTTGATAAAATTCATAATCCTACGGTTCAATTTCCTTAAATTTCATCAATTCGCTGAGAAATCATGATTTTTGAAGTTCTTGGTTCGTGTTTGGGTAAAGATTCCTCTGTGTTTGTTACAGCAGTATAAGCGAACTTGCTAGTTCCTGTGCAGGCGAACTTAGCAAGTTCGCTTCTCACATTTTAAGCGAACTTAATTGTTAAGCGAACTTACCGGATTTCCTCCTTAAGTGAACTTGTCTTGTTCGCTTGATCTCAAGTTCGCTTAGTACTTACTAAAGCGATCTTATTAAGTTCGCCTGAGGGTAAGACTGCTCAATACTTTGAAATTTTTCAGAAAATTTTTTTTTAAAAAACATGGCAAATATGGTTCAAGTCACAAACATGTTCAATTATGACAATGAGATCGGTACATCTCAAAAACCTCCGAAGTTGCTGAATCTAGCAGATTATTCAAATTGGAAATATCGGTTTGACCAGTTCGTATCTTTTACCGATACTAGTTTGTGGATTCTGATTTTGGAAGGATATACGCACCCTACTTATTCATGGATGGGAAAGGATGATGTTCCGAAGCCAGTGTCAGCATTAACTACTAAAGAGAAGCTGTTATTTGATCGAGAAAAGAAAGCAATGGCTAGCATTTCTATGTCTATCCCAAAGGAAATTTATCACAGTTTTAAACAGTTCAAGTCTTCTCAACAACTGTGGGAAGCATTACAGAAAAGGTGTGAAGGTAGTTTGGATGTGAAGAAGAGTAGAAAGGAGTTACTAAAGAAGCAGTTCCTAGTCTTTAAACATTTTCAAAATGAATCTTTGGATGATCTTGCTACAAGATTCTATCATCTTCTTAGTGAACTGGCTAGTGCATCTGTGGTATATGAGACTGAGGAAATCAATGATAAATTGTTGGAGGCTTTACCATCAAAGTTTGATGTGTATACGGTTTTGATCAAAGAAAATGTTAAGTACAAAACCATGTCTCTTGAAGAAGTCCTAGGGAAGATTCAGTCACATGACATGAATATGAAGAAGAAAGAGACTAATATGGAGCATATCCAGGATCCCTTATTGTATTTTACCAAATCTGCTGGTAAATCTGGTACTAGAGTGGCATTCTTTTCTGGTGATGCTCAAGAGTCTTCAAATGATCAGTGTTCTGGAGTTCCAATTTATTTTGGTCATTCAAGCCATTCTGGATTTTCTGCTACTACTGCTTCAACATCATCTGGATCTCATGTGAATCAGAAAGTTGCTGATGATTATCTTGCTATGTTTTCTTCATTCATGGCATCATATGAAAATTTCATTGGAGGTAAAATACATGATCCTGAGGTAATAGAAGAAGATTTTAGACAGATTGACCCTGTTGATCTGGAAGAAATGAATATCCAATGGAATATGGCCATGTTAATGCGACAAGCTAAAGATTTCTTGAAGAGAACTGCCAGAAAATATATTGGTTCAAATAGTCGATCGCGTATGGGTTTTGATAAGAGCAAAGTTAGGTGTTACAACTGCCAAGAGTATGGTCACTTTGCTAAGGAGTGTGTGAAACCAAAGGTAGAATTTGATTCTCAAAAGAAGCAATCTAACTTTCAGCATAATAGGAATCAGTCACATGGTTCATCTGGTAATCAAAATCATGGTCCTTCTGGTAATACAAATCATGCATCTGCCTCATCAGCTTTGGTTGCTCAAAATGACGAAAACTATGATTGGGGCATTCATTTGGAAGATTTGGTGGGTGCTGTGAGTCAGGCTTTTGTTGCAGAAATTCATTCAGAAAAAACGGAAGAGTCTACTGATGATGAAAGTTCAAGTGATGATTCGTGTGATGGTGATAGTGTTCCAAGCGTTGATGATGAGGAAGAAAGAGGGAAAAGTATTGATTCTGATGCTGCGTCAGGGGTTGCTGAGGAAGAAATTGTTCTTACAGAAAATGCTTCAGTTGGTGATGATTCAGAGAATATTCCAATTGCCAAAGTATTCATGGCAGACATGTCTGATCCGTCTAAGGTAAAAGACTTTGTTTGTCATATATACTGTTCTAATTGCATTTCTGTTAAAGATAAACTGCAAAAAGTCATGGATGATAACACAAACTTGATTTGTGACATGAAATCAATGCATTCAGTTAATCAGAAACTGAAAGATAATGATAAGTTGTGCATTGATAGAATTGAGTCTTTGAAAAGAGACTTAAATTCTCTTGGGCTAAAATACAAAGAGCAGGGTTATCATCTAGATATGGCTTATGCTGAAATCGAAAAACGAAATGAAGTTGTTGCCCAAAAGAACAAGGAGATTTCGGATAAAGAATCTGAGGTGATAAAATTACATAGAAAACTGGAACAGTTTGAAAATTCATCTGTAGTTTTGGATTATTTCAATGCTAATGCTGATCCCACAAAAAGGGTTGCTGGTATTGGGTTTGTTCCTCAACCGTTCAATGCAAATTATGTGGTTGAGCCTGAAATCATTCATGAAGAGGAGATTGATCCCAAGACAGTATTAAAAGTGAATCCAGTGACGGGTGAAGACATGATGTATGATTCTGATACAGAAGATGAGGTGTTTGATGATTCAAAGGTTGAAGGCATTCCGAAAGAAGTGAAAATTGATGAACCAAAAGTTGTGAAGAATGTTACTCGGGATAGATGTATTTTGACTGAACCTGAAGAGGTGAAAGTGGTTCCAACTAAACTTTCTCCAATCTTACAGTCAAGTGGGTTTGTTGCAGCTGGTTATCAAAAAGTAAATTCTTCAAAGGTGCCAAAACAGACTTATGTTCCAAAGAAGCCAATAAATTGTTTTGAGCATTCCTCCGAAGCATATTCTTCTGATGGTTCTTCAAATTCAAAGAAAACATCTTATTTCAGAAGATATCAAGAAAGAAGAGTGTGTTTTCATTGCAATGAGGCTGGTCATATTTTGATTAATTGTCCATACAAGAATCAGGGTAAAATGAAGACTGTTCCTTCACAACCGAAAGTGGTGAAGATTCTGAAAAGAAAAGATGAGGGAAAGTCGTTTTCTAGTTTGGAGAAAAATATGCCTGGTTGATCTTTTGTTAAATCCCCTGGATTTAAACAACAGAATACATTGAATGCTAAATCCTTTGTATGCAAAGAGAAACTTGAGATTCCAAAAGTTGGGATTTCAAATGATTCTTTTCAGGAGGTTAAATTTTCTAGACCTCAAAGAAGAAGAAGAAACAGAAAATTAAAGAAAATTTTGGAAACATCTGAATCTGACAATAATATATCACATAATGTTTTTCAAAATAATAAAAATGGTTCTTCTTTGAAAAGGTCTGATTGTCATACTTCTGTTCCAAAAGTGAATGATAAAATTGATTGTAAATTACAAGAAGTTGTTTATTTTGATCAATCCGGACGACCCAAGACCACGATGTCTTGGGTTCCACTTTCTAACTGATTCTCGTTGTTTATGTAGGGACAACCAAGGAGGACTATCAACAATACATGGTATGTGGATAGTGGTTGCTCTCGACATATGACAGGGAATGTTAGATTGCTTGAGGATGTGATTAAAATTGATGGAGGTTATGTCGCTTTTGCGGGTAATAAAGGCGGGTACATAACTGGCCAGGGAACGTTAAAGAATGACAAAGTCAAATTTGAAAAGGTGAATTATGTTGAGCAGCTGGAACACAATCTTTTAAGCGTATCACAAGTCTGTGACAAGAAGTTTTCGTTCCATTTCAACGATCATGAATGCTATATTCTGAAACCTGGTTTTGTGATTCCTGATGAATGGATTCTAATGAAGGCTCCAAGGAGAAGTGACACGTATGTCCTTGATATGAGTGTCGCCACTACAACGGATTCAATTCCAACATGTTTACTCTCCAAGGCGTCGGAATCTGATTCAATATTGTGGCACAGGAAGCTAGCACACATTAACTACAGGAAGATGAACTACATTGTTAGGAATGATCATGTGCTTGAGATTCCAAAAATGAAATTCTCAGTTCCTGATGATTGTATTCAGTGCAAGAAAGGGAAGCAAAGAAAGAAATCTCACAAATCCAAATCGACGAATTCTATCGTAACTCCTTTGGAGTTGTTGCATATGGATTTGTTCGGTCCTATCAGTATCAGGAGCATTGGTGGAAAATCGTACTGCTTGGTCGTAACTGATGATTACTGTGAGGCCCCTTTCCCGGGTGACCTCACTTGTTGGATTTACTCATAAACATAGCCATAAATACTGAACTTAAATTAAAAACATTCATCATTCAATTACATTACATAACAGTGGAAGTCTTAACAATTAAAAACACAACATTGTCTTAACAAACAAAAGTGGGATGTCAGTCTTGTGCCGGGTAACCTTCACGCCATCGCACGACCTTTTCTTCCTTTACCTGAAATGTATACTAAAAGTCAGCTAACGCTGGTGAGTTCTAGTTTAATGCGATTTGATATAAACATTCTTTTCTTTACTTTATAAGTATGCATTACTGTATAGTCATTCATATAAATACGTATTCATAACTTTTGCCTTTCTTTCATCTTTCTTTTCTGTATTTTTGTGATTTCATATATATATGTATGCATTCACCCTTTTCTTTCTTTTCTTTCTTTCTTTAATTTCATGGGTCAAACTCTATAAGGGTGATCAACCCGTCATTTGCTTACGAATGTCACAAAGACAATCGCCGCGGTCCATCGTCATGGCCCGCCTATACTTACAACCGTCCGGCAACTAGTGTCGTCCGTCATTTTATTCTTACAATCGTCCGGCAACCTTTGTCCGTCCGTCATGACTTACAACCGTCCTACCGTCGTAGGCCGTAATTCGCCCGTCTACCCGAAGGTATCCGTTTCCCATGCGACTATTATTTATACAACCGTTCTACTATAATATGCCAATTGCTTCGACCGTCCATTAATGGCATTCGTACGTCCTAGCTGATGAAGGAACGCACTTGTCACGGTTGTAAAATAATCACATGGTCGTCCGTCTACCGAAGTAGCCGTTATCATCGAAGCGTCCATAACATTTTCTGTACATGACAAGCAATATATACATGGATATAAAGCAGGATTTCATTCTTTCATATTGTGTTATACTTTCATTCATTCTTTATAATCATGCTTTTCATTCTTTATTCATAATTTCTCTTTCATGTATAGGTATATATATATATACTTGTATAACACATATGATCACATTGACATTCATAACATTTATTCACTTAGTGTATACATCTCAGCCCCAAAACATTTGAAAACATTTGCACATAACATAGAAGGGGCACATAGAACTCACCTGATGAGCTACTCTAGGTTGTCCTAAACAAAGGTCCAACAGTGTCACTTCTGATCTGGATTAGGTAGTTAAATACACATTAGACCCAACCCCGACTTTAATGGTTTAATCATTCTAAACTTACTGACTTTACTTAACCAACCTGCTGCCTGCTGTCTGCTGCCTGCGCACTTAGTAAGTGCGCAGGGACTTGCTCTTGCGCACTTGGCAAGTGCGCAGGAGCCTTCCTCCTGCGTACTTGGTAAGTACGCAGAGTCTGCATCCTGCGTACTTGGTAAGTACGCAGGGATTCCCTCCTGCGCACTTGGTAAGTGCGCAGGACCTGGTTCTTGGACCAAAAATCCGAAGTTCTTGCATGCAAACCCGATCGTGCCAATCTTACAATTTTCTTTGATCAAAACATGCGGTTTTCGTTCTAGATGCTATTTCCAAGCTTATTATCAAGTTTCATCCGTAAAAACATCATCTATTTAGCTAAAACTCGAGAAACCCCAAAATGAACAAAAACTCAGATTATGTATGAATCATTACCTGGATTGAAGTTTTGATTCGGAGGTTTTGCTCACGAGCTCAGCTGTAACGTGCTCCTCTAATCTCGTGACGATCCGTCGACTTTCTCTCTCTAGACCCGGGCTCCCTTTCTCTCTCTAGAAGTGGTGAAATGGAGGTGGAATGAGCTAGTGGGCTGCCTTGCCCCTTTTATACCTGGGCTTCCCTCGGCCCGTTGGAGCCGAGCTCAAGCCCATCCGTTCTCATTTCGTTTTATGACGTTTAAATCTCTATCGTATTATTATTTACTTATTTACTATTTTCGGGATGTTACAATTACTCCAGATTTTCATGGGTTAAGTTTCTTTCCTCTAAAGCTGAAACCACTGAGTTGGTACAATACTTAATCCTGGGTTTGGACAATTTATTAAATCTGAAAGTCAGAAGAATCAGGAGTGACAATGGCAGCGAATTTAAGAATAGCAAAATGGGACTATTCTGTCTACAAAAAGGAATTCATCATGAATTCAGTGCGCCATATGTTCCTCAACAGAACGGTGTCGCTAAACGAAAGAACAGGACGTTGGTCGAAACAGCTCGCACGATGCTTGCAGATTCTAAGCTTCCAGTCACCTTTTGGGCTGAAGCTATGAATACTGCGTGTCATGTTTTGAAAAGGGTCTTGACCGTCAAGCGACATAATAAGACTTGCTATGAATTGTTGAATAATCGAAAGCCGAATCTGGATTATTTACTACCTTTTGGTAATCCTTGCACCATGTTGAAAGTTCGAGATGTCCCAACTAAATTCAGTGCGAAGGCTATTGAAGGGATTTTTCTAGGGTATGTGGCAAATTCGACAACCAAGAGGGTTTATAACAAAGAGACGCCAAGTTGAAGAATGGTTCCATATTGATTGTTCAAATCGGTCTTTACCACAAATGGCGATTGGTCCGGATTAGGCATTTGATTATGAAAACTTATTCAAGTCTTTTCATTTACCTTCTGATATTTCTGATGAAGATGCTGATGTTCTTTATGATTCTTGTCAAGATGCACAGCACAATGGATTTCTACCAAATGCAGTTCCAAATTCATTGATTCCATCTACTTCTGCTCCCGACTCAAATGTTGCTTCTTGTTCCGGTCCACAAGATTCAGAAAGTGAGGAGGATAATGCTATTTTTCAGGATTCATCTGCTGATCCGCTGTTGGGTGATGATCCATTACCTTCGACAGGGGGAGATTCCTTCAAATTTAGACTCGGAAATTCCAATTCCTTAAGATTATTCTTATCAATCTGAATCTACTCAAGTTGAAGTGTTGCCGGTTCCTGAGGTCGCATCCATCAAGGAACACAAAGATCATCCAGTAACAAATATAATTGGAAATTTACAGGATGGAGTGAAAACACGTTCTCTTGTTGACAAAACTTGTTTGTATACTTGCATTAAAGATTCTGGTGTTCTTAATGATTGCTCACATTCATGCTTTATTTCGCAGGTTGAACCCAAGAATGTCGAGATGGCTTTAAATGACAATAACTGGATAGAAGCTATGCAGGAAGAACTTGCTCAATTTGACAAACTTAAGGTTTGGAATCTTGTTGATCTTCCGAAAGGTGCGTATCCGATAGGAACAAAATGGGTGTTTAAATGTAAGAAAGACGATAGAGGTGTCGTGGTACGCAACAAGGCAAGATTAGTTGTCCAGGGCTTCAATCAACAGGAAGGAATTGATTACACCGAGGTTTATGCGCCGGTTGCACGACTTGAAGCTATAAGGTTGTTTCTAGCTTTTGCTTCTTTCAAAGGTTTTAAGGTGTTTCAATTAGACGTCAAGAGTGCATTTTTATATGGAAAGGTCAAGGAGGAAGTCGATGTGTGTCAGCCGCCGGGGTTTGAAGATCCACTGCATCCGAATATGGTTTTCAAGCTTGATAAGGCTCTCTATGGTCTTTATCAGGCTCCTCGTGCGTGGTATGAGACTTTATCCACACATCTTTTGCCGAATGACTTTGTTCGTGGAAAGATAGACTCGACCTTATTCATAAAGAAATCAGGGGGAGATTACCTACTGGTACAAATTTCTGTGGATGATATTATTTTTGGCTCGACAAATGAAGGGTTGTGCAAAGACTTTGAGGGTGTAATGAAGTCGAAATTTGAAATGTCTGCTATGGGAGAGTTATCGTTTTTCTTAGGTTTACAAGTAAATCAAAAGGAAGATGGTTTCTTTATTCATCAGTCCAAGTATGTCAAAGAAATCTTGAGCCGGTTCAAGATGGAGGACTGTACCCCATACGATACTCCAATTCCGGTCAATCATAAGCTGCATTTTGACTCGGAAGGAAAAGATGTGGATTGTCGACTTTACAGAGCTATGATTGGATCCCTCATGTACTTAACCGCTTCAAGGCCGTATATAATGTTCGCCGTGTGTATTTGTTCCAGATTTCAGGCAAAGCCAAAAGAATCTCACTTAATTGCTGTGAAAAGAATCTTTCGGTATTTAAAAGGAAAACAACGTTTAGGGCTATGGTATCCTCATGGTTCTAACTTTGATTTCAATGCTTATACTGATTCTGATTTTGGTCGTTGTTGTCTGGACAGGAAATCTACAACAGGTGGTTGCCAGTTCTTAGGTAATCGACTTGTATCCTCGCAATGCAAAAAGCAAACCACAGTCTCGATTTCAACATGCGAAGCAGAATACATCGCTGCTGCAAGTTGCTGTTCACAGATCCTGTGGATACAACAACAATTGAGAGATTACAGTTTGAATTTCACAGGAACCCCCATGCTTATTGATAACAATGCTACTATGTCCATAACGAATAATCTTGTTAAACATAGTAAAACTAAGCACATCGAAATTCGATATCATTTTATACGTGATTTTGCAGAGAAAAGGTTGATTGAGCTGGTCAAGGTACACACTGAAGATAATTTTGCTGATTTGTTTACCAAGGCATTTGATCGTACCAGGTTTGAATTCCTAATTAAAATGATTGGTATGATCAATCCCGAATAAAAGTTTTTTTTCAAAATCAGAATTTCATGGAAAATTTTTTTTAAGTTCTTTTATTGCTTTATTACATTTCTGCATTTACATTTTCAGTCAAAAAGTTTAATTTATAAAAAGTCAAAACAAATTAAAAAATATATATATATATAAAATTTGACATCATTTGAGGTTTGGGAAGAAATGATAGTACATCAGTGATTAGTTCATTTCACACGACCTTAGTAGACCTTGATATATGATTGATTAAGATAAGTTGATCTGATCTAAATTTCAAAGTCTGCATAAATAAGAAATGATAGTGTTGTGAATGCTCTATTCTTGATAATTTGTTTTAAAATTTGTGTATAAAATTTGAAACTTGAATTGTCAATAGGCTAAAAGCGTTTTGAAACTAATAGTAGTGTGAAAATTAAATATAATATGATTACATCTGTGATTTAAATCCATTATATGCCTGGGTGTGTGTGTTAAAAGATCACTATCAGATAAAGAATATTAGCTTTTAATAAGGATTTTCCTATGAGATCAGTTTCGGGTTATGTCCTTAGCACTATTCATTCAATTTGCTTCAGTGCCCATGTCCCGAAAAGCATGCAATTTGAAGTATAATCAAGATATGTACTTGACAACATCTGTCAAACATATACTAGCCCTTGGATCATATTGATAAATCATCTTTACTGATTCCATTGAATTCATAATCCAGATAACAGTTGGATCCACGTACCTAAGTCTTATGATTCCACAAATATAAGCCAAAACATTGAATCATTCGATTCTGAATCTCATTGATTCCTATACAATCCAATTTGGATTATGCTATTCATGTGCTAAGTGATGTCTCCTCATTCTAAATATTCGGATAATCTTTAGTAAAATCTTATATGTCTTGAAGATAGTGCATTTACTTTCTATTTGGCATATATGTGGGGTACACGTTGTTTTTCATCTAAATGGTACTAAATCACATGAATTTGGAGAATAAACGCTTATAGTTTCAAATAATATAATATTGACAAATTTAAGAATTCAGGCTTTATATTTCAAATTTGGTATAAATAAAAGAGCATTTTATAACCTGATCTTATTTACTTTGAAATTTATCGCGTATCATTTCAAATATTATTCAAATTGAAGGAGTGTCAAAATGACAAAGATGCAAAATGCACAAAATTGAGTTGAATAGATCTCATACTATAGGTCACCCTTTGTTATTGATAATATGTGTGATGAATTAATTGAATACTGATATGATCTTCTTGCTCATGATGTTAAAACAAAAAATATGTGATTTCAGTTTTGTATAGATAAAATCCAAAAATATGTGTTTCCGTCTGTACAGATAAAACTCAAAAAGATTTTGATTTTGATTTTCTATGAAAATTCTAAACTTTTATTAAAATTGTTCGGGATTGGATCGAATATGTGTTGCTGACGGAAGTTCAAAATTTGACAGGTTGAAGTTGGTAAAATTTGTGTTCAAGGCAAAAAGGTTGAAAAGCAACTAAGTTCGCCTGTGTATAGTGAAGCGAACTTAATAAGTTCGCTTAAATCAGTGAAGCGAACTTAATCTGCTGTCTGGGGTGAAGCGAACTTAAGGGTGAAGCGAACTTATCTTGTTCGCCGAAGGCTTGTTAAGCGAACTTAACAAGTTCGCTTAATCAACCGAACTTAATCTGAATAAGGGTTTAATCAGGCGAACTTATCATTCTCATCGTCTTCCTCAGATTAAGCGAACTTGACCAAACTTTTCAAAAATTTTAAACTGAGTTGTGGGAGTTGTTTACTGTTTGTATCCTAATCCAAATTAGATTGCGAATCTAACAAAGGTATTTTCGTTGAATTTCATCCGGTAGATTGTGTATATTTGATGATTTTAGTCTCGGTTTTCGTCGAACGTTTCAAAGGATGATTTTAGACCTAATTTTGACCGAAATATAAAATTGATAATCATATTTGGTTGTAAATTGGTATTCGACTGATGTTCGATGCTTATTTCATGATTTCTATCGATTTGCCGAATTTTGAATCGACTGATGTTTGAATTTGAATCGTCTTACGTTCAGGCGAACTTGTTCCAGGCGAACTTGTTCCAGGCGAACTTGTTCCAAGCGAACTTGTCAGGCGAACTTAATAAGTTCGCCTCTTGCACTACTAAGCGAACTTATTAAGTTCGCCTAGGGGTTAGTAGTGAATTTGGACTTGTGAATTTTTGTTGAAATTTTTTTTGTTTGAAAATTTTTAAATTTTTTTTTTTTGGTTTTGTTTGTGTGTATTATTAAATGTGTGTTTCATATATGTGTAAGTGTACTAATGTTTTTTGTGTTGTCCAATACTTTCACAGATGGCTCGTCGTGTCGAATATAAACATAATCAAGTGGCATTGTTAGATCCAAATATGCCAGAAGCAGTTCATTTTCAAGGCATCATAAATTTTCTGAATCGATCACGACTGCATGTTGCCTTATCTGCAGATCCCTATATCAGCTTGGTGTATATACAGCAATTCTGGGATACGGTACATCAAGATACTGACGTGGAACCGCATGTACTTCGTGCAACAGTAAATAATACCGAGATTGCCATTTCTGAAGAAACGATACGTGTTGCTCTTGATTTGGGTGGAAATGCTGACGATCCAATATCTTATCCTAGCACTCTTATTATGGGTTGTTTTCAACGGATGGGTTATCATGGACGACAGAATGATACCCAATCTCGAAAAGGTGGTTTAGTTGGTGAATGGAGATATTTTATGCATGTGATTATTCAATGCATCTCTTCTCGTAAAGCTGGAACTGATGGATTGAAGATGGCTCTTCAAACAGCTATGGTGGCCTTAACGTTGAATAAGCGTTTCAATTTTCCACTTTATTTCTATCGGGAGTTGGTTATGCAGATTATTCTAGCTGAAGGTCAAGGTTTCTTGATGTATCCTAGGTTTATTCAATTGATACTCAATCATCTTATTCCTAATCTTCCCCAACATCCAATAAGATTAACGTTGACTCCAATGTCAAAACGTATTTTTACCGACTGTACGAAGGTGAAACAGCAGAATGCTGCATTGATTCCAGTCAATACTCCATTGTTTGGGCACTTAATCAATCCTGATTATGTTGCACCACCTAATGACAACTGGTTTCATCCTGATGAACTTGCTCAAGCTCAAGGTGTCAATGTTCAACTACAACAACAACAACAACAACCACAACAACCACAGCAACAACAACAAGTTCAACAACAACAGATACCAGTTCCACAAATACAAGTTCCTGGACAACCACAAATTCCTATTCATGAACAAGTTCCTATTCCACAAGCTGCAGTTAATATACCTATTCAAGAACCAGTTCAAGAAGAGGTCGTTCATGAACCTGATCACGATCTAGGAATGAACATGGATGATTTTGTTGATGATGCTGTGAACTCGCCCATTCATGAACAAGAAGGGAATGTGGTGACAGAAGCTGATTCTAGTTCCAGTTCAAGTGATACGATATCATCTGATGATGACAGCACTGATTCCGATGAATCTAGGGATTTTTCCCCAGGTCATTATGAACGGTTGGCTGCTATTCCACTGGCTAATGCTGGAAAACGCATTAAATCTCAAGCCAGACGACCAAGATGAAAGTCTGTTCAGGATCCTCCTTCCGGATCAGTACTTGGTAAAAGATCTTTGGTCGATGAGAGTTCTGACACTGACAGTGACTTTAATCCAGATCCTACACGTCAAAAGTTAATGTCTGCGTCGATTGCTGCTGCAAAATCTTCTCAAGGAGTCGAGGATGCTAATTTTGTTGCTTCTTTGATAATTACTCCTCCAAGATCTAAGGATCCATCTCCAGTTCAAACTCATGTTCCTCCAGTCATCCCTATTACTTCAAGTCCTTCTATTCCACAATCAACAGCTGGTCCGTCAAAGCCTTCTGATTCTGACAGGATTACTTTCCTTGAATCTCAAGTGCTTTCTTTACAAACACAGGTAAACACTCTTGTGTCTACTGATTCCCAACGGCAGCTGGTGATTCAGACTCAAGCTCAACAGATTGCTGATATACAAGCATTAGTTTCCAAACTCGTTCAGCGTCTTGACGCTCACGGGGAGTTGAGGATACCTGATACTTGTCACACAGAGTCAATTCAAAGACGTGATGATGAAGACAATGATCCTGCTGGAAATATTAAGGGTGATCGTCAATACACTGACGCTAATCCTTTATCTAGAGTTCAGGGGGAGTCGACATCACAATCAATTGAAGGAAAGAAAGACAAAGATATTTCTGGTACTAATGACGAAGAAATTCTGTTATTAGAATTCTTTCAAGATTCAGAAGAAGAGGAAGCTGAAAAGATTGAATGTCTTGATGACATTGACGATTTATTCAATGACATGGAAGATAATATGTCAGATACTGAGATAGAAGAAGGAGAAATAGTAGAGATTGAAATAGAGAAAGAAAAAGATAGTGTTACTTATGAAGGCTGTGATGGTCTTACAGTGCCTTATAACTTCATCTAGGATGATGTTATTCCTGAATTCACTTATGAAGGAGTAACAGATTCTATGGACTCTGTTGAAGACGTCAAACTGCCTGATGATACAGCTGATTCAAAGATGGATACTGATGATGAGAATCTTCAATTCAATAAAGTTGCTGAAACTGAAACTACTCACACTGAGTCTCCAAAGATTAATGAAGAACCTGTAATGTACAGAGATACAGGGATGACACGAGAACAGTGGAGAGAAGTTGTAAACAGTTGGATGAAGGTGCTACCCAAGTCTCCAGCACAACCTGCTCAGAAAGAGAAATATGTGAATAAAGAGCAGTGTGTAGGAAGGATCATAAGTTGGTTCTATGATGGTGAATCAAAATTGTTTGCAATCAAACGATCTGACGGTGTTCAATACGTAAAGCCAAGGATCAAATATTTCAATACCTTGCCGAGGTGTGAAATAAATGGTCTAGCTTCAAAGCCACTCATAAATAGATCGAAGAATGGTTTGGCTGATGTGATAGCAAACCTGATAAAGAAAGAAGGTAGTTCGGGTAAGTATGAACGGCTGAAACCACAGAAGGGAAAAAGAGTGAAGAACACAGATCCTAAGACTGGGAAAGTAACTTGGAGATACAAGTATAAACCAGTACGTGCTATTCATAAGATACCATTAAAGAATATTCCTCAAGATTTTCTTGGGAATATGAAATAGTGGTATGTTGATGTTAATACTGGGGAAGCAAGGATTGAAGATAAAGATAATAAGATTATTGTGTGTTTCTATGACGCAATGAATCTTATTAATTTTTCAAAGAAAGATCAGAGGACTCTGCGAAAGAATGAGATCATGTATACTGATGAATGGAGAGAACAAGGTCTACAGTACAAAAGAGTTTTGGAGATATGCAGAAGATACGGTGTGCATGCAGGAAGCAGACTACCGGATAACTGGAAGAGTTCAAGATAAAGACTGAAGACAGAAGATCAAGCTATTGTCAAGGGGGAGTCTGTTAGGACATAGATTTGTAATGACAAAAGCTTGTAATAGTTAGATTTTATGTCTTTATGTTTTTTTTATGTAATTGTCTAAAGTTGCTAAGTGTTTTACAAGTGTGCCTAGAGGCGAACTTGTTAAGTTTGCTTAGTCTGTTTCAGGCGAACTTAATAAGTTTGCTTACAGCAGGTTAGTTTTCTATATATATGTGTTTACATAGTCATTAGACAGAAGATAGAACAGAGAGAACCGAGAGATAGAATTGTCTGATTGAGTCTGTAAACCATTGTTAATTGGAATATAATCGAGAAGTTTATTTACGCGTGTTGATTTAATTGTCGGTTAGTATACAAATATTAACATGAAGGATTCCGCACTTCGTGTTAAAGCAACGTCATATTACGAGTTCGATCAGTAGTTGAGTTACCTGGACCTACAATATTCACCTATTTAACTATATTCAAACCCCAAGGACTATTTCTAGGGTTCGTCCGATTACGGTTTAATCAAACCCTAATCTAGACACATTTGCAATGCAATTAATCCATATCAGTAGATTCACAACTCTCTGTATAATGATAGCCCCATGTCAATTTGATCTCAAATCATCGAATTAATCAAGATCTTATAACTAGGGTTCGTTCATAATCTGTTTTAGGGTTTTTGATCTGGAACTCAACCAAAATGAAATTAATTCTCATACACAGATTTGAAATGTCCTAATTAGTAAAAGCCCCATGTTTTTATCAAGATTTAATATCGAATTCAACAGATTTGATTTTGGGTTTATATCTAGGGTTTTTGGTCTTAGAATCAGAAATTAAACACCTGGACTTGTCGTTTTTACAATTAATCACTACCTCAGGTTCGAAATACCCCATCTATCAAAACCCCTATGCACTTACATTCAATCGTGATCAAAATCGATGGGAATTGGGGTGGTTTGATTCGGATCGCGACTAAGGGAAGAGGGGAGGGGGTTTAGAAGCATTAAAACCATTTCAGAAGCATTCCAGTCGCGATTCCCTAGCGGGCTTGGTTGGTTAAGTGTGTGTTATGTTGGGGAGGAGACCCGGGTTCGAATCCTCCTCCCCTGATTTCTTTTAATTGCATTTTGGGGTTAATATTTAATTATAAAAACTTTTCCACTATTATTATAATAATATGCTAATATGTTTAAACCGGAAAAAAACTACCCGTGGACTCGAAAATGATTTTATAAACCTTCCTTGTTACGTATTTCATAATTTTATAATAATATGTATATATTATTATTTAACCTTCAATTCCAAATAAAATAATATAAACTATATTATTTTTCAAACCGTGACTCATATTAAAATAATATATTTAAATATATTATTTTCACTACGTTTCTAATTTTAGTGAAACGCTTCAAACTAATAAATAATATAATTATTTATGTTATTTACTCACGTTTATATCCTTGAATAAAAAAATATAGATTTATTATTTTTGACACACAATTTAATTATTGTGTTATTTCGCTAATCTTAAAAATAATATAATAAATTATATTATTTTCCTAGACTTCTATTTAATGACAAAACGCTCGAATATATTTATTATATATTATTTGTCATTTATCGCGAAACGCATTCATCTTAACTTAGAAATCCGTATTCTCGTAAACTCGTTCGTTTACCCGTTAGTCCTTAGAATGTTTAAAGACGTTCTAATCTTCCGTGTGACGTCACAAATCCCAATGAGTCCCTAATTATTGTTTGTAATTCTAGGGCATACGTAAGCTGTTGCAGGCTAACACTTGTGCACCAAGTCTATTACTTGTGTGATTACTTCCTACGCCATCAGGTGAGTTTTCACGACCCATTTTTACTGTTTTACAACTTGGGGAGAAAACACGACGTCAACGATTTTTGTTATGTAATTCATATATGTTATCACTTGTTTAACTATGCATACACATCTATCACTAAGTCCTTACATTGGACCGTTAATATGAACATAGCGAGGTAAGTTGAGTAGTACTACTGGGTTTGACAAACCTCACCCGCGTTAGTCGCGCTAACCCGACTGGATGTTGAACGGGTGCAGTCTTGACCTAAACATGCACCATGGTTGATAGGCTTGGTGGGAGGCAAAAACATAAACAGTCAGCTGTCGGTTGCGAGCACATTAGTTAACATGCTTATGGGTTAACTACCTATTGATTTATATATTGAATGTACATTAACCTATTGAACTTTGTTGCAAACTGAAACCTGTGAACTCACCAACCTTGTGTTGACACTTTTCTTACATGTTTTCTCAGGACGCTAAGCTAAGGCACAGGTGCACGTTAGGGCATGCATGGTGTCAACATGATGTATTCAATAATTGTCAATCTACTGATCATTTATTATGTTTCTGTTATTGTTAGACTTGGGCGCGTTGTTGTGCGCATTTCCTCTCTTGTTTAAACGCTTCCGCATTTACTTTGAACTTGTATAATATTTCAATTTGAGTCCCATATAATGTCGTTTGATGTAACTAATTTCTGAGATCCTGGTTTGTCACGCCCCAAACGGTAAAACTCCGATAGTGGAATTTGGGGGTGTGACATAATAGCTCACATTGGTGCTCTAACAAATGTAAATCAAGAAGCCAATGTTGAAGATTTACAAAGTCCAGCCACTACAGAGCCAATTCCTTCTGCAACTGAACCTGTTCAGACTCCAATCTATGATGCTAGAATGTATGAAGAAAACACCTTGTTTGATGTATATATGATTCTGAATGATAAAGGTGAAGGATTGGAGAGAACATATGAGAATAAGGATGAAACAGAGAAGGAAGAAGAAGATGATGAAGAAGTGGTTATAACTGGGGAAAAGAAAGATGATGATCATTCTTCAAATGATGACAGTGATAGTAGTGGAGCTGGAGGTGTTGGTGGAAGTGGAAACATGGCAGAAGAAACTGAGAAAGATGCTGAAACCAACACTGAGTTTAAAAAGTATGAGTATGAACAACGGACATATGTTGAAGAAGATGGTTCAGTGATTGGAAACATGGACAAGTTAGTAGATGAAAGTGAAATTTTCAATGTTCCTGAAGAAGTTGAGGAACCATCTGGGTGTCCAAAGACTACAAAGATTGATAAAAGTAATTGGTGGACTGTTACAGAGAAGCCATCAATCATTGAAAGAATTACACAGAAGATCAGAAATCTAGAACAAGCGTTGACTGGAGAAATCTTAAGCTGGATGTATGATGATGTAAAGAAGATGTACGTGATAAAGAGAGGTGAAGGGAATATCCAGTACTTTGATCAAAGCTCAAAGTTAAAGACATTACCATACTGGGATATTTGGAAGCTAAGCCATCTGAAGATGATCAATCCATCAAAGAATTCATTTGCTGAAAACTTTGAAGAATATCTGAAGAAAGAGTGTGCTAAAGACAAGTTTGAGAACTTCAAGCCGCAGGTTCCTGAGTGCAGAAAGTTGAAAAGAAATGATAAAGATGGCAAGAGAAGATTCAGGTACATAGTGAAGCCAGCTGATACAGTTTCAACTTTATACATCCTAGTATGTAAAGAGATGTTTATCAAAAGCTTCAAGAAATGGATGTAGGACAGTACAACACATGAAGCTGTAATCATGCAACGTAATTCACTAGAGGTCAGAGTCTTCGATCCAGTGAATCTAATCTGTTTTTCTGATGAAGACCTGAAGACTCTGTACAAGAACCCAATCAAGTGTGACATGAGGACAAAGATGAAAGCTGAAGAAAAGTTATATATGAGAGTCGTTGATCGATGTTTATCAAGAAGACATGAATCAGAAGTGAATAAGAAAAGACTTGCTGCACTGGATGCTAAGAAGGTGGATGTTAAAGCCAAATCCAAGCCTGTTAAAGACAACAATTGAAGGATTGATGTTCTATGGAGTAGGGGGAGATTGTTGGAACCTAGTAGTCCATAGAAATCAATTAGATGCTGAAATGTATAACTTTAGAGTTTTCAGTCGAAAACTTAGTTTTCGATCGAAAAGTGTTTTCGGCCGAAAACACTTTTCGATCAGGAGTTTTCGATCGAATCCGGATTAGTATAAATATGTTGTCTTTTGTAATTTCAATTTAGATTTCTCATTTGCATAGTTTTGATCAGAAGTGTTCCAGAGAAACCAAAGTTTGTAGTTTGTTGCTTTCATCTTGTAAATCACAGAGATTATCAATGAAGATTACCAGTTTGATTGTGCATCTTATGTGTGTGATTTCTACCGTTCTAGTTCATGCTTGATTCGATCTTCTCGGTGTTGTTAGATTTCTGGATTGATTCGGCCATTCCAGAGACTGTTTGAGGTGTATGTTCTTGGATATCAACAGATCAGAGGGGATCACATAGCCCATACATGTTCTCGGCCTAGAAGCCAGCCCAAAACACCCAACCCGTGAACCCCTGTTCACGGTTACACCTTATATAAAAAACAAAAATCTTAATCATAAACCTAGGTCTAACAAGTATCTTGTTCTTTCCTCAGAAAAACGGAAAAAAGGATTTTCGGCATGTTTTAGCATAAACTTTACAAAGGACAAAAAGATTTCTTGCACAAATCTTTCTAATTCCTTAGAAAAAACAAAAAAAGTTTCATAACTTCTAGAAACTTCTTTGTTACAACAATAATTGTACATATCTATCATGGTCATCTCCAAATACTTCATAAACAAAGTTTTTTGAGTTAAGATTCAAGAAGGTTATAAGCCATGCGTACATAAACAAGTGCGCATGACTTATATCATGCGTACTTATTAGTACGCATGAGTTAACTCATGCGTACTTGCTTAGGTACGCAGGGTTTGTAGAGCGGGGTATATATCACGGCGATGAACATTTACTTCTCATTCAAACACTTTTCACTCTTCATACCTGAACATCTGCTCATACACTTGAACATCTGCTTATACACTCGAAAATCATTGTGTTACTTGTCACACCCCAACCGACGACGGAATACGTCAGGAAGGGATATGTAGACTGTTCAAAAGCTCATGATCAAACTAAGTTACATAATTTTATTAATATGATTTAAATGTACAAATATATATTGTTCAGACAATCAAAAACTAACAACAACTCTAGTTTATTTGTTACTAGGTCCATATGCTCCTTAGTGATGTACTTGTACGGAAAATAATTCCACCCAAAACATGTTTAAAATGAGAGGGTCAACTATAAATAGTTGTTGAGCATACATAGGTTTAGATATCTCATGTTGTTTTTAAATAGTTTATACAATTCATATGACATATGGTAAATAAGGCATTTTATGGAGAATATATAGTCGAAACTAGGTGTATAATCAAATCTTGTGACTGAGGCATAACACGCAGGTTACCCTAATGTAGTGTCGGTAACAGTTACCCTACCCGGATCGGTTTGTCAGACACAATAGATGTATCAATGTTACCGTTAGCTTGTAAAGAGTTAATGAGTGTACGAGTGTGTCATGTATATGTAGTTCAACTCATAGCATTTAAGCAAAAAAACCCAAATTACATAAATAGTCATAATGTAGAATTGTATATGTTGTAATTGCAAATAGTTTCTATGACAACCCGGACTTTCCAGGTTATCTTCATTATCAAAATCCAGATAAGTCCTAACTTAGTTAACCCAACTCAAACCCCAGGGACTAATTCTTCCACTATATAAACTTAAAACTACAAGGACTAGTAGTGTAATTAATCAAAACCATTATGTTGACCTCTCAGAGTCAAAATTGAGTGAATTTAGTTTCTGTTGACTTTTGTTAGTCAAACTAGCAAGTTCTTAACTTAGTTAACTAAATTCAAACCATAGGGACTATTCCTGCCCTTTTCAAAACCCTAACTCAGAAACTTCAGGGAGTGAAACCGTAAATAACCTATTCTTGATTTGTGTTGACTCTTGAAAGTTAAACTCCTGTTCTTCAAACTTGAATTCATGAAATCCGTTTGTTTATAACCGTCTTCCATAATTATCATCATTAAACGACATCATTAAGATTTTAAAACATCTTTACTAAGCGAATTAAACCCTAATTATGAGTATTCATGTCTTAACCGTCGACCATAATCATGTCTTCTCCAAATTCGTATCAATTCATTCGTTTATACTGAAATTGATCATATGCGCACCTAAATAGAGGCCCACAGAGCTTGTTACACTATCCATTTTGTCGGAGATGAAGCTGTAGTTGTCGGAGACAACCCCACGCAAGTCATGACTGGGTTTTACTCAATCACCAACAATCCGATAACGTTTAAGGTAACTAATCATAGCCACAACTTCGTTTTCACTCCTAGAACATAAGCCTTATCATTACCAGGGCTTACATTATAGAATTTACCATGATTGAATTCTAGGGTTCATACTCAGACCAATTTGATCGAATCCTGCTCTAGACTCAATTGTAATTCAATTAAACTATCTGATTAGAATCGAAACCCATTGTTCATTAAAAGCCCTAGGTTAATTTAAATTAATTACATCGAATTGTGTAAGATCCAGTAATTAGGGTTTGTTCATATAACAAATTCGGGGTTTTGATCTTAAACACAGTTTCAATGAAATTAAATCACACCATGGATTCACAAGGTCTGATATAGTAAAAGCCATATGATTTTAACAACTTTCATTATCAGAATCATTCAAATTTATTTGGTGTTCATACCTAGGGTTTCGGCGATTGAATATGCAATTAAACGATTATAAACTTGATGCTTTTCCAATTAAACCTACCCACAGATTCGTTATACCTAGATTTACAAAACCCCTAAACTTTTGTTGCAATTCGAGATCAAAATTGTTGGATTTGGGACTGGGTTGGATTCGATTTGTATGGGGGGAGGGGGAGAACTCAGTCGGATTAAGTGTTAAAACCATTCCGATCCGAGTTCTGTCACGAAACACTAGCGGGCAGAGATGGTTAATGCTTTAGACTCACACACAGGAGACCCGGGTTCGAGTCTGGTTGCATTTTTACTTTTAGGGGCTTTTTCCACTATATTACTTTTATAAAATAATCCCTAAATTATTATATTAATATATTAATGTGTTTTACCCAGGGAAAACCACCCGTAGGCTCAGTTTGATTTTATAACCTATTTTATATTATTTTCCCACTTTTAAAATAACATATTTATATTATTTTCAAACCACGACTCCGAATAAATAATATATTTTTATTATTTTCAACCCGTGACTCTAACTAAAAATAATATATATTTATATATTATTTTCATCTCGTTTATAAACTTCGTGAAACGTTTCAAACTAAAAATAATATATTTATATATATTACTATCCACGTGGTTATGATCCGGATAAAAATGAAAGCTTTATTATTTTTGTCACACATTTTAAATGATCATATTATCCCTCTAAAAATAATATATTAGTTATATTATTTTCCTAGCGATTACTTTAATGCTACAACGCATGAATATATTATTATTATTAAAATCATTCGGCTCGTAACGCATTTATCTTAATTATTATATTAAGAAATCCTTATACCCGTGGACACGTTTATCTACTCGTTGATCCTTAGAATGTTTTAAGACGTTCAACCTTCCGTGTCGTCGTCACAAATCCCATTGTGTCCCTAATTGTTATGTGTATAATTCTAGGGCATACGTAAGCCACGCAGGCTAACACTCGTGGTTCCAATCTCATTCTTGTGTAAAGCTACCTACTACGCAACTCAGGTGAGTTTCACGGCCCCTTTTACTATTTTAATATGGGGGAGAAAACATGTCACACGTACTTTTTGATTATTTAAACTCATATGATATCACAGTTAACACTAAGCATAACATACTATCAGGAAAGTCCTCACACACATCTGTAGAAACAAAGACTGTTGGCTACAAAATTCTCTAAGTACAAATGCTGCTGATCTTAGAGTTTGCTGCTGACCAACAAACTGCTACAGACAAGCTTAACTGCTGCAGATACTTGTTCTCCTTGTAGGTCCAGTTAACTCAACTACTGATCGGACTCGTAATATGACGTTGCTATAACACGAAGTGTGGAATCCTTCATGTTAACATTTGTATACTAACCGACAATTGAAACAACACGCGTAAATAAACTTCTCGTTATATTCCAAATTTCATAGAGTTTACAAGATAATCGCTTCTGCTCTGTTCTGTTTCTCTCTGCTCTGCTATCTCTAGAAACAAACTGTAACTCTATATTTATAAACGCAAGTTCTGATATAAGCGAACTTATTAAGTTCGCCTCTAACAACTTAAGCGAACTTAACAAGTTCGCCTCAGTTATACCTAAGCGAACTTATTAAGTTCGCCTCTGATAGACCAGGCGAACATAACAAGTTCGCCTCTAGGCTCACTTGTAAAACACTTAGTAACTTTAGACATTTACATAACAAAAACATAAAGACATAAAATCTAACTATTACAAGCTTTTGTCATTACAATCTATGACCTAACACTCCTGCTGAAGAACAAATCTGCTGCGGATAGCCTTATCTGCTAAAGACCAAAGTTGCTGCGGATAGCCTTATCTGCTGAAGACCAAAGTTGTTGCGGATAGGCTTCTTAGTAGCATCAACACTTGATGCTGGTGACATGCAAATCATTAGCAGCTTTGGATGGTCATATCTTGCTACTGATCCTCGTCTTTGCTGCTGACAGCCGTGTGCCTTGAAGACAAATCGTTGCAGCTGACTATCCATGCCAAGCGTCACTGACAACTTTCTGCAAAAGCAACTGACACACTGAAAGCAGAAGGAACCTCAATGGCACAACCAATGAAAGACAACAATGCTCTTCTCCAAGCATGCAAGCAATAATGCATAAAGAAGACGCTTCAATAAAGTTAACTAGTTTTAGACTAAACGTGTAATAGTTAGCTATATACAAAAGATCAACGGTCTGTGTTAGATCTGATCCTTAGAATCAAGGGTCTGTCTTGATTCTAAGTGAGTATAAATACTGTGTAAACACGTCATTGTAAGTGTGCTTTTGATTGAGTTTTCATTTGTAATCGTTTATTTGCAAAAGCTTAATACAACAGTGTTCTTAAAAGTATTCTTTCTATTTACTCGATTATACTTGTGTAGTTGTTATTGTTTCTGCCAATTTCAACTAAGAACAGAACCATCTTGTACTTTCACGATCCTACAAGTGGTATCAGAGCTTTGGCTCAGATTAAACAAACTCACACTTGTTTAATCACTTATGGTTCTATTCTAAACTCTCTCTTTCATCAAGTCACCACAAAAACAAGGATGGCACAGAGCAATGGACTTGAAGACATCGGCAGCATCAACCGACCACCAAGATTTGTATCTGGGGAAGACTACGACATGTGGAAAAATCGCATGGAAAGCTTTTTCTGTTATCAGGAGTACGGAATGTGGAAATCCATTAGGGATGGACCCTACACTCCCATGGTGGCCTCTGCTGACTCTAGAGGACCACCAGTTCCAAAGGAGCCCTTCAAGGCACTAGGAGCTATCCAAATGTGCCTTCCAAATGAAGTTTTTCATAACTTCAGAAGTTACAAAACTGCTAAAGAGCTATGGGAGGCTCTTGAGAAGATGTTTGCTGGCTCAGAGGAAGTCAAAGAAAACAAAAGAGACATCCTGAAGCAGCAATACGAAAACTTCGTCTGGAAGGAAGGTGAGTCTCTAACTGTTTTATATAACAGATATACATATCTTGTAGGTGAGCTGCAGTGCTCAAAAGTGAAGTTGGAGAATGAAGATATTCTTAAGAATTTCTTCAGATCTCTACCTAGTTGCTGGACACTCTACACAGTGTCCATCAGAAGAACTGAGAATCTGAAGACTCTTTAGATGACTGAGCTATTCGGTATGCTCAAAACCTATGAATTAGAGATGATTCAGGCCAAGGAAAGGAGCTCAAGCTACCAAACAGCTTCAACATCCACCACCACCTCTTCTGCTCTTCACTCTGACCACTCAGGTCCTAGTACTAGCAACTACTATCCTCTCATAGTCACACATCCTCAAACTCCTACCTCTAAATCAAATACCTCACCATTTCTTCTTGAAGCTCCTCCTCAAGCCTCAACCTCTGCTGCTTTTGTTTCTGAAAACTCAAGCAACATGTCCTTTATCAAGGAGGATCTGGAATGTTTTCATCCAGATGATCTTGAAGAAATGAATATACAGCACTCGTATGCCATGCTCTGTCTAAGAGCAAAAAGGTTCTACTCTAGAACCGAAAGACCCATTCCAAGCAACAACTCCAACACCAGAGTTGGCTTGGATAAAAGCAAATTGAGATGTTACAACTGTAACCAATTGGGTCATTTTGCTAGAGAATGCAAGGCACCTAGGGCAAACCCAGCTGATGATCAAACAAGACAAGCTCACCAAGCCCAACCTAGACAACAACAAGCTACTCCTCCAGCTCAAACTGCAGCTTGTGCAGCTGTTGGAACTTCTGACTTTGACTGGAGGTTTCAGTATGAAGATCTGCCTACCAACAACCACAACTGAGATACCGCCTCAGGCATATGAACATCTATGTTCCCAAGCCTGTATTGATAAGGTTTTAGGCTACAGAAAGCATAATCAAAACCTCATAGATCAAAATGAAGAGTTTCATCAAATGAAATCTGAATTCAAAAAGGTCGAAGACAGTTACAAAGAAAAAATTAACTGCCTAAAGAAAGAGATTTCATCACTAAAACATGAACAAACCAATTTTGAAACTCAGATTGATGATCTACTGGCCAGATTAAAAGCTACCAGAGCAGAATTGGTAGAACAGAAAGTTCATGTTGACAAATATGAATTTGCATCCAAAAAGCTGCAAAGACTCTTGGATGCTCAAATTCATGAAAAGGTAGAAAACTGGTCTGCGGTATCATGCTAAACAATATCAAGCCTTTGCACCTCCTGCTAGCTACATTACCATCCATGAACCAAGCTTCAATCTCTCAAATCTTGAAAAGGCCAACTGAGATGTTGATCCTTCAAGACATGAACCACTGGTGCAAGAATACACTACCTCGTCAGAATCTGAGTCAACTTGCTCAGAGCCCAATAAAACTGAGGAGGTCTCATCACCAGTACAAGTACCAGAACCGCCTGTTCTTGAAGTCATTCAAACAAGTACTCCTGTTCCTTTACCAGCTTCTTCGGTTCCTATGCCTTTCAACCAAATCAAAATTAGTTATCCTCTAGAAGGAAGAAAGCTAAATGTTGAAAAGGGGCAGTCTTCAACCTCAAAGCCTCAGAGAAAGGTCTTTGACATATGTCATGCTCCTGGAGAAAGAGTTCCACATGTTCAAAAGACATTGGAAGAAGCAACCTTTGAGCACAACAAAGCTCAACCATGGAACTTTAAAGACCTATTCAAAAGAAAGGACTATGTTTACCTTTCAAGGGACAAACTAGCCAAATCACGCTTTGTCTGTGGAAAATACAACCACACTGCCAGCAACTGCTTCTACTACCTCCAGCAGCAAAGAAACCTCAAGCAACATGCTTTTGATAAGACAAAGAAGAACAAATAGGTAAGAAGGTTTGAAGCCAAGACAACTCAATTCAGAAACTCTCTTTCTCCACCAAGGGAGCAGTTGTCAAAACCTCAACAATCTTGCATCATCTGTGGTGAATCAGACCACTTTGCTGCAAATTGTAAGTTTAATCCTTTCAATCAGATTCTTCTTCCAACCCTAATTATACAAAATCCTATCAGTAAGGTGAAGAAGGATAGGCATACATCTGTTCTTAAACCTTCAGCAGCCAACAAAACTGCTGCTGATCGAGTAAAGCCCAAGCAACCAAAAGGAAAGCCTTCAGCAGCAACAAAGTCTGAAGCTGCTCAAGTAAAACCATCAGCAGTAACAAAATCTGCTGCTGATAAGTCAAAGTCCTCAGATGCAGCTTCTGTTGCTGAAAAGGCAAAGAGAGCTGGAAAACCACCAACTCAACAATGGAAGGCAAAGAAACCACCAAGCATCATCATTGGTTCAGTTGAATGCGTCTATCCTTTGTTGTAAATGTGTCTGTCCTTTATTGTAAATAAAGTTATAACTCAGCAGCATTTTTGTCCTTCAGTTGCTGACAGGTTTAATCTTCAGCAGCAAAAGGTTTGTAGCTGACTGCTTTAAGTTATCAGCAGGAACAGGTTTCCTGCGGATTTCTTTAAGACTGTCAGCAGCAACATCCTTGCTGCGGATTATTAAATCCATCAGCAGCAGATGAGTTTGCTGCTGACAGACTTAACCTTCCGTAGCAATCAAGGTTGCAGCGGATAGGCTTCCTCATCCACAGCAACCAAGTTTGCTGCTGATGGGTATATTTTCCAAATTAACTTTTATCCGCTGTAAAAATTAACGTCAGTCTTTACCATGACTGCCTCGGTGTATTACAGCTGTAACAATAAAAAGTAAATAAGGTTGCACTGTACAAGTCATTTTGCTTTTTCTCTCCTCTGCTGTTATAAAAACAAATCAAATTTCCTTACCACCTCTTCACCTTCAATTTCTCCCTAAACCAACATCACTTTCTCTCAAGTCCCCACCACATTCAAAGCCCTTCATCTTTAAAACATTCAAAGCCTCCCATATTCTAACCTTCCCTCCAAATCAAACAACAATGGCAGACATCAATAATCCTGATGATAAGTTCTGCCCATACCACAACCTTACAGCATATCTTACCAAAGGAAAGAAATCCGAAGGATTTAATGATATGATCGACTTCTTATGTCGATCAAAAATCTACTTTGCCCTCACAACCAACCCTACCATATATATCCCTCATATGGAGGATTTTTGGAGTACCGCCGTCTACTCAACCGAATAGGGGATTCCCCAAATTAAAGCCAAAGTAGACGGCAAGGATATCACCATCTTGGAAGCCACACTCAGAAAACATCTTAAGCTTCAAGATGAGGGAGCAGCCATCTCATACTAGAAGGACGAATACATGAGGACCTTTGTATCCATTGGATACACTGGAAATCAGACTGAGTATACGATCGAGAAGGCGCTGATGGGCCCTCCATGGAAGTATCTTTGCCACACTCTTCTCCAATGCATATCCCAGAAGAGGAGTGGATGGCATCAGGTGAGCTCCGCAATTGCCTCCGCCTTCCATGGTATGGTCACTAACCAAGGCTTCAACTTTGCACACCTCATCTTTGACGGTTTGAGATATAACATTCAAGAGGGTGCAAAGCAACAATTTTTTATGTACCCAAGATTCTTGCAGGAAGTTTTCAATCAAGAACTAAAAGAACTTTCAAAACCTGCAAGAATCTACATCATGTTGGGACATAAAAATAATATTTTTCAAAGCATGAGAACTATTTCCAAAAAGTCCTCAGGGGTCAATGTTCCATTGTTATCTACAATGCTGAACATACAAAGTACCCCGGGTGACAGTTCAGTAATCCCAGCTGATACTGATCCCACACCCTCCACCTCACATCCTGAACAACAGTCTGCTTCTACCATTCGAACCCCTGTGCATACTACTAAGGATGTACAGGCACAAAAATTACTTACACCTCTTTTGGATGTTATCGTTCAACCGGAACACAGGGCCCCGGTTGCAACGACTTATACTAGGAAAAGGGGCAAGAGAACTCCTTCTTCTGTTGCCTCCAAGGCCCAAACCCAACCTAACAGCCCCCACTCAGAATCACAACATTCTGGTGAGAACATCATAAAGGACATCCACATTATTAGGGAGACTCCTTTGGATGTCTCGCTATTAGGATCAGGATCACTTCTCGGATCCATAGAACAGCCCCCTGAGCCTTTCCTTTCTCTTCTGAACTTAAGTGTTGAAGAACCTGATCAAGATGATGTACCTTCTCCAACTACCACTATCTCGGAGGTACTGATTGATCTTGCCTCCAACATACCCAACCCAAGTTCTTCTACCCTGAAGGTCCACTCTAGGAGTTATGAAAGAGTGGATGTGGAAGAGGCCGTCACTACTGCTGGTCCAGCAAATGACCAGGAGGACAGTGACAACATTGCTAAGACCTCAACCATGGTAACTCACAGTGAGGATGCTTCCTTGGAAACTCCCCTCACTGAGAGGAATCCCAGGTGCCAAGAAACCATGGGTGATGGGGATGAAGAGGCTAGGCCTAAGGCCCCATCTGGATCCAAGGATTCCATAACTGTGGATGAGGACAGACTGAAACTTCATAACTTGGAATTGATGGCCAGGGTGGCTATGCTAGAGGCTGAAGTGTACAAACTAAGACACCAAGTCTCTATGCATGAAGCCCATGAATGCCCAACTGTAACTACTCCCTCCTTTGTATCAGTGGGCACCCAAACTGATGCTTATTTGTCCACTGATGCAACCAAAAAGGGGGAGATAGTCCCAATGGAGGAAGACTCAGACAGTCTTGACGACTGGATTCAAGAGCAGGCTGTATTTCAAAGCACACTTTTCAAGCCAGATTTTGTATAGGTTCATGACTTGCCAGCTTCAGATAACGAAGAAGAAGAGACATCTGAAGACTGGAAGTTAGTCTTCAGGGCTGTTAATGAGATGCTGAATGATGCTGAAGACACAGAACAAACATATACATCTTTCAGCATCAACCTTGAAGCAGCAACCATCATAAGTCACACCACTGCCCCCCAATTTCCACTGACTTCAACACAGCTAGAGTTTGATACAATACTAGCTTGGGGGTATGATGGAAAGTCTGAGAGGTTCTGGATTGGTTGGGAGTTTGGCGGAGTAGAAGAGCTAAACTGGGACTTTCTCAACAGCATCCAAGTCCTTCACCTATACCATCTACAATGCATCAACAACTCAACGGACCTCTCAGCAGAACTTGCCATTGGCAGGTTCTATGACTTGATGGAGGATAATCTACCCAACTTTCAAAGACAAATACAAGCAACAAAAAGGGTAGCCTATCCTGAATCTTCAACAGCAGCAGAAAGAAGACTGTCTCCTTGAAGACTTGAAATAATAAGGAGCAGTCTTCTCACAAAAGAAGAAGTTCTGTGCTGGAGAAGATTCTTGTACAATAGAATGGTCAGGGATGTCGAAGTGCAAGGATGGACAAGCACTGACTCCCATGAGCAATGGATCTTCTCTAATAGTCAACATCAAGGAGATCTGGCTCCTACCTTTAGCCTTCCTGCACAAGGTCTTTGAGCTTAGATCACTCATCTTCAATGTCAACTCCTTAGAAATTCAAGAAATGATCAAGATCATCAAGGCTTTTTTGTACAAGGAGGAATCTGAATCTGACTCAGACCTATCCTTTCTCTGTTCTCCAACAGTCAGACTGAACACAGAAGAAGAATCAAAAAGAAGAGAAGAGGAAAAGATGAAAGAGGCATGGAAGGATGTGACATGTATGGAATGGGAAGAAGATGAAGTCAGTTCCCCTACCTTATCCATTCCCCAAATTGCCAATGAAGCTGAAGCTAAGATTCCAACAGTAGCACCATCATCTGCTGTTGTGATTAGTGAAGCCGAATCAGAGGCATGCAACAAAGATAAGGGAAAGGAAATTATGACCGAAGAAAACGAAGAGAGGTTGCAAAGAGAAAAGAAAGAGAAAGAAGAAAGAAGAAGAAGAAGAGAAGAAGAGGAGCTGGCTGAAACAAAGAAAGCTGAAGATAGACTCACAGCCATTCTCCTCAGAGAACAACAAATCCAGCTGTATGCAAAACAGCTGGATGAGCTCAAAGTAAAGATTCCTGCAGTTTATCAGATTGAAGAAGATGAAGCTCTTGCTCTTGAACTGCAGGAACAATTTGACAAGGAAGAAGAAGAAGAAGGAAGAGGCTAAGTTCAGAATAACTGATTATGAACTAGCCAAATAAATGAGAGAGGAGTGGGTAAAGGCTCTAGTTTCTCAAGGTGAGGATGCAGACTACCTTGAGAAACTATCAAACAAAGAGATTTACAAAGCCTTCATGGGTCAGCAGGGTCAATTGGCA
This sequence comes from Smallanthus sonchifolius, assembly GCA_023525975.1. NCBI lineage: Eukaryota > Viridiplantae > Streptophyta > Magnoliopsida > Asterales > Asteraceae > Smallanthus > Smallanthus sonchifolius. Next base: position 51,446,257 of record CM042034.1, read on the forward strand.
AAGAAGAAGAAGGCTGAAGAAGAAAAAGCCAAACAAAAGTCTAAAAAGACCATTGCCTTTAATAAAAGGACCCATGAAGAAAGGAAGATCATGATTGACTTCCTTAAGGCTAGAGGAGAGAGTGGAAAGAGGCTAGGTCCTATGAATTTCATGAACCTGCAAGCCCTCTATTTTAAAGTAAAGAAGGATGAGGAAGAAACATTAGAGAAGAAAGGCTCCAAGAAAAGGGTAAACATTCAAGAAGAAGAAAGAAAATCAAAGAAACCCAAGCCTTCTCTCTCACCCAACACTTCCTCAATCCAACAACCTTCCACTCTCCTTCCTAGACCTCCCTCCTCTCCTCCCTCAAAGTCCAAATCCTCACATCCAGCTCCTACTCATCAACAACCTCCCAAAAAGAAAAACAAACCCACTTCCAAACCAGAAGACTCAAGAGAAAAAATCAGATGGTCATACAGCCCTCAAGACCAATGGTTTGAAGTGTTTAGGGGGAGGACAAAAACTAAAAGATCAATCTATATATCTGTTGATGAGGTACTGTAGCTTCCAGATTCTGATCTAAGAAGAATGATGGAGCTGGGTGAATCCTCTGAGCCTGAGAATGAAGGTGGGAGACAACTATTGCTGGCAATCAGACATTACTTCAACCCCAGCAAAGATGAAATCATTGATGCCAAACCTCTTCAATACCACTCTCCATTCATCATCTGGTCCTACAATGCTGAGAAGAATGAATTCACTCTGACAGATGTTAAAGGACAGAAGATGAGGTGTTCAAGCAAAGCTATCTTCAAAATGGCAAGCAAAGACATCAAGACTCTATCTGAGCTTCCTCTGAACAATCCCAGCATGGACCAGAGAGGATATGAAGTAGAAAGGATAGTCAGAAACATGCAAAAGCTTCAGCAACAAAGGCAGTAAGAGAATTTTGGTAGCATCAATCTAGGGGGAGTTTGTAGAAACAAAGACTGATGGCTACAAAATTCTCTAAGTACAAATGCTGCTGATCTCAGAGTTTGCTGCTGACCAACAAACTGCTGCAGACAAGCTTAACTGCTGTAGATACTTGTTCTCCTGCTGAAGAACAAATCTGCTGCGGATAGCCTTATCTGCTGTAGACCAAAGTTGTTGCGGATAGCCTTATCTGCTGAAGACCAAAGTTGCTGCGGATAGGCTTCTTAGCAGCATCAACACTTGATGCTGCTGATAGGCAAATCATTAGCAGCTTTGGATGGTCACATCTTGCTGCTGATCCTCATCTTTGCTGCTGACAGCCGTGTGCCTTGAAGACAAATCGTTGCAGCTGACTATCCATGCCAAGCGTCACTGAAAACTTTCTGCAAAAGAAACTGACAGACTCAAAGCAGAAGGAACCTCAATGGCACAACCAATGAAAGACAACAATGCTCTTCTCCAAGCATGCAAGCAATAATGCATAAAGAAGACGCTTCAAAAAAGTTAACTAGTTTTAGACTAAACGTGTAATAGTTAGCTATATACAAAAGTTCAACGGTCTGTGTTAGATCTGATCCTTAGAATCAAGGGTCTGTCTTGATTCTAAGTGAGTATAAATACTGTGTAAACACTTTATTGTAAGTGTGCTTTTGATTGAGTTTTCATTTGTAATCGTTTATTTGCAAAAGCTTAATACAACAGTGTTCTTAAAAGTATTCTTTCTATTTACTCGATTATACTTGTGTAGTTGTTATTGTTTCCACCAATTTCAACTAAGAATAGAACCATCTTGTACTTTCACGATCCTACAACATCGGACTGTTAATATCGATTTAGCGAGGTAATGTTTAGTAGTACTACTGGGTTTGACAGGCCCCACCCACGTTAGTCGTGCTAACTCGATTGGAAGTAGAATGGGTGAAATGTTAGCCTATTCACTTTGCTAGAGTTGATAGACCTGGCGGGAGGCACAAAAACAATCAGTCAACTTCGGTTGCAAGCGCTTTAGTAAAACAAGAATATAGGCTAGCTACCTATAGATACGCATATTGAATGAATATAATCTGTTAAACGGTTCTATGACTTTATTAAAACTTGTGAACTCACCAACCTTGTGTTGACACTTGTTCTTACATGTTTTCTCAGGACGTTAAACAGGTGCACGTTAGGGCATGCATGGTGTCAACTTGATATATTCAATAATTGTCAATATATTGAACATTTATTATGTTTCCGTTATTGTTAGACTTGGGCGCGTTGTTGTGCGCATTTACCTCTTGTTTAAACACTTCCGTATTAACTCTAAACTCTTATAATATTTCATTTGAGTCCCATATAGTGTCGTTTGATGTAACCAATGACTGATATCCTCGTTTGTCATGCACCAAACAGTAAAACTTCATTAGTGGAATTTGGGGGTGTGACAGTTTCAATGAAAGTCATGTTTCACCCCAAAGTATGTAAAAATGAAAAAAGGGCTATGTATACTCACTTGTAGTAGTAGAGGATTAACCTTGTAACTTGTAGCAACAAGAATTAAAGATGCCCTAAGTTGAATAAGATAGATTATTATAATGTACAATGGTTTAAAGGAACAACAATGGATTGACTTGGGATTAAGGGCTCGGGATTAAGTTTATCACTTACACATGTGTAAGTGATTACCATTTACACATGTGTTTAAATTTTCTTAAGAATAATTTAGAAAGAAGAGATGAATTAATTGGAGAGATAAATCATTTTTTATGTTGTATTTTAATAATAAAGGTAGTGAAAACAAAGAAAAATGATTTTAACTGATTTTTTGACGAGTTCTCGCTAGTTCTCAAGTATTTATGAGTTCTCATTTGATCCTAACCCTGTATATATATATGTATACTTTTTATTTAGAAAAGATAAAAAAACTTTTGAAAGTTTATAAACGAAATGGGGTTTTACTTTTATCCATATCATAATGATAATAGTATATAAATATATAAATGTGTGCGTGTGTGAATATTTAGAATAAAAAAAATGAGCAAAACAACAAAAAAGAACAATGAAACGCAGGGGACATGTCTTGAACCCGAGACCTCGGTTGTGTGTGGGCAGAGTGTTAACCAGTTGGTCTGGGCAAAAGACTTGATAAGGAAACAGAAAAACAAATTTAAAAACAATGACTGTTGCTTCATCTCCTTCCCTATCCAGCCCCATCACAAACCGGTTCCTTTTAAGTCCTAAACCCAAATCGATTTTGACCAATGAAGGCAGTACGGTGCTGCGCGATTTAACATGGAAAAAGTTTACCTGAAATCGGACCAGAAAGCTAGAGAAATCATCGATTCGAGGGGCTCTCCCCCCCTTTCATGCGTCGATCGAAAAGAGAGAAACAATAAACGATTTTGTGTTATGTCTTCAATTGTGAAGGGATATGGGGTTTAAAGGGTGTTAGAAACGCGTAACAGTTGGTAATTGATGATATTAGCTAGATTTTGGCTTGATTTATGGGTTTGAAAACCCATAACCATAAATGCCTAAATGGGTTTTGAAATCGTGATTTCTCAATCTTTTTGGATGATTTTGAGTTTCCATAAGTTCATAAACGGGTTAAAAATTGATTTGGAAGGATTTAAATCCCGTAATTACATGGATTGAAGATGGAATCACGTGGTTGGACTTACCATGGTCAAAATTGAGTTGGTTTGAGTTCCTGGGTTCAAAGTAAAGAGAGGGGAGGTTCGAGAGGGTGTTTAACCTCTACTTTGAGGGGTTCAAAAGCTATAAAGGGAGTTCAAAGTCAATTATTTGATATAATTTTCATCTAACTAAAGATTTATTTCATAAAACTTATAAAACTTAAAATAAATTTTTAAAGAAAGGTTCCATTTTATAAAATAGAAGGTTGTATAATTGGTTTATAAACAAATATATATATATATGTATATATATATTCAAATGAATACTTATATATGATAAGAAAGTTAAAGATTGTAACTACATGGTTAAAACTCACTTGTTTTGTATATTTTAACAAGTATATTTATACATACATACATATATAGAGGAAGTTTTAAATACAAAGTGTTTTTATTGTGAGAAGCGTAAGAAGTATTTTGAGGTGTTGATGTAGGAAATCAACGGTTAAGATCAAATGTGATTGTTTTAAGCGTGAAAAGATTCCAAAAAGGGTAAAATTGTAATAGCCTACCCTTGTTGACTTTTTACATGTTCCCCCATTTTTTTAAAACACGCATAACTTTTTTATACGACTTTATTTTTAAAAAAAATTACACCATAAAATCAAGCATTTTATTCTCTTTAATTTGAGTATAATCTTGCTATACTATTATTAAAAAAGGACTTTTTTTTAAAAGGTCGAAGTGTTGTGCATAAACAATGCATGATTACATGATTATGGTCATGTGTATAACATGCGTGATTACATGATTACGGTCATGATTATAACATGCGTTATTACGTGATTATAGTTATGATTATAACATGCGTGATTACGTGATTATGGTCATACGTTATTATAAATCATGCGTGATTATAACGCGGACGCATTTACCCTTCTCCCACGGAACACGTGTCGCATGCTGGTGACTTCATACTCTTCGTACGATAAAACACTTTGTACGATAACCGGCCCCTACATATATATATATATATATATACCTATGCTATATATAATAGGGAAAATACTATATAAATGCAAGGTTAAAAACAAATTTAGTTGATACGTGTAAAAATAAGATTTAATGTGTCATATTATGTTGGACAGGTAAGGGACTGAAATGAAATGTCATTTTCGTATGCATAAAATAATATTAGAAAAATCATGGATGTTACAGTATCCCCAAGTTGAGGGAATTTCGTCATGAAATTCAACTGATTGAGGCTACTGATGTGGATACTTGAATTTGATTTGATTCTCACATTCCCAAGTAACTCTGGGCCACGTTTGGATTCTCAATGAAATTTGAAGATTATGTTGAGGAGTACAATCGATAACAAGATTCAGGTCTGTTTCTCAAAATCCGGTATGAATTATGATAGTGGGTTTAGTGTAAGGGAATTAAGGAGATATCTGTCAAAGAATATTTTGGATTCCAAGATAATATTGATTACTTGAAATGATAATGATGGGAATTTCAGGGTTAAGACTTGTTTAGGATGAAGTATAATATTGTAAGGCCCCTTTCCCGGGTAACCTCACTTGTTAGATTTACTCATAAACATAGTCATAAATACTGAACTTAAATTAAAAACATTCGATAATAGCTGAAGCAAACATCATTCGAATTCATAACATAACATAACATAACATAACAAAACATAACAAAACAAAACCAGGAAAGTCTTAACAATTAAAAACATAACATTGTCTTAACATATATAAAAGTGGGATGTCAGTCGATTGCCGAGAAACCATCACGCCTTCGCACAACCCTGCTTTGTTTACCTGAAATGTATACTAAAATTCAGCTAACGCTGGTGAGTTCTAGTTTAAAAAAAATCAGACATAACATTTATCTTATCGTTAAGTATTATATATATATATATATATATATATAATATATGTGCATTTGCATATTATTTGCCTTACTGTTCTCACATAACATTCATACTGAGTATATATGTATGTACATACATACTTACTTTGGGGAGAACATTCATTGGTCGTACACATATGGGTGATCAACCCGTCATAATTGTTGCGTGAGTCACAATGACAAACACCATGAGAACTACCGTCGTAGTCTGTTTCATAAACCGTCCGGCCCTAGAAATCGTCCGTCGTTAGAAATCGTCCGTCGTAACATAAATCCGTCCGGCAACCTTTGTCCGTCCGCCTAAAACCCGTCCTACCGTCGTAGTCCGTTCATTCGCCCGTCTGCGCAAAGGCATCCGTTTCCCACACGGCTATTATGTATGCAACCGTTATACATGTAATAAGGCATTTGCTTCGACCTTCTATTAGTGCCTTTTATACGTCCTAGCTTATGAAGGAACGTTTTTGTCCCGATTGCAAAATAGTCACGTGGTCGTCCGTCTACCGAAGTAGCCGTTAGCTTCGTTTCCGTCCATAACGTATACATACATTCATAACATGCAATATATAATTATAAAGCAAAATTTCATTTATTTACGTTATGCCATTCTTTCAGATCATACTTTGTCAACATACGTTTCATTCTTTGTTCATAATTCATTTTCATATATATATATATATATATATATTGTATACCACGTATGATCACAATGGCATTCATAGCATTTATTCACTTAGTATATACACTTTAGCCCCAAAACATTTAAAATGATTTGTACATAACATAGAAGGGGGCACATAGAACTCACCTGATGAGCTAGTCTCGTCCTGTCCTAACAGCAGTCCAATGAGTGCCACACATGATCTGGATTGGTTAATTACACATACATCAGACCTAATTTAAATAACCCACTTTTACTTCAGCTGAACTAGGCGAACTTAAGACTAAGTTTGCTCCCTAAAGTCTAGGCGAACATATAGGCGAACTTGTCCTAAGTTCGTCTGACTTGACCAAGCGAACTTAACCAAGCGAACTTAATCAGGCGAACATAATCAGGCGAACATGCTAAGTTCGCCTCTTGATGGCCATAGGCGAACTTGCCGGGCGAACTTGCCGGGCGAACTTTCCAGGTGAAATTGTCAAGCGAACTTGATATGTTCGCCTCAACCTTGCCTGGCAAACTTGATAAGTTTGCCTGTCGAACAGTCTTCTTCCCCAACAAGTCCGAAATTCTTGCCTGCTAACCTGATTAGGCCAATCTTACAACTTTCTCTGTTCAAAACGTGCAGTGTAGGATCGTGAGATTACAAGGTGATTCTGTTCTAGTTGATATTGGCGGAAACAATAGCAACCAACAAAGTAAACAAGTAAACAACAATAATACTGATAAATGCACTGTTGTATTAGACTTCTGAGATTACAAGTTTACAAGTAAAACACTATCAAGAAGCACTATCAAGGCACACAAGCACACTTGTTTGAAGTGTTTACAAGATATATATAGTAACTTAGAATCAAGACAGGCCCTTGATTCTAAGGATCAGATCTAACACAAGCCGTTGATCTTGTTTATTAATCTAAATTACACGCAAAGGCTAATCTAGTTAACTTTATTGAAACGTCTTCTTAGGCATCATTGTTTGCATGCTTGGAGAAGCGCATCATTGTCCTTTATTGGTTGCACCAGTGAGGTTCCTTCTGCTTGGAGTGTGGCAGTTTCTTTTGCAGAAAGGTGTCAGAGGCGCTTTGCATGGATAGTCAGCTGCAACATTTGATCTTCAGAGAATAAAGCTATCAGCAGCAGAGATGAGAATAATGCTGCTAATAAGCCTATCAGCAGCAACTTGTGTTTAACGCTGCTGATAAACCTATCAGCAGAATGTTGCTGATAAGCCTATTAGCAGCAACAAGTGTTGAATGCTGCTGATAAGCCTATCAGCAGCAACATGTGTTGAATGCTGCTGATAAGCTTATCCGCGGCATTTGTACTTAGAATAATTTGGTAGCAATCAGTCTTTGGTTCTACAAACTCCCCCTAGACTGATGCAACCAAAATTCTTCTAATCACTTTGCTGCTGAAGCTTTTGCATGTGGCTGACTATCCTTTCAACCTCATAGCCTCTTGGATCCTTGCTGGGATTGTTCAGTGGAAGTTCAGACAGAGTCTTGATGTCTTTGTGTGGCATTTTGTAGATTGCTTTGCTTGAACATCTCATCTGCTGCTTCTTTACATCAATCAGAGTGAAATCATCCAAATCAGCATTGTAGGACCAAGATACAAATGGAGAGTGGGACTTGAGTGGTTTGATATCCATGACCACATCTTTGCTAGGGTTGAAGTAATGTCTGATTGCTAGCATAAGATGTTCCCCTCTCTCATTTGTAGGCTCATGAGCTTCACCCAGCTCCAAAATTCTTCTTAGGTCTGAATCTGGTAGTTGCAGAACCTCATCAACAGACTTGTATGCAGATCTTCTTCTTTCAGTTCTCCCCCTGAAGATCTCAAACCTTTGATCCTGTGGATTGTAGACCCATTCAACTATGTTTCTTGAGTCTTCAGGTTCAGATGAGGATTTAGATTTCTTCAGGGGAGGCTGTTGATGAGTGGGAGCTGGGTGGGATGATTTAGACTTGTTGGGTGGAGGAGTGGAAGGTTTGGGGAGGAGAGTGGAAGGATGATGGACTGAGGAAGAGGTTGGTGAGGGAGAAGGTTTGGGTTTCTTTGTCTTTGGTTCTTCTTCTTCTTTGATAAGTACCCTTTTCTTGGAGCCCTTCTTCCTAGTCTTTCTTCCTCATCCTTTTTAACTTTGAAGTAGAGGGCTTGCAGGTTCATGAAATTCATGGGACCTAGCCTCTTTCCACTATCTCCTCTAGCCTTAAGGAAGTCAATCATGACCTTCCTTTCTTCATGGGTTCTTTTATTCAGTGCAATGGTCTTCTTGGACTGTAGCTTGGCTTTTTCTTCTTCTTCAGCCTTTTTCTTGCTAGCCAATTGACCCTGCTGACCCATGAAGGCTCTGTAAAACTCTTTAGTTGATAGTTTCTCAAGGTAGTCTGCATCCTCCCCTTGAGAGACTAGAGTCTTTACCCACTCCTCCCTCATTTCTTTAGCTAGTTCAGAATCGGTTATTCTGAACTTAGCTTCTTCTTTCTTCTTCTTCTCCAATTCTTCCTCTTCTTTATTGAACTGTTCCTACAATTGAAGAGCAAGAGCTGCAACTTCTTCAATCCGGTCAACTGCAGGAATCTTTCTTTTCAGTTCATCCAGCTGTTTAGCATACAGCTAGATGGTTTGTTCTCTTAGGAGAATGACTGTTTTTCTTTCTTGAGCCTTTTTCATGTCAGCCATCTCCTCTTCTTCTCTGCTTCTTCTTTTCTCTTCTTTCTCCTTCTTTTCTTTTCGCAACCTCTCTTCATCCTCTTCTGTCATAATGCCCTTCCCTTTATTAACATTGGATGCCTCTGCTCTGGCTTCACTGATCACGGCAACAGCTGATTGTTGTGCTGTTGGGATCTCTGCCTCGGCTTCATTGGCAATTTGGGATGTGAACATGGGAAGGTCATTGGCCTCGTTCGATTTGCACTCAGGACTTGTGACTTCTTTCAGCATTTCTTTGATAGTTGATCTTGACCCATATGCTGCAGTGCAGATGTCTACTCGAGGGGAAGCTGAGTCAGTGTCAGTGTCAGAGTTTGACACATATACTTCCTCGGTGATTCTTCCTACTTGTTCAAGTTTGGCTCTGACAGTAGCTATCATTGCCTGGCTTTCAAGTGAGTTGACATTGCAGATGTTTGCCCTGAGTTGAAAGATCTTGTAGAGAAAGTCTGTAGGAAGTGACAAGATGTTCCTGGTGTTGATGGTGAGAGAGGAGCCGTTGTTGAGCAGAAGAGTGTGGTCAAGGGACTTAGTGCTCACCCAACCTAGCACGTCCAAGTCCTTGACCAAGAAGGCATACAGGAATCTTCGAAGGCCCAGAACTTCTTCTTCAGTGAGAAGACTGCTCCTTGTTATTTCAAGATTGCTAGGAGTCAGTCTCTTTTCTGCGGCCGCCGAGGATTCAGGATAAGCTACCCGATTTGCTTTTTGAATTAGTCTTTCGAAGTGGGGTAGATTATCCTCCATCAAGTCATGGAACCTGCCAATGGCAAGTTCTGCTGAGAGATCTGCTGAGTTGTTGATGCAGTTTGATAGTATAGCTGTAGGACTTGGAGGGCATTGAGAGAGTTCCAGTTCAGCTCTTCTACTCCGCTGAACTCCCATCCAATCCAAAACCTCTCAGCTGATCCATCATACCCCCAAGCTAGAATGGAGTCAAATTCTAGCTTCTTTGATGATCTGAGTAGTTGGGGGGTGGAGGATTGACCAATGATGGCTGCTGCTTCAGGAAGGATGCTGAATGATGTATTTGTTTGTTCTGTGTCTTCAGCATCATTCAACATTTCATCAACAGCCCTGACGACCAACTTCCAGTCTTCAGATGTCCCTTCTTCTTCGTTATCTGAGACTGGCAAGTCATGAATTTGTACAAAAGCCGGCTTGAATAGTGAGCTTTGAAGTACAACCTGCTCTTGAATCCAGTCGTCAAGACTGTCTGTATCTTCTTCCATAGAGACCATCTCCCCCTTTTTGGTTGCATCAGTAGACAGGTAAGCATCAGTTTGGGTGCCTACTGATACAAGAGAGGGAGTGGCTAAAGTTGGGCATTGATGGGCTTCATGCATAGAGACTTGGTGTCTTAGTTTGGACACTTCAGCCTCTAGCATAGCCACCCTGGCCGTCAATTCCAAGTTATGAAGTTTCAGTCTGTCCTCATCCACAGTTGTGGAATCCTTGGACCCAGATGGGGCCGTAGGCCGAGCCTCAGCATCCCCATCACCCGTGGTTTCTTGGCGCCTGGGATTCCTCTCAGTGATGGGAGTTTCCAAGGAAACACCCTCACCATGAGTTGCCGTGGTTGAGGTCTTAAAGATGTTGTCACTGTCCTCCTGGTTATTTGATGGACCAGCAGTAGTGACAGCCTCTTCCACATCCACTCTTTCATTACTCCTAGAGTGGACCTTCAAGGGTGAAGAACTTGGGTTGGGTGTTTCGGAAGCAAGACCAATCAGTACCTCCTTGATAGTGGTAGTTGGAGAAGGTACATCACTTTGGGCAGGTTCCTCAACACTTAAGTCCAAAGAAGATAGGAATGGTTCAAAGGGCTGTTCTATGGATCCGGGAAGTGATCCTAATCCTAATAGAGAGACTTCCGAAGGAGTCTCCCTAACAGTGTGGCTTTCCCTTATGATATTCTCACTAGAATGTTGTGATTCTGAGTGAGGGATGTTGGCTTAGGTTTGGGCCTTGGAGGCAAGAGAAGAAGGAGTTCTCTTGCCCCTCTTCCTTGTATACTTGGCTGCAACCGGGGCCCTGTGTTCCGGTTGAGCAATCAAACTGTGGGTGAGTAAAGTATGTGCCTGTACATCCTCAGTAGAATGCACAGGGGTTCGATCAAGGGAAACATCAGTTTGAGTTTGTGGCAGTGAGGTGGAGGGTGTGGGATCAGTATCAGCTGGGTTTGCTGAACTGTCACCCTGGGCACTTTGCGTGTTCAACATTGTAGACAACAATGGAACATCGGCCCCTGATAACTTTGATGAAACTGTTCTCAGGCTTTGAAAAATGTTGTTCTTATGTCCCAGCATTACGTAGATTCTTGCAGTTTTTGAAAGATCTTGGTGCTCAATGTTGAACACTTCCTGCAAGAATCTTGGGTACATGAAGAACTGAGATTTCACCCCTTCTTGAAGGTTGTATCTCAAACCTTCAAGAATGAGGTGGGAAAAATTGAAACCCTCCCCAAATATCATACCGTGAATTGCCGACGCAAGTCCGGAGCTAAGTTGGTTCCAGCCACTCCTCTTCTGGGATATGCATTGGAGAAGAGTGTGGCAGAGATACTTCCATTTGGGACCCATGAGTGCCTTCTCTATCATATACTCTGTTGGATTCCCAGTGTACCCTATGGATACAAAGGTCCTCATGTATACGTCTCTTGGGTAAGAGATGGCGTCCCCTTCATCTTGAAGCTTGAGGTGTTGGTGGAGCTTTGCTTCAGTGATAATCATCTCCTTGCCGTCTACTGTACCTCTGATTTGGGGAGTGCCCTGGTCAGTAGAATACACGGCTGAGCTCCAAAAATCTTCCATGTGGGAAGTATAGATGGTTGGATTGACTGTTAGGGCATGGTGGATTTTGGACCGACAAAGGAAGTCGATCATATCATCGAAACCTTCGGATTTCTTGCCCTTTATTAGGCGTGCAGTGAGGTTGTGATATGGGTAAAATTTGTCATTTGGGTTGTTTATGTCTGCGCTTGCCATTGTTATGGATTTGGAGGGAAGAGAGAAGGGTGTTTGAATGGTGGTTAATTATTTAGGGCTTTGAATATTGTGGGGACGGGAGAGAAAGTGATGGGAGATAGGTTTGAAATTGAATATGAAGAGGTTGTGGGAACGTTTGAGATTGTGATATAACGGCAGACGAAGAAAAAGCAACTTTACTTGTACAGTACAACCTGTTTCACTTTTCATTGTTACAGCTGTAAAGCACTCGAGCAGTCATGGTAAAGACTGAGAGTAGTTTTTTCCTCGGGTAAAAGTTAATGTAGACTTGTTTTACCCATCAGCAGCAAACTTGGTTGCTGCCGATGGTGAGCTATCCGCTGCAAACTTGGTTGCTGCGGATAGTGAAGTCTTTCAGCAGCAGATTTGGGTGCTGCTGACAGTTGTATTCATTCCGCAGCAAAAAGGTTACTGCTGACCGCCTTAAAGCTGTCCGCAGGAAACTTGTTCCTGCTGATAACTTAAAGCGATCAGTGGCAAAGGCTTTGCTGCTGAAGAGAAAATCTGTCAGCAGTGAAAAAAGTGCTGCTGACTATAACCTTTTATTAAGAACAAAAACATAGACATATTTACAAGGAAAGATAAAAATTAGAGACATGTCCTATTCAAAGTTCATCATGCCAATTGATTCAACTAGATATCGAAATCTTGCTACATCAAAAGGTTTAGTGAACAAATCAGCATATTGCTCATTTGTGTGAACCTTGGATAGGACAATTCTCTTTTTCTCAGCTTGATCCCTGATAAAGTGATACCTGATGTCGATGTGCTTAGTCTTGGAGTGCTGCACTGGATTATTCGTGATAGAGATAACACTCATATTATCAATGTGAATTGGAGTCTGCATGAAGGTCATTCCATAGTCAAGCATTTGATTTTGGATCCAGATGACCTGTGCATAGCAGCTTGAAGCTGCGATGTATTCTGCTTCAGCTGTTGAAGTAGAGACACATGTTTGCTTTTTGCATTGCCAAGAGATGAGCCTTCCTCCCAGAAATTGACATCCCCCTGATGTGGACTTTTTGTCCAAGTTACAACCCCTATAGTCACTATCAGTGTAGGCATAGAGATTTACATTTCCATTCTTTGGATACCATAGCCCAAGTTTTGGAGCTCCCTCTAGGTATCTAAGGATCCTTTTGACAGCTTGAAGATGAGACACTTTTGGAGCTGCTTGAAATCTTGCGCAGAGACAGACTGCAAACATGATATCTGGTCTTGAGGCAGTGAGATACATGAGAGACCCTATCATTGCTCGGTACTGATGTTGATCAGTGTCTTGTCCTTCTTTATCCGGAGATAATTGATGGTGCACTTGCATAGGAGTTCTTGCAGCAGAGCAGTCAGCCATTTTGAACCTCTCCAAGATGCTTTTGACATACTTGGATTGACTTATGAAGATTCCATTTGGTACCTGTTTGACTTGAAGTCCTAAAAAGAAATTTAGTTCACCCATTGAACTCATTTCAAATTTGGAATGCATCAGAACTTCAAAGTCTTTGCAGAGTTTCTTTCTTGTAGATCCAAAGATAACATCATCAACATAAATTTGGACCAACAAAATTTCTCCCCCTTCATCTTTGATGAAAAGTATCTGATCAATGGCCCCCCTTCTGAAGTTGTTGCTAAGTAGATATGCAGATAAAGTGTCATACCAGGCTCTTGGGGCTTGGTGTAAGCCGTAGAGAGCTTTGTCCAGTTTTAAGACCTTATTTGGATGTGCAGGATCCACAAAGCCTGGAGGCTGTTTGACGTAGACCTCTTCACCAATCTTGCCATACAAAAAGGCACTCTTCACATACATTTGATAGACCATAAAGTTTTTGGATGCTGCATATGCCAGAAAGATTCTGATGGCTTCCAGACGGGCAACAGGAGCAAAGACTTCATCATAGTCAATGCCTTCTTCTTGAGTGTAACCTTGAGCTACCAGTCTGGCTTTGTTCTTGACTACGATGCCCCTTTCATCTTGCTTGTTTCTGAAAACCCATCTTGTTCCAATGGCTGTTTGACCAGGTGGAAGATCAACAAGCTTCCAAACATCTTGTCTTTTGAATTGCAGCAATTCTTCCTTCATTTCTTCAATCCAGCTGTTGTGCTTGAGAGCTTCATCAATCTTCTTGGGTTCCACCTGAGATAGAAAGCAAGAGAACAAAAAAATGTTGGCTTCATGAGACTTACTTCTTGTCTGGATACCTGTGTGGACTGGACCAATGATGTTTTCCAGAGGATGCTCTTTGTTTATTCTCCGTGCTGGTATCACATCCAGTCGTATTCCCTCTTCAAGATTACTTTGGTTTAGATCAGGATTGTCTTCAGTTGTGAGGAGAGGAGCTTGGATGTTCTGATCATTGTGTTCCACATTGTCAGCAGTATTAGCATCAGAGGCCTCTTCAGCATGGATTGAGGAGGCTTCATTAAAGATTTCTTGGTCAGAGAGATTGCTGCTTGTGGTGTTGGAAGTACCGGCTTCACCTGTACTGGCTTCAATAGCTTCTGCCACTGATGGAGGATCAATGGATGGCCTTTTCATCCTGATGTAGGGACTGGGAAAATCCAGTCTGTAGTCAGAAGAGGAGGTTGAGGCAGAAGATGTTGATTTTGAAGAGGAAGACTCCATATTTGAGAATATGAGAGGCTCAAATATCTGGGTGAAGGAGTCTATATCAAAGAGCCAGTTAGGACCTTTGCCTTATTCACAGACAACGTGTTCCCTGCATTCCACATTAGCAGATTCTTCCACAATCCGAGTCCTATAATTGAACACTCGGTAGGCCTTTGATTGAGAGGAGTAATCCACAAAGTAACCTTCATCAGACTTTGCACCGAATTTAGGAAGAACTCCATGTGTGATGAGGATGGTACATGGACATCCAAAGGGCTTCAGGAAGCCAATGTAGGGAACTCTTTTGAGCCATAGTTCATAGGGTGTTTTCTGGAGAGGCTTAACAATATGGACTCTATTCTGCACATAACTAGCTGTGCTTACTGCTTCCGCCCAGAAAGTAAGGGGCAGCTTTGAGTCAGCCATCATAGATCTTGCTGATTCAATCAGAGTCCTATTTCTTCTTTCAGCAACCCCATTTTGTTAAGGGGTTCTTGGAGCACTGTATTGCCTTTCAATGCCCTTGCTATCACAGAAACTGTTCAAAGTGTGATTTTTGAACTCTGTTCCCTGATCACACCTTATGATCTTTACCTTCAGATTGCTTTGATTCTCTACCCTAAGAATATAGGATTTTGAGAATCTCAGCAGTTTCATCTTTTGTTCTTAGGAAGAATACCCATGAGAATCTGGAGAAGTCATCAGTTATCACCAGAAAATACGACTTTTTGCCCATTGACATGACATTCGTAGGACCAAAGAGATACATATGCAGTAGCTGGAGAGGGGTGTCATTTGTGTTCAATGTCTTGGGCTTGTGGGAACTCTTGTGTTGTTTTCCCTTCAAGCAGGCAATGCAGTGATCGTCTAGCTGGAATTCTTTGTTAGGAAGCCCTCTGACAAGATTGTCCTTCACTAATTTATTGATTGTTTTGATGTTAACATGGCTTAACCTCCTGTGCAAGAGAGCGGATTCATCAACTGATGCCTTTGACAGAAAACATGAAACACTACCAGATGGAGTGGCTTCATTCATGTCAAGCACATATAAGTTGTCCTTTCTACGACCAGTTAGGAGAATCTTCTCTCGAGGGGGTTTAGATAGGCCAGGAGCTAACACGAAACATTCTTTGTCAGTGAAGAGCATCCAATGCTTTTGATCACATACTTGGGAAACACTCATGAGATTGAAGTCAAGTTCTTTAACATAGTTGACTCTTTCAATACTCATCCTTTCATTGGACATAGTTCCTTGTCCAGTGATAGATCCACCCTTTGAGTCACTCCCAAAGGCAACATATCCTCCATTGAAATGTCTGAAGTTAGAGAGGATGGACCTGTTGCCTGTCATGTGCCTGGAACAGCCGCTATCTACTACCCAAGTATTGTGTTTATTGCCTAGCTGTCCCTGCACATGGAAGATATCTAATTAGTGGGAGGAACATTGTAGCATGCAGCATTGTAGAAAATTGTTGCTAATTTGCCATTGTCAGCATGCTTGCAGTCAATGGAACCATTAGTTATGCTTGGAGATTGTTTGGCCTTCCATTGCTGTGTTGGTGGTTTTCTAGCTTTCTTTACATTGTCGACAGAAGATGTTGTTGCTGACAATGCTGGCTTATCCGCAGCCGATTTTGCTGCTGAAGGCTTTGCTGGAGTTTTTGTTGCTGTTGAAGGCTTTGCCTGGGATCTTGCCTTATCTGCAGTGGACACTTTTGCTTTGTCAGCAGCAGATACTTTTGCTGCTGATGCCGTTGTTTTTTATTTTGCTTTGTCAGCAGCAGAGACTTTTGCTGCTGAAGGCTTTGCCTTTTGTTTCCTGGACTTTACTCTATCAGCAACGATTTTGTTTGCTGCTGATGGGTTGAGCACAGATGAACGATTTGCAATCTAGTTAAAAGGGTTGAACTTGCATGTTGCAGCAAAGTGGTTTGATTCCCCACATATGATGCAAGTTTGTTGAGGTTTCTGCATCTTCACTCTTTGAGGGGATAGAGATTCTCTGAACTTTGTTGCCTTTGCATCATAGCTTCTCACCTGTTTGTTTCTGTTTGTTTTCTCAAAGGCATGATGCTTTGAGTTTCTTTGGTGTTCACGGTAGTGAAAGCAGGTGCTGGCAGTGTGATTGTATTTGCCACACACAAAGCAGGATAGTGCTATCTTGTCCCGGTGAAAGTCCACATAGTTCTTACTTTGAAACAAATCTTTGAAGTTCCAGGGATGAGCTTTGTTATGCTCAAAAGTGGCTTCTTCTAGTGTCTTTTGAACATATGGACCTTTTTCTCCAGGTGTATGAGAACTATCAAACACCTTTGGCTTTGACTGAGACTTGGGGTTGGTGAAACCTGATGTCTCTCCCTTTTCAATGTTTAGCTTTCTTCCATTTTGAGGATAGCTAATCTTGATTTGTTTGAATGGGATGGGAGCTGGAATAGTTGGAGTAACAACAGGACATTCGGTTTTGTTCAGAACAGCTTCAGAGATAGGATCAGATGGGACTGCACTGGTTTCACAGTGGTCTGAGCAGGTTGACTCAGGTTCTGAAGAGGTGGAGCAGTCTTCCACAAAACATGCATCCATTAAAGGATCAAGGTTTCTGTTTGCCGTGTCAAGATTTGCAGTATTGAAGCTTGGTTCGTGAATGGCAACATAGTCAGCAGGAGGAGGAACTGTCTTGTACTCGTCATCATGATATCCAAGTCCAGTTTTTACCCTTTCATGGACTTGAATATCTAACAATCTTTGTAACTTTTTAGATGAAAATTCATATTTTTCAACATGAACTTTCTGTTCAGCCAGTTCAGCTCTGGTAGCTTTAAGTTTTACTAATAGATCATCAATCTGAGTTTCAAGATTGGTTTGTTCATGTTTTAATAAAGAAATCTCTTTCTTAAGGAAGTTAATCTTTTCTTTGTAACTGTCTTCGACCTTTTTGAATTCAGATTTCATTTGATGAAACTCTTCATTTTGATCTATTAGATTTTGGTTATGCTTTCTATAACCTAAAACATTGTCAATGCAAGCTTGAGAGCAAAGATGTTCAAATACCTGAGGTGGTATCTCTGCATTGTCTGCCATTAGTGCTTGGTTGGAGGCAGGAACATCTTCATATTGAAAACTCCAGTCAAATTCTGTAGTTCTAACATTTGCACAGGCTGCAGTTTGTGCTGGAGGAGTTCCTTGCTGCTGCTGCTGCCTGGGCTGACCTTGGTAAGCTTGTCTTTGATAGCTGGCACCCTGATTGGCTTTAGGTGCCTTGCACTCCCTAGCAAAGTGACCCATTTGGTTACAGTTGTAACATCAGATCTTTCTTTTATCAAGCCCAACTCTGGTGTTTGAGTTGTTGCTTGGAACTGATCTCCCGGTTCTAGAATAAAACCTTTTTGCTCTGAGGGAGAGCATGGCATACGAGTGCTGAATATCCATTTCTTCAAGATCATCTGGATGAAAGCATTCCAGATCCTCCATTATGACGTGCATGCTGCTTGAGTTATCAGAGACAAAAGCAGTAGAGGTTGGCTGTTGAGGAGGTGCCTCAAGAAGAAATGGTGATGAGTTGGATTGTGAAGCAGTTGGTGTTTGAGGATGAGTAACAATGGGAGGATAGTAGTTGCTTGCACTAGGACCAGAATGATCAGAGTGAAGCGCTGAGGTGGTGGTGGAGGAAGTGGTAGCTGATTGATAACTGGAGCTCCTTTCTTTAGCTTGAATCATTTCTAATTCATAGGTTTTGAGCATGCCAAAGAGCTCAGTCATCTGAAGAGTCTTCAGATTCTCTGTTCTTCTGATGGACACTGTATATAATGTCCAACAGCTAGGAGGAGATCTTATGAACTTCTTGAGAATGTCTTCATTCTCCAGCTTTACCTTGGAGCACTGCAGTTCTCCAACCAGGTACGTGTACCTGTTATATAAAACTGTTAGTGACTCACCTTCCTTCCAGATGAAGTTTTCATACTGTTGCTTGAGAATGTCACGCCTGTTCTCCTTGACCTCCTCAGATCCAGCAAACATCTTTTACAAGGCTCCCCATAATTCCTTTGCAGTTTTGTGAGCCTTGAAGTTGTGAAAAACTTCATTTGGAAGGCACATTTGGATAGCTCCTAATGCCTTGAAATCCACCTCCATTTTCTTGATGTCTTCTTCAGAATACTTGGAGGGTTCCTTCGGAACTAGTGGTCCTCCGGAGTCAGCAGAGGCCACCATGGGAACATAAGGTCCATCCCTTATGGATTTCCACATTCCGTATTCATGGTAGCAGAAGAAGCTTTCCATACGGTTCTTCCACATATCATAGTCCTCCCCAGACACCAACCTCGGTGGTCGGTTGATACTGCCGATAGCATTTATTCACTTAGTATATACACTTTAGCCCCAAAACATTTAAAATGATTTGCACATAACATAGAAGGGGGCACATAGAACTCACCTGATGAGCTAGTCTCGTCCTGTCCTAACAGCAGTCCAATGAGTGCCACACATGATCTAGATTGGTTAATTACACATACATCAGACCTAATTTAAATTACCCACTTTTACTTCAGCTGAACTAGGCGAACTTAAGACTAAGTTTGCTGCCTAAATTCTAGGCGAACATATAGGCGAACTTGTCCTAAGTTCGTCTGACTTGACCAAGCGAACTTAACCAAGCGAACTTAATCAGGCGAACATAATTAGGCGAACATGCTAAGTTCGCCTCTTGATGGCCATAGGCGAACTTGCCGGGCGAACTTTCCAGGCGAACTTTCCAGGCGAACTTGTCAAGCGAACTTGATAAGTTCGCCTGTCGAACAGTCTTCTTCCCCAACAAGTCCGAAATTCTTGCCTGCTAACCTGATCAGGCCAATCTTACAACTTTCTCAGTTCAAAACGTGCAGTTTTCATTCTAGATGCTAGTCCTAAGCTTATTTTCAAGTTTCATCCGTAAAAACTGTAGGTCCACATGACTCATCTCAGATCGATCTTGTGAAAGGACGTGTCGTTAACGCGGAGTGCGAATCCTATTGTATTAACGTTCGTATAACAATCGACAATAGAAACAGCAGGTAAATAAACTTTCTCTTTTATATCACCAAACAGAGTTTACAGAATACTTGATTGTTCAATCTATCTCACCCATGTGTACAGAACAAACTCTGCAAACTCTATATTTATAGACACATGTTCTGCAATAGGCGAACTTAACAAGTTCGCTTCAAAGATGCTTAGGCAAACTTAACAAGTTCGCCTCTACTAGACCAGGCGGACTTATCAAGTTCGCCTCTAGCAGAACTTGTATTTATACTTAGACAAAACTAAACAATTACATACAAAAACATAAAGACAATAAGACCTAAACTATTACAAATCTTTTGTCATTCAATCTATGTCCTAACAGACTCCCCCTTGACAATAGCTTGATCTTCTGTCTTCAGTCTTTATGACGAACTCTTCCAGTTGTCTGGTAATCTGCTTCCTGCATGCACTCCATATATTTGACATATCTCCAACACTCTTTTATACTGCAATCTGTAACATTCCTGATTTTTCGACCCTATTTTAATTTATTTTAACTAATAAAATAACAACACGATATTGAATCATATACTTGTTCAAACCTACACCTCATTAATCGTTAGCCGATCGTATTCAATTCAAAGATTTAGGACTCATAATCATGTGGTAACACCTCTTAGAGTTAATCCAGTTAGTAATCCCGTTAGGTCTTCTGTTAAATCCTAACCAAGCTAATTCTGTCAAAGCTGAAGTTGCAAGGGCTGATTTTGTAAATAACCAGAAACCCTAGTAGGCACGGTCGCGCCACGTTTTGGCACGGTCGCGCCTCGTCTGGCACGGTCGCGCCTCTTATAGGAGCGGTCGTGCCTCATCTTGGCACGGTCACGCCTCTTATAGGCACGCTCGCGCCTCTCGTCAGTTGAAACGTAAATGCAGCCTTTAATCGCAGGTTCATTCGAATTCATAACCGTTTCACACATTAACAAGCCCAATTAAGATTTTAATCATTATCTTTACGACGTATTAACCCAATTTTGTCGATCCCCCTCATAACCGTCGATTATCCTCATTGCAACCACGAATTCCTCCATTACAACCCAATTTCTTTCAGGCAAACAAACAAACCACACCACTCGATCCTCTCTGAAGCTTCTGGACACGCTGGTTTAGTCAGAACTGTAGCAGAAGACGCTGGAGATCAAACCGTCATCGCCGGAACTCGTTTCTACCACGCACTATCGATTAATCATCTTTTCGGGTAATTGAAATCTTCCACACTTTCCTTTTAGTCGATAGATCAAAAGCCCTAATCTAATTCGGGCTTACAATATGGGAATCATCACGAACCAGAATCTATTTTTCGTTCAAGATGAATTTAATCGAACCCTGCTTTGAACACGTTTTAAATACAATTGATATACTCCAATAGACTCGTAATAACCCTACAGATGAAAGCCCCATTAATTCCAACATTAACAATATAAGAATTAGTCAAATCGATTCTGCTTTGGAACAGACACGGTCACGCTAGTATTCTAGCGCGGTCGTGCTTCATGAGACACGGTCACGCCAATATTAGCGCGGTCGTGCCTCACACATGTAGGTCCCGGGAGCCTCGTCGCGCAGCGGAATTAATACGATCTGTTCTGTGGTTTGTGTGGGAACAAAGAGAACGAAGCAGATAAACAAGAACAAAGACAAAAGATAATGAAACGAAACGTAATCCATAACAAAGAAGTCATCCCGTATTACAGACTACATACCGAAGGAACACACATCTATCATCTAAGCTCACGGTCCTGGGGTCGGGAGAGCTCTTCCCGACCCGGACATCTCTCAACCTGTTCCAGAGTTCCACCTACAAATGAAGACAAGTCTTCTATTTATAGGGGCAGGAACACTTCCTGCGTACTTGACAAGTACGCAAGGCAAAAGCCTTGCGTACTTACTAAGTACGCATGGTTTGGTCATGCGTACTTGACAAGTACGCAAGGCAAAAGCCTTGCGTACTTACTAAGTACGCAGGACCAAATTGGTGTGCGGGGTATGTACTCAGGAACACCCTCCTACGTACTAGCTACGTACACCGATACATAGAATTTAATCTATAGTTACAAAACATGCTTCTACAACACACTCAGACCCGGTCATGCCCCTTGACTAGACTCGGTCGTGCCTCAGAACCCTAGACACGGTCGTGCCTGTCCCAGACCCGGTCGTGCCTAGTAAACAGCTTAGTTATGCCTTCTGTTTGGCCAACACGGTCGCGTCCCTGACTAGCACGGTCGCGCCCGTGGTCCTAGCACGATCGTGCCTTGTCCCAGACACGGTCGTGTGTGAGAAAAATCTTGGCAGAATAATTATTTTTATATTTTAAAAACAATAAGTGATTCAGATTAATTTTCAATTAAAAATAATTGATTTTATAAAGATATATATTAACTTTATTTAAAAAGATCAAATTCTTAATCCTAAAATAAATAGGAGTTATTTATTTAAAATTTAATTTATACTTATTGTTAAACCCTACACTTAAATGTTAGTTACACAATTTATTTACACCTCTTTATGAAAATAAAGTAAAGAAATTATATTTAATATAAAACATCCAATACATTTTTATAACTAAATGACTAAGATACATATTTTATAAATAAATAAATAAGGTAACAATTATTTATTTAACTTACATTTAAACAAAAATTATTTATTTAGGTTATACTGAATTACCACTAACACCCACAACTGCAATTCCTTATACACACATCCAATTCAACCCTAGACTTAGACATAGACTATTGTGCACACTATTGATTCAATACATATTACACTCTAGGTGTCAAAAAGGACAGAAGCAAAGTAATTATTTACGAGGAACTTACTGGTGACCACATTATGGTCGTAACGGGCTTCTCCAGATCCTAGTACAAAGGCTCGTCCCTTCGCACCATTTCCTCCACCATTTCCATTGTTTCCACCATTTCCATTGTTATTCTGGTTATGGTTGTGGTTTCCGTTACCTCCTTTCTTCAATTGAGGACAATTCTTTCGAATATGCCCTTCCTTTCCGCACTCAAAGCAACCCCTTGTGGATTCCGGTTGTTGAAAAGGTTGTTTAGTTTGTAACTCACCCCTGCAGTCCTTAGCAGCATGACCTATTTTTCCGCATCTCTGGCAATGATTACAGAACCCAAAGTGGTGGAAGTTACACTTGTTACACTTCGAAGACTTCCCCGCGTAACCACCCTGGTTTTGACCAGAAGAGGTCGACTGATTGAAGTTCTTGGTAGGCTCAAACCTACGCTGTTGTTGCTGCTGCGGTTGATTAAACTGGGGTTGGTTGGGTTGGGGTCCTTTGGAGTGGGAGTTGGAGTGGTTGTGGGTGTTTGAATGGTGATCGAACTTGCGTTTGTGATTGTCGGTGGGTTTTGCAACTGAACCTCTCGGAGGTAGGGTTCCTTTTGTCACCGCTTGGTCGGTTAACTTATGTGCAAGTCGGATGGTTTGTTGGATAGTGGTAGGATTAGATGAAGTCACCATGCTTTTTATTTGAGTCACTAGACCTCCAATGTAAAGCTCAATTCTTTTGTAATCAGGAGTTACCATATGCGGGCACATAGTAGCCAGCTCATGGGAACGGGTGGTGCAGAGTTCAATTTCAGAACCCTCCATCTTTAAGTTCCAAAACTCTCCCTCTAACTTCTGGATCTCATCGCGAGGACAGTATTCCTCCTTCATCATTGCTTTGAATTCCTCCCACGCCATGGCCAGACCCAACATTTGGACCTGGGCATTCCACCATGTGAGTGCCGGGCCCTCCAAAGTTCCAGCGGCAAACTTCACTTGATTAGCCATGGGGAAGTTGCACATGGCAATTACTGATTCGACCTTCTCAAACCAACGAAGTAGTCCAACGGCTCCTTCAGCTCTACTAAAGGCGTGGGGCTTACAATCCATGAATGCCTTGAAAGTGCAGGCTGGTTGTTGGTTTTGCTGATTTTGCTGGCCTGGATTTAGAAATAAAAATAGGGTTGGAATTATAGAGTTTAGGAAGATGTTTTTTGGAGATGGATGGACATCATTAGTCCATAGCTAAAGCATTTACCTGCAGCATTCTGTGCTGCCAGAGCCTCCGCCATACTATCATTTATCAGTGCCGCTAGCTCTGCTGCTGTCATGTTAATGGTACCACGACCACCAGCACGGCCTCCGCGTCCTCTCCCTGACATGATTCTTCACAATCACAATGAAAACAATGAGAAATATATCGCATATTAAACATCATTCAGGTATGAGTAAGGAGACACAACATCTAATATTTAAATAAATTGTAAGGCTACAAAATAAATAACTCAAATATTAAACTTCTCATGTTTTTATTGGATGGGAACAACCTTACCCATCTAGGTTTGAAAAGAGAAATAACATAAGCAAAAGCAAACATGAAAAGGAAGATAGACTAGGAAGATCATCAAACGTCTTCGTCGTCGGATGAAACATACGATTGTGCATCGTCTATCTCCACCGGCTCCACTTCGGGTGGCTCCTCCTCGAAGAGCTCTTCCTCAAAGGGCTCCTCCTCTCCATCAGAAAGTGGAATCTCCTTAGGAAATAGGGCTGCTTGCAGTTGTGCTTCCATGTGGGTCACCCTCTCTTGAAGGCCTTCAGCAGTGTGGTTTGCTACATGTAGCTGAGCTTCCATAGCAGCCAATCTCTCCAGAACTCCTTCCATATCATCGTCCATAGTGTCGGCTCTCGTCTCCAAGTGTGACACACGATCCACTAATATGTTATGGATATGGTCAGTTACGGCTAGCTCGTTAGTCAAGAGTTCTATTCCTACTCTATTTCCCTCTATTTGGGGTCCATTCCTTCGCATGTTAGGTATCTCCTCAGTAGCATCTTGCACAATTATTAGTTCCCTATACATGGAAACAAATGCCGCGAAAGTTTGTTCCATGGTGCATGGCAAGCTGGGTAGTGTAGATGATGAAGATGCAGATCCAAAATAAGGTGATGGAACATCCCCCATTTCGATCCACCTTTGGATCATATGTGGGTATACATCCCAATTGAGAGCATAATCCAATGCTCGTGCGTTACTTGGTTCGCCTTGGTCAACTGAATGGTCACTCGAACTAGTCCGGCGCCTTTTGGTCTCCGGGGATGAGAGTACAGGTGCCTTATGCCTTGGTGCTTTAGGTGATGGAGGTGGAGTTGACGACATGTTCCTGTAACAATATGTATAAGTGCCAAACATCCAAATGACATGTAACAAATGTGTGAGGCTATAGTCTAGTATGCAATCCTAGTTATCTATAACCAATGGCTCTGATACCAATCTGTCACACCCCCAAATTCCACTAACGGAGTTTTACCGTTTGGAAGGTGACACACCAGGATCTCAGTCATTAGTTACATCAAACGACACTATATGGGACTCAAATTGAAATATTATAAAATTTTAGAGTTAATGCGGAAGCGTAAAGAAAAGTAAATGCGCAAAACACACGCGCTCAAACCAAAGTCCAAAAGTCTAAAACGTCCAACCAACTAAAATACAATACAAAATAATTATAAATATATCATAAGCAAAATAGTTGAATCCATGCATGCCCTAACGTTCACCTGTGTCTTATCTTAGCGACCTGAGAAAACATGTAAGAAAAAGTGTCAACACAAGGTTGGTGAGTTCACAGGTTTCAATAAATAAGTAAGCGTTTACCAGATTTATGATCATTCAATATGCATATCTATAGGTAGCTAGCCTATGTTCATATCTTACTAAAGCGCTCGCAACCGAAGCTGACTGTTTGTGTATTTGTCTCCTGCCAGGTCTATCAACTCTGGCAAATGTGAGTAGGCTAACATTTCACCTGTTTGATCTCCAATCGAGTTAGCGCGACTAACGCGGGTGGGATTTGTCAAACCCAGTAGTACTACTAAATATTACCTTGCTAAGATCCATATTAACGGTTCGATATAAGATGAGGACTTTCAGTGATAGCGTGTTACGCTTAGCTTTAACATTGATAACATACGAAATACAAAATCTCAAAAATAGTTAAGCATGTTTTCTCCCCCAAGTTAAAATAGTAAAAAGGGGCCGTGAAAACTCACCTGCTTTGCGTTGAAGGTAGTTTTACACTAGAGGTACGTTGGAACCACGAGTGTAAATCTCAAAAGACCTACGAATGTCCTAAAATTATAAACTCATAAATTATGAATGATAATGGCAATTGTGACTATGACACGGAAAGAAACGTCTTAAAGAACCGCTCTAATATACGAGAGTGGACGAACGTGTCCACGAGATTAGGAATTACTTTACGCGACGAATGACTCAATTAATAATATACATACGAGAGAATAATATAATTAATTATATTATTAATTAATCTCTATTGATACACGGCGTTATAAAATGATTCGAAACAATATAAATATATATTATTTAATAATACGGGTCACAGTTTGAAAATAATATAAATATATTATTTTATACGAATTTACGACTTAATATAATATAAACATATTATTTTTACTTAATAGTAATAATGTATAAATTATAAAAGCGGGTATAATTTATAAAAATAAGCTAATAATTCAAAACCCGAGCCTACGGGTTGTTTTCCGGGCTAAAAACACATTTATATAATAACCCAATATTATAATGTTTGATTTTTATTAATTTAATATTCTAGAAAAATGTTCCAAAAATAATTGTTGGAGACCGGTCTCGAACCCGGGTCCCTCCCACACGCACACACTGACCAAACCATCACGCCCGCTAGGGTCATCGCAAACAAACCCGAGACCCATTGCTTTTAACATCCTGATCAAACGTGATTTCCTTCCCATATGCTCCCAGATCGAATCCCGTCCCATACACTATGAATTCGATCGCGACTGGTTTCGAAATCATAGGGGTTCTGCTCGCCTATGGATTGCGAGTCCGATGCTAGGTTCAATTGCAAAAATCGTTAAGTTTTAGGTAATTAAAATTCAGTTTGAAAAGCCGAGACTTAGACTTAAAAACGTGGGATCAATTTGATAAAATCTGATGATGTTAGAGGCTAGATTCATGGGGCTATTAAAGAGAATTAGATTTCGATTCTATCCATGTATTTTAATTATATTGAGATTACAGTTTTACTGGTGTTCGATTCAACCCAAAATGTGATGAACACTAGAATCGGTTCATTACTGATCCGATGTTATATCTTCGAATTAGCATAGGGTTTCAAAGGATGGATGGTGGCGAGTCTATCCATGAAGTTTAATTGCATTTATATCGAGTCTAAGATAGAGTTCGATTAAAACGTGAACCTATGAACCTTAGATTCTGGATTTTGTAAAATTAGATGTTTTTTGATTCAATTAACATGGGGCTTTCATTAAACTGAAGATTTCGAAACTAATGGTATGATTTAATTGCATTGAGAACGAGTCTAGAATCAAAAGCCCCAAATTCGATTTCATATGAACCCTAGAATCGGATTATGATTAAATCGATAATGTAAGCCCTGATTAGGATAGGGCTTTCATTCTACAGCATAAAACGAATCAAATGAATGTTTCAATTACCCGATTGGATGTTGGTTTGATAGTGCTCGACTAACACTGAGTTCGTCGACTGCGGGTTGATCTTTGATGCTTCTGGTTGCTTCTCCGGTGCGACTGGTGTATGGAAATTCTTCTGAGGGACTCGAACAAGATTCGTAGGTGTTAATTTGTGAGGGAAATACAAGAATTTTGTGTATTCGGTGATCGTTTGGAATAAGTCGACGATTTTAGATTTAATTTCCATTATTCGAGTTTAATTTGATTAATGTCTACGATTAAAGCTCAATCATGAACGATTATGGCAATTAAGTGTTAATCAATTACTACATTCGATCGATTTCGGTTATCAAACGAGAATTGGAAATCAAGAAGTCGTGAATTTTGACTTCAAAAAGTCAACAGAACCAATTTTGTTAATTTTGACTTTGAGGGGTCAAATTATTTAATTTAGCATATTCCCACAACTAGTCCCTGTAGTTTTGAGTTGAATTTGTGACAGAATCAGTCCTTGGGGTTAGATTTAGTTTACGAGGTTAAGTTTTTAACCGAAAACTTAACGAAATAGTTAACGGAGTTAACCTAAAAAGTCGAATTGTCACACACGGTCGCGCCAAATATCAGCGCGGTCGTGCCTCACACACTCAGACCCGGTCATGCCCCTTGACTAGACTCGGTCGTGCCTCAGAACCCTAGACACGGTCGTGCCTGGCCCAGACCCGGTCGTGCGTAGTAAACAGCTTAGTTATGCCTTTTGTTTGGCCAACACGGTCGCGTCCCTGACTAGCACGGCCGCGCCCGTGGTCCGAGCACGATTGTGCCTTGTCCCAGACACGGTCGTGTGTGAGAAAAATCTTGGCAGAATAATTATTTTTATATTTTAAAAACAATAAGTGATTCAGATTAATTTTCAAATAAAAATAATTGATTTTATAAAGATATATATTAACTTTATTTAAAAAGATCAAATTCTTAATCCTAAAATAAATAGGAGTTATTTATTTAAAATTTAATTTATACTTATTGTTAAACCTTACACTTAAATGTTAGTTACACAATTTATTTACACCTCTTTATGAAAATAAAGTAAAGAAATTATATTTAATATAAAACATCCAATACATTTTTATAACTATATGACTAAGATACATATTTTATAAATAAATAAATAAGGTAACAATTATTTATTTAACTTACATTTAAACAAAAATTATTTATTTAGGTTATACTTAATTACCACTAACACCCACAACTGCAATTCTTTATACACACATCCAATTCAACTCTAGACTTAGACATAGACTATTGTGCACACTATTGATTCAATACATATTACACTCTAAGTTAACGTTGTGCATTACGAGGACCTCGTTACACTTTTTGGGGTGGAACATGAACACTATACAACACTATTACTTATATTTATACAAACTACACAAGTACAAATCCTCTTTACATTCATGTGTGCAAATTTGAGCTTTATGCCTGAGTGCTAGGTGTGTTAACTTTTGTATGCGATTATGTGCAATCATTAACTATTCAAGCTGACGGTAAACAATGATAGATATATTGAGTCTGACAAACCCACCCAGTTTGGGGTGATTGTTACCGACAACACAATTTTGCATGCTAGTTACAAAGGTTTGATTGTACTTGGTTACACAATAGCAGCTCTCCATAAATGTCTTATTTTATCATGTTATGTAAGGATTTGTTTTACAATCTATATGTTATTTATATACAAACCTGTGTTATACTCACCAACTTTTTAGTTGACTTTATTTTATTCATGTTTCAGGTACTAATGTGTGAGTTTGATCAAGATGTGCTACACTTAGGCTTTGGACTTAGTTAATTTAAATAAAGAAGTTTATGTATTACAATTATGTTTCTTTCTTGGATTTGGTTTTGTTCGAATATTTGCAATGAAATTTGACGATTAATATATTTCAATTTAGCCAACCTTGTGCTCATGAACAATCTACATGTCCCGCCCCGATGATTCCGCCATCGGTTGGGGTGTGACACAATCCTTGTTCTCTCCATTCATCAGTGAACATGATCTCATTCTTTCTTAATGTTCTCTGATCTTTCTTTGAGAAATTAATAAGATTCATTGCATCATAGAAACTAACAATGACCTTATTATCTTTATCTTCAATCCTAGCTTCACTAGTCTTCACATCAACATACCACCATTTCATATTCCCAAGAAAATCTTGTGGAATTTTCTTCAATGGTATCTTCTGTACAGCACGTACTGGCTTGAACTTATACTTCCAAGTCACATTCTTAGTCTTTTGATCTATAAGCTTCACTCTTTTTCCCTTCTGTGGTTTTAACCTTTCATACTTCCCTGATCCACCTTCTCTCTTTATCAAATTGGCAATCACATCGGCTAATCCACACTTAGATCTATTAATCAATGGTTTCGTTGCTAGGCCAATCATTTCACACCTTGGCAAGGTATTGAAATACTTGATCCTAGGCTTTAAGTATTGAACACCAACAGATATTTTAAGAGCAAAAAACTTAGTTTCATCATCATAAAACCAACTTATGATCTTTCCAATACAGCTCTCTTTATTTACATATCTTTCCTTCTGAGCAGGTTGTATAGGTGACTTTGGTAGTACCTTCATCCAACTGTTAACAACTTCTCTCTACTGTTCTCTAGTCATACCTGTATTTCTATACATCACAGGTTCTTCATTCAGCTTAGGAGACACAACATGAGTCGTATCAACATCAGAATCTATCTTGTTAGAATGAGCAGTATATCATCAGGTGTAGTGATGTCTTCAACAGAGTCCATAAAATCTGTTACTCCATCATAAGAAAATCCAGGAATAACATCATCTTGGATGAAGTTATACGGAACCTTCAGACGATCACTTCCTTCATATATAACCTTAGACTTACTCTTTTCTATTTCAATCTCTACAATCTCTCCTTCTTCAACTTCATTATCCAACACATCTTCTTCATCATCATCAAATAACTTGTCTATATCATCCAGACACTCTAATTTCTCAGCCTTTTCTTCTTCAGAGTCTTGAAAGAATTCCAATAACAATATATCTTCATTCACTCCTGAATCATGCTTGGTTCGTTCAATAGTTTGTGATGTCGACTCCCCCTGAGCTCTGGATATTGGATTCACGTCAGCGTATTGACGATCACCATCAACATTACCACTAGGATCATTGTCATCATTATCTTTTCTTTGAATTGAATCAGCATGACATGTATCATGTAGTCTTAACTCCCCCTGAGTGTCAAGATGCTCAACAAGTTTAGACACCAATAATTGCATGTCAGCAATCTGTGTAGCTTGAGCTTGAAGAACCAATTGTCTCTGAGAATCAGTAGACACAAGAGTATCTACCTGAGTTTGTAAAGCTAGCACCTGTGATTCAAGGAATGTAATTTTGTCAGAATCAGATGGCTTTGAAGGACCAGCTTCAGATGTGTGAGGAACATGTGGAGAAAGCACTGGAGATGTATGTTTAGAAGCAGGAGGTGTAATCAGTAAGGAAGCAACAAAATTTGTATCCTCCACACCTTGAGATGAATGAGCAGCAGCAATAGAAGCAGATATACGCTTCTGAGCTTTAGGAACTGGAATAGCATCACTATCCGAGTCAGAACTTTCATCTACTAAAGTTCCCTTGCCAAGAACTGATCCAGAAGGAGGATTCCGAATAGTCTTACGCCTTGGTTTTCTGGCCGTAGATTTAATACGCTTTCCCACATTAGCCAATGGTAACATAGCCAACCTTGCATAATGATCTGAGCTAAAATCTCTAGATGAATTAGTATCGGTAGCTTCAGAATCAGGTAAGATAGTGTCACCGAAACTCGTATCTTCAACATTGCCTTCAGCTTCATGAATAGGTGAGTTCACAGCTTAATGATCAAAATCATCCATATTCATACCCAACTCTTGATCATTATCTTGATCAATCTCTTCTTGAACTGGTTCATTAACAGGAATTTAAACCTGTTCTTGTGGAATAGGTATTTGTTGTTGTTGTTGTTGAGCAGGAACTTATTGTTGTTGTTGTTGTTGAGGAACTTGTTGTTGTTGAGCTTGAACTTGTTGTTGTTGTTGTAGTTGTTGTTGAGCAGGAATTTGTTGATTTTGGACTTGACCTTGTACTAACTCCTCAGGATGAAACCAATTATCATTTGGTGGCTCTACATAATCATGATTGATTATGTGACCAAACAGAGGAGTAGGAACAGGAATAAGAGCAGCATTTTGTTGTTTCACCTTCGTACAATCAGTAAAGACCTTTTTGACATAGGAGTCAAAGTCAAACGGATTGGATCCTTTTTGACATAGGAGTCAAAGTCAAACGTACAATCAGTAGAAACCGATTATCCTTCGTACAATCAGTAAGTCCGGAATTAAATGATTCAAAATCATCTGCACGAACCTAGGATACATAAGGAATCCTTGGCCTTCTAGAGGATTTATTGGCATGACCAACTCATGGCAGAAGTATAAAGCAAAGTTAAACCGTTTGTTGAGTGTCAACGCAACCATAGCAGTCTATAGTGCACTCTTCAACCCATCAGTACCAGCCTTCCGTGGAGACAAACATTTTATGATAACATGCATAAAATATCTCCATTCGGCAACTAATCCTCCTTTTCTTGCTTGTGTATCATTCTGTCTTCCTCTGTAACCCATCCACTGAACGCACCCCATAATAAGTGTTCCAACATATGACATCAGGTCGTCCACAGCACCTCCTAATCCCAATGCAGCACGAATAGTTTCTACTGAAATAGCAACCTAAGTATTATTTACTATAGCATGAAGTACGTGGGGTTCAACATCCGTATCTTGATGGACAGTATCCCAGAATTGTTGAATATAAGGTAAACTTATATACGGATTAGCAGACAAAGTCACTTGCAATCTTGAACGATTTAGAAAGTTGATAATTCCTTGAAAATTAACAGCTTCAGACATATTCGGATCCAATAACGCCACTTGATTATGTTTGTATTCAACACGACGAGCCATCTGTAAATGTAGAGGACAAAAACACATTAGTAATCAAAACAAATAAAAAGAAAATTTTAAAAAAAATTCAACACAAAAAAAAAAAAAAAATTCACAAGTCCAAAACACTCCTGACCCTTAGGCGAACTTACTAAGTTCGCTTAGTATTTCAAGAGGCGAACATAATAAGTTCGCGTAAACAAGTTCGCTTGAACAAGTTCGCCTGAAAAATTGCCTGAACCTGTCTGTCGATACAAATTCCATATAGAATCACGTAACATGTCTAAAACAGGCATAAATTCTCAATTCAAACTTAACAATATCATCGATTAAGACTCTCGACACATTTTAAATCATCAATTTCAAGTGTTAATTCAGAAATCATGTTTAAATCTCAGAAAAACATGAAAATATTCAAACCGAATGAACACAGATGTAAAAGACCAAAATACAAAAGATTTTACCGGATAGAATTCGATGAAATTACTCTAGAATAACTCGCAATTGAAAATCGATCAAGCGACAACCACACAAAATTCTAAACTGAAACCCTAGATTTGAAAGCACAGGTTCTCTAAAATAACCCGTAAGTTCGCTCGTATAAGTTCGCTCCCACAGTAAAGAGAATAAATGAATAAGTTCGCCTGAACACAATACTAAATCAACATTAAGTTCGTTCCATTAGGCGAACTTGTTAAGTACGCTTAACAAGCCTCAGGCGAACATATTAAGTTCGCTTACTCAGAACCAGGCGAACATATTAAGTTCGCTCCAAACCCTTTCCTTTGACCAAAATTCTTAACTTTCAACTCTTGTGAACTTCCATTTGTAGCAAGTATCTGATCCAATCCCGAAACATTTTAAAAATAAAATTTTCATGGAAGATAGAAACAAAATATTTTTGGATTTTATCTGTACAAACAGAATCACATATTTTTTGTTTTTATCTGACCAAACTGAAAACACATATTTTTGGATTTTATATGAGCAAACTAAAATACATATTTTTGAATGAACATCATGAGCAAGAAAATCATATCAATATATGAGCAATTCATCACACAGTTTATTATCAACTATGGGTACCCGAAGATATGAAACATTCAAACTCATACTGATGTAACTCATACTTTGTCAATTTTATGAAACTTTTGCAATCTATTTGAATAATACTTGAAATGATACTCGATAAATTTCAAAATAAACAAGATCAAGTTATGAAATGCTCAATTTTTCATTCCGAATTTGCAATATAAAGCATGAAGTTTTAAATTGTCAATATTATATGATTTGAAACTATAAGCATTTTTCTTCCAACTTCATGTGAGTTAGTACCATTTTTATGAAAAACATCGTGTACCCCACATGTATGCCAACAGAAATTAAATTTGCATTATCTTCAAGACATACACAATTTATTTAAAGATTAGATCAATCTCCAAGATGAAATTATCTCTATTAGCACACGTATAGAATAGTAGATCCCAAAGGATATAAGAATCAGAATGATTCAGAATCGAAAGATTCTACTGAATTTGCTTTATAATGAGAATCAATAGATACAGGTAGGAGGATTCAACTATTATCTAGATAAATTTCAATGAAATCAGAATAGATGATGTATCTAACTGATCCAAGGGTGAATATATGTTCTAACAGATGGTGTCAGAAACATATCTTAGTTCAACAACACATTGCATGTTTTTCGGGATATGGGCAGTGAAGTGAACTGAAAAAGATTGTGCTAAAGAAATAATTCGATATTGGTCTCATGAAATTCTTAAAACCATATATTCTATATCTGATAATGATCTTTTAACACACACACTCAGGCATATAATGGATTCAAATCACAGATGTAATCATATTATATTTAATTTTCACACTACTATTGGTTCAAAAACGCTTCTAGTCTATTGACAATTCAAGTTTCAAACACATATTCAAATTAAAACATATTATCAAGATTAGAGCATTCAAAACACTATCATTTCTCATTTATGCAGACTTTGAAATTTAGATCAAATCAAATTATTTTAATCTTTCATATATCAAAGGTCTACTAAGGTCATGTGTAATGAATTATTCACTGATGTACTATCATTTCTTCTATAACTTCAAATGATGTCAATTTTATATTTTTCATTTTGTTTTGAATTTTATAAATAACTATTTTTGACTGAAATGTAAAATGCAGAAATGTAATAAAGCAATAAAAGAAATTGAAAACAAAATCTCCCATGAAAATTGTTTTTATAAACTTTTATTTGGGATTGATCATACCAATCATTTTTATCAGAAATTCAAACCTGGTACGATCAAATGCTTTGGTAAAAAGATCAGCAAAATTATCATCTGTATGTAGCTTTACCAGCTCAATCAACTTCTTATCTGCACAATCACGAATAAAATGATATCTAATTTCAATGTGCTTTGTTTTACTTTGCTTAACAGGATTATTTGTAATAGACATTGTAGCATTATTAACAATAAACATGGGGGTTCCTGTAAAAATTCAAGCTGTAGTCTCTTAATTGCTGTTGGATCCACAAGATCTGTGAACAACAACTTACAGCAGCAATGTGTTCTGCTTCGCATGTTGAAATGGAGACAGTAGTTTGCTTTTTTGCATTGCCAGGAAACTGGACGATTACCCAAGAACTGCAACCACCTGTAGTAGATTTCCTGTCCAAACAACAACCACCAAAATCAGAATCAATGTAAGCATTGAATTCAAAGTTAGAACCATGAGGAAACCATAGTCCCAATCTTTGTTTTCCTTTTAGATAAAGAAAGATTCTCTTTACTGCAATCAAATGAGATTCTTTTGGTTTTGCTTGGAACCTGGAACAAATACACATAATGAACATTATATCTGGCCTTGAAGCGGTTAAGTACACGAGAGATCCACTCATTGCACGGTAGAGTCGGCAATCAATTTCTTTTCCATCCGGGTCAGAATTCAATTTATGGTTGACCGAAATCGGAGTATCATATGGGGTACAGTCCTCCATCTTGAATCGGCTCAAGATATCCTTGACATACTTGGACTGATGAATAAAGAAACCATCTTCCTTCTGATTAACTTGAAGACCTAGGAAAAATGATAACTCTCCCATAGCTGACATCTCAAACTTTGATTTCAAAATACTCTCAAACTCTTTGCATAACCCTTCATTTGCAGAGCCAAAAATAATATCGTCTACATATATCTGTACCAGTAGGTATTCTCCCCCTGCTTTCTTAATGAATAAAGTCGAGTCAATATGGCCACGAACAAAATCATTCGCCAGAAGATGTGTAGACAATGTTTCATACCACTTTCGAGGAGCTTGATGAAGACCATAGAGAGCTTTATCAAGCTTGAAAACTTTGGATGGATTAATTGGATCTTCAAACCCCGGCGACTGACACACATAAACTTCCTCCTTGACTTTACCATATAAGAAAACACTTTTTACATCTAATTGAAACACCTTAAAACCTTTGTATTAAGCAAAAGCAAGAAACAATCTTATAGCTTCAAGCCTAGCAACAGGCGCATAAACCTCGGTGTAATCAATTCCCTCTTGTTGATTGAAACCTTGTACAACTAATCTTGCCTTATTTTGCACCACAACACCGTGATCGTCTTTCTTTCATTTAAACACCCACTTCGTACCAATTAGATACACACCCTTTGGAAGATCTACAAGATTCCAAACTTTAAGTTTGTCAAACTGAGCAAGTTCTTCTTGCATGACCTCTATCCAATTGTTATCACTCAACGCCATTTTGACATTCTTTGGTTCGACCTGAGAAATAAAACAGGAATGTGAGCATACATCAAAAACACTAGTCTCTTTAAAACATGTATACAAGAAAATGTTGTCAAGAGTAGAACGCGTTTGCACTCCATCACGCAAATCCCTAATGATATTTGAAATCGGATGAGCTTTGAGTTCCTTGATTGATGCAAACACAGGAACTAGCAACACATCAACTTGAGTTGTATCAGATTAATAAGACTGATCTTGATTAACTGGTATCCCCGAGTCCAGATTTGTAGGAATCTCCCCCTGATCTTGTCACAAATTAGAAGGTTCATCAACTATCAACGGATCAGCAGAAGAATCTTGGAAAATAACATTTTCATCTTCACTATCATACTCTTGTGTTCCCGAATAAGAAGAAGCATTAGGATCTGGAGCAGATGTAGAAGGAACAGAAGAATGTGGAACTGCAGTCGGTAGAAAACCACTATTCTGTGAATCTTGACATGAGTCATATAAAACAGCAGCTTCCGCAGGAGAAATATCAGAAGGTAAATGAAAAGACTTGAATAAATTCTCATAATCAAAAGCCCAGCCTGGTCCAATCGCTATTTGAGGTAAAGACCGATTAGAACAGTCAATATGAAACCATTCTTCAACTTGGCGAGTCTCGTTGTTATAAACCCTCTTGGTAGTAGAATTAGCAACATACCCCAGAAAGATCCCTTCAATTGCCTTAGCACAAAACTTGGTAGGAACATCACGAACTTTCAAAAGGGTGCATGGATTACCAAAAGGTAGTAAATATTCCAGATTCGGCTTACGATTATTAAGCAACTCATAGCACGTCTTGTTGTGTCGCTTAACGGTCAAGACTTGGTTCAAAACATGACACGCAGTATTCACAGCCTCAGCCCAAAAAGTTACTGGAAGCTTAGAATCGGCAATCATTGTATGTGCAGTTTCAACTAAAGTCCTGTTCTTTCGTTCAGCAACACCATTTTGTTGAGGTACATATGGTGCACTGGATTCATGATGAATTCCCTTTTGAAGACAGAATAACCCCATTTTGCTATTCTTAAATTCACTGCCATTGTCACTCCTAATTCTTCTGACTTTCTGTTTGAACAAATTCTCTAAACCCAGGATTAAGAATTGTACCAACTCTGTGGTTTCGGCTTTAGAAGCAAGGAACTTAACCCATGAAAATCTAGAGAAATCATCCGTTACCACCAGACAGTAAGATTTACCACCAATGCTCCTGATACTAATCGGTCCAAACAAATCCATATGCAGTAGCTCCAAAGGAGTTACAATTGAATTCTTTGTCTTAGATTTGTGGGACTTCTTGTGTTTTTTCCCCTTCTTGCAAGGAATACAGTCATCAGGAACTGAAAATTTCATTTTTGGACCACCAAAAATCAGATCATTCTTCACAAGATAATTCATTTTTCGATAATTGATGTGAGCTAGTTTCCTGTGCCACAAAATAGAATCTGACTCAGACGCCTTGGAGAGTAAACAAGTAGGAATTGAATCTGTAGTAGTAGCAAAACTCATGTCTAGGACATATGTGTCATTTCTCCTTGGAGCCTTCATTAGAATCCATTCGTCAGGAATCACAAGGCCCGGTTTCAAGATATAACACTCAGAATCATTGAAATGAAATGAAAATTTCTTGTCACACACTTAAGATACACTTAGAAGATTATGTTCAAGTTGCTCCACATAGTTCACTTTCTCAAATTTGACTTTTTCATTCTTTAAAGTACCCTGACCAGGTATGTTCCCGCCTTTATTACCAGCAAAAGCGACATAACCTCCATCAATATTAATCACATCTTCCAAAAAACGAATATTCCCTGTCATATGTCGAGAACAACCACTATCCACATACCACGTATTGTTGATAGTCCTCCTTGATTGTCCCTACATAAACAAAGAAAATCAGTTAGAAATTGGAACCCAAGCCATTGTGGTCTTGGGTCATCCAGATGGATTAAAATAAATAACTTCAAGTAACTCACAATCAACATTGTCATCAACCTTTGGAACATAAGATTTATGATTAGACCTTTTCAAAGAAGACATATTATGAGTATTTGGAAAAAACAGTATTAAATTTAAGATTATCTAATTCAGGTATTTCCAAAAATTTCTTTAGTTTTCTATTACATCTTCTTCGTTGTGGTCTAGAAAGTTTGACCTCAGGTTGAGACTCTTTTTGAATTCCAACAGGTGGAATCTCAAACTTCTTTTGAAAAACATCATGTTTAAAAATACGCTTATCATGTTGCTTAAATCCCGAAGATTTAGCAAATGATTGACAAGGCATATTCTTTTCAACACTACACTTAGGCTTTTCCCCAGTTTGTCTTTTCAGAATCGTCACTGCTTGTTTTTGTGAGGGATCACACTTTAATTTGCCTTGATTCTTATAAGGACAGTGAATCAGAATATGACCTGCCTCATTACAATGAAAACAAACTCTTCTATCTTGATGATTTCTGATATAAGGAGTTTTTCTTGAATTTGATGACCCGTCTGATGAACAAGCTTCAGAAGATTTTTCTGAACAATTTACTGAATTCTTTGGAACAAAAACTTGTTTAGTCACCATCGATGAATTCTTCTTCTGATACCTAGCAGCAAAAAATCCACTTGATTGTAGCATTTTTGAGAGATTAGGTTGAATAACTTTGACCTCATCCGATTATGTTAAAATGCATCTATCACGGGTAACATTCTTCACTACTTTTGGTTCATCAATTTGCACTTCCTTTGGAATTCCTTCAACCTTATTATCATCAAACACCTCATCCTCAGAATCAGAATCATAGATCATATCTTCACCAGTTACTGGATTCACCTTCAACACTGTCTTTGGATCAATTTCCTCTTCATGAATAATCTCTGGTTCAACCACATAATTTGCATTGAATGGTGGAGGAACAAATCCAATTCTAGCAACCCTCTTAGTAGGATCAGCATTGGAATTAAAGTAATCCAATACTACAGATGAATTTTCAAAGTTTTCCAGCTTTCTATGTAATTTGATCACTTCAGATTCTTTATCAGGAATTTCTTTTATCTTCTGAGCGACAATTTCATTTCGCTTCTCAATCTCAACATAAGCCATATCTAGATGATATGCTTGTTCCTTATATTTCAATTCCAAAGAGTTCAAATCTCTTTTCAAAGACTCAATTCTATCTATACACAATTTATCATTATCTTTCAATTTTTGATTAACTGAATGCATCGATTTCATATCACAAATTAAATTTGTGTTATCATCCATTAATTTTTGCATTTTATCTTTTATACTTATGCAATTTGAGCAATAAATGTGACAGACAGACAAAATCTTTTACATTTGAAGGATCTGACATATCTGCCATGAAGACTTTTGCAATCGGAATATTTTCAGAATCAGCACCCTTAGAAGAATTTTGAGTTAAAACAATATCATCTTCAGATACACCAGATGCAATCTCAGTCTCACCATTTTGTACTTGATCACTTTCTTCATCAACACTCGACAAACTCTCACCATCACTTGAACTATCATCATCAGTTGACTCTTCAGATTTAGTAGAATGAATCTCAGCTACAAACGCTTGACTTACTGAACCAACCAAATCTTCAAGATGAATAACCCAGTCATAATTTTCATCATTCTGAGCAACCAAAGCAGATGATGCAGATGCATGATTAGAATTTCCAGAATTAGAAGAACCATGTGACTGATTACGATTGTTCTGAAAGTTATTAGGCTTCTTCTGAGAATCAAATTCAACTTTCGGCTTCACACATTCTTTGGCAAAATGACCATACTCTTGACAATTATAGCATTGAACTTTGTTTTTATCAAATCCCATGCGTGAACGACTGTTAGACCTAATATACTTTCTTCCAGTCTTCCTTAAAAAATCCTTTGCTTGTCGCATAAGCATAGCCATATTCCATTGAATGTTCATCTCTTCTAAATCAACAGGATCAATCTGTCTGAAATATTCTTCAATAACCTCTGGATCATGAATCTTTCCTCCAATAAAATTTTCATAAGAAGCCATAAAGGAAGAAAACATTGCTAGATAATCATCAGCAACTATTTGATTCAAACTATGTGTTCCAGATGACAAAGAATTTGTATTTGCAGAGAAACCTGAATGACTTGGAATCCCAGAACAATGATCATGAGAAACATCTTGAGTATCACCAGAAAAGAAAGCAACAATTGCACCAGTTTTTCCAGAAGACTTAGCAAAATACATTAAAGGATCTTGAATATGCTCCATATTGGTTTCCTTCTTTTTCATATTCAAATCATGTAATTGAATCTTTCCAAGAACCTCTTCAAGTGACATTGTTTTATACTTGACATTCTCTTTAATCAAAACCGTATACACATCAAATTTTAATGGTAATGCCTCCAAAAACTTATCATTTATCTCTTCAGTCTCATAAACCACTGAAGCACTTGACAACTCACTCAGCAAATGATAGAATCTTGTTGCAAGATCATCTAAAGATTCATTTTGAAAGTGCTTGCATACTAAGAACTGCTTCTTCAGTAATTCTTTTCGGCTTTTCTTAACATCCAAACTACCTTCACACCTCTTTTGCAATGCCTCCCACATATGTTGAGAAGTTCTGAATTGTTTAAAGCTGTGATAAATTTCTTTAGGAAGAGACATTGATATACTGGCCATTGCCTTCTTTTCTCTATCAAACAATAATTTTTCTTCTGTGGTTAACGCAGATACCGATTTCGGAACATCATCCTTTCCCATCAAAGTATATGTCGGATGCGTATAACCCTCCAAGATTGGAATCCATAAGCTTGTATCAGTAAAAGATACGAACTGATCAAACCGATCTTTCCAGTTAGAATAATCTGTAAGAC
The DNA here is from genome assembly GCA_023525975.1 of Smallanthus sonchifolius. NCBI lineage: Eukaryota > Viridiplantae > Streptophyta > Magnoliopsida > Asterales > Asteraceae > Smallanthus > Smallanthus sonchifolius. The sequence continues at coordinate 51,486,974 of CM042034.1, forward strand.
TTAACAATTTGGGTGGTTTCTGAGATGTACCAATCTCGTTGTCGTAATTCAACATATTAGTCACTTGCACCATATTTTCCAATTTCTGAAAAAATTTCCAAGTGTTAAACTCAAAACTCCCTTAGGCGAAGATAATAAGTTTGCTTCAGCCAAACAAGCAAATTTGAATATCAAGCGAACTTGACAAGTTCGCTTACCCAAGAAATCCAATAAGTTCGCTTACTGATAAGTTCGCCTACTAAGTTCGCTTAAACTGAGAGAAGCGAACTTAATAAGTTCGCTTGCTAAGTTCGCCTGCAACAACTTTCAGCAAGTTCGCCTAAAACAACTGAAACAAACTCAGCAAGAACTTTAACCTAAACACGAACAAACAACACCAAAAATCATCATTTCTCACAGATTAGAAGGAAATTGAAGAAATTGGACCGTAGGATTTAGTATTTCATGAATTAGAACACTTATATCGGATCAATTTCACCAAAATCAACCTCAAATAAACAAATTCAGCAGCAAAATCAGTTTCAAGAACTTGAAAACTCCATGGATACAAAAATGATCAATTTCTTGTCAAATTGTACATGAAAAGTCTCTAATCACCAAGAATCAAACGCAAATCATGAGCAAAAGCTCTGATACCACTTGTAGGTCCACATGACTCATCTTAGATCGATCTCATGATAGGACGTGCCGTTAACGCGGAGTGCGAAATCCTACCGTATTAACGTTCGTATAACAATCGACAATAGAAACAGCAGGTAAATAAACTTTCTCTTTTATATCACCAAACAGAGTTTATAGAATACTTGATTGTTCTATATATCTCACCCCTGTGTACAGAAAAGACTCTGCAAACTCTATATTTATAGACACATGTTCTGTAATAGGCAAACTTAACAAGTTCACTTCAAAGATGCTTAGGCGAACTTAACAAGTTCGCCTCTACTAGACGAGGCGAACTTATCAAGTTCGCCTCTAGCAGAACTTAGACAAAACTAAATAATTACATATAAAAACATAAAGATAATAAGACCTAAATTCTTACAAAGCTTTTGTCATTCAATCTATGTCCTAACAAAAACGTCACCTATTTAGCTAAAACCCGAAAATCCTAAATTAAACAAAACTCAGTTTAGGGTCGAATCATTACCTGGATTGGGATTCTGATTCGGAGGTTTTGCTTACGAGCTCAGCAGTAACGTGCTCCTTCAATTCCGGGTCGATCTGTCAACTTTCTCTCTCTAGGCCCGAGCTCTCCTTTCTCTCACTAAATTGCAAATGGTGGATGTTTGGAAGTTTGAGGCTGTCTTGACCCTTATATACATGGGCTTCCCTCGGCCAGTTGGAGCAGAGTCCAAGCCTATCCATTTTCCTTTCATTTTTGATGATTAAATCTCGATCGCGTTATTATTTATTTATTTACTATTTTTAGAATGTTACAAGTCTACCCTCCTTAAAGAGGTTTGTGACACCCGACATTTCAGGTCAATATCCGTACACATTATGAACGAGTTTACATTACAATAAACAAGTTTACGTTATAATTATTTTTGTGATTTATTTAATTTCACAAACAAGGACATTAAGGTCTAACAAAGACCGTACATGGTCTCATTCTAAATTTTTGGTAATTCTGGGAGTTACCGGTGCACATACCAGTATAAACCGAATTTAATTACCCATGTGAAACTCTAAATAATAATAATCTAATACTTAAATCCAATTATTAACACTCAATTCACTTTTGACTTCTCGACCGAAGTGTAGAGAAAACCATCCCCAATCCCACGTCCCATTTACCATATTTTCAAATTAACCCATACCACACCTGAGAAAACTCAGACAAAACCATACTCTCCTCAATCAAAACTCTCACAAACCCTTTTATCTCACATTTTCATACGGCAAACTTCTTCATTTCTCTTCAAAATCGAAACCAAGTTTTAAGGCAAAACTTACCACAATTCGGTGTTTTAAGGAGATTCAAGTGTTTCTAAAGAAAGTTTAACAAAAGATTCAAGATCATTCTCTGTTTTCTTTCATCATCTTCACCTCGGTTTTAAGGTAAAAACTCAATACTATCCACTTTATTTTCTTTAAAAACCGTATCTAAGTATACAAAATGTTCAAATCGCAAGTAAGATAACAAGAAAAGTGTGTCAAATTCAAGTTTTACAACATAAATATGCAGGACTAATTCTGTCAAACAGAAGTCCAGTAATCGAAACTAGAAGTTTCGATACCAGTTAACTCAATCTAAACTTGGAGTTTCGATACCTGTTGATCAATCGAAACTAGGTAGTTTCGATACCTTTTACTCAATCGAAACTAGGTTGTTTCGATAACAACTACTCAATCGAAACTAGGTTGTTTCGACACTCAACTACTCAATCGAAACTAGGTTATTTCGATACCAAACTACTCAATCGAAACTAGGAAGTTTCGACACCTGATTACTCAATCGAAACTAAGTAGTTTCGATACTCATTTGCCCAATCGAAACTAGGTAGTTTCGATACCTGTGTCAGTCCCCTTTGGGCAGTAACTAAGATCTGTTTTTATAACAAAACAAGTGTTGAATAACTAAAGAAATATTTAAACAAAAACGACCAGATTTACAAAGTCGGTGAACAATTTGCAAATATAAGACGATCGGTCTTAACACAATTTACCCTTGGTATCTAGGGTACGAATAGTCAAGGTTGACTACAACAAGTATTATTACAAGTTTACACAAACTCCAGGTGAGTTTCACTGCCCCTTTTTACTATTTTCTAATATTTGGGAAGAACATACTTCAACTATTTTATGGGATAACAAGAGAATAAGACACGACTTTATGTTTACATGGGATGAGAACAACACATTGGAGGCCGCTAAAGTCCCCTGGAACAACATAGTAACCATTAACTGTAGCCTAGGGTCCTATGAATAGTACTATGGAGAGTGACGTCTCCCGGTCATGGTTAGTCGCGCTAACCACAATCTGGAGGATTTATAGCCGCATAGAACCTGATAACGATTATAGGGGCCCACACATGTCATGGTTTGGTTACGCCTCATGTATGAACATATTATTTGTATTCCTAGCTAGTTTACAAATGGGTCAACAATTCTTATTCTGTTTATCACATACAACTGAAACTATTTACGAACAATTGAATTTTACAATGAACAATTTGATTAAACCTGTGAACTCACCAACCTCGTGTTGACGATTTTAAGTATGTTTTTCAGGTAACTGAACGTGATTTCAAGGTTAGCAATGTAGATTACATGCATGCACGATGGATACTACTCAAGGAGGATTTCCCTTGTATAACTCATTGAATTGAGTCATATTTGTGAAATCTTAACTTTTTGTAAACTCAGATTATATTTTGTAATGTAAAACATTAAACTTGTTAATGTATCCATTTATCATGTATGTGTTTGCGGTAATCATATGCTTTGGAAACCATGAAAGTTGTGCCTCGCGTTTCCGCCTTGGCGGGGTGTGACAGAAATTGGTATCAGAGCCATTGATTATAGTGAACTAGGAATCTAAATTGGAACCTAGTCTATAATCTAAATGACTCACTAAAATGTTTTCATTGCATAAGCATTTCATAACCAATCAACATGTCATATGGATATTGTAGTCACAAGCATGTCGTCACATTCACATTCTGATCCCGTCTCTGATACTGAATCAAACGAGGAACTTTCCGCCTCACGTCCCAAAAATCAAGTACAAACCCGTAGTTCCACACCACCTAATGTCGCTCTGGGAGAACCGCCTATCGTCTACCGAAAGAAAAACGGAGGACCAGTTAAGGTGCAAAGTGCTAGGAAGAAGGTTCGACTTCCACGCAAAAGGACTCTAGCAGCCCGTGACCCGAAAAACTTGGAGACTGGTGAGGAACCATCTAGGAAACGACCCTGTTATCACCCTACCATGGGAACTATCCGTTGGATGCCCAGTACCTTGGTACGATGGAGGGAGATGGAGAGCATCCCATCTACCTTTGAGCTCGGAGAGTCTTCCAACTCTCCAACACCCCTACCCCACACTGGGAAGCCATGGAGCTCACAGTGCCTACCTTGGTAGCACGCACCCGTACACATGAAGAGCGTCTTGATGATCTCCTAGATGATATTTGGGCACATAGGGATGCAGCCATGCGCTTACGTCAAGGGCTCGGATCTCGAGTTCAGACTCTGGAGGACCACACCCGAGACATACAGGGTGCCACAAACTATCTAGAGTTGAGAGCTGATATAGACTGGCAGTTCACTGTCACGGTCCGAGACATGGTGGAGGCGCTGGAAGAAAGGACCTTGGCTGCAGAATTTGTGGCGAGAGCTAGCCTTGTCATGGCGGGACTTGCCATGATGATTGGATTGTACTCCCACTTCTTCTTTTAAACCTATTACGGGCGGGTTGTGCCCGTAGTACATTAAGCAGTTTAAAACTTTAGTACTGATGTGGTCATGAGAACCCATCTCTTTTTGTATCCTTATCTTTTGGGAACAATGTACTATGTATGTTTTGACTATGTATGTAATGGTTTATGTTGTATTGATGGTTGTTGCGTTTGATGTCGTTGTATCCTTATGTCATGATCTATCATTATTATTATATAATGTTGTTTCTTTTTAATTGACATGTTATAAAGAACGTCATGGCACCTAAGCGTAGGACAACCCGTAACACTACTGGTGACAACAATGAGGTGATTTCCCCAAATGTGGAACAACTCATAGCACAGCGAGTAGCTGCTGCTATGGAGCAGTATGAAGCAAACCGAAACAGTGGAGGAGGAAACGGCAGTGGTACCGGTGGAGGAGGTGCAGGAGGTAGCGGTACAGCTGGAGGTTCAGGAGGTTCTGGAGATGCTCCAATTAGGAAATGCTCCTACAAGACCTTTCTATCTTGCAAACCCCGTAACTTCAATGGCACTGAGGGTGCAGTTGGACTAATGAGATGGATAGAAAAGATGGAATCGGTGATTGATATTAGTGAATGCACCGCTGACTGCATGGTGAAGTATTCTACATGCTCACTCACTGATAAAGCTTTAACTTGGTGGAATTCACAAGTAAAGACTTTGGGAAGGCAGACAGCATATGAGTTGTCATGGGAAGACCTAAAAGCCATGATGATCGAGGAATACTGTCCTCAAAATGAGTTGCAAAAGATCGAATCTGAAATGTGGAATTTACAAATGATAGGAGATGATGTTGCTGGCTACACTGACCGATTCAATGAGTTAGCAATCTTGGTTCCACACATGGTCACCCCGGAATACAAGAAGGTTGAAAGATACTTGTGGGGTCTCGCACCTCAAATCCGAAGTCTGGTGACTACATCGAACCCTATGGATGCCAAGAGCGCTATAACTCTAGCTTTCAAGCTAAGGGATAATGCTGTACGTGATGGTTTGTTTGAGAAGAAGGAGACTGAAGAAGGAAAATCTGGAGAAAAGAGGAAATGGTTTGGAAAACCAATTAATCAAAACAAGAATCAAATTTAAAAGAGACCTGAAACTATGAAAGCCTTTGTCGCCAACACTGTGGAACAAAATGGATACCTTGGAGCACGACCAAGGTGTGACAAGTGTGGATATCATCACAATGGAAAGTGTACCCAATGTGAAAAATGTAAAAAGTATGGACATCTAGCCCATGACTGTAGGAGCAATGCGAACCCTAACAAGATAAATCAAGTAGCAGGAAAAGTCAACCCAGGAACAGAAAAGATGAATTAAGGATGCTTTGAGTGTGGAGATCCAAAGCACTTCAGAAAAGACTGTCCAAAGTTGAAGAACCGAAACGACAATCAGGCCCGTGGAAGAGCATTTGTGATGGGAGCTGGTGACGCACGACAAGATCCGAATATTGTCACTGGTACGTTCCCGATAAATAATCACTATGCCTCTATACTTTTCGATACGGGTGCTGATATGAGTTTTGTGTCAAATGACTTAAGTTCCTACTCGGTATTAAGCCCAGCAAACTAGAACAAAAGTATACAATTGAATTAGCAAACGGAAAATTAATTAATACCGGAGAAGTCATTCAAGGTTGTACCTTATGTCTTAAAAATCACACATTTAGTATAGATCTGTTACCTGTTGATTTAGGAAGCTTTGACGTTGTTATTGGCATGGATTGGTTGTCAAAGAATCATGCCGAGATTGTTTGTTTTGAGAATATTGTCCAAATCCCACTCCCAAACGGAGAAGTTCTTTCGATTCAGGGTGAGAAGAGCGGAGTAACGTTATGGATGATAAACTGCATGAAAACTCGTAAGTACCTACGTAAAGGCTATTGCGTATTCCTGACTCACGTCGTCGAGAAGAAACCTGAGGAACGTCGACTTGAGGATATACCAATCGTTAAGGATTATCCTGAAGTTTTTCCTGAAGACTTACCTGGATTACCACCACCGAGGCAAGTCGAATTTCAAATCGATTTGGTACCAGGAGCCGCCCCAGTTGCGCGATCACCATATCGATTAGCACCTTCTGAAATGCAGGAATTATCAAATCAACTCCAGGAGTTGCTTGATAAAGGTTTCATAAGACCGAGTTTCTCACCTTGGGGAGCTCCAGTCCTATTTGTAAAGAAAAAGGATGGAACCTTTAGGATGTGTATTGATTACCGAGAATTAAACAAGTTACAATCAAAAACCGATACCCACTTCCTCGAATAGACGATTTGTTCGATCAACTACAAGGTTCTAGCTTCTACTCTAAGATCGATCTACGTTCGGGGTATCATCAACTAAGAATCCAAGAAGAGGATGTACCAAAGACAACATTTAGGACTCGATATGGTCACTACGAATTCCTAGTTATGCCATTTGGTTTGACGAACGCACCAGTTGTTTTCATGGATCTCATGAACCGCGTGTGCAAACTATACTTGGATAAATTCGTGATTGTGTTTATCGATGACATATTAATATATTCACGAACCAAGGAGGATCATGAACATCACCTGAAATTAATCTTAGAACTACTCAGAAACGAGAAACTTTACGCTAAATTCTCTAAGTGTGAGTTTTGGATCCGAGAAGTGCATTTTCTTGGACATGTCATCAACAAGGAAGGAATTCACGTTGATCCATCTAAAATTGAAGCGATCAAAAACTGGGAAGCACCAAAGACTCCGACAGAAGTGCGTCAATTTTTGGGCTTGGCCGGCTATTACAGACGATTCATCGAGAATTTTTCGAAAATAGCATTGCCTTTAACCACATTAACCCAGAAAGAAAAGAAGTATGATTGGAGTGACAAGCAGGAGTCAGCTTTTCAATTACTGAAGCAGAAGCTGTGTAGTGCACCGATCTTATCCCTTCTTGAGGGAATCGACAATTTTGTCGTATACTGCGATGCATCACACCAAGGACTTGGTTGTGTGTTAATGCAAAGAGACAAAGTCATCGCATATGCCTTGCGACAACTAAAAATACACGAAAAGAATTATACGACCCACGACTTGGAATTGGGCGCATTTGTATTTGCACTCAAGATTTGGAGACATTACCTTTACGGTACAAGATGCACTATCTTTACCGATCACAAGAGTCACCAACATATCTTCGATCAAAAGGAACTTAACATTAGACAACGTCGTTGGGTAGAACTACTAAACGACTATGATTGTGATATCAAGTACCATCCCGGAAAAGCGAATGTCGTAGCAGATGCCTTAAGTCGCAAAGAACGAGTTAAAACTCTTTGTGTTCGTGCCTTAGGATTTACAATTCATACGAATCTTACGACTCAAATTCGGATGTCACAACAAGAGGCAATCAAAGAAGAAAACATTCAGAATGAAGCTTTACGAGGAATGATAAAGCAATTGGAGTCTAAGTCAGATGACACTTTATACTTCATGAATAGAATTTGGGTGACACGCTTTGGTAACTTACGGGAGTTAATTATGGACGAAGCCCACAAGTCCAGGTACTCCATTCACCCAGGTTCAGATAAGATGTATAAGGATCTAAAAGAATTATATTGGTGGCCCAATATGAAAGGAGATATTGCCACATATATCAGTAAGTGCTTAACATGTTCAAAAGTAAAAGCCGAACATCAGAAACCGTCTGGTTTATTACAACAACCCAAAATTCCCCAATGGAAATGGGAACAGATTTCTATGGATTTCATCATGAAATTACCCAGGACGTCTAGTGGTTATGATACCATATGGGTAATTGTCGACCGATTAACGAAATCTGCTCACTTTCTGCCAATGAAAGAAACTGACAAGACAGAGAAACTTACAAGACTCTATGTTAAAGAAATTGTGGCAAGACACGGAGTGCCAATTTCTATTATCTCTGATAGGGACAGCAGATTCGTGTCTAGAATCTGGAAATCATTACAAGAAGCCATGGGCACACGTCTTGACATGAGCACGGCATATCACCCACAAACAGATGGTCAAAGCGAAAGGACCATTCAAACTTTAGAGGATATGCTCCGTGCGTGTGTAATTAATTTCGGAGGCAATTGGGATACTCACTTACCATTAGCAGAGTTTTCCTACAATAACAGCTACCACACGAGCATTAAGGCAGCTCCGTTTGAAGCTTTATATGGTCGTAAATGCCGCTCACCGCTATGTTGGGCGAAAGTTGGTGAAAAACATTTGACAGGCCCTGAGATTGTCCAGGAAACCACTGATAAGATCTTCAAAATTAAGGACCGTCTGAAAACAGCCCGAGACAGACAAAAGAGCTATGCTGATAACAGACGGAAACCATTAGAATTTCGAATTGGTGACCGAGTAATGTTAAAAGTCTCACCATGGAAAGGCGTTGCAAGGTTTGGTAACTGTGGTAAGCTCAACCCTAGATACGTTGGAACGTTTGAAATACTGGCTAGGGTTGGCCCTGTAGCTTACAAGCTCAAGTTGCTACAAGAACTAAGCAATGTACACGATACATTTCAGGTGTCGAATCTCAAAAAGTGTCTATCAGACGAGACTTTGATCATACCGCCTGACGAGATTCACATTGACAATAAACTTCATTTCATCGAGGAACCGATTGAGATATCAGATTGGAAAGTTCAAAAGCTAAGACGCAGTCGGATCAAACTGGTTAAAGTACGTTGGAACTCAAAACGTGGTCCTGAGTATACATGGGAACGAGAGGACCAAATTAAAACAAAATACCCGTCCTTGTTTAAGGATACACCAGTTCAAGAGGACACGAATTGAATTTCGGGACGAAATTCTATTAACAAGGGGAGAATGTGACACCCGACATTTCAGGTCAATATCCGTACACATTATGAACGAGTTTACATTACAATAAACAAGTTTACGTTATAATTATTTTTGTGATTTATTTAATTTCACAAACAAGGACATTAAGGTCTAACAAAGACCGTACATGGTCTCATTCTAAATTTTTGGTAATTCTGGGAGTTACCGGTGCACATACCAGTATAAACCGAATTTAATTCACTTTTGACTTCTCGGCCGAAGTGCAGAGAAAACCATCCCCAATCCCACGTCCCATTTACCATATTTTCAAATTAACCCATACCACACCTGAGAAAACTCAGACAAAACCATACTCTCCTCAATCAAAACTCTCACAAACCCTTTTATCTCACATTTTCATACGGCAAACTTCTTCATTCTTTTCAAAATCGAAACCAAGTTTTAAGCAAAACTTACCACAATTCGGTGTTTTAAGGAGATTCAAGTGTTTCTAAAGAAAGTTTAAAAGAAGATTCAAGATCATTCTCTGTTTTCTTTCATCATCTTCACCTCGGTTTTAAGGTAAAAACTCAATACTATCCACTTTATTTTCTTTAAAAACCGTATCTAAGTATACAAAATGTTCAAATCGCAAGTAAGATAACAAGAAAAGTGTGTCAAATTCAAGTTTTAAAACATAAATATGCAGGACTACTTCTGTCAAACAGAAGTCCAGTAATCGAAACTAGAAGTTTCGATACCAGTTAACTCAATCGAAACTAGGAGTTTCGATACCTGTTGATCAATCGAAACTAGGTAGTTTCGATACCTTTTACTCAATCGAAACTAGGTTGTTTCGATAACAACTACTCAATCGAAACTAGGTTGTTTCGACACTCAACTACTCAATCGAAACTAGGTTATTTCGATACCAAACTACTCAATCGAAACTAGGAAGTTTCGACACCTGATTACTCAATCGAAACTAAGTAGTTTCGATACTCATTTGCCCAATCGAAACTAGGTAGTTTCGATACCTGTGTCAGTCCCCTTTGGGCAGTAACTAAGATCTGTTTTTATAACAAAACAAGTGTTGAATAACTAAAGAAATATTTAAACAAAAACGACCAGATTTACAAAGTCGGTGAACAATTTGCAAATATAAGACGATCGGTCTTAACACAATTTACCCTTGGTATCTAGGGTACGAATAGTCAAGGTTGACTACAACAAGTATTATTACAAGTTTACACAAACTCCAGGTGAGTTTCACTGCCCCTTTTTACTATTTTTAATATTTGGGGGAAGAACATACTTCAACTATTTTATGGGATAACAAGAGAATAAGACACAACTTTATGTTTACATGGGATGAGAACAACACATTGGAGGCCGCTAAAGTCCCCTGGAACAATATAGTAACCATTAACTGTAGCCTAGGGTCCTATGAATAGTACTATGGAGAGTGACGTCTCCCGGTCATGGTTAGTCGCGCTAACCACAATCTGGAGGATTTATGGCCGCATAGAACCTGATAATGATTATAGGGGCCCACACATGTCATGGTTTGGTTATGCCTCATGTATGAACATATTATTTGTATTCCTAGCTAGTTTACAAATGGGTCAACAATTCTTATTCTGTTTATCACATACAACTGAAACTATTTACGAACAATTGAATTTTACAAAGAACAATTTGATTAAACCTGTGAACTCACCAACCTCGTGTTGACGATTTTAAGTATGTTTTTCAGGTAACTGAACGTGATTTCAAGGTTAGCAATGTAGATTACATGCATGCACGATGGATACTACTCAAGGAGGATTTCCCTTGTATAACTCATTGAATTGAGTCATATTTGTGAAATCTTAACTTTTTGTAAACTCAGATTATATTTTGTAATGTAAAACATTAAACTTGTTAATGTATCCATTTATCATGTATGTGTTTGCGGTAATCATATGCTTTGGAAACCATGAACGTTGCGCTTCGCGTTTCCGCCTTGGCGGGGTGTGACAAGGTTTCGTCCTCGAAACCGTTTATACATTAAATAATTAAGGGTACAGTCCCCTCATCTCGTCTTCTTTCTCCCATGTCGCTTCTGACCCTTTTCTGTGCTTTCATTGTACTTTAACTAAATGAATCGACTTATTGCGTTGTCATTTCACAGCTCGATCAAGAATGGCTATTGGTTCCTCCACATAATTTAGACTGTTATCCACTTCGATCTCGTCGTATGGTATGTGAGCTGTGTCGTCAGCTAGGCACTTGCGTAAGTACGACAAGTGGAACGTAGGGTGTATTCCACTAAGCTCAACAGGTAGGTCTAGTCTGTAAGCAACTTGACCCACTCTCGCTAAAATCTTGAAAGTTTCGACAAACATTGGACTTAGTTTGCCACGTTTTCTGAATCGGATGATTCCTTTCCATGGTGATACCTTTTACAGCACCATGTCCCCTACTTGAAACTCTAAATCCCTTCTTCTCTTATCCGCGTATGATTTCTATCTGTATTTTGCGGCTTTCATTCGAGCCTTGATTTGATCAAATTTCTCAAAAGTAGCTTTGACCACTTCAAGACTTGCAAAATCGTTCTGTCTAATTTCCCACCAACAAACGGGGGTCCTACATCTCCTCCCATACAACATTTTAAATGGCGGCATGCCAATAGTTGAGTGATAGCTGTTGTTATATGAAAATTCTGCCAAGGGTAGATGGCTGTCCTAGCTCCTACCGAAGTCAATTATACAGGCCCGGAGCATGTTCTCCAAGGTCTGAATGGTCCTTTCAGATTGACCATTGGTTTGAGGGTGGTAAGCGGTGCTGATGTTCAGTTTAGTGCCCATCGCTTCATTGAATTTCTTCCAAACCTTGACGTGAATCTAGTATCCCTGTCAGACACAATCGACAGCGGCATACCATGTCTGCTCACAATTTCCTTGATAAATATTTCTGCTCATTTTTCTGATGAAGAAGTCTCACGTATTGGCAAGAAGTGAACACTTTTTGTCAAGCGGTCGACGATCAACCAAATGGTATCACTGCCTTTAGCTGTTCGCGGTAGCTTGGTAATGAAGTCCATCGTGATCTCCTCCCACTTCCATTCCAGTATTGGTAAAGGTTGCATTTTACTACATGGTTTCTTGTGCTCGGCCTTAACTAGTGAACAAGTTAGGCACTTGTTCACGTACTCAGTCACATCATTCTTCATGACAGGCCACCAGTACTCTTTCTTCAAGTCTTGATACGTATTGTTTGTCCCGGGGTGGATAGAATAGCGAGATTTACGGGCCCCATCGAGTATTTTGGCTCTAAGCTCGCCAATCTTAGGTATCCACATCCGGCCAAACCTAGTTCGTACACCGTATGCATTTGCATCCAAATTCTCTTGTTGTACTACTATTCTTTCCCGTTTTATATTTCTTTCTAATAGTGCTTCATCTTGTGCCTTTGATATTTCACTCATCAAATCTGGCGTTATAATCAGCTGACACCCTTTGATTCGGATAAGTTTCGATTCTTCCTTTCTGCTTAAAGCGTCAGCCACTATGTTTGCCTTTTCTAGATGGTACAATATCTCACAATCATAGTCTTTCAGTAGCTCTAACCACCTCCTTTGTCTCATGTTTAATTCCTTTTGTTAGAAAAAGTACTTCAGACTTTTGTGATCGGAGTAGATGGTGCATTTAACTCCATACAGATAGTGCCTCCGTATTTTTAATGCGAAAACTACTACCGCTAACTCCAGATCATGAGTTGGGTAGTCAACCTCATGAATCTTTAGTTGTCGTGAAGCGTAAGCAATTACCCTTCCTAAGTACGCAACCTAAACCCTGACCTAAAACGTCAGAGTAGACTACCAAGTCTTCACTTCCCTCAGGTAGATTCAAGACTGGAGCTTGGGTTAATCGTGTCTTAAGTTCCTCAAACGCGTTGTTTTAGGTTGGACCCCATTCATATTTTACTTCATTCCGTGTTAGTTTAGTTAGTGGCGAGGCTATTTTTGAGATATCTTGAATGAACCTCCGATAGTAGCCTGCCAATACCAGAAAAATTCGTATCTCTGTTGGTGTCTTCGGGACGTTCCATTCCTTTACTGCCTCAATCTTTGCAGGATCTACCATGATGCCGTTTGGGTTTATCACATGATTTAGGAATTGGACTTCCCTAAGCCAGAACGCACATTTAGAGAATTTTGCATACAACTTTTCCTGCTTTAGCTCCTCCAGAACCTCTCTTAGGTGGCAGTGGTAATCACCCTCGCTTTTCGAATATACCAGTATGTCGTCTATAAAAACTATCACTGACAGATCCAACATTGGTCGACATACTCTATTCATCAAATCCATGAACGCTGCTGGTGCGTTAGTCAATCCGAAGGACATCACGAGAAACTTATAATGCCCATAACGCGTGCGAAACACGGTCTTTGGTACATCTTCTTCTCTTACTTTCAACTGATGGTAAGCCGACCTAAGATCGATCTTTGAGAACCAACTCACACCTTGCAGTTGATAAAAAAGGTCGTCTATTCTAGGCAGTGGGTATTTGTTCTTTACTGTCCTCTTATTCAATTCGTGGTAGTTTGTTGGAGCATATTCTGGTGACAACAAGCTTGAAGATATTATGTCTTAGTCTTAGCGTCTTTGACTTGTAATTGATAGAATTGTTAGCAATAGTTAAAGGGGAGTTTGTTAGGACATGTTTTGTAACTGTTGATAAAATTCTGTGTAAGTTCATTGAGAGGCGAACTTAACAAGTCCGCCTAGCCTATTAGAGGCGAACTTAATAAGTTCGCCTGCTTTATCAGAGGCGAACTTGTTAAGTTCGCTTAGTCTATCAGAGGCGAACTTGTTAAGTTCGCTTAGCCTATTAGAGGCGAACTTAATAAGTTCGCCTAAGCATCTTTTAGGCGAACTTGTTAAGTTCGCCTGGTGCAGAACTGGTGCTTATAAATAGACAGAACAGAGTTTGTTAATGAGTAGAACACAGTGTGAGACAATATCATAGTAGACTTGATTAGAGACAGTATCTTGTAACCTGATATTGTGGTGGAAATACAAAGTGTTTATTTACACCGTTGTTGTTGATTGAGTTACACGAGCACGTTGATCATGGATTTCGCACGTTATCACCATGTCGTACCGCGAGTATAGAGATCCGTCACGCACCGAATTTGGGACCTTCAAGTGGTATCAGAGCTATTGCTCTTGATTAGCAAAAGATTCGTGGTGTTTTCGTGTCCAATCAACATCAAATTCGTCATTTTTTAGTTTTTCATTTCCATGGAGTTTTCAAGACTGATTTTGATCTGATTTGGTGTTTTTGAAGAGGATTTTGACAAAATTGATCCGATAGAAAGCTTCTATTTGACAAATTACACAATCCTACGGTCCAATTTTGATTAATTCCTTCAAATAAGTGATTAATGATGATTTCCGTATGTTTCTGGTTCACGAGTTTGGTCTGAAGAGTTCTTGATCTTGATTCTGTTACTGCAAGAGAACTTGCTAAATTGTGTGCAGGCGAACTTAGCAGGCGAACTTGTCAAGTTCGCTTCTCACAGGATTAAGCGAACTTATTTTAGGCGAACTTAATCAGATTTTTGAATTCTGATTTAAGCGAACTTATTTTTAAGCGAACTTAAGCAGATTTCAAGTTTCTGGTTTAAGCGAACTTATTAAGTTCGCTTCACATTAAGTTCGCTTGGGTGTCTCTGAGGCGAACTTATTACGTTCGCTTGTACAGTATCATGCGAACTTATCACATTAAGTATTTTGGCGGGAAAATTCTTCTTGTCCAAAATTTTTAGGGAAAGTTTATATGGTCGTTTTGAATCATTTTTGAAATTTTTAATTTTTGAATTTTTTTAAAAAGAGTATTTTGGCGGGAAATTTTTTTCCGGATATTTTCGCAAAAATTTCAAAATGTCAATTTCATGTAATGATAATGAGATTGGAACTATGCCACCGAGACTTTTGTGCATATCAGATTTTCGTAGCTGGAAAGTCCGGTTCGAACAGTTCGTATCAGAAACTGATGAAAACTTTTGGACATCCATATTTGAAGGATATGTGCATCCTACTTATGACTATATGGGATTTTATGATGTTCCTAAACCAGTGACAGCTCTTACTAAAGTAGAAAAGCAGAAGTTTGATCGAGAGATGAAGACGCGTGAAACTTTAACATTGTCTTTACCAAAAGAAATCATTCATAGTCTGGGGAAGTGTCCAACTTCAAGAGAACTATGGGAAGCTTTGAATAAAAAGGTTGAAGCAAATTCTCAAGCGTTTGTGGTCTTGATCAAAGAAATATTGGAGAAGCAGGGTGATTCTCAAAGTGATTCTTCTGCATATATAAGTGATAGTGAGAGTATTCGTTCTGGTGAAAGTACTCAAACTACTAAGATTGATGTGATGACTGAAGAAAGCTTTCAGATAGTTGAAGATGATTTGAGTGACTTAGAAACTGATGCAGAGCATGTCATTGTTGATCAAAAGAGTGAAGCTGATGATGACGTATTCATGGCTCCTGGTGCATCTTCTTTAGAAGTAAAACCTGAGGTATTTTCTAACTCTAAAACGTTTTGTTCTAACTGAATTTTAGTTAAGGATAAAATGATGAGGGTTATGGATGACAACGTCAACCTCATTTGTGATATGAAATCGATGCACACGGTAAATCAGAAATTAAAGGATATTGAGAATGTGTGTATTGAAAGGATAGAGTCACTGAAGAGGGATATAAGTTCTCTGACTTTGAAGATCAAAGAGCAGGCATATCACCTGGATATGTCCATTGCAGAAATTGAGAAAAGAAATAATGATCTTGTTGAGAAAGATAAGGAACTAGCTGAATCTAAAGTAGAGGTGATTAGATTACATAGAAAGTTAGAAAGCTTTGGAAATTCATCATTCTTATTAGGATATTATCATGAGAATACTGAAGAGGGGAAGGGAACTAGTGGTATTGGTTATGTTCCTCCACCATTCAACAAAAATTATTCTGTTACACCTGAGATTATTAACGATGACGATTTAGATCCTAAGACTGTGTTGAAAGTGAATCCAGTCACATGTGAAGATATGGTGTATTCTGATGAGAGTGGTGATTAATATTTTGATGAAGCTAAGGTAGAGGGCATTCCAAAAGAGGTCAAAATTGATGACCCAACAGTTGTTAAATTTGTTACCCGAGATAGATGCATTCTGACTGAACCTGAAGAAGTAAAAGTTGGTACATCTAAGCTTTCTCCAATTTTACAGTCGAGTGGATTTGTCGCAGCTGGTTATCAAAAAGTGCATTCTTCAAAGCTACCAATACAGGCTTATGTTCCAAAGAAGCCGATAAGCTGTTCTGGACATTCCTCAAGTTCAAAGAAAACTCCTTATTTCAGAACTTATCAAGAAAGAAGAGTGTGTTTTCTTTGCAACAAGGCTAGTCACATTCTGATCAATTGCCTTACAAGAACCAGGGTAAAATGAAGATTGTTCCTTCACAACCAAAAGTGGTGAAGATTCTGAAAAGAAAAGATGAGGGAAAGTCGTCTTCTAGTTTGGAGAAAATTTTTCCTGGTCGATCTTTTGTTAAATCCTCTGGATTTAAACAACAGGATAAATTGAATGCTAAATCTTTTGTATGCAAAGAGAAGCTTGAGATTCCTAATGTTGGAATTTCAAAAGATTCTCATCAGGAAGTTAAATTGTCTAGACCTCAAAGGAGAAGACGAAACAGAAAATTGAAGAAAATTTTGGTAACATCCGAATCTGACAATAATATATCAAATAATGTTTTTCAAAAAAAATAAAATTGGATCTTCTTTGAAAAAGTCTGATTGTCAAACTTCTGTTCCAAAAGTGAATGATAAGATTGATTGTAAATTACAAGAACTTGTTTATTTTGATTAAACTGGACGACCCAAGACCACGATGGCTTGGGTTCCTCTTTCTAACTGATTCTCGTTGTTTATGTAGGGACAACCAAGGAGGACTATCAACAATACATGGTATGTGGATAGTGGTTGTTCTCGACATATGACAGGGAATGTTAGATTGCTTGAGGATGTAAAACAAATTGATGGAGGTTATGTCACTTTTGCGGGTAATAAAGGCGGGTACATAACTGGACAGGGTACATTAAAGAATGACAAAGTCAAATTTGAGAAAGTGAATTATGTTGAGCAGCTGGAACACAATCTTTTAAGTGTATCACAAGTTTGTGACAAGAAGTTTTCGTTCCATTTCAACGATGCTGAATGCTATATTTTGAAACCGGGCTTCGTGATTCCTGATGAATGGATTCTTATGAAGGCTCTGAGGAGAAATGACACGTATGTCCTTGACATGAGTGTCGCCACTACAACGGATTCAATTCCAACTTGTTTACTCTCCAAGGCGTCAGAATCTGATTCAATATTGTGGCACAGGAAGCTAGCTCATATTAACTTTAGGAAGATGAACTACATTGTAGGAATGATTTGGTTCTTGGTATTTCGAAGATAAAATTCTCAGTTCCTGATGATTGTATTCCTTGCAAGAAGGGGAAGCAAAGAAAGAAATCTCACAAATCTAAATTGACGAATTCTATCGTAACTCCGTTGGAGCTGCTACATATAGATTTGTTCGGTCCTATCAGTATCAGGAGCATTGGTGGAAAATCGTACTACTTGGTAGTAACTGATGATTACTCCAGATTTTCATGGGTTAAGTTTCTTTCTTCTAAAGCTGAAGCCACTGAGTTGGTACAATACTTAATCCTGGGTTTGGAGAATTTATTCAATCAGAAAGTCAGAAGAATCAGGAGTGACAATGGCAGCGAATTTAAGAATAGCAAAATGGGCTTATTCTGTCTTCAAAAGGGAATTCATCAAGAATTCAGTGCGCTATATGTTCCTCAACAAAACGGTGTCGCTGAACGAAAGAACAGGACTTTAGTCGAAACGGCTTGCACGATGCTTGCAGATTCTAAGGTTCCAGTCACCTTTTGGGCTGAAGCTGTGAATACTGCGTGTCACGTTTTGAACAGGGTCTTGACCATCAAGCAACATAACAAGACTTGCTATGAATTGCTGAATAATCGAAAGCCGAATCTGGATTATTTACTACCTTTTGGTAATCCTTGCACCCTATTGAAAGTTCGAGATGTCCCAACAAAATTCAGTGCGAAGGCTATTGAAGGGATTTTTCTGGGGTATGTGGTGAATTCGACAACCAAGAGGGTTTATAACAAAGAGACATGCCAAGTTGAAGAATGGTTCCATATTGACTGTTCAAATCAGTCTTTACCACAAATGGCGATTGGTCCGGCTTAGGTATTTGATTATGAAAACTTATTCAAGTCTTTTCATTTACCTTCTGATATTTCTGTTGAAGATGCTGTTGTTCTCTATGAATCATGTCAGGATGCACAGCACAATGGATTTCTACCAAATGCAGTTCCAAATTCATCGGTTACATCTACTTCTGCTCCCGATTCTAATGTTGCTTCTTGTTCAGGTCCACAAGATTCAGAGAGTGAGGAGGATAATGCTATTTTTCAAGATTCTTCTGCTGATCCGTTGTTGGGTGATGATCCGTTACCTTCGACACAGGCTCAGGGGGAGATTCCTACAAATTTAGACTCGGATATTCCTTTTAATCAAGATTATTCTTATCAATCTGACTCTACTCAAGTTGACGTGTTGCCAGTTCCAGAGGTTGCATCCATCAAGGAACTCAAAGATCATCCCGTGACGAATATAATTAGAAATTTACAGGATGGAGTGAAAACACGTTCTCTTGTTGACAATACTTGTTTGTATACATGCATTAAAGATTCTGGTGTTCTTGATGATTGCTCACATTCTTGCTTTATTTCGCAGGTTGAACCCAAGAATGTTGAGATGGCTTTATATGACAACAATTGGATAGAAGCTATGCAGGAAGAACTTGCTCAATTTGACAAACTTAAGGTTTGGAATCTTGTTAATCTTCCGAAGGGTGCGTATCCGATAGGAACAAAATGGGTGTTTAAATGTAAGAAAGACGATCGCGGTGTCGTGGTACGCAACAAGGCAAGATTAGTTGTCCAAGGCTTCAATCAACAAGAAGGAATTGATTACACCGAGGTTTATGCGCCGGTTGCGAGGCTCGAAGCTATAAGGCTGTTTCTCGCTTTTGCTTCTTTTAAAGGTTTTAAGGTGTTTTAATTAGACGTCAAAAGTGCGTTTTTATATGGAAAGGTCAAGGAGGAAGTCTATGTTTGTCAGCCGCCGGGGTTTGAAGATCCACTGAATCCGAATATGGTTTTCAAGCTTGATAAGGCCCTCTATGGTCTTCATCAGGCTCCTCGTGCGTGGTATGAAACTTTATCCACACATCTTTTGGCAAATGACTTTGTTCATGGAAAGATAGACTCGACCTTATTCATAAAGAAATCAGGGGGAGATTACCTACTGGTGCAGATTTATGTGAACGATATTATTTTTGGCTCAACAAAGGAAGGGTTATGTAAAGATTTTGAGGGAGTAATGAAGTCGAAGTTTGAAATGTCTGCTATGGGAGAGTTATCGTTTTTCTTAGGTTTGCAGGTAAATCAAAAGGAAGATGGTTTCTTTATTCATCAGTCCAAGTATGTCAAAGACATCTTGAGCCGGTTCAAGATGGAGGACTGTACCCCATATGATACTCCAATTCCGGTCAATCATAAGTTGAATTCTGACCCGGATGGAAAAGATGTGGATTGTCGACTTTACAGAGCTATGATTGGATCCCTCATGTACTTAACCGCTTCAAGACCAGATATAATGTTTGCTGTGTGCATCTGTTCCAGATTCCAGGCAAAGCCAAAAGAATCTCACTTAATTGCTGTGAAAAGAATCTTTCGATATTTGAAAGGAAAACACGTTTGGGGCTATGGTATCCTCATGATTCTAACTTTGATTTCAATGCTTATACTGATTCTGATTTTGGTGGTTGTTGTTTAGACAGGAAATCTACAACAGGTGGTTGCCAGTTCTTAGGTAATCGACTTGTGTCCTGGCAATGCAAAAAGCAAACCACAGTCTCGATTTCTACATGCGAAGCAGAATATATCGCTGCTGCAAGTTGTTGTTCACAGATCCCGTGGATACAACAGCAATTGAGAGATTACGGTTTGAATTTCATAGAAACCCCTATGCTTATTGATAATAATGCTACTATGTCTATATCTAATAATCCTGTTAAACATAGTAAAACTAAGCACATTGAAATTCGATATCATTTTATTCGTGATTGTGCAGAGAAAAGGTTGATTGAGCTGGTCAAGGTACACACTGAAGATAATTTTGCTGATTTGTTTACCAAGGCATTTGATCGTACTAGGTTTGAATTCATAATTAAAATGATTGGTATGATCAATGCCGAATAAAAGCTTTTCAAAATCCGAATTTCATGGAAAATTTTGTTTTTAAATTTCTTTATTGCTTTATTACATTTCTGCATTTACATTTTTAGTCAAAAAGTTCTTAATTTATAAAAAGTAAAAACAAATTGAAAAATATAAAATTTGACATCATTTGAGGTTAGAGAAGAAATGATAGTACATCAGTGATTAGTTCATTTCACACGACCTTAGTAGACCTTTAATATATGATTGATTAAACTGAGTTGATTTGATCTAAATTTTAAAGTCTGCATAAATGAGAAATGATAGTGTTGTGAATGCTCTAATCTTGATAATTTGTTTTCAAATTTGTGTATGAGTTTTGAAACTTAAATTGTCAATAGACTAAAAGCGTTTTGAAACTAATAGTAGTGTGAAAATTAAATAAAATATGATTACATCTGTGATTTAAATCCATTATATGCCTGGGTGTGTGTGTAAAAGATCATTATCAGATAAAGAATATATGGTTATAAAGAATTTCATGAGACCAATATCGAATTATATCTTTAGCACAAATTAATTTCAGTTCACTTCACTGCCAATGCCCGAAAAACATGCAAGGTGTTGTTGAACTAAGATATGCTTTCAAAATCTGTTGAAACATATATTCGCCCTTGGATCAGTTAGATACATCATCTAGTCTGACTCCATTGAATTTTATCCAGATAATAGTTGGATCCTCATACCTGAATCAGTTGATTCTCATTATACAGCCAATCCATTAGAATCTTCTGATTCTGAATCATCATGATTCTTATATCCTTTGGGATCTGCTTTTATACTTGTGCTAAAAGAGATAATTTCATCTTAGAAATTGATCTCATCTTAACATTAACTGTATATGTCTTGAAGATAGTGCAACTTATATTTCAGTTTGGCATATATGTGGGGTACACGATGTTTTTCATCTAAATGGTACTAAATCACATGAATTTGGAGAATAAACGCTTATAGTTTCAAATCATATAATATTGACAAATTTAAGAATTCATGCTTTATATTTCAAATTCGGTGTAAATAAATGAGCATTTTATAACCTGATCTTATTTACTATGAAATTTATCACGTATCATTTCAAATTTTATTCAAATTGAATGAGTTTCAAAATGAAAAAGTTGCGAAGTGCACAAAACTGAGTTGGATGGTTTCATATTATAGGTTACCCTTTGCTATTGCTACAATGTGTGATGAATTAATTGGATACTGATATGATCTTCTTGCTCATGATGATCACTCAAAAATATGTGTTTACGTTTATTCAGATAAAATCCAAAAATATGTGTTTTTGTTTGTACAGATAAAATCCAAAAATATGTGATTCCGTTTGTATAGATAAAACTCAAAAAGATTTTGATTTTTATTTTCCATGCAAATTCTAAACTTTTATTAAAATTGTTCGGGATTGGATCGGATACATGATGCTGACGAAAGTTCAAGACTTGAAAGGTTGAAGTTGGTAAAATTTTGTTCAAGGCAAAAGTGAATAGATATTAAGTTCGCCTGTGTACAGTGAAGCGAACTTAATAAGTTCGCTTAAGAACAGTGAAGCGAACTTAATCTGTTTGCTTAAGAACAGTGAAGCGAACTTAATCTGGTTGTCTGTGGATGGGGAAGCGAACTTAGCATGTTCGCCGAAGGCTTGTTAAGCGAACTTAACAAGTTCTCCTAAATAAGCGAACTTAATGTGTTTAAGGTTCTTGGCCAAGCGAACTTGACAGTCATCGTCTTCATTTTTCAAGCGAACTTATCTGAAAAAAAATTTTCGAAATTTTAATCTGTGTTGTTGGAGTTGTTTGCCGGTTCAATCATATTCAAAATTGATTTACGAACACAACTAAGGTAATTTTGTTGAATTTCATCCGTTCAATTGTGAGTATTTGGTGGTTTTATTCTCGGTTTCCGTCGAAAGTTTAAATGGACTGTTTTTTACTAGAAATATAAAATTGATCATTCTAATTGGTTTCTAAGTGATAATCAACTGATGTTCATTGCTTATTTCATGAGTTTAACTTGATTTGCCGAATTTTAAAATTCTGGGTTTGAATTTGAATCGTCTCAGGTTCAGGCGAACTTGTTCCAAGTGAACTTGTTCGAAGCGAACTTGTCCAAGTTCGCCTCTTGCAACACTAAGAGAACTTATTAAGTTCGCCTAAGGGTCAGAGAGTATTTGGACTTGTGATTTTTTGAGTGTTAGAAATAAACTTTTTTAAATTTTTTTTGTTTGTTTGTGTTTGTTATGTTTACTAATGTGTTTTGTTGTCCGGATGTTTTCAGATGGCTAGACGTGTCGAATATAAGCATAATCAGGTGGCATTGTTAGATCCTAACATGTCAGAGGCAGTCAATTTTTAAGGAATAATAGGATTTCTAAACAGTTCGCGTCTCCATACTACGTTATCTGCTGATCCTTACATCAGTCTGGTATACATACAGCAATTTTGGGATACAGTTCATCAGGATACGGACGTAGAACCTCATGTTCTTCGTGCCACTGTCAATAATACTGAAATTGCCATATCTTAAGAAATAATTCGTGCTACTCTTGATTTGGGTGGTATTGCTGAAGACCCATTGTCATATCCTGGCACTCTTATTATGGGTTGTTTTCAAAGAATGGGTTATCGTGGGAGACAGAATGATACACAAGCACGTAAAGGTGGCTTAGTCGATGAATGGAGGTATTTCATGCATGTGATTATTCAATGCATCTTTCCTCGTAAAGCTGGAACCGATGGTTTAAAGATGGCTCTTCAAACTGCAATGGTGGCTTTAAAGTTGAATAAGCGATTCAATTTTCCACTATACTTCTATCGAGAGATGGTCATGAAGATTAATCCGGCTGAAGGTCAAGAATTTTTGATGTATCCTCGCTTTATTCAAATGATTTTAAATCATCTTATTCCGGATCTTCCACAACATCCTATAAGATTGACTTTGACTCCGATGTCAAAGCGTATCTTTACTGATTGCACGAAGGTGAAACAGCAGAATGCTGCGTTAATACCGGTTAATACTCCTTTGTTTGGTCACTTAATCAATCCTGATTATGTTGCACCACCTAATGACAACTGGTTTCATCATGATGAAATTGCTCAAGCTCAAGGTTTAAATGTTCCACAACAACAACAACAAATTCCACAGCAACCGATACAACAAGTTCAGGTTCTCGTACAACCACAAATTCCTATTCCTGAACAAGTTCCAATTCCACAAGCTGAGGTTGAAATACCTATTCATGAACCTGTTCAAGAGGAGGTCGTTCATGCACATGAACATGATCTAGGAATGAACATGGATGATTTATTTGATGACGATATGAACTAGCCCATTCATGAAGCTGAAGGGAATGTGGTGACTGATGATGAATCTAGTTCAAGCTCAAGTGATACGATATTATCTGTTAATGAAAGCACTGACTCTGATGAATCTACGGATTTTTCCTCAGATCATTATGAACGGTTAGCTGCTATTCCACTGGCTAATGCTGGAAAACGCATTAAATCTCAAGCCAGACGACCAAGAAGAAAGTTTGTTCAGGATCCTCCTTCCGGTTCAGTACTTGGAAAAAGATCCTTGGTTGATGAGAGTACTGATTCGGATATTGACTTCAATCCAGATCCAAAAACTCAAAAGCTAATGTCTGCTTCAATAGCTGCTGCTCAATCTTCGCAGGGAGTAGAGTATGCTAATTTTGTTGCTTCCTTCATTATTACTCCTCCAAGATCTAAAGATACATCTCCGGTTACAAATCATGTTCCTCCTATTATTACTCCTACTGCAAGTCCTTCGATTCCACAATCGTCAGCTGGTC
This sequence comes from Smallanthus sonchifolius, assembly GCA_023525975.1. NCBI lineage: Eukaryota > Viridiplantae > Streptophyta > Magnoliopsida > Asterales > Asteraceae > Smallanthus > Smallanthus sonchifolius. The sequence goes on from CM042034.1 coordinate 51,511,401, forward strand.
CGTCAAAGCCTTCTGATTCTGAAAGGATTACTATCCTTGAATCTCAAGTGCTTACACTTCAAGCTCAGGTGGATACTCTTGTGTCTATTGATTCACAACGGTAGCTGGTGATTCAGACTCAAGCTCAACAGATAGCTAACATGCAAGCATTGGTGTCTAAACTCATTCAGCGTCTTGACGCTCATGGGGAGTTGAAGATACACGATACATGTCACACAGAGTCTATTCAAAGACATGATGATGAAGACAATGATCCTGCTGGAAATGTTGAGGGTGATCGTCAATACACTGACGCTAATCCTATATCAAAGGTTCAGGGGGAGTCGACATCACAATCACTTGAGGGAAACAAAGATACTTCTGGTGCTAATGTAGAAGAAATTCTATTATTGGAGTTCTTTGTAGATTCTAAAGAAGAAGAAGCTGAAAAGATTGCATGTCTTGATGACATTAATGATTTATTCAATGACATGGATGTTGAAGTGTCTGAAAATGAAATAGAACAAGGAGAGATAGTAGAGATAGAGATAGAGAAAGATAAAGATAAAGATAATGTTACTTATGAAGGCTGTGATGGTCTTAAAGTGCCGTATAACTTCATCCAGGATGATGTTATTCTTGAATTCACTTATGAAGGAGTAACAGATTCTATGGACTCCGTTGAAGACGTCACATTGCCTGAAGATACTGCTGATTCAAAGATGGATACTGATGATGAGAATATTCAATCCGATAAATATGCTGAAACTAAAACTACTCACACTGAGTCTTCGAAGGTTAATGAAGAACCTGTAATGTATAGAAATACAGGGATGACAAGAGAACAGTGGAGAGAAGTTGTAAATAGTTGGATGAAGGTGCTACCCAAGTCTCCAGCACAACCTGCTCAGAAAGAGAAATATGTGAATAACGAGCGGTGTGTAGGAAGGATCATTAGTTGGTTTTATGATGGTGATACAAAATTATTTGCAATTAAAAGATCTGACGGTGTTCAATACTTAAAGCCGAGGATCAAGTAGTTCAATACCTTACCAAGGTGTGAAATGAATGGTCTAGCTTCAAAGCCTCTTATTAATAGATCAAAGAATGGTTTGGCTGATGTGATAGCAAACTTAATCAAGAGAGAAGGTAGTTCAGGAAAATATGAACGACTGAAACCACAAAAAGGAAAGAGAGTGAAGAACACAAATCAAAAGACTGGGAAGGTAACTTGGAAGTACAAGTATAAACCAGTTCGTGTTGTACACAAGATACCGTTGAAGAAGATTCCTCAAGACTTTCTTGGGAATATAAAATGGTGGTATATCGATGTCAATACTGGTGAAGCAAGGATTGAAGATAAAGACAATAACGTCATTGTATGTTTCTATGATGCAATGAATCTTATAAATTTCTCAAAGAAAGATCAGAGGACATTGCGAAAGAATGAAATAATGTTCGCTGATGAATGGAAAGAACAAGGATTACAGTACAAGAGAGTTTTGGAAATTGCAGAAGATATGGAGTGCATGCTGGCAGCAGACTACCAGATAACTGGAAAAGCTCATCATGAAGACTGAAGACTGTAGATCAAGCTATTGTCAAGGGGGAGTCTGTTAGGACATAGTTTGTAATGACAAAAGCTTGTAATAGTTAGATCTTATGTCTTTGTGTTTTTGTTATGTAAAAAGTCACTAAGTGTTTATTCAAGTTTACCTAGAGGCGAACTTGTTAAGTTCGCCTGGTCTATCATAAGCGAACTTAATAAGTTCACTTAAATCTATCTGAGGCGAACTTGTTAAGTTCGCTTAGTCTGTTAGAGGCGAACTTAATAAGTTCGCTTATATCAAGTCAGACGATTATATATATGTGTGTTTACAGAGTCAGTCGATACCGAGAAACATATAGAACATAGAATTATCGATTAGTCTGATTGAGTCTGTAAACACCATTGTGATTTGGAATACAATTGAGAATGTTATTTACGTGATTGTCTACATTTTATTTTATGCATATAAACGTTGATTCGTTGGATTCCGCACTCCGAGTTAACGTCACGTCTTATCACGAGATCGATCCGTAGAAGCGCCATAAGGACCTACATAGTTAATGCACATGCGCATGCTGCCGTCCTTCTTCTTCACAAATAGTACCGGAGCGCCCCATGGTGAAATGCTCGATCTGATAAATCCTTTTTCTGTTAATTCCTCTAGTTGAGACATCAATTCTTTCATTTCTGACGGAGCCAATCGGTAGGGGGCTTTCGCAACTGGCTCAGCTCCTGGCAGTAAGTCAATTTGAAATTCTATTTCCCAATCGGGTGGCAACCCAGGTAGATCCTCAGGGAACACTTCCGGAAAGTTGCACACCACGGGTACATTCTTGAGTTCCTTCATTTTCATTCTATCATCAATAACATACGCCAGATAAGTTTCGTAACCGCGCCTCATGTAACTTTCGGCCTTGATCATAGAGATGACGTTTGGCATCGTGCAATTCCAATCCCCGTAAACCGTAATTGGACTGCCGCTAGGGGATTTGAGGTGTATCCTCTTACGTTTACATATGATTTGAGCTTCGTTGGCAGCTAGCCAATCCATACCCAATACTATATCGAATCCTCCTAAGGTGAGAAGGAATAATCTAGAAGGAAACGTATCGCCCTCTATTTCTATGATGCAATCCTCTGTTACGTGGAATACTGCCAAATTTTTACCAACGACAGTTTGTACGCTAAAGGCCTTTACTATGGTGTTGATAGTGCAATCTAGTTTACGACTAAATGCATTGGATATAAAGCTTTTACTAGCACCAGGGTCAAATAAAGTAGCAGCATGTTCATCATTAACTAGGAACGTACCTGACACAACATCAGGGTTTCCCCTTGCTTCCTCCTCAGTCAGGGCGTAGGCTTGAGTCCTAGCCTTCGGCTGTTCCTTTTCAGCTTCCTTTTCCTTTCCCGAACCGGATTGTCTGGTTTTACAGCAATCCCTAGTCAGGTGTCCATATCTCCCACAACTTTGGCACTTGACATCCTTTAAGAAATCTTGGGAGTAATGCCCCGGCCACCCGCACTTATAACACATGGTTGAGCCAACAAGACATTCGCCTTGGTGTTTTTTTGAGCATTTCTTACAAACTTCATACCCTTCTGCCCTAGGCTTCTTCACCTCAGATGTGTAGTTTCCCTTTCCATTTCCTTTGAACGAGTTCTCCCATTTCCGTTTCGAAGCTTCGGGAGCTATGTCCTCGTTAGCATAATCGTCATAGACGATTCCAGACTGGTTGACTACTGACTCGGAGGTCGAGGGTAGATTAGCTTTCACATGAACACAGACCTTTTGAGGTAGGCCCTTCACATAATACTTGATCAGTCGCTCTTCAGTCTCTACCAGGTGGGGTACCAGTTGAGCGAGCTCATTGAACCTAGAAGTATACTTACCGTGCATCTTGCTGCCAGCCTTGAAGTTTTGGAATTCATTTTCCACTCGATCAATTTCGTTCTGGGGACAGAACTTTTGGATTATCAGCTTCTTCAGGTCTTCCCATGTCATTTTGGCAAGAGCGTTTGGCGACTTTGTCCTCTGAATGTTCCTCCACCAACTTAGTGCCTCATTGGTGAAAGAATGAGCAACATACTAACAGCCTGGTCTGGTCGACACTCGCTGATGTTGATTACAGCGTTCATCCTCTCAATCCATTCGAACGTAGCCACTGAATCCTTGTTCCCATCGAACTTGGGTGGGTCTCCGTCCTTCAAACCTTTGTAAGTACACCCACGATTGCTTGATCCCACCTTTACTTCATTCCCATCACTGTCATACACTTCTCTTCATGGTCTTCTTCATCCTCCTCTCTACTTTTCTTTAGTGCCTCGGATAGTAGATCAGGCAATACTTTCTTCAGAGTGAGTACAACTTCGCGGGCAATAGCATCCCTGACATCGGGTTCCAACTGTAGAGACCCTCGATTGTCGTCCCCAGTTGGGGTCACATCTGTTTCGTGCACACTCTTAGTGTGTTCTGCGTGTACACTCTCTTCCTCTTCATGTCTTTGATTCAATGGAGGTCTACCGACTCGGCCAGTGCGACCGCCTCGGCGTCCGGTTCTTCCTCCACCAGCCATAGTTCCTAGTTTCCTGCTAGTTATAAAGGGGATACCTCAATGCCATTCCTTCAGATCATATTTTTAGAACAGTACGAGCAAGGTAAATTTTTAATTACAGTGACCGGTTTGTGATTACTAATTTACATTGCTTTTCGGGTGGGTTCAAAACTCTTCAAATCGGTTGTGACATTGACATCTATTTTTTCTAAGTTAAGGTATCCATTCTTATCCAAGTGCATTAACTTTAGTACTTACTTACCATGCTGGCGTTGGCGTTGGTTACCCATACTGACATCCGTGCGTTGGTCCCATAATCAGCTTGAGTCCTGTAGAAACAAAGACTGATGGCTACAAAATTCTCTAAGTACAAATGCTACTGATCTCAGAGTTTTTTGCTGACCAACAAACTGTTGCGGACAAGGTTATCATGTTGCGGATACTTGTTCTCCTGCTGAAGAACAAATCTGCTGTGGATAGCCTTATCTGCTGAAGACCAAAGTTGCTGCGGATAGGCTTCTCAGCAGCATCAACACTTGATGCTGCTAACAACCAAATCATCATCAGCTTTGGATGGTTACATCTTGCTGCTGATCATCATCTTTGCTGCTGACAGCATTGTGCCTTGAATACAAATCGTTGTAGCTGACTATCCAAGCCAAGCGTCACTGAAAACTTTCTGTAAAAGCAACTGACACACTCAAAGCAGAAGGAACCTCAATGGCTCAACCAATCACAAACAACAATGCTCTTCTCCAAGCATGCAAGTAATAATTCATAAAGAAGACGCTTCAATAAAGTTAACTAGTTTTAGACTAAACGTGAAATAGTTAGCTATATACAACAGATCAATGGTCTGTGTTAGATCTGATCCTTAGAATCAAGGGTCTATCTTGATTCTAAGTGAGTATAAATACTGTGTAAACACTTCATTGTAAGTGTGCTTTTTTGTGCTTTTTTATTGAGTTCTCATTTGTAATCGTTTATTTGCAAAAGCTTAATACAACAACGTTCTTAAAAGTATTCTTTCTGTTTACTCAATTATACTTGTGTAGCTGTTATTGTTTCCACCAATTTCAACTAAGAACATAACCATCTTGTACTTTCATGATCCTACAAGTGGTATCAGATCTTTGGCTCAGATTAAACAAACTCACACTTGTTTAATCACTTCTGGTTCTATTCTAAACTCTCTCTTTCAATCAAGTCACCAAAAATCACAAAAACAAAGGTGGCACAGAGCAATGGATTTGAAGACATCAGCAGCATCAACCGACCACCAAGATTGGTATCTAGGGAAGACTACGACATGTGGAAGAATCGCATGGAAAGCTTTTTCTGTTATCAGGAGTACGGAATGTGGAAATCCATCAAGGATGGACCCTACACTCCCATGGTGGCCTCTGCTGACTCTGGAGGACCATCAGTTCCAAAGGATCCCTCCAAGTACTCAGAAGAGGACATAAAGAAGATGGAGGTGGGCTTCAAGGCACTAGGAGCTATCCAAATGTGCCTTCCAAATGAAGTTTTTCATAACTTCAGAAGTTACAAAACTGCTAAAGAGCTCTGGGAGGCTCTCGAGAAGATGTTTACTGGCTCTGAGGAAGTCAAAGAAAACAGAAGAGAAGTCCTGAAACAACAATACGAAAACTTCGTATGGAAGGAAGGTGAGTCACTAACCGCTTTGTATAACAGGTACACTTACCTGGTGGGAGATCTGCCTCAACATCCACCACCACCTCCTCTTCCCTCCATTCTGGGCACTCAGGTCCTAGTACAAGACAAGCTCACCAAGCCCAACCTAGACAACAACAGCAACAAGCTACTCCTCTAGCTCAAACTGCAGCTTATGCAGCTGTTGGAACTTCTGACTTTGACTGGAGCTTTCAGTGTGAAGATCTTCCTACCAACAACCAAGCTCTTGTAGCAGACACAACTGAGATACTGCCTCAGGTATATGAACATCTATATTCCCAAGCCTGTATTGATAAGGTTTTAGGCTACAGAAAGCATAATCAAAATCTTATAGATCAAAATGAAGAGTTTCATCAAATGAAATCTGAATTCAAAAGGGTCGAAGACAGTTACAAAAAAAAATTAACTGTCTAAAGAAAGATATTTCATCACTAAAACATGAACAAACCAATCTTGAAACTCAGATTGATGATCTACTGGCAAGATTAAAAGCTACCAGAGCAAAATTGGCAGAACAGAAAGTTCATGTTGACAAATATGAATTTGCATCCAAAAAGCTGCAAAGACTTTTGGATGCTCAAATTCATGAAAAGGTAAAAACTAGTCTGGGGTATCATGCTGAACAATATCAAGCCGTTGCACCTCCTGCTGACTACGTTGCCATCCATGAACCAAGCTTCAATCTTGCAAATCTTGATATGGCCAACAGAAATCTTGATCCTTCTAAGGATGAACCTTTGGAGCAAGAATGCACTACCTCATCAGAGTCTGAATCAACTTGCTCAGACTCCACTGAAACAAGTAAAGCTTCATCTCCTCCTGCCCCTCAAGTTATTCTGACTAAAGATGAAGTCCCCAATATTCATTCAGCACCAGTACCTGGCATTTCAGTACAAGTTCATACACCATTCAAAAAAATCAAAATTAGCTATCTTCCAAAAGGTAGGAAGCTAAATATTGAAAAGGGCCAGTCCTCAACTTCAACCCAACCAAGGAAGGTGTTTGACGTATGTTGTGCACCTAGAGAGAGATAGGCATACGTATGTTATACAAAAGCCTATAAGTAAGGTGAAGAAGGATAGGCATACGTCTGTTCTTAAACCTTCAGCAGCCAACAAAACTGCTGCTGATCGAGTAAAGCCCAAGCAACAAAAAGAAAAGCCTTCAAGTTCAACAAAGTCTGCAGCTGCTCAAGTAAAACCATCAGTAACAACAAAATCTGCTGCTGATAAGCCAAAGTCATCAGATGCAGCTTCTACTGTTAAAAAGGCAAAGAGAGATGGAAAACCACCAACTCAAAAATGGAAGGTGAAGAAACCACCAAGCATCATCATTGGGTCAGTTGAATGCGTCTATCCTTTGTTGTAAATGTGTCTGTCTTATGTTGTAAATAAAAGTTATAAGTCAACATTATTTTTGTCCTTCAGCTGCTGACAGGTTTAATCTTCAGTAGCAAAAGATTTGCAGCTGACTGCTTTAAGTTATCAGCAGGAACAGGTTTCCTGCGGATTTCCTTAAGACTGTCAGCAGCAACATCCTTGCTGCGGATTATTAAATCCATCAGCAGTAGATAAGTTTGCTGCTGACAGACTTAACCTTCCGCAGCAACCAAGGTTGCAGCGGACAGGCTTATTCATCCACAGCAACCAAGTTTTCTGCTGATGGGTAAATTTAAGTCCAAATTAACTTTTACCCGCTGTAAAAGTTAACGTCAGTCTTTACCATGACTGACTCGGTGTATTACAGCTGTAACAATAAAAAGTAAATAAAGTTGTATTGTACAAGTCATTTTGCTTTTTCTCTCCTCTGCCGTTATAAAAACAAATCACATTTCCTTACCATCTCTTCACCTTCATTTTCACCCTAACCCCACATCACTTTCTCTCAAGTCCCCACCATATTCAAGCCCTTCATCTTTAAAACATTCAAAGCCTCCCATATTCTAACCTTCCCTCCAAATCAAACAACAATGGTAGACATCAATAACCCTGATGATAAGTTCTCCCCATACCACAACCTTACAACATATCTTACCAACGGAAAGAAATCCGAAGGATTTAATGATACGATCGACTTCTTATGTCGATCAAAAATCTACTTTGCCCTCACAACCAACCCTACCATATATATGGAGGATTTTTGGAGTACCGCCGTCTACTCAACCCAACAGGGGATTCCCCAAATTAAAGCCAAAGTAGACGGCAAGGATATCACCATCTTGGAAGCCACACTTAGAAAAAATCTTAAGCTTCAAGATGAGGGAGCAGCCATCTCATACTCGAAGGACGAATACATGAGGACCTTTATATCCATTGGATACACTGGAAATCAGACCGAGTATACGATCGAGAAGGCGCTGATAGGCCCTCCATGGAAGTATCTTTGCCACACTCTTCTCCAATGCATATCCTAGAAGAGGAGTGGATGGCATCAGGTGAGCTCCGTACTTGCCTCAGCCTTCCATGTTATGGTCACTAACCTAGGCTTCAACTTTGCACACCTCATCTTTGAGGGTTTGAGATATAACCTTCAAGAGGGTGCAAAGCAACAATTTTTTATGTACCCAAGATTCTTGCAGGAAGTTTTCAATCAAGAACTAAAAGAAATTTCAAAACCAGCAAGAATCTACATCATGTTGGGACATAAAAATAATATTTTTCAAAGCATGAGAACTGTTTCCAAAAAGTTCTCAGGGGTCAATATTCCATTGTTATCTACAATGCTGAACATACAGAGTACCCTGGGTGACAGTTCAGCAATTCCAGCTGATACTGATCTGACACCCTCCACCTCACATCCTGAACAACAGTCTGCTTCTATCATTTGAACCCCTGTGCATACTAGTAAGGATGCACAGGCACAAAAATTACTTACACCTCTATTGGATGTCATCATTCAACCGGAACACAGGGCCCCAGTTGCAACGACATATACTAGGAAAAGGGGCAAGAGAACTCCTTCTCCTCTTGCCTCCAAGGCCCAAACCCAACCTAACAGCCCTCACTTAGAATCACAACATTCTGGTGAGAATATCATAAGGGACAGCCACATTATTAGGGAGACTCCTTTGGATGTCTCTCTATTAGGATCAGGATCACTTCCCGGATCCATAGAACAGCCCCCTGAGCCTTTCCTTTCTCTTCTGAACTTAAGTGTTGAGGAACCTGATCAAGATGATGTACCTTCTCCAACTACCACTATCTCGGAGGTACTGATTGATCTTGCTTCCAACACACCCAACCCAAGTTCTTCTACCCTGAAGGTCCACTCTAGGAGTTATGAAAGAGTGGATGTGGAAGAGGCTGTCACTACTGCTGGTCCATCAAATGACCAGGAGGAAAGTGACAACATTGCTAAGACCTCAACCACGGCAACTCACAGTGAGGATGCTTCCTTGGAAACTCCCCTCACTGAGAGGAATCCTAGGTGCCAAGAAACCATGGGTGATGGGGATGAAGAGGGTAGGCCTAAGGCCCCATCTGGATCCAAGGATTCCACAACTGTGAATGAGGACAGACTGAAACTTCATAACTTGGAATTGACGGCCAGGGTGGCTATGCTAGAGGCTGAAGTGTCCAAACGAAGACACCAAGTCTCTATGCATGAAGCCCATCAATGCCCAACTGTACCTTCTCCCTCTCTTGTATCAGTGGGCACCCAAACTAATGCTTATTTGTCCACTGATGCAACCAAAAAGGGGGAGATGGTCCCAATGGAGGAAGACTCAGACAGTCTTGACGACTGGATTCAAGAGCAGGCTGTATTACAAAGTACACTTTTCAAGCCAGCTTTTGTACAGGTTCATGACTTGTCAGCTTCAGACAACGAAGAAGAAGAGACATCTGAAGACTGGAAGTTAGTCGTCAGGGCTGTTGATGAGATGCTGAATGATGCCGAAGACACAGAACAAACATATATGCCTTTCAGCATCATCCCTGAAGCAGCAGCCATCATAAGTCACTCCACTGCCCCCCTAATTTGCACTGACATCAACACAGCTAGAGTTTGATACAATACTAGCTTGGGGGTATGATGGAAAGTCTGAGAGGTTCTGGATTGGTTGGGAGTTTGGCGAAGTAGAAGAGCTAAACTAGGACTTTCTGAACAGCATCCAAGTCCTTCACCTATACCATCTACAATGCATCAACAACTCAACGGACCTCTCAGCAGAACTTGTCATTGGCAGGTTCTATGACTTGATAGAGGATAATCTACCCAACTTTCAAAGACAAATACAAGCAGCAAAAAGGGTAGCCTATCCTGAATCTTCAACAGCAGCAGAAAGAAGACTGACTCCAAGAAGACTTGAAATAATAAGGAGCAGTCTCCTCACTGAAGAAGAAGTTATGTGCTTAAGAAGATTTCTTTACAACTCCATTGTCAAGGACTTAGATGTGCTAGGATGGGTAAGCACTAAGTCTCTTGACCACACCTTTCTGCTAAGCAACGGCTCCTCTCTCACCATCAACACCAGGAACATCCTGCTACTGCCTACAGACTTTCTTTACAAGATCTTTCAACTCAGAGCAAATATCTGCAATGTCAACTCCCTCGAAAGCCAGGCAATGATAGCTACTGTTAGAGCCCATCTTGAACAAGAAGGAAGGATTGCTGAAGCGGTATATGTGACAAATTCTGACATTGATTCTAACTCAGCATCCCCTCGAGTAGACATCTTTGCTGCTGCATATGAATCAAGATCCACTGTCAAAGAAAGGCTGATAAAATTTACAAGTCCTGAGTGCAAAACAGATGAAGCTAATGACCTTCCCTTATCAACCTCTCAAATTGCCAATGAAGCTGAAGCTGAGATTCCAACAGTAGCACCATCATCTGCTGTTGTGATCAGTGAAGCCGAAGCAGAGGCATCCAACAAAGATAAGGGAAAGGAAATTATGACCAAAGAAGACGAAGAGAGGCTGCTAAGAGAAAACAAAGAGAAAGAAGAAGAGAAGAAGAGGAGATGGCTGAAACAAAGAAAGCTCAAGATAGACTCACAGCCATTCTCCGCAGAGAACAACAAATCCAGATGTATGCAAAACAGCTGGAGGAGCTCAAAGTAAAGATTCCTGCAGTTTATCAGATTGAAGAAGATGAAGCTCTTGCTCTTCAACTGCAGGAACAATTTGACAAGGAAGAAGAAGAACTAGAGAAGAAGAAGAAGGAAGAGGCTAAGTTCAGAATAACAGATTCTGAACTAGCCAAAGAAATGAGAGAGGAGTGGGTAAAGGCTCTAGTTTCTCAAGGTGAGGATGCAGACTACCTTGAGAAACTATCAAACAAAGAAATTTACAGAGCCTTCATGGGTCAGCAGGGTCAATTGGCAAAGAAGGAGAAGGCTGAAGAAGAAGAAAAAGCCAAACAAAAGTCCAAAAAGACCATTGCCTTTAATAAAAGGAGCCATGAAGAAAGGACGGTCATGATTGACTTCCTTAAGGCTAGAGGAGAGAGTGGAAAGAGGCTAGGTCCCATGAATTTCATGAACCTGCAAGCCCTCTATTTTAATGTAAAGAAGGACGAGGAAGAAAGATTGGAAAAGAAAGGCTCCAAGAAAAGGGTAAACATTCAAGAAGAAGAAAGGAAATCAAAGAAACCCAAGCCTTCTTTCTCACCCAACACTTCCTCAATCCAACAACCTTCCACTCTCCTTCCTAGACCTCCCTCCTCTCCTCCCTCAAAGTCCAAATCCTCACACCCATCTCCTACTCATCAACAACCTCCCAAAAAGAAAAACAAACCCACTTCCAAACCAGAAGACTCAAGAGAAATATTCAGATGGTCATACAGCCCTCAAGACCAATGGTTTGAAGTGTTTAAGGGGAGGACAGAACCTAAAAGATCAGTCTATATATCTGTTGATGAGGTACTGCAGCTTCCAGATTCTGATCTAAGAAGAATGATGGAGCTGGGTGAATCCTATGAGCTTGAGAATGAAGGTGGGAGACATCTATTGCTGGCAACCAGACATTACTTCAACCCCAACAAAGATGAAATCATTGATGACAAACCTCTTCAATCCCACTCTCCATTCATCAGCTGGTCCTACACTGCTGAGAAGAATGAATTAACTCCGACAGATGTTAAAGGACAGAAGATGAGGTGTTCAAGCAAAGCTATCTTAAAAATGGCAAGCAAAGACATCAAGACTCTTTCTGAGCTTCCTCTTAACAATCCCAGCATGGACCAGAGAGGATATGAGGTTGAAAGGATAGTTAGAAACATGCAAAAGTTTTAGCAACAAAGGCAGTAAGAGAATTTTGGTAGCATCAATCTAGGGGGAGTTTGTAGAAACAAGGACTGATGGCAAAAAAATTCTCTAAGTACAAATGTTGCTGATCTCAGAGTTTGCTGCCGACCAACAAACTGCTGCGGACAAGCTTATCATGCTGCAGATACTTGTTCTCCTACTGAAGAACAAATCTGTTGCGGTTAGCCTTATCTTCTGAAGACCAAAGTTGCCACGGATAGGCTTCTCAGCAGCATCAACACTTGATGCTGCTGACAGGAAAATCATCAGCAGCTTTGGATGGTTACATCTTGCTGCTGATCATCATATTTGCTGCTGATAGCCTTGTGCCTTGAAGACAAATCGTTGCAGCTGACTATCCATGCCAAGCGTCACTGACAACTTTCTGCAAAAGTAACTGACACACTCAAAGCAGAAGGAACCTCAATGGCTCGACCAATGACAGACAACAATGCTCTTCTCCAAGCATGCAAGTAATAATGCATAAAGAAGACGCTTCAATAAAGTTAACTAGTTTTAGACTAAACGTGTAATAGTTAGCTATATACAACAGATCAACGGTCTGTGTTAGATCTGATCCTTAGAATCAAGGGTCTGTCTTGATTCTAAGTGAGTATAAATACTGTGTAAACACTTCATTGTAAGTGTGCTTTTTTGTGCTTTTTGATTGAGTTCTCATTTGTAATCGTTTATTTGCAAAAGCTTAATACAACAGCGTTCTTAAAAGTATTCTTTCTGTTTACTCGATTATACTTGTGTAGTTGTTATTGTTTCCGCCAATTTCAACTAAGAACAAAACCATCTTGTACTTTCACGATCCTACAAGTCAAGACATTTAGGGATGTCTGAATCTCTCAAACTATTGTTCTGATACCAACTTGTATGGCCCCTTTCCCGGGTAACCTCACTTGTTGTATTTACTCATAAACATAGTCATAAATAATGAACTTAAATTAAAAACATTCGAGAGTAGCGGAAGCAAACATCATTCGAATTCATAACATAACATAACATAACATAACATAACATAACATAACAGCGGAAGTCTTAACAATTAAAAACATAACATTGTCTTAACATATATAAAAGTGGGATGTCAGTTGCTTGCCGGGTAACCATCACGCCTTCGCACGACCCTTCCTTTCTTTACCTGAAATGTATACTAAAAGTCAGGTAACGCTGGTGAGTTCTAGTTTAAAAACAATCAGACATAACATTTATCTTATCGTTAAGTATTATATATATATATAATATACGTGCATTTGCATATTCTTTGCCTTACTGTTCTCACATAACATTCATACTGAGTATATACGTATGTACATACATACTTACTTTGGGGAGAACATTCATGGGTCATACACATATGGGTTATCAACCCGTCATAATTGTTGCGTGAGTCACAAAGACAAACACCATGAGAACTACCGTCGTAGTCCGTTTCATAAACCGTCCGGCCCTAGAAACCGTCCGTCGTAACAAAAATCCGCCCGACAACCTTTGTCCGTCCGCCTAAAACCCGTCCTACCGTCGTAGTCCATTCATTTGCCCTTCTGCCCAAAGGCATTCGTTTCCCACGCGGCTATTATGTATGCAACCGTTCTACATGTAATAAGGCATTTGCTTCGACCGTCCATTAGTGCCTTTTATACGTCCTAGCTTATGAAGGAACGTTTTTGCCCCGGTTACAAAATAGTCACGTGGTCGTCCGTCTACCAAATTAGCCGTTAGCTTTGTTTCCGTCCATAACGTATACATACATTAATAACATGCAATATATATAATTATAAAGCAAGATTTCATTCATTTACGTTATGCCATTCTTTCAGATCATACTTTGTTAACATACGTTTCATTCTTTGTTCATAATTCAATTTCATATATAGATGTATATATATATTTTTGTATACCACGTATGATCACATTGGCATTCATAGCATTTATTCACTTAGTGTATACACTTCAGCCCCAAAACATTTAAAATGATTTGCACATAACATAGAAGGGGGCACATAGAACTCACCTGATGAGCTAGTCTCATCCTGTCCTAACAGCGGTCCAATGAGTGCCACACACGATCTGGATTGGTTAATTAAACATACATCAAACCTAATTTAAATTACCCACTATTACTTCAGCTGAACTAGGCTAACTTAAGGCTAAGTTCGCTGCCTAAAGTCTAGGCGAACATATAGGTGAACTTGTCCTAAGTTCGCCCGACTTGACCAAGCGAACTTAACCAAGCGAAATTAATCAGGCGAACATGCTAAGTTCGCCTCTTTATGGCCATAAGTGAACTTGCCAGGCGAACCTGTCAAGCGAACTTGATAAGTTCGCCTCAACCTTGCCACGCGAACTTGATAGGTTCGCCTGTCGAACATTCTTCTTCCCCAACAAGTCCGAAATTCTTGCATGCTAACCTGATCAGGCCAATCTGACAACTTTCTTTGTTCAAAACGTGCGGTTTTCATTCTAGATGCTAGTCCTAAGCTTATTTTCAAGTTTCATCTGTAAAAACGTCAACTATTTAGCTAATACCCAAAAATCCCAAATTAAACAAAACTCAGTTTAGGGTCGAATCGTTACCTGGATTGGGATTCTGATTCGGAGGTTTTGCTCACGAGCTCAACAGTAACGTGCTCCTTCAATTCTGGGTTGATCCGTCAACTTTCTCTCTCTAGGCCCGAGCTCTCATTTCTCTCTCTAAATTGCAAATGGTGGAAGTTTGGAAGTTTGAGGCTGTCTTGACCCTTAAATACCTGGGCTTCTCTCGGCCCGTTGGAGCCGAGCCCAAGCCCATCCATTTTCCTTTCATTTTTGACGATTAAATCTCGATCGCGTTATTATTTATTTATTTACTATTTTAAGGATGTTACAAATATGTTCAAAAGTATCATTGGGTAAAGATTTCTTAGATATTGGTCAAGGTCAACATAACATAAAACTTCACGTGACACGAATGACGCTACTTCTGACAATATGACAAGAACACCTATATATAGGAAGTACCAGCGGCGTATCCACCATGTCCTTATCATATCACATTAGTTTCATCACTATATATCACGATAGGTCTTATGTCATAACACACGACAGAATTTTCTATGTTTTCCATGCGCTGATTTTCATAATCACGTGTGCACCCGTAATAACTCGAATAGTCGCATGGTCCGTATAGATCCTTCTGTTGTGTGTGGGTCAGGATAGGGCACAAAATTACTTAGTTCAGGTCTATTGTTATCACGTATGAGTTGCTAATAATTAACTATGTCCCTAGATAGTAAGGTCAATCAGAAAACTAAAGAGTAATAATGTGGCATAACTTGGAGTTCCATAGTTTCCTCGTGTTTGAATAAGAATACGTCAAACCCCAAGTAGTTTAAAGCGTTACAGGCTCCTCGTGTTTGAACAAGAGTACGTCAAACCCCGAGTACCTTTGATGTGTTACATCTTCCTCACGTTTGAACAAGAATACGTCAAACCCCGAGTAGCTTTAAGGTTTATAGTTTTCAACTTTCATGGATAAGGTGAATAATCATTCCTTGTGTATGATGTACTTCATCAATTGCAACAATGTAAACAATCTAGTTCCGCGTATAATGTAAGCACTCAAGTTTCATGTATGATCCAGTGTCATGTACATTGTAAACAAATAGGTTTCATGTATAATGTTAACAATTTAGTATCATGTAATATTGGAAACAAATATGTTTCATGTATAATGTGAGAAACTTAGTATCATGTATATTGTAAAAAAATAAGTTTCATGTATAATGTGAGCAATTTAGCATCAAGTATTTTGTAGACAAATAGGTTTCATTAATAATGTGAACAATTTAGTATCATGTATACTGTGTTTTATACAAAAAGTTGGTGAGCATACATAGGTTTTGACACACAACAAAGTTTAAAGTGTTTTATACAATTCATACGATACACGTGTATAAGGCATTTATGGAGAATCTATAGTTAAACTAAGTGTGTACAATCAAATCTTGTGACTGAGGCATAACACGCAGGTTACCCTAATGTAAAGTCGGTAACAAACACCTAACCGGGTGGGTTTGTCAGACACAATAGATCTATCAATGTTAACCGTTGGCTTGTATGGAGTTAATGATTGTACTAATGTCATGTATATGTAGTCTTAACTCATAGCATTCAAGCATAAAGCACATAACACATAATATCATATTATTGAATTGTATTTAAGTCTATGCAAAAAGTTTCAAAAAGTAAATCATGTTTCACCCCAAAAGTACAAAATGAAAAGGGGGCTACGTAAACTCACAGGTATAAGTTCTTTGTGAATAACGCGAGCAAGAGGAGGCACAAGTGATTAGTTTAATCACGCGTCAACCTATAATTGAATTATATGTATCTAATCAATGATGTGCACAAAAGTCTAAGGTTCAACGGAACTTGAGTGTAGGGATTTGTAGAAGGGTTGTGTTATTACAGGTAATGGGTGAGTTGGTGTTTGTATTGTAAAACAAAGTAGGTTCAAAGTATTTATGAATTTTAATGAAAATAATAATTGTCTTAGGGTTTAGTTTACATAACTTAAATAAATGAATTAAACCCTAAATGAAATTATTATTAATGTAAAAAGATAACAAATTAAAATAACTAAATTTCTTTTATTTAGTTATTATTATAAAATTAGTGCGTCTTTATATAACAATGAAATGTAAATATAGATGTATTAGTCTATGTTTAGATAAATTTTTAAAATCTTAGATTGATAATTAATTGGAATATTGCTTTATGAAAATTCTTTTAAAGTAAAATGAATATATATTTTATAAAACACTTTTTTTTTCTACACACTTGTACCATACAATAGGTATCTTAAATGCTTTGCTATGTAACTCAATGTTCTAAGTTAAGACAAACTTTTAAATGATTTTTATGTTGAAAAATGAGGTTTTAACAATTTAATTTGTAAGAAATAGAGGTTTACGTTTAATATTGCAATTTATAGTACCAATCCTTTCTAAATGGTGTTGAGCATGTAAAAATAATTTTTATAACGATTCTTCGGTTATAAATCAGTTTTTAAAAATCAAAACAAAAGGTTACAACCCCTAGGACTCGAACCCAGGGCTATCCGTAGGGAGTCCAAGGTGTGAACCGCTGGACCAGTTTTCCACTAGTGTTTATAACCCGTTTCGCTTGAATTTTATGAATGGGTTACAAGGGGGCGGTTCTGATAAAAGACAAACGCGAAAAAGGGCCTGGGTTGTGGGTTTCGAACCCACGCCACTCGGTCGAATGGTGCAGTGCCTTAACCAGTTCGACCGAGTGGTTTCGCTGGTAAAATACGAATCCCACGATGCTAAATACACTAAACGTAAATCAGATTTAATCCCCGTATGAACCCATTGCAAACTTGAATGAGGATTGTGATCAATGCCCTCTGTCTGGTGAAATTGACACAGGGCTTTTGTTTGTTATGAGACTGCGAAGCTATAGACACAAACCATACCTGAATCAGTCGAGTATTGTGTGCCGGCGGCTAAGGGATCAAGATCGCTGTTCTTAGTGCTCAACAGAGTTCCAGAGGTGTATTGACGATCGATTGGTGATTGGGAGAGTTTCAGAGGGGTGGTATGTTGATGTGTGGTGAATTGATTTGTTTAATTCCACCTTGAATGCCTAATTCGATTACGGTTTGAAGGTGACAGTTGTTCGGAAGTTTTACGCGTCAAATTAGGCCGATTGGGGATGAATTGGGTCGTGAATCAGGCCTGTATTCATGAGAGGGTTGATTTCGCGCAATTTCAGGGCTCTAAAACGTGTTAATTGCTCGATTTAGAAATTGATTTGGTTAGGTTTGACTTCGAGTAGTCAAACCATTTGAATTTTGAATTAAACATGTAATGGATTGATTTGATTTGCTAACAAAGTCTGGAACTGGTCGATAATTGCTCGAGTATTTAGAGAAAGTCCGCATCAATCGGTTTTGTTCGATTTTTGTCTTGAATTGCAAGTGATTTGGGTTGGTTTGACTTTTGAAGTCAAAATTCGTTAAGTAAGGTGAATGAGGTCAGAATTAAGGTTCCAAATGGTTAGGGTTCAATAGTTTAGTAAGGGTTCAAGGCTAATGTTATTTGTTTTTAAAAAAAAAAATTATTATTTTTTTTTTATTTTCTTTAGTTATATCACTTTTATAAAAACCTAGTTGATTATTTATTTACTTTAAAATATTTTATAAAGAACTAAATTCCATTTTTTTTATAAAATAACAAATTGTGTAAATGAATTATATACATATATTTACATATTTATCCATAAATAATTACATTTATATATGTAAAAAGGGTGTACTTACATGATTAAAACTTTATAAGTTTTATTTCGACTTAAGCAAATTATATATATATATATATATATATATATATATATATATATATATATATATATACATGCATATGCTATATATTTAATAGAAAGTACTATGTATAAACTAAGTTGAAACGTTAAATTGATACATGTTTAAAATAGTGAATAATGTGAAATATTGTGTTGAACCGTTACGGAATTGAAATAGATTATGAAATGAAATAAAACTTAGGTCGGGAAATTTATGGATGTTACAGTCTCCCCATGTTAAGGGAATTTCGTCCCGAAATTTAATTAGTGCGGACTACTGAATCAGGAAGGAAGTGAGTTTGAGTTTTGATTGTCGGTTTGAGGAGTATGATAGATAACAAGATTTAGGTCTAAAGCCCAAGTTAAGTTTGAATGATATCAGTGGGTTTTAGTTTCAAGAGAGTTAAGGAGAGATCTTTCGAAGAATCTAAAGGTGAAATGCGTCACTTGGAATGGATTTGATGGAAACTTGAAAATCAGGATTTGTTTAAGATGTAGTCTAATATGCTCAAGAATTGTCAGTGGATAAGAGATTTCACAAACATTGGTCTAGGTCAAAACTTCACATGACGCGAACAACGCTACTTCTGATAATATGATAGAGCACTTATATATAGGAAGTACCATCGACGTATCCACCATGCCCTTGTCATATCACATTAGTTTCGTTGTTATATATCACGATAGGTTTTAGGTCATAACACACGATAAAATTCACTATGTTTTCCATGCGTTGATTTTTAATATTACGTGTGCACCCGTAATTACTCGAATCACCGCATGGTCCGTATAGATCCTTCTGTTGTGTGTGGGTCAAAAAGGGCACAATTTCACTTAGTTTCGTGTCTATTGTTTTCACATATGAGTTTCTAAGAAGTAACTATGTGCTTAAGTAGTCAGGCCGGTTAGCAACTAAAGAGTAATAAAGTAGTATAACTTAAAGTTCCATAGTTTACTCATGTTTGAACAAGAATACGTCAAACGCCGAGTAGCTTCAATGGGTTATGGTTTTCAACTTTGGTGAACAAAGCGTATGACCATGCCTTGTGTATAATGAAATCAATTAATTGCAACAATTGTAAGTAATTTAATTTCATGTATAATGTAACATCCAAGTTTTATGTATGCTTCAGGGTCACGTAGTTTGTAATCAAATAGGTTTCATGTATAATGTGAATAATTTAGCCTCATGTATTTTGTAAATCAATAAGCTCTCATGTGTAATGTAAACAACATAGTATCATGTGTATTGTAAGAAATGAAGTTCGTGTATGGTGTTGACAACTTAGCATCATGTATTTTGTAGCTCAATAAGTTTCATGTTCAATGTAGTCAGTCTAGTATTTTGTACCACTCAAACAATTGCTATGTATCATGTATATTGCAAATAAACTGGTTTCATGTGTTATGTGATCAATCTAGTAAATTGTGATTTACAAATAAACTAGTTTCATGTATTATGTGATCGTGATGTGTATCTTGTGAATGTGCATACGTAAGTTATTGAATTTTGTGTGACATATACTAACGAGTTTTGCATGTGATCAGGTGTTTCGGAGCAGCATGTTGGTTTATGTTCGTGTAGGATGTGGTAGTTAGGTTCTAGCTCTTTAAATCTCGTTGAGGTTTGTAGGGATGGTTAATCGTTTACGCGAAATGGGTCGTCTCTTGTAGTGGTAAGTGAAAGATAACGAGGAGGTTCTGAAAACATTCAGGGAAATGTGTTTATAGATACTGATCTTTGTTTGAAAATAGAAAGTGGTAAATTGTTCTTGGTTGTAGATATATAACGTAGTGAAACCATTGAGTTACATAATTTAAATAAATAGACAGTTTATAGGAAAACTTTTTAAATTTTCAATTATTATAATAAGGAGAATATTTTTTTTAAGAGAAATTATTGGCTAATCAAGTAGTTGTACATCAATTTAGCCAGGTTTTAGAAATAATTACCTTAATGAGGAAAATCATACTTATTTATCAATTTGAAATGATGCTTCTATAAAACAGGTTGTATTGAGTTTTCTCACAAGATGAAAATGTTTATAGAAAATTCATATTTCTGATACTATCTAAAAGTTTGATAAACGTTTTGTTTGAATAAAATAACGAGGTTGTTTAAATCAAATATTAGGGTGATTTGTTTACGATGAAGATTGTCGGTAGTGTACTAAATCGTATTGAATGAAGGAGGTGATACTTGAGAAATTTTGATAAAAATATGATGGGTGTAATTCACACACAACAGGTCAAATCAACGAATAGTAATTTTAGAGTTGGAATATATAAAATTGATTAAATGCTGAAATGTTAAACATTACTCAAAACATAGGGAAATAGTTCTCAAACTGAAAATTTAAAGACGCTAAATAATGGAAAAAAATAATTTTTGCTAACGTCTCTTGTAGCTTTCCACTAGAAGGAGAATAATTCCCACGACGAGTACCGCTATGGTCACTTGGGTAGCTGATCTGGCTTCAGCCTTAGCTGTCTCCGTGCGATGCTCCAGTATTTCTTTTTCGAGGAGGGAGATTAATTCCTTTTGGTACCCTAATTGGTTCGCTAGGCTATCCATTCTTTGTCCTTGTAAATCGTGCATTACTCCCTGCTCCATCATTTGCCTCTCAAATTCTGAGGTCCTTTCATATGGGTTAATGTCATTGGTTGGAATTCCCATAACAGTAGTGGGTGCCATGGTATGCCTTACCCAAGGGTTAGGATGATACGGGTCGGGCATTAGATATGGGTCTCTTAATGGGGGTGGTAACTGATTGTGGAGATGGGGTATCTGATACGGGTTCCTGGGTGCGGGTGATCCAGATGTTCGAAGTCTTGGGCCGGTGTTCTTAATCCAATCTGCCCTTGCATCAAACCTTGGTCTAGCAGCTGGGGGTGTTGGTGACTGATGCACGGGTGTCCCGATGTCTTCTTTCCAATCAGACTCTTCTCCGGGACGGTATACCGGGGAGGGAGGAGAATAGGAGTCCATGTCTAGTAGGAAACAATAAAAGGTTGTAAGTGATAATGAAATATGGAGTGTTAGACATAGGAGTTCTCATAAGTTTAGAGTTTGACTAGTCATAACACCGAGCCTTCACAATAGTATTTTAGAAATACACTTGACCTATAAGCAATGTATCCTTGAGGTGAATTCCCAGGAAAGAGGGGTGGGTCACTAGGACACCCTTAAGTACCCTGTCTTTCCTTGGCCAGAATTCCTCATGGGCCTACACACTCTTCCAGCCATCATGTACTAATAACACTATTGTTGGACTCATGGTTAGGATGAGATTTGTTGTAAACTGGGCCTTGTGGCCCGAAAATAAGGTTTATGCATTACAGTGGGCTTCTTCTTCTTGGAGGATAAATGGGCTTCTTAGTTTAATATTAATGGGTATTAGGCCCAATAGTTTAAGTATTTGTTCACAAGAGGTGATGGTACCGTGTATGTGAGTTCAAAGGTGTATGAATAATTTGGTGTGTATGTGTGTATGTTAAACTTAGGATAACACTTAATAAAACACATAGGTAGCATGTAGGTAATAATGAACGTAAGAATAAGAGTTATCAAGTAGTGTGACACATAAACTGTTAAGTATTGTAGTATGTATTGAAATTACTTAGGATAACATGTAAAAATATTCACACAAGTATTAATCATGTAATCATATAGTAGCATGACATATTGTGGGTATCCTAAGGTTATAATCTAGGTCAAAAGTGTCTAATAACCTAATTCCCTATAACCAAGGCTCTGATACCAATCTGTCACACCCCAACCGACGGCGGAATACGTCGGGGCGGGACATGTAGACTGTTCAAAAGCTCAAGGTTTGCTAAAGTTTAAATATTTAAACAACCAGTTTCATATCATAAATAATCATGAATTCAACAATACAAGGAAAGTAGAAATACATAAATAGTTTCATTAATTTAGATTCTAGGTCCTCGGTCCTAAGTGAAGCAGCTTGTACTTATTCTCAAGCATTAGTACCTGAAACATGATGAAAACAAGGTCAACTAAAAAGTTGGTGAGCATACATAGGTTTTGACACACAACAAAGTTTAAAGTGTTTTATATAATTCATACGATACACGTGTATAAGGCATTTATGGAGAATCTATAGTTAAACTAAGTGTGTACAATCAAACCTTGTGACGGAGGCATAACACGCAGGTTACCCTAATGTAAAGTCGGTAACAAACACCTAACCGGGTGGGTTTGTCAGACACAATAGATCTATCAATGTTAACCGTTGGCTTGTATGGAGTTAATGATTGTACTAATGTCATGTATATGTAGTCTTAACTCATAGCATTCAAGCATAAAGCACATAACACATAATATCATATTATTGAATTGTATTTAAGTCTATGCAAAAAGTTTCAAAAAGTAAATCATGTTTCACCCCAAAAGTACAAAATGAAAAGGGGGCTATGTAAACTCACAGGTATAAGTTATTTGTGAATAGCGCGAGCAAGAGGAGGCACAAGAGATTAGTTTAATCACGCGTCAACCTATAATTGAATTATATGTATCTAATCAATGATGTGCACAAAAGTCTAAGGTTCAACGGAACTTGAGTGTAGGGATTTGTAGAAGGGTTGTGTTATTACAGGTAATGGGTGAGTTGGTGTTTGTATTGTAAAACAAAGTAGGTTCAAAGTATTTATGAATTTTAATGAAAATAATAATTGTCTTAGGGTTTAGTTTACATAACTTAAATAAATGAATTAAACCCTAAATGAAATTATTATTAATGTAAAAAGATAACAAATTAAAATAACTAAATTTCTTTTATTTAGTTATTATTATAAAATTAGTGCGTCTTTATATAACAATAAAATGTAAATATAGATGTATTAGTCTATGTTTAGATAAATTTTTAAAATCTTAGATTAATAATTAATTGGAATATTGCTTTATGAAAATTCTTTTAAAGTAAAATGAATATATATTTTATAAAACACTTTTTTTTTCTACACACTTGTACCATACAATAGGTATCTTAAATGCTTTGCTATGTAACTCAACGTTCTAAGTTAAGACAAACTTTTAAATGATTTTTATGTTGAAAAATGAGGTTTTAACAATTTAATTTGTAAGAAATAGAGGTTTACGTTTAATATTGCAATTTATAGTACCAATCCTTTCTAAATGGTGTTGAGCATGTTAAAATAATTTTTATAACGATTCTTGGTTATAAATCAGTTTTTAAAAATCAAAACAAAAGGTTACAGCCCCTGGGACTCGAACCCAGGGCTATCTGGAGGGAGTCCAAGGTGTGAACCGCTGGACGAGTTTTCCACTAGTGTTTATAACCCGTTTCGCTTGAATTTTATGAATGGGTTACAAGGGGGCCGGTTCTGATAAAAGAGAACCGAGAAAAAGGGCCTAGGTTGTGGGTTTCGAACCGACGCCACTCGGTCGAATGGTGCGGTGCCTTAACCTGTTTGACCGAGTGGGTTCGCTGGCAAAATACGAATCCCACAATGCTAAATACATAAACGTAAATCAGATTTAATCCCCGTATGAACCGATTGCAAACTTGAATGAGGATTGTGATCGATGCCCTCTGTCTGGTGAAATTGACACAGGGCTTTTGTTTGTTATGAGACTGCGAAACTATAGACACAAACCATACCTGAATCGGTCGAGTATTGTGTGCCGGCGGCTAAGGGATCAAGATCGCTGTTCTTAGTGCTCAACAGAGTTCCAGAGGTGTATTGACGATCGATTGGTGATTGGGAGAGTTTCAGAGGGGTGGTATGTTGATGTGTAGTGAATTGATTTGTTTAATTTCACCTTGAATGCCTAATTCGATTACGGTTTGAAGGTGACAGTTGTCCGGAGGTTTTACGTGTCATATTAGGCCGATTGGGGATGAATTGGGTCGTGAATCAGGCCTATATTCATGAGAGGGTTGATTTCGCGCAATTTCAGGGCTCTAAAACGTGTTAATTGCTCGATTTAGAAATTGATTTGGTTAGGTTTGACTTCGAGTAGTCAAACCATTTGAATTTTGAATTAAACATGTAATGGATTGATTTGATTTGCTAACAAAGTCTGGAACTGGTCGATATTTGCTCGAGTATTTAGAGAAAGTCTGCATCAATCGGTTTTGTTCGATTTTTGTCTTGAATTGCAAGTGATTTGGGTTGGTTTGACTTTTGAAGTCAAAATTCGTTAAGTAAGGTGAATGAGGTCAGAATTAAGGTTCCAAATGGTTAGGGTTCAATAGTTTAGGAAGGGTTCAAGGCTAATGTTATTTGTTTTTAAAAAAAAATTTTATTATTTTTTTTTTATTTTCTTTAGTTATATCACTTTTATAAAAACCTAGTTGATTATTTATTTACTTAAAAGTATTTTATAAAGAACTAAATTCCATTTTTTTTATAAAATAACAAATTGTGTAAATGAATTATATACATATATTTACATATTTATCCATAAATAATTACATTTATATATGTAAAAAGGGTGTACTTACATGATTAAAACTTTATAAGTTTTATTTCGACTTAAGCAAATTATATATATATATATATATATATATATATATATACGTCTATATAAATATACATGCATATGCTATATATTTAATAGAAAGTACTATGTATAAACTAAGTTGAAACGTTAAATTAATACATGTTTAAAATAGTGAATAATGTGAAATATTGTGTTGAACCGTTACGGAATTGAAATAGATTATGAAATGAAATAAAACTTAGGTCGGGAAATTGATACATGTTTAAAATAGTGAATAATGTGAAATAAGTTTTCATGTATGATGTAAAACAATTTAGTATCATGCATTTTGTAAACAACCAAGTTTCATATATCACGTGATCAATCTAATATTATGTATATTGTGAATGTTCATATGTAAGTTTGTGAATCTTATGAGTAGCGTAAACTATCGAATTTTTGGAGTGTTGCGGACAAGCGTGTTACTTGACGTTTATGTGCAACGCGAAGTGATTGATCTTTTTTAAGTGCCTAGTGTGTTCATACATTTCCAAAGGTGCAAGATAACGAGAAGGTTTTATAGGTATTTAGAGTGATGTGCTTACGAATAACTGATTTGTGCTTTTTGTTTGTAAACATACATGTAATTGTAATTTATTATTGTTTGTAAATTAATAAAATAGTAAAACTAATAAGTTGGATAACTAGATAACTAGATAAATAGATGAATAAATAAAAATCGTTTATTTAATTTTAATTATCATAAAGAGAGTGTTTCAAAAGAAAATAATGGCTAAACTATTCAATAATTAAGTCATGGTTTAATAACACTTAATTTAATCAAAATAAAAATCATAATTAATCATTAATTAAGTTAATGTTTTTATAAAACGAGTTGTATTAAGTTTCTTTACAAGGTGAAAATGTTTATAAATAATTTGTATTCAAGATAGTATTTGTAAGCCAAGGGTTTGATAAATGTTTTGTTTGAACAAGATAATGATGATACTAAAATTGTTAGTTTACAAAGAAGGTTTAGGTAGGTGTATTAAATTGCAATAAATAAAATGATAGTGTTTAGATTGTATTCATTTGGTATCATAACCAAATGGATACTTTGACAAATCAAAGTAATTCAAATTCTTATACTTTCAAGAAGACATGCTTTACCCTATAGGTGAACACTCACTTTGGAAGTTCCCAGGAAAGCATACGGATCCTTCGGTTGATTTGGATTTATATGAAATGCTTTACTACACAGAAGACCCAGAGTACAGGCATTCACCCTTCTGGATTGCACATGTTCTTCACTAATTTTCAGAACTCAAAACTTTGAAGGGAATTTTTTTTTTAATAAAAATTAGTAGCCTTTAGGCCTAAGAGTTTAAACTTTGTTCACAAATGATGATGGTGACATAATTCTCAACGTGTAAGAGTGAATATGTATAAATACTTAGATATGAATAAGTGTGTGGTAAGACTTAGGATATCATTTAATGAGATCAAATAGGTAGCATGTAATCAAATAGTGTGGTATACAAGGTATTACATAGATAGCAATTTTATAAGAATGTGAGTTACCAAGTAGTGTAGCACATAAAATAATATGTATTGTATCATGCAATGTAATACCTAAGATAACATGTAAGATAATCACACAAGGGTGTCATACGGTTATATTCTAGGTCATGGGTGTCTAATAACCTAATTCCCTATAACCATGACTGTGATGCCAATCTATCACACCCCAAAACGACGACGGAATACGTCGGGGCGGGACACGTAGACAGTTCAAAAGCAATGATCGTTTTCCTCTTTGCGCAATCGTGTGACGTTTTGCTGTAGGTTTTTGTGTACGTGTCAACTAGCGTGACTTCGTTGAACTAAGGTGTTACAGATCTGGTTATCGTCGAATGTATAAATCTAAACACCCTATGGTTGGTTTTAATATTGTTTATACGCGTCTAATCGGATCAATGAAAGGAGTCCAGATCTGATCTGGTAATCGTATTAACAAATCGCTTCCGCTAAAATATATCTGATTTATTTATTTAAAAAGTTTAAATAATTAATGTTTTAAAAGTTAAAACTGGTACCATGATTCCCAACAGTGGTATCAGAGCCACCTTTACGCGCGTTTAGACATATATGTTATACATATATATATATATATATATATATATATATATATATATATATATATATATATCGATCTATTGGTTTATTTGTCAAAACTTTTGTTTGACAAAAGATCGAGCCTTTTGTGTTTGTTATGATTGTGTTGAATGAATCGAGTACTAGAGACATGTGGTTGTGTTGTTTGTTGATTGGTTATTATCTTTGTATTTTTATGCGTTATTTGGAACCCCGATGTAATAGTTAGGATTTTATTTATTTATTTATTTATTTTTAGTGTATTTGTAAATAAATATTGTAACCATAAAGAGACGAAGACTTAAAGACCAAGGCAGACAAAGACAAGTTTAAAGATGGAGATCTTGTACTAAGTGAGAGATATCATATTTATTATTTTGTTATCCCTTAGACGAGTCTGGTTGTTCGTTTGATGGCTCGAACGAAACCGAACATTTTAACTAGTTGCTCGATTCTGCAATTCAATTATTTTTGTGGTTGTGATATAATTATTTAGGATAATAATCAAACCGCAGAATTTTTAATAAAACTTTTTGAAACAATTTGAAAACGACGAGATATTTAAATTGTTTATTTTCTCGGAAAGGTAATTAAATAAAAGGTGTTTTATTTAAAAGTAAAAACAAGTTTTAAATTTAAATTTTCTTTATTTAAAACGATTTTTAAATTAATTAAAAGTTGATTAGTTTAAAATCTGTTCGCGACAAATGACCAATTTAGAATAATCGGGTATTTGAAATTAGATCGTGTCGAGTGTTGAAAGTGTTTCACGAACTAATAAATTAGTAAAATTGGTTTACTAAATTTGCGCAACTTGTATCATGCTACTCGTCGAGCAAAATGTTTTTGACCCGAAACGGTAATATTAAAAAACATTAAAGAAATCTCAATATAAAATCGATATTTCTGTGCCACCGTTAATCATAACACTTCAACTATTTTATCCGAAACCCCGGTGTTAGTGAATTATCCTGCATCCGGTCCTACCGTTTTAGTTGAAGGTAGAACCGTGATTCTTGAGTCATTTAGGTTGGGTCTACAGTTACAATTAAAGGACAAATATCACTTAAGTTGTTTAAGTGGGCGTAGTTGAGGAAAAACGTATCCAAAGCTTGACATTACTCGTCATGCCCCTCAAACCGAGAATTGTATAGTTGATGCAATTGGTAATCATTACCTACCCGTCTAGTTATGCCAGTAGAGAGTGCTCAGCCATTCACTGAGGCATGGGGAATCGGGATCTCATTCCTAATTATAGTTTTTGCAATTGGGTCATAAATTTTTATTAGGAAATCTATGCATGAAAATATTAAAAACTTATTCTTGAATTTTGTAGATGTCTAACAAATCTAATTAAAATTCCTCTTTCTCCCTGAAATCCATCCTTGAGAAAGATAAGCTTGACAATTCCAACTTCATGGACTGGTACCGAAACTTAACAATTATTATTAAGGCTGAGAACAAAGTATATGTTCTCGAGGGACCAATCCCAGAAGAACCGGCTGCCACTACGGGCCAAGCCCGTAAGACCTGGGATAAGCATGTTGATGATTCTATCAATGTCTCTTGCTTAATGCTGGCATCCATGATACCAGAACTTCAAAAGAATCTGGTGGACATGCCTGCTTATGACATGATTAAGAAACTGCAGGAAATGTTGCAGCAACAAGCCCGTCATGAACGTTTCAAGGTGATGATATCACTTATAAGCTGTCACATGCAAGAAGGTTCTTATGTCAATACACATGTGTTGAAAATGGAGGGATATATTGATCATCTAGCACGTCTTGAATCCCCTTTAAGCAATGAATTAGCCGGGGACATAATCCTCAACTCACTGCCAAAATCATATGATCAATTCACTCTAAATTACAATATGAATGCTTGGGATAAGACAATCCCGGAGTTGCATATGATGCTAAAGACTGTCGAGATTAATATACCAACTCCTGCAAAGTCTGGTTCAGTGCTAATGATCAAATAAGGTCCAGTCAGGAAATCTGATGCCAAGGGTAAATGCAAGAAAACTCCAAGAGCAAGGGCAAAGGCAAATTTGTTGCCAAGAAACCTCTAAAGAATGTTAAGTGTTTTCATTGTGATGAAACCAGACACTGGAAGAGGAATTGCCCAAAATAGCTGGCCGAGTTGAAGCAGAAAAAGTCTGCTGGAGGACAATCCTCATGTATGTTTATTATCGAGATCTTCTATTTGTTTAGCAAATCTTGGGTGTTTGACACTAGATGTGGTTATCACATTTGTAATGATTTACAGGGACTAAGAAAGATTAGGAGACAGCTCCATGTGGCAAATGGACAAAAGGTTGCTGTGAAGGCTGTAGGAGAATATACTCTTTTACTTCGTTCTGGATTAGAACTTTTTTTGAACAATATTTATTTCATTCTAATTTGACTAGGAATATGGTTTCAGTTTCCGCTTTGCTAGAACAAGGATTTATTTATGCTTTTGATAATGATTTCATTTCTGCATATTTAAATGGTTTGTTTTACTTTTATGCAAAGCCTCACAATGGAATCTATGAGATAGAAGTCCATGATAATAACACCATACTTAATATCTCCTCCAAACGTATGAAATACGATTCCAATGATATGTATCTATGGCATTGTAGGCTTGGACACATAGACAAGAATCGTATGAAAAAACTCCAGACCGCCGGAATTCTGAATTCTACAGGTCAAGATTCATTTGATGATTGCGCATCATGTTTAAGTGGAAAGCTAACCAAACTTCCTTTTTCTGGTATCGGTCAAAGGGCTAAGGAGTGGGACATGTACATACTGATGTATGTGGTCCATTCAGAACAATGACCAGAAATGGAGAGAGATACTTCGTGACATTTACTGATGATTTCGGTAGATATGGTTATGTTTATCTTATGAAGCGTAAACATGAAACGTTTGAAATGTTCAAACAATACCATAACGAAGTACATAATCAACTTGGTAAGACGATTAAGATGCTTCAATCTGATCGAGGTGGTGAATATCTTAGTCTAGAGTTTGACGAACATCTAAGGAAATGTGGGATCATTTCTCAGCTGACTCCACCAGGAACACCTCAACTTAGTGTATCCTAAAGGAGAAATCGAACTCTATTAGAAATGGTTTTGTCTATGATGTGTCGTACAAACCTCCCACACTCCTTCTGGAGTTTGCTGTTGAGACTGCCACAAGAATCATAAATCTAGCTCATACTAAGAAGGTGGAAAAAACGCCTTATGAGATTTGGCATGGGGAGAAACCCAAAGTGTCCTACGTTAGGGTTTGGGGATGTAACGCATATGTTACAAGTGAATTTACGGATAAATTAAATCCCCGTGGCGATAAAGTTGTTTTCGTCGGATACCCTAAAATAATCGATTACTACTTCTACAATCCTGTTGAAAATCGTGTTTTCATTAAACGCAAAGCTACTTTCTTAGGGAAAGAACTACTTGCGAGAGAGATTGGAGACAACCATGTGGATATGGATGAAATCCAAGAACCACAATCTGAACCTGCCTTTCAGCATGAGACAGCTGAAACTGAATCTCCAAATGTTCAAGATTCAGTTGTGACACAAACTGTTCGCAGAAGTACTAGAGATCGTCATGAACCCGATCGATATATCGGGATTCATCAGATTGACGATGTCTTGATAATTGATCAGGAAGAGCCCACTAGTTACAAATCTGCAATCCTAGATTCAGAATCTATGAAGTGGCTTGAAGCCATGGATGCTGAAATCCAATCCATGCACGAAAACCGTGTGTTGGACTTGGTTCATCTTCCTCCCGAGAGTCGGACAATAGTAAGTAAGTGGATTTTCAAGAAGAAAATCGACATGGATGGAAATGTGCAAACCTACAAAGAAAGGTTAGTAGCGAAAGGTTTTACTCAGACTCAAGGAATTGATTATGATGAAACCTTCTCACCTGTAGCCATGCTTAAGTCTATTAGGATCTTGCTTGCCATTGCCGGGTATTATGACTACAAGATATGGCAAATGGATGTCAAAACCGCGTTCCTAAATGGACGTCTTACTGAAGATGTCTATATGGTTCAACCGGAAGGTTTTGAAGATCTAGAGAATCCTAATAAGATATATAAGTTGAAAAAATCCCTTTACGGATTAAAGCAGGCATCCAGAAGCTGGAATCTTCGCTTTAACTAGAAAATCAAAGAGTTTCGTTTTGTCAAGAATGAAGATGAACCTTGTGTTTACAAGAAGGCAAGTAGGAGCCATATGAATTTTCTGATTCGGTATGTAGATGACATACTGCTCATTGGAAACCATATTCCTATGCGAAAGGACGTAAAGTCTTGGTTAGGAAAATGTTTCACAATTAAAGATCTTGGTGAAGCTGCTTATATTCTAGGAATAAAGATCTATAGGGATAGATTAAAGCGGCTTATAGGTTTAAGTCAAAGTACATATATTGATAAGGTTATTCGACGCTTTTTCATGCAGGACTCTAAGAGAGGAACTTAGCCTATGGCACATGGAACCATACTGAATAACAAACAGTGCCCTCAGTCTGACGAGGACAAGAAGAAAATGGAAAAGGTTCCATATGCTTTTGCGATTGGTTCAATCATGTATGATATACTATGTACTAGACCTGACGTATCGTACGCTTTAAGCATGACAAGCAGATATCAACAGAATCATGGTGAGAGTCACTGGATAGCTGTAAAGAACATTCTTAAATACTTGAGAAGGACTAAGGATATGTTCTTGATACACGGGGGATTGCAAGGAGAACT
Source organism: Smallanthus sonchifolius (assembly GCA_023525975.1). Lineage (NCBI taxonomy): Eukaryota > Viridiplantae > Streptophyta > Magnoliopsida > Asterales > Asteraceae > Smallanthus > Smallanthus sonchifolius. Next base: position 51,543,190 of record CM042034.1, read on the forward strand.
AGCTGTTAAATGTTACACTGATGCTAGCTTCCAGACGGATCGAGATGATTCTCGATCACAAACGGGATTTGTTTTTGATCTGAATGGTGGTGCGATTACTTGGAAAAGTATTAAGCAAAGTGTTGTTGCACAATCCACCACCGAGGCAGAATATATTGTGGTTTCGGAAGCTGCAAAGGAGGTTGTGTAAGACCCCAACCCAGGCATCCTACAGTTTTAAAATACATTTATTATTACCCAAATTACAGCGGAAGTCTTACTAAAATCATTAATTATTATCATTATCAAACATACCTCACGAATGCCTGCACACCGGATCCAAGTAACGCCGCTCCTAAGAAAAGATACGTAAATCACCAAGCTCATCTGGAAAACAATCTAACGTACACACGAAGTCAGCTACGCTGAGTGAGTTCTAATAGTTTAATTTAATTAAAATCAATCTCTTCATAAAAAGTTGTTTATCTTTACTTGTGACCCTTTAGTTCTTAGAAAATAGTTTTTTACTTAGTTATCTTATACATCACCCCCGTTATCCCATGATACCTCAAGAAGTTCACCTCCCAAGACTCGTACCACAACTTTAACCTAGTAAGTCCCATAGACATGACTCACACTTACAACTCTAGTAACTCATAACCTACAACCCATATTAACTCAAAAACGCATCTAACCCCACTAACCCCTAGACATTGACTTACTCAGGCTTGACCAACGCTTTCGCAATCAACTGACACAACAGATGTAAACACCGCCTTAAAATCCCCGCACCAAGGTCGCTCTTACTCTACATATCACAATAAGGTCATCCACACTTCACATTAATATCAACACATTTGTATCATCTATATACCACTTTAATATCATCCCATTCATAACAATAAAACTCGACACTTCCATGCAAATTTAACCAAATATAATAAGCATGCAAACACATACCTCATCAATGCACCTTCGTCAAGGCATTAACACACCCCGAGCTCCTCATTAATGTGATTCCCTCAGATCCGCTGATATTCAAGGATAAAGTCTTCAATCACTCTCTGAATTGGCGGAATCAATTCAGAAATCAAAGATGAGCAATCTCGATACTATCAATCACACCAAATGCATATTTCATGATGATTATCTTCGTTAATCAAGTAATGTAATCAAGTATTAACAGGAGAAACACACAAAGATTCTTTTGATTAAATTGTAAAATTCACAGTACAAAATGAGAAATTTTTTTGAAATACAAAAGATACAACTATTTATACTAGAGAGTTTTCTATCGAAATCTTCTTGATCGAAAAATGTTTTCGACTGAAAACATTTTTCGACCGAAAACATAAAGTTTTTGACCGAAAACTCTGAAGTTAATACTTCTAAAACCTAATTGATTTCTATGGACTATTAGGTTCCAACAATCTCCCCCTAGTCCACAGAACATCAATTCTTCAAAAGTTGTCTTTTGCAGGCTTGGTTTTGACTTTAACACGTAGCTTCTTAGTATCCAGAGCAGCAAGTCTCTTCTTGATCACCTCGGCTTCATGTCTTCTTGACAAACATCGAGCCACGACTCTCATATATAACTTTGCTTCAGTTTTAATCTTCGTGCTCATATCACATCTAATAGGATTCTTGTACAAAATCTTTAGATCATCATCAGAAAAGCTAAACAAATCCATTGGATCAAAAACTCTAACTTCTAGTAAATGATCCTGTATAATCACAGCTTCATGTGTTTTGCTATCATACACCCACTTCTTGAAGCTTTTAATGAATGTCTCTTTACGATCTCCTCAGTCACCTCCATTCCTTCACCTTCATTATTCAGTAGCATATATGTATCTAGTATGGTATTGTCGTCATATATATCAGCATAAAATACTGGAGAAGGAATAGGTTCAGTAGCAGCTGGACTATCTTGATTTTCAACGTTTACTTCTTGATTTACGTTTTGTTCATTTGTTGGAGCACCAACATATGCTATCAAATCTTGCCCCGTCCTCTGAAGTTGATCAATTTGTTGCTGTTGTTGAGTAATAATACCTTGCTGCCTATTACTTTCAATCCTCAACTCCCTGAATTCTCTAAAATTAGCAGCTTCCCTGCTTTGCAGGTTTGAAATTTGAGTCTTCAGCTGACTCACCACATCTGCGGTTTCTCTTATACCATAATTAAGAAACTCTTCATCTACAAGACTATAATATTTTGACTTTTTAGACTTGTGTTTTTCAGCAATTTCCTTAGCCTTGCCCTTGCCTTTGTCATGCTTTGTTGTAGTTGTTGTCTTTTGCTTCTTCAACTCTGAATCAGTAAACACGATACCCTTAGATGGAGGAAGTCTAGAAGGTACGGTTTTAGTCATTTCAGGCTCTTTTCTCTTCTTTGAAGGTGTTGTTGCAGTTGCTTGAACATCAGATACTTCAATCACTTTAGTATTTACACTTAACACCTCATCATTTTCAGCTACAAACTCTTCAGTATGTCTCAAAACAGGTTCAGTAATTTCAACATTACCTTCTGAAGTTATATTATTTCTAACATTCACATCAGTAGCTTCATAATCACCAACATTAGTATCAGTCTGCTTTTCTGCTTCTTGCACTTGTACTTATGGTTGTACTTTTGTTACAACATTTCTATCACCACCATCATTATCCTGATCATCATCATCACCATCACTATCACTATCAACACCATCTTCAATGTCAGTTACCATCAAATCATCTATCTCATCATCTATGTTGAATTCCGGATCAGGATTTTCCCCCAACATATTTGGAAACAAAGGTGTTACTATTCCACTAAACCTGCTTGTCTTTCCTATGTTGTCAATACTACTAAAAATAACTTCTTGCATTGGCTCAAGGGGAAGTTCAATCCCATCATTAGGTAGATCTGACAGCAACGTGTTGATAAACATTTGAATGAATCTTGGGTACATCAAAAACTTACAATTCTGCCTTGGTCCCATAAAATTACTAATCATCGCTTCAAAGATCATTCTTGAAAAGTTAAATCTTCTGTGAGTAGCCAAACATACCAATGCCCTACTAAACACTTCACCAATTTGATCAAACGTTGCTGTTCTTGGACTCATGCAATGAATCAATACATGTATAAGATATCCCCATTGTTTTTCGAACATTGTCTTTGTGACCTGCAGCGTGACTGATCTTGAATGGAAATTCTGGTGAACCCCTAAAGTTAAGAACTTCTCTGATTACTTGCTCAATGATCTTTGTAGTTTTTCCTCCAACCTTGCTTTCAATCCAAATTTCCTTGTTCACATGTTTGTATTCCACATTATCCCAAAATTCTCTGACTTGATTTTCAAAAACTCTAACTTGAGTTGATATTGCTGTGTGAATCCTTGAGTTAATTAGAAAACGAATAACCTCTTGATTTCTTTGTAGTTGTGGTCAAACAAGCACAAATAGTGTGTCTTGGCTCGAACTTTAAACGATTCATACCTGAAAGATACAGTCAGATCAAAGTTAGAAAAATTTGAAAATTTTTCTTAAAAAGTCACAACTCCTGACATTTCGGTCGAAAACCCCTTAACATTCACCTTTTCGATCGAAAACTTTGTTTAACTTTTTGACCAAAAAACTTGTATACCAAACACCACAAAAACTTTTCGATCGAAAACCCTTTTGATAAGAAACAAACATTTCGATCGAAAACTCAGATCAAACTCTATGAACATTTTGACCGAAAACTCCCGAACATTATTTTTTTCGATTGAAAACTCATTTCTGACATAATAGGACTTCATTTCCATCCGAAAACACCCGAACATTTCGATCCATTCATAGGACTTTTCAGGCAATTCATCAAACTTTTCGGGCGATTCAAAAATTCAAATATTCACAATTAATCTAAGGCCTTGGATCTACCCTATGCACCTCTACAAGTTGTGAAAACGTACCTGTATGATCGAAAAGCTATAAGAATCACGATGACGTCACAAACAATGATTTTTCGCTCGGAATCTTTGAACTTGTAAAATCAATGATTACGACAGAGATAAACAAGGTGGGAAAAGGTTTTTGATCAAAAATTACAGAATATATAGAATTTGAGAGTTCGACCGAAAACTTTCGGTTTAGAGATTTCGATCGAAAACACTTTTCAGACAATCTTATTCGGTCAGAGATTTCGACCGGAAAATTTGAACTTTAAAAACGTTGAACAACAATAATTTTGATTTTCTTTTTCTTTTCCATGTTGACATCATTAAGACCTATTCAGGAACTTTATTTTTCACACACACACAAAACAAACAAAACAAAAACAAAAAACTTTAAACATAAATCCAAATCATAACAACTATTTTATTCACAGACATTTTCACAAACACTTGATATCACTGTAACCTTTAGTTTATTTTCTTTACTGACTTTTGGTGAACTGAAATGACATAGGATCATAAATGCACACTGTCTTAATCACACTACATATCAAATCGGGATCTAAACAGTTCAACATTGATTGTCAGTATTGTTATCCACATAAACTCATGCATCACGTTTCAGCAAATACTGTGTGACATTTAAGGTTATATTAATCAATACAGTGTGTACCCCACAATCAAGATGGAAAGAACTTAGAATTAACACAAAATTTAACTAGATCATGATCCAATCTCCAACATGAAGTTAGCGTTCTTAGCACAGGAAAAATAATCCAAGTGGATTTGATTGGAATCATATTGATTCAGAATCATTTTGATTCATTGTCTTGGTTTCTTAGATAGTACGGAATCATATTGATTCATATGAGATGTGAAGAATCATGAATGATTCGGGTATGCGAATATCCATAAGATATTGGATATGTCAATTGAAATCACGAATGATTCAAAGGGAGAAATAGACTGACTTCCTGGTTTCCATCCGAGATTTTCACAAGAACCATCAACTGTATGAAGGTGTTTAACTCTAAATCATATATTTGACGTATATAGTCAATAGAGCAAACAAATTGTGCTAAGAACTCATCAAGATCCTGGCTCATGGTATGACTAGATTCATTTTGCATTCGAATGATGAAAGTACCGATATTCGACGTGGGTAAAACACAAAGATTGCAATTTATTTAATCACACAGATATCGCTTAATTTATACATGTATAGCCTACCAACATATCAATAATTGTAACCGGTGTCACCATCATATCCAATTCATGTGTAAGCTCAGTACACAAATATACTATCATTTCCTATTTGCATGTCAATCAGTCACGCATAGTTCATTTTACAGCACAATATGAATTTCAACATCTCTTTTTCTCTTATGCACATAGATAAAACACACACTTCACAGATGATAATTTCTTTTATTTTCTTTTATTCTCCCCCTAAAACTGTGGTGTAATTAATTGAATCTAAACAAACACATAAACAGCACATTTAGAACAAACACACAATTCAACACAATTATAATACTAAAAGAAAAATCTTTTTGAGGAACATTTAATGGTCTTTCACTCAACACACGAACAATACTTATTATTATTTATTTATTTATTTTTTTAATGAAACATTTACTTAAAAAGATATCATCCTCAACATTTGTACCAAAGAATTAAACCGATCTGTTGAAAATGCTTTTGTAAAAATGTCAGCTTTTTGCTCTAAGGTATCAACGTGGACCACCTTAATTAAACCATTATCAAAACAATCACGAATAAAATGTAACCTGATGGCGATATGCTTAGTTTTCGAGTGCTGAATTGGATTTTTCACGATGCCTAGCATTGCCTTATTATCACAGTAAATTGGGGTTTCCAAGAGATTAATTCCAAAGTCCATCAGTTGATGTTGTATCCAGATGACCTGTGAACAACAGCTCGACGCGGCTGTGTATTCTGCCTCAGCATTTGAAGTGGACACAATTGTTTGTTTCTTACACTGCTATGAAACAAGTCTCTCCCAAAAAAAATTGAGAACCTCCTAATGTAGATTTCGTGTCCAAATTATATCCACCATAATCACTATCAGTATAAGCATAAAAATTAAATTCAGAATCAGAAGGATACCATAAACCGATATTAACTCGACCCTTAAGATACTGAAAAATTCTTTTAACAGCCGATTCATGGGACTCTTTTGGAGCTGCCTGATATCTAGCACACGAGCAAACTGCAAACATAATATCAGGTCTACTTGCAGTCAGATACATCAAGGAGCCAATCATTGAACGATATGCTTTTTGATTAACTGCAACTTCAGATAAATCCACAGTGAGAGGTTCATGGGGAGCAATGGGAGTAGATGCTGCCTTGCACTCATTCATTTTGAATTTTGTCAAAATATCTTTAACATACTTCGCCTGATGAATAAGAATTCCAGCATCAGATTGTTCCACCTTTTTTTTTCTCCAGCAAAAGCAACAAAACCACCTTCAAAGGATCGAAAATCATTCAATATCTCTCTTTGTCCCGTCATATGCCTTGAGCAACCGCTATCAACATGCCAAGCATTATTAATAGTCCTCCCGGTTACTCTGCACATTCAAGACAAAATTAATGATAAACAGGTACCCAGATCATCTTTGACCTGGTCTGACTTTTACCTTTTACAGTCTTAACATCTTTAACATCTTGTTCTTTCAATTTTATCAATTTTATATTTTTCTTTATTCCAACCATATGTGAAGACTGTTCATTTTTAACTTTCCAAACATAACCAACATTTTTCGCATATTTCATAGTAATTTTTTCTTTAGCAAAATAGATTGGTTGGTTAAATTTCTTCACATATTGTGAACCTTTTGGGACACGTTTATCCTCAAACTTTGGTAGCACATACTCATGGCAAACATTAGAATATAAAGCATGACAATTTCTGGAAAGCAAGTAATCACGACTGTATCTTTGTATCACTCCGGACTCTGACACACTTTCATTCTCAGACGCTCGCTTGAAATGCTGAATAACGTTGCTCTTAACTTTCGCTTTGTTCTTTGTGAACCTTCACTCACTAGAGTTGTGTTTGCAATTTCTCACAAAATGACCAACCTGACCACACACAAAGCAATTGTAGCTCTTAGGCTTTGACTTTGACTTTGAACACTCGCTTACTTCACTCTTTAGGCCACAACTTTTCTTTCTTAATTGTTCTTTGATTTGAATAGACTTATCTTTGACATCAATGAACTTGTCTTTGACATCAATGGTTTTGCCTTTGATACGCCAAGACTTTATTTGGACATTTGTTGGTACACTCACTTTAACTTTGACAACTTTATTTTTCTCTGTCTCACTGGTAAGAATATGATTATCTGGTGCTATGGCATTATTTTTCTTTGGTCTCTCACTTGAAAAATCATACTCTTGAATCAGAGGATTTCCAAACTCATCTAAGACCACATCACCAACTAGACTAGAGTGTTTATTAAGTGAGACATAATCTCTAGCTGTATGCACCACTTTATCAAAGAAAGTAGATGTTGATGACACTTCAGACACATAATCAAACTCAACACAACCGTTAGTAGAACATGCCGAAACATAAGAAATATCAGAATAAGAAGCATTAATATTTTTTGTATCAGCATTTAAACTAGAAATCGAAACAAATTTATCTAGATTACAGTCAACATCTAGGTACTGTTTACAGTCCCTAATAAACTCCCTACTGCACTGTTTATTGAAAGCTGAAAAACCTTTCACTCCATCAAATTCATTTTCATCATCCACACACCCTGAGTTTATATCTGCACTAATATACATTGTAGAACAAAAGACTGATGTACCATCCCAAAAATAATAAAACGAATAAATATAGCGAGACCGGTGACTAAGTCAGAATATTTAAACAAAAGGGAGCGGGCTTAGGCTCAGCTTCAATGGGCCGAGGGAAGCCCAGGCATAAAAGAGGAAGGCAGCCCTCTTCTCTGCTCATTTCCCCACTCACGCAAGTTCTAGAGAGAGAGAAGAGAGCTCGGGTCTAGAGAGAGAAAGTGACGGATCGACTCGGGAATTCAGGAGAACGTTGCTGCTGTGCTCGTGATCATCTCCTCCGAATCAGAAATCCAATCCAGGTAAGCGTTCGATCATAATCTGAGTTTTTTATGATTTCTAGGATTTTCGGGTTTTGGCTAAAAAGGTAACGATTTTGCGGATGAAACTTGAAAATGAGCTTAGGTATAGCATCTAGAATGAAAACCGAACGTTTTGAACTAAGAAAAATTGAGATATTGGCACGATCAGATTCGCATGCAGAAACTTCAGATTTTTGGGGAAGATGGTTTGTGCAGACCCATCGAAACTACTTAGTTTCGATATGTGCAGACCCATCGAAACTACATAGTTTCGATATATATACAGACCCATCGAAACTACCATAGTTTCGATATATATATATATATATATATATATATATATATATATATATATATATATATGCAGACCTATCGAAACTACCATAGTTTCGATATGAGTCCACGATCCGAAGCTAAGATTACACCTAAGCAACCTATCGAAACTATCAAGTTTCGACATAAGCAACCTATCGAAACTACCAAGTTTCGACATAAGCAACCTATCGAAACTACCAAGTTTCGACATAAGCAACCTATCGAAACTACCAAGTTTCGACATAAGCAACCTATCGAAACTATCAAGTTTCGACATAAGAAAATCAAGCGAAACTACTAGGTTCAAGCATAGTAATGTCTAGTGTCATCTAGGAGCACTACCTTACGTGTATGACTTTATTATACAGATTGTGAGTGACATTAGTGACGCTCAGTAACCAGCTAAGTGTATCTCAGAAACTACTCATCAGGTGAGTTCTATGTGCCCCCTTCTATGTTATGTGTAAATGTTTTCAAATGTTTTGGGGCTGAAATGTATACACTAAATGAATAAATGATATGAATACTAATGTGATCATACGTGATATACTAATATATATTTTATATATATATATACGAAAATGAATTATGCACAAAGAATGAATCGTATGATTATATAGAATGAATGAAAGAATAACACAATGTGTAAGAATGAAACCTTGCTTTATATCCATGTATCTATTGCTTGACAAGTATAAGAAAAAGTTATGGACGCTTCGATGATGACGGACTACTTCGGTTGGACGGTTGTAAGATAATGACGGACTACTTCGGTAGGACGGTTGTAAGATAATGACGGACTACTTCGGTAGGACGGTTGTAAGATAATGACGGACTACTTCGGTAGGACGGTTGTAAGTCATGACGGACTACTTCGGTAGGACGGTTGTAAGTCATGACGGACGGACACAAATTGCCGGACGATTGTAAGAATAAAATTACGGACGGATACTAGTTGCCGGACGGTTGTAAGAATGGCGGGCCATGACGATGGACCGTGGCGTTTGTCTTTGTGACATTCGCAAACAAATGACGGGTTGATCACCCTTAAGTGTATGACCCATGAAAGTTAAGAAAAGAAAAGGTGAATGCATATATATATATGTAATCACAAAAGAAAGATGAAAGAAAAGCAAAAGTTATGAATGTATATAATTATGTATACTTATAAAGAAAAGAATGATCATACTTAATAGTTTTAAACTAGAACTCACCAGCGTTAGCTGACTTTTAGTATACATTTCAGGTACAGAAAGGAAGGGTCGTGCGAAGGCGAGAAGGTTACCCGGCACGAGACTGACAGCCACTTTTATTTATGTTAAGACAATGTTATGTTTCAATTTTTAAGACTTCCGTTGTTATGATATGTAATTTGAATGATGTTTGCTTCCGCTACTTCTGAATGTTTTAAATTTAAGTTCAGTAATTACGACTATGTTTATGAGTAAATCCAACAAGTGAGGTTACCCGGGAAAAGGGGCCTTACAAGTTGGTATCAGAGCGATAGTTTGAGAGATTCAGACATCCCTAAATGTCTGGACTCAAACTGATTATGGGGCAAACGCACGGATGTCAATCTGGGTAACCAACGCCAACGCTAACACGGTAAGTAAGTACTAGAGTTAATACACTTGGATAAGGATAGATACCTTAACTTAGAACAAATAGATGTCAATGTCACAACCGATTTGAAGAGTTTTGAACCCGAAAAGAAATGTAAATTAGTAATCACATACCGGTCACTGTAATTAAAAATTTACCTTGCTCGTACTGTTACAAACTATGATCTGAAGAAATGACATTGATGTATTCCCTCTTCATATCAGAAATTTCTAGAAAACTATGGCAAGTAGAGGAAGAACTGCACGCCAAGGCGGCCATACGGGCGGAGTAGGTAGACTGCCAATGAACCAAAGACAAGAGAAAGAAGAAAGCATGCACGTGAAATACACCGAGAGAGTGCATGACACTAATGTGACCCCACCAGGAGGTGACAATGAAGGGGCACTACGATTGGAACCCGAACTTAGGGATGCTATTGCCCGTGAGGTTGTACTGACACTGAAGGGCATATTGCCTGGTCTGTTACCCGAGACACATAAAATGAAATGGGAAAACGTGTCTAAGGGAACTGGAAAGGGGAACTATACAGCTGAGGCTAAGAAGCCAAGAACTGAAGAATACGAAGCTTGTAAGAAATGTTTGAGGAAACACCAAGGCGAGTGCCTAGTTGGTTCCACCGTCTGTTATAGGTGTGGGAAGGCGGGACACTATTCTCGCGAATGTTTAAGAGACACTAAATGCCAAGGCTGTGGACTATTTGGACATCTAACCAAGAATTGCAAGAGAACCAGACAATCTGGTTCGGGAAAAGAAAAGGAACAGCCGAAGGCGGGGACTCGAGCCTACGCCCTGACCGAGGAGGAAGCAAGGGGAAACCCTGATGATGTGTCAGGTACGTTCCTAGTAAATGATGAACATGTAGCTATTTTATTTGACTCTGGTGTTGGTAAAAGCTTTATATCTAATGCATCTAGTCGTAAACTAAATTGCACTATCAACATCATAGTAAAGGCCTTTAGCGTACAAACTGCCGTTGGTAAAAAATTCGGCAGTATTCCAAGTAACAGAGGATTGCATCATATAAATAGAGGGTCATAAGTTTCCTTCTAGATTATTCCTTCTCACCTTAGGAGGATTCGATATAGTATTGGGCATGGATTGGTTAGCTGCCAACGAAGCTCAAATCATATGTAAACGTAAGAGGATACACCTCAAAGCTCCTAGCGGCAGTCCAATTACGGTTTATGGAGATTGGAATTGCACAATGCCGAACATCATCTCGATGATCAAGGCCGAAAGTTACATGAGGCGCGGTTGCGAAGCTTATTTGGCATATGTTATTGATGATAAAATGAAAATGAATGAACTCAAGGAAGTACCCGTGGTGTGCAACTTTCCGGAAGTATTCCCTGAGGATCTACCTGGATTACCACCCAATCGGGAAATAGAATTTCATATTGACTTATTGCCAGGAGCTGAGCCCGTTGCCAAAGCCCCCTACCGATTGGCGCCGTCAGAAATGAAAGAATTAATGTCTCAACTAGAGGAACTAACAGAAAAAGGGTTTATTAGGCCGAGCATCTCACCGTGGGGCGCTCCGGTACTATTTGTAAAGAAGAAAGACGGCAGCATGCGCATGTGCATTGACTACCGTGAGTTGAACAAGAGAACAGTAAAGAACAAATACCCACTGCCTAGAATAGACGACCTTTTTGATCAGCTGCAAGGTGCGAGTTGGTTCTCAAAGATCGATCTTAGGTCGGGTTACCATCAGTTGAAAGTAAGAGAAGAAGACGTACCAAAGACCGCGTTTCGCACGCGTTATGGGCGTTATGAGTTTCTCGTGATGTCTTTCGGATTAACCAACGCACCAGCAGCGTTTATGAATTTGATGAATAGAGTATGTCGACCCATGTTGGATCGATCAGTGATAGTTTTTATAGACGGCATACTGGTATATTCGAAAAGCGAGGGTGATCACCACTGTCACCTAAGGGAGGTTTAGGAGGTGCTAAAGCAGGAAAAGTTGTACGCAAAATTCTCCAAATGCGCGTTCTGGCTTAGGGAAGTCCAATTCCTAGGTCATGTAATAAACCCAAACGGCATCATGGTGGATCCTGCAAAGATCGAGACAGTAAAGGAATGGAACGTCCCAAAGACACCAACAGAGATACGAAGTTTTCTGGGATTGGCGGGCTACTATCGAAGGTTCATTAAAGATTTTTCAAGAATAGCCTTGCCACTAACTAAGTTGACACGGAAGGGAATGAAGTATGAATGGGGTCAAACCCAAAACAACGCGTTTGAAGAACTTAAGGCACGATTAACCCAAGCTCCAGTCTTAACTCTACCTGAGGGAAATGAGGACTTGGTAGTCTACTCTGACGCTTCGGGGCAAGGTTTGGGGTGCGTACTTATGCAACGAGGAAAGGTAATTGCTTACGCATCGCGGCAACTAAAGATTCACGAGGTTAATTACCCAACACACGATTTAGAGTTAGCAGCAGTAGTTTTCGCGTTGAAAATATGGAGGCACTATCTGTATGGAGTCAAATGCACCATTTACTCCGATCACAAAAGCCTGAAGTACTTTTTTGGGCAAAAGGAATTAAACATGAGGCAAAGGAGGTGGTTAGAGCTACTGAAGGACTATGACTGTGAGATATTGTAGCATCCAGGCAAAGCAAACGTGGTGGCTGACGCTTTAAGCAGAAAGGAAGAATCGAAACCTATACGGATCAAAGCGTGTCAGCCGATTTTAACACCAGATTTGATGAGTGAAATATCAAAGGCACAAGATGAAGCGCTATTAGAAAGGAATATAAAACGGGAAACAATAGTAGGACAACAAGTGAATTTGGATGCAAATGCACACGGTGTACGAACTAAGTTTGGCCGAGTGTGGATACCTAAGATTGGCGAGCTTAGAGCCAAAATACTCGATGAGGCCCATAAGTCTCGCTATTCTATCCACCCCGGGACAAACAAAATGTATCAAGACTTGAAGAAAGAATACTAGTGGCCTGGCATGAAGAATGATGTGACAGAATACGTGAGTAAGTGCCTAACGTGTTCTCTAGTTAAAGCCGAGCACCAGAAACCATTCGGTAAAATGCAACCTCTACCAATACCGGAATGGAAGTGGGAGGAGATCACGATGGACTTCATTACCAAGCTACCACGAACAGCTAAAGGCAATGATACCATTTGGGTGATCGTCGGCCGCTTGACGAAAAGTGCTCACTTCTTGCCAATACGTGAGACTTCCTCGTCAGAAAGACTAGCAGAAATATTTACCAAGGAAGTTGTGAGAAGACATGGTATGCCGCTGTCGATTGTGTCCGACAGGGATACTAGATTCACGTCAAGGTTTTGGAAGAAATTCAACGAAGCAATGGGCACTAGACTGAACATCAGCACCGCTTACCACCCCCAAACCGATGGACAATCTGAAAGGACTATTCAGACCTTGGAGGACATGCTCCGAGCCTGTATCATTGACTTCGGTGGGAGCTGGGACAGCCATCTACCATTGGCAGAATTCTCATATAACAACAGCTATCACTCAACTATTGGCATGCCGCCATATGAAATGTTGTATGGGAGGAAATGTAGAACCCCGGTTTGTTGGAGGGAAATTGGACAGAAGGATTTTGCAAGTCTCGAAGTGGTCAAAGCTACTTCCGAGAAATTTGATCAAATCAAGGCTCGAATGAATGCCGCAAAAGACAGACAGAAATCATACGCGGATAAGAGAAGAAGGGAGCTAGAGTTTCAAATATGGTACATGGTACTGTTAAAGGTATCACCATGGAAAGGAATCATTCGGTTCAGAAAACGTGGCAAACTAAGTCCAAGGTTTGTCGGACCTTTCAAGATTTTAGCGAGAGTGGGTCAAGTTGCTTACAGACTCGACCTACCCGTCGAGCTTAGCGAAATACACCCTACGTTCCACGTGTCGCACCTACGCAAGTGCCTAACTGACGACACGACTCACATACCTTACGACGAGATCGAAGTGGATAACAGTCTAAATTATATAGAGGAACCGATAGCCATTATTGACCGAGCTAAGAAACGACTACGCAATAAGTCAATCCTATTAGTAAAAGTACAATGGAAACACAGAAAGGGTTCAGAAGCTACTTGGGAAAAAGAAGACGAAATGAGAGGACTATGTCCCCAGCTGTTTAACGATTAGCAGGTTTCGAGGACGAAACCTTTCTAAGGAGGGTAGACTTGTAACATCCCAAAAATACTAAAACGAATAAATATAGCGAGACCGGTGACTAAGTCGGAATATTTAAACAAAAGGGAGCGGGCTTGGGCTCGGCTTCAATGGGCCGAGGGAAGCCCAGGCATATAAGAGGCAAGGCATCCCTCTTCTCTGCTCATTTCCCTACTCACGCAAGTTCTAGAGAGAGAAGAGAGCTCGGGTCTAGAGAGAGAAAGTGACGGATCGACTCGGGAATTCAGGAGAACGTTGCTGCTGTGCTCGTGATCATCTCCTCCGAATCAGAAATCCAATCCAGGTAAGCGTTCGATCATAATCTGAGTTTTTTATGATTTTTAGGATTTTCGGGTTTTGGCTAAAAAGGTAACGATTTTGCGGATGAAACTTGAAAATGAGCTTAGGTATAGCATCTAGAATGAAAACCGAACGTTTTGATCTAAGAAAAATCTAGATATTGGCACGATCAGATTCGCATGCAGAAACTTCAGATTTTTGGGGAAGATGGTTTGTGCAGACCCATCGAAACTACTTAGTTTCGATATGTGCAGACGCATCGAAACTACATAGTTTCGATATATATACAGACCCATCGAAACTACCATAGTTTCGATATATATATATATGTATATATATATGCAGACCTGTCGAAACTACCATAGTTTCGATATGAGTCCACGATCCAAAGCTAAGATTACACCTAAGCAACCTATCGAAACTACCAAGTTTCGACATAAGCAACCTATCGAAACTACCAAGTTTCGACATAAGCAACCTATCGAAACTACCAAGTTTCGACATAAGCAACCTATCGAAACTATCAAGTTTCGACATAAGCAAATCCATCGAAACTACTAGGTTCAAGCATAGTAATGTCTAGTGTCATCTAGGAGCACTACCTTATGTGTATGACTTTATTATACAGATTGTGAGTGACATTAGTGACGCTCACTAACCGGCTAAGTGTATCTCAAAAACTACTCATCAGGTGAGTTCTATGTGCCCCCTTCTATGTTATGTGTAAATGTTTTCAAATGTTTTGGGGTTGAAATGTATACACTAAATGAATAAATGATATGAATACTAATGTGATCATACGTGATATACTAATATATATTTTTTATATATATATACGAAAATGAATTATGCACAAAGAATGAATCGTATGATTATATAGAATGAATGAAAGAATAACACAATGTGTAAGAATGAAACCTTGCTTTATATCCATGTATATATTGCTTGACAAGTATAAGAAAAAGTTATGGACGCTTCGATGATGACGGACTACTTCGGTAGGACGGTTGTAAGATAATGACGGACTACTTCGGTAGGACGGTTGTAAGATAATGACGGACTACTTCGGTAGGACGGTTGTAAGATAATGACGGACTACTTCGGTAGGACGGTTGTAAGTCATGACGGACGGACACAAATTGCCGGACGGTTGTAAGAATAAAATTACGGACGGATACTAGTTGCCGGACGGTTGTAAGAATGGCGGGCCATGACGATGGACCGTGGCGTTTGTCTTTGTGACATTCGCAAACAAATGACGGGTTGATCACCCTTAAGTGTATGACCCATGAAAGTTAAGAAACGAAAAGGTGAATGCATATATATATGTAATCACAAAAGAAAGATGAAAGAAAAGCAAAAGTTATGAATGTATATAATTATGTATACTTATAAAGAAAAGAATGATCATGCTTAATAGTTTTAAACTAGAACTCACCAGCGTTAGCTGACTTTTACTATACATTTCAGGTACAGTAAGGAAGGGTCGTGCGAAGGCGTGAAGGTTACCCGGCATGAGACTGGCATCCCACTTTTATTTATGTTAAGACAATGTTATGTTTCAATTTTTAAGACTTTCGTTGTTATGACATGTAATTTGAATGAAGTTTGCTTCTGCTACTTCTGAATGTTATAAATTTAAGTTCAGTAATTACGACTATGTTTATGAGTAAATCCAACAAGTGAGGTTACCCGGGAAAAGGGGCCTTACAACTGATGGATACAAAATTCTCTAAGTACAAATGCTGCTGATCTCAGAGTTTGCTGCGGACAAGCTTATCTGCTGCGGATATTTGTTCTCCTGCTGAAGAACAAATCTGCTGCGGATAGCCTTATCTACTGAAGACCAAAGTTGCTGCGGATAGGCTTCTCAACAGCATCAACACTTGATGCCGATGACGGGCAAATTATCAGCAGCTTTGGATGGTTACATCTTGCTGCTGATCAACATCTTTGTTGCTGACAGCCTTGTGCCTTGAAGACAAATCATTGCAGCTGACTATCCATACCAAGCGTCACTGACAACTTTCTACAAAAGCAACTGACACACTCAAAGCAGAAGGAACCGCAATGACACAACCAATGACGGACAACAATGCTCTTCTCCAAGCATGCAAGTAATGATGCATAAAGAAGACATTTCAATAAAGTTAACTAGATATAGACAAAACGTGTAATAGTTAGTTACATACAACAGATCAACGGTCTGTGTTAGATCTGATCCTTAGAATCAAGTTGAGTTTCAATTGTAATCGTTTATCTGCAAAAGCTTAATACAACAGTGTTCTTAAAAGTATTCTTTCTGCTTGCTCGATTACATTTGTGTAGTTGTTATTGTTTCCGCCAATTTCAACTAAGAACAGAACCATCTTGTAATTTCACGATCCTAAAAGTGGTATGAGAGCTTTGGCTCAGATTAAACAAACTCACACTTGTTTAATCACTTCTGGTTCTATTCTAAACTCCCTCTCTTTCATCAAGTCACCTAGAACATAGATGGCACAAAGCAACGGATTTGAAGACAACGGCAGCATCAACCGACCACCAATATTGGTGTTTGGTGAAGACTACGACATGTGGAAAAATCGCATGGAAAGTTTTTTCTGCTATCAGGAGTACGGAATGTGGAAATCCATCAGGGATGGACCCTACATTCCCATGGTGGCATCTGCTGACTCTGGAGGACCATCAGTTCCAAAGGAGCCCTCCAAGTACTCAGAAGAGGATATAAAAAGGATGGAGGTGGACTTCAAGGCACTAGGAGCTATCCAAATGTGCCTTCCAAATGAAGTTTTTCATAACTTCAGAAGTTAGAAAATAGCCAGAGAGCTCTGGGAAGCTCTTGAGAAAATGTTTGCTGGCTCTGAGGAAGTCAAAGAGAACAGAAGAGACATCCTGAAGCAGCAGTATGAAAACTTCGTCTCGAAGGAAGGTGAGTCTCTAACTGTTCTATACAACAGATTTACCTATCTTGTAGGAGAGCTGCAGTGCTCAAAGGTGAAGCTAGAGAATGAAGATATCCTCAAGAAGTTCATCAGGTCTCTACCAAGCTGCTGGACACTTTACACAGTGTCAATCAGAAGAACTGAAAATCTGAAGACTCTCCAGATGACTGAGCTCTTTGGAATGCTAAAAACCTATGAGCTAGAGAAGATTCAGGCAAAAGAAAGAAGCTCAAGCTACCAAACAGCCTCAACATCCCCCACCTCCTCTGCCCTCCATTCTGAGCACTCGGGTCCTAGTTCAAGTAACTACTATCCTCCCATCATCACTCATCCTCAAACTCCAATCTCTCAAACAAACAGCTCACCATTTCTCCAAGAAGTTCCTCCTCAAACATCAACCTCTGCTGCTTTTGTTTCTGAAAACTCAAGCAACGTGTCCTTTATCAAGGAGGATCTGGAATGCTTTCATCCAGATGATTTAGAAGAAATGGACATACAACACTCATATGCCATGCTCTTTATAAGAGCAAAAAGGTTCTACTCTAGAACCAGAAGACCCATTCCAAGTAAAAACTCCAACACTAGAGTTGGCTTGGATAAAAGAAAACTAAGATGTTACAACTGTAACCTACTGGGTCACTTTGCTAGAGAATGCAAGGCACCAAGAGCAAATCCAACTACTTCTCAGTCAAGACAAGCTCACCAAGCCCAGCCCAGACAACAACAAGAAGCTACTCCTCCAGTTCAAACTACAGCCTGTGCAACTGTTGGAACTTCTGAGTTCGACTCGAGCTTTCAATATGAAGAACTGCCTGTCAACAATCAAGCTCTGATGGCAGACACTACAGAGATACCACCTCAGGTATTTGAACATCTTTGCTCTCAAGCCTTATTGATAAAGTTTTGGGTTATAGAAAGCACAACCAAAACCTTATAGATCAAATTGAAGAGTTTCATCAGATGAAATCTGAGTTCAAAAAGGTTGAAAATACTTATAAAGAAAAGATTAACTGCCTTAAGAAAGAGATTTCATCGCTAAAACACGAACAAGCTAATCTTGAAACTCAGATTGATGATCTACTAGTCAAACTAAAAGCTACCAGAGCTGAACTGGCAGAACAGAAAGTTCATGTTGTAAAATATGAATTTTCCTCCAAAAAGTTACAAAGACTTTTAGATATTCAAGTCCATGAGAAGGTAAAAACTGAACTTGTGTATAACAATGATCAGTATAATGCTATTCCTCCTCCTGCTGACTATATTTCCATATACGAACCAAGCTTCAATGTTGAAAATCTTGATACTGCAAACCGAAAACTTGATCCTTCAACGGATGAACCTTTCGTCGAAGACTGCACTACCTCATCGGAATCTGAGTCAACCCACTCAGACCATGATGAAACCAGTTCAGTCCCATCTGAAACTATTCTGATTAAAGTTGCAGTTCCTGCTATTCTTCCAGCCGTTCCAGCCCCTGTACCATTCAAACAGATCAAGATCAGCTATCCTCCAGATGGAAGAAAGCTAAACATTGAAAATGGACAGACACCAGGACCCACAAACCCTAAGCCTCAGTCAAAGCAAATCACAAAGAGGAAGGTATTTGATATATGTCGTAAGCCTGATGAAAAGGTTCCATATGTTCAAAGGACCCTAGAAGAAGCCACCTTTAAACATAACGAAGCTCATCCATGGAAGTTTAAGGATCTGTTTCAAAGAAAGGACTATGTCTACCTTTCAAAAGACAAACTGGCAAAATCATGCTTTGTGTGTGGCAGATATAACCACACTGCCAGCACCTGCTATCATTACCTGGAATAACAAAGAAATTCAAAGCAGCATGCCTTTGAAAAGACTAACAAAAATAAGAAGGTAAGAAGCTACGAAGTCAATGAAACTAAGTTCAGGGAGTCTCTATCTCCCCCAAGAGTGAAGATGCCTAAATCTCAACAAACTTGCATCATTTGTGGTGAATCAGACCACTTTGCTGCAAACAGTAAGTTTAACCCCTTCAACCAGATCCTTCATCAAGCACCTCAAAGACAAAGGGTAAAGAAGGATCATCATACATCGGTTGTTAGTCAAGTTACGCCCAAGAAAATAAAGCAGAAGCTTTCAGCAGCAACCAAATCTGCTGCTGATAAGGCAAAGCCATCAGCAGCAAGAGTGTTCACTGCTGATAAGACAAAATCTCAGGCAAAGCCTTCAGAAGCAAAGAATGCTGCCACTTCAACAAAGCCATCAGCAGCAGGATCTACTGTCAACAAGCCAGAAACATCTGTAGTAAAATCTGCTGCTGACAATGTGAGGAAAACTAGAAAATCACCAACAAGGCAATGCAAAGCCAAACCATCTTCAAGCACTGTCATTGGTTCCATTGACTGCAAACATACTAAAAAGGATAAACTAACAACCATATTTTTCAAGTCTGCAGAATCTTGGGTTCCTTCTACTAATTAGAAATATATCATGTGTAGGGACAGCCAGGTCACAAGAATAACACCTGGGTGGTAGACAGTGGGTGTTCAGGCACATGACAGGCAACAGATTCATCCTCTCCAACATCGGACATTTCAATGGAGGATATGTTGCTTCTGGAAGTGACTCAAAGGGAGGATCTATCACTGGACAAGGAACTGTGTCCAACAAAAGAATGAGCATTGATAAGGTCAACTATGTTAAAGAATTGGACTTCAATCTCATGAGCGACCAAAAGCAATGGATGCTCTTCACAGATAAAGAATGTTTTGTACTGACTCCAGGCTTATCCACACCTCCTCCAGAAAGCATTTTACTAACTGCTCAGAGAAAAGAAAATCTCTATGTACTGGACATGAATGAAGTCACTCCATCTGGGTGTCTTTCCTGCTTTTTATCCAAGGCCTCAGTTGATGAATCAGCTCTCTAGCATAGGAGATTAAGCCATGTTAATATCAAAACTATCAATAAATTGGTGAAGAATAATCTTGTCAGAGGGATTCCTGACAAAGAATTTCAGCTGGAAGACCACTGCATTTCATGCTTAAAGGGGAAGCAACACAAAAGCTCTCACAAGCCCAAGACCTTGAATACAAATGACACTCCACTGCAACTGCTGCATATGGATCTCTTTGGTCCTACAAATGTCCTGTCAATGGGCAAGAATTCGTATTGTCTGGTGATAACTGATGACTACACCAGATTCTCAAGGGTATACTTCTTAAGAACTAAAGATGAAACTGCTGAAATTCTCAAATCCTACATTCTCAGGGTAGAGAATCAAAGCAATCAAAAGGTGAAGATCATAAGGTGTGATCAAGGCACAGAGTTCAAGAACCACACCTTGAACTGTTTCTGTGAAAGCAAGGGGATAGAAAGACAATACAGTGCTCCAAGAACTCCTCAACAAAATGGAGTTGCTGAAAGAAGAAACAGAACTCTTATTGAGTCAGCAAGATCTATGTTGGCTGACTCAAAACTGCCACACACATTCTGGGCAGAAGCAGTTAGCACAGCCTGCTAACTGCAAAACCGAGTTCTAATTGTCAAACCCCTCAACAAAACACCCTATGAACTTTGGTTTCAAAGAATTCCCTATATTGTGTTCCTAAAACCTTTAGGGTGTCCATGCACCATTCTCATCACTCATCGGGTTCTTCTTAAGTTTGGTGCCAAATCTGATGAAGGATATTTCGTAGGCTATTCCTCTCAATCAAAGGCCTATTGAGTATTCAATTCAAGAACAAGAATTGTTGAAGAATCAGGAAATGTGGAATGCAAAGAACACATTGTCTGTGAGCAGGGAAAAGGACCAAACTCGCTCTTTGAAATAGACTCCTTCACCCAAATATTTGAGCCTCTCACCTTCCCAAATATGGAGTATACGTCTACACAAACACCTGCCTCCACTTCATCCACTGACTAAAGATTGGATTTTCCCAAATCTTCTATCAGTCTGAGTAGACCATCAATTGATCTTCCATCAGTTGTCCAAGCAATTGAAGCAAGTGAAGCAGGAACGAGACAATCTAATATCACCAGCAGCAGTCTGTCTGAAACTGAAAATCAAAATGAAGACTCTTCGGTAAATGCTGTAGATGGTGCTGATGCTCTTGCTGAAAATATTGATGTGGATAATGCGGTTGAAGACTATTCCACCATGAATGAAGACACCCCTGATCAAAATCAAAGCAATCTGGAGCAAGAGATACAGCTGGATGTGGTACCAGCACAGCGGATCCACAAAGAACATCATCAAGAGAATATTATTGGCCAAATACACCAAGGAGTTCTCACAAGAAGCAAATCTCATGAGGCCAATATATGCTTGTTTTCATGTTTCCTATCTCCGGTGGAACCCACGAAGATAGACGAAGCACTCAAACACAGCAGTTGGATTGAAGCAATACAGGAAGAATTGATGCAATTCAAGAGGCAGGATGTCTGGAAACTTGTTGATCTTCCACCAGGTAAATATGCTATTGGCACACGATGGGTTTTCAGGAGCAAGCAAGACGAGAGAGGTATAGTGGTCAAGAACAAAGCCAGACTTGTAGCTCAAGGCTACACTCAGGAAGAAGGAATTGACTATGATGAAGTCTTTGCTCCTGTCGCCACACTGGAGGCCATCATAATCTTCCTAGCATATGCTGCATCCACGAATTTCACTGTCTAACAAATGGATGTATTGAGTGCCTTTCTGTATCGGAAGATTGGTGAGGAAGTATACGTCAAACAGCCTCCAGGCTTTATAGATCCTGCACATCCTACTCAAATGTTCAAACTAGACAAAGCTCTGTATGGCCTACATCAGGCACCAAGAGCCTGGTATGAAACCTTGTCAGGATATCTACTGAGCAACAACTTCTGAAGAGGTGCCATAGACCAGACCTTGTTTACCAAAGATGAAGGGGGAGAAATCTTACTAGTTCAAATTTATGTTGATGATATCATCTTTGGATCAACAAGGAAACAGCTGTGCAAAGACTTTGAGACTCTGATGCACTCAAATTTTGAAATGAGTTCAATGGGTGAACTAAATTTCTTCTTGGGTCTACAAGTCAAACAGGTCCCAAATGGAATCTTCATCAGCCAATCCAAATATGTAAAGAACATTTTGGAAAGATTCAAAATGGCTGACTGCTCTGTTGTAAGAACCCCTACGCAAGTGCATCATCAACTGTCTCCAGACAAAGATGGCCAAGACACTGATCAACATCAGTATCATGCAATGATAGGGTCTCTCATGTATCTCACTGCCTCAAAGCCAGATATCATGTTTGCAGTATACCTCTGTGCAAGATTTCAAGCAGCTCCAAAAGTTTCACATCTTCAGGCTGTCAAGAGAATCTTTAGATACCTAAAGGGTGCCCCAAGACTTGGGCTATGGTACTCTAAAAATGACATGTTTAATCTGTATGCATACACTGACAGTGACTATGGGGGATGCAACTTTGACAAAAAGTCCACTTCAGGGGGATGTCAGTTTCTGGGAGGGAGATTGATTTCATGGCAGTGCAAGAAGCAAACATGTGTTTCAACTTGTACAGCTGAAGCAGAATACATTGCAGCTTCAAGTTGCTATGCACAAGTCATCTGGATACAAAATCAAATGTTGGACTATGGGAAGACTTTCATGGCAACCCCAATTCACATTGACAACATGAGTGCTATCTCAATCACAAACAATCCGGTGCAGCACCCAAAGACAAAGCACATTGACATCAGGTATCATTTCATAAGAGATCAACCTGAGAAAAGGAGGATTATTTTAACCAAAGTTCATACGAATGAGCAATATACTGATTTGTTTACAAAACCTTTTGATGAAGCCAGATTTAAATATTTAGTTGAATCCATTGGCATGATGAACTTTGATTAAAATCTATCTTTAAAATTAGTTTTTGTGTTTTGTCTTAATGTTGTGAATAAAAGTTATAAGTCAGTAACATTTTCTTTGTCCTTCAGCTGCTGACATGTTTAATCTTCAGCAGCAAAAGATTTGCAGCTGACTGCTTTAAGTTATCAGCAGGAACAGGTTTCCTGCGGATTTCTTTAAGGCTGCCAGCAGCATCATCCTTGCTGCGGATTATTAAATCCATCAGTAGCAGATAAGTTTACTGCTGACAGACTTAACCTTCCGCATCCACAGCAATCAAGTTTGCTGCTGATTGGTAAATTTAAGTCCAAATTAACTTTTACCCGCTGTTAAAATTCCCGTCAGTCTTTACCTTGACTGCCTCGGTGTATTACAGATGTAACAATAAAAGGTAAATTGGGTTGTACTGTACAAGTCATTTTGCTTTTTCCCTTTTCTGTCGTTATAAAAACAAATCAAATTTCCTTCCACCTCTTCACCTTCCACTTCTCGCTAAAACAACATCATTTTCTCTCAAGTCCTCATTCCATAGTTGGTACTTTCTCTCAAGTCCTCATCACGTTCAAAGCCCTTCATCCCTCACTTTCATACCCAACCAAGTGAAAGATATCTGAAGATCCAATTTGCCTTCACAACCAACCATGCCACACATGTCCCTCATATAGAGGATTTCTGGAGTACCGCCGTCTACTATTCCGAACAGGGGATTCCCTAAATCAAAGCCAAGGTAGACGGAAAGGATATCACCATCTCGGAAGCCACACTCTTCTCCAATGCATATCTCAGAAAAGAAGCGGATGTCATCAGGTAAGCTCCGCACTTGCCTCCGTCCTCCATGGTCTTATTCTTGCGCTTCTTCGCGCCACCGCGGAGACGAAGGACGAGGCGAAGATTTGACTCCTTCTGGATGTTGTAATCGGCTAGGGTTCTGCCGTCCTCGAGCTATTTTCCGGCGAAGATTAGACGCTGCTGGTCTGGCAGAATGCCTTCCTTGTCTTGGATCTTTGCCTTCACATTGTCGACTGTGTCGAAGGATTCGAACTCAAACGTGATCATCTTACCCGTTAGGGTTTTCACGAAGATCTGCATTTTCACCGATCTGAAGTCGTAACATGAGAACTGTTTCCAAAAAGGTTCTCAGGGGTCAATGTTCCAGTGTTATCTACAATGCTGAACATACAGAGTACCCCAGGTGATAGTTCAGCAATCCCAGCTGATACTGATCCCACACCCTCCACCTCACATCTTAAACAACAGTCTGCTTCTACCATTCGAACCCCTGTCCATACTACTAAGGATGCATAAGCACAAAAATTACTTACACCTGTTTTGGATGTTATCGTTCAACCAGAACACATGGCCCCGGTTGCAACGACATATACTAGGAAAAGGGGCAAGAGAACTCCTTCTTCTCTTGCCTCCAAGGCCAAAACCCAACATAACAGCCCTCACTCAGAATCACAACATTCTGGTGAGAATATCATAAGGGACAGCCACATTATTAGGGAGACTCCTCTGGATGTCTCTCTATTAGGATCAGGATCACTTCCCGGATCTATAGAACAGCCCCCTGAGCCTTTCCTTTCTCTTCTGAACTTAAGTGTTGAGGAACCTGATCAGGATGATGTACCTTCTCCAACTACCACCATCTCGAAGGTACTGATTGATCCTGCTTCCAACACACCCATCCTAAGTTCTTCTACCGTGAAGGTCCACTCTAGGAGTTATGACAGAATGGATGTGGAAGACGCTGTCACTACTGCTGGTCCATCAAATAACCAGGAGGACAGTGACAACATTGCTAAGACCTCATCCACGGTAACTCACAGTGAGGATGCTTCCTTGGAAACTCCCCTCACTAAGAGGAATCACAGGTGCCGAGAAACAATGGGTAATGGGGATGTAGAGGCTAGGCCTAAGGCCCCATCTGGATCCAAGGATTCCACAACTGTGGATGAGGACAGACTGCAACTTCATATCTTGGAATTGACGACAAGGGTGAATATGATAGAGGCACATAAATGCCCGAATTTTCCAACTCCCTCCTTTGTATCAGTGGTCACCCAAACTGATGCACATTTGTCCACTGATGCAACCAAAAAGGGGGAGATGGTCCCACTGGAGGAAGACTCAGACATTTTTGAAGACTGCAAGCTGTATTTCAAAGTACAAGGTGGCTGTTATTGAAGCTTTTTCTTTTGGTCGAAAGGATAGTCAGAAATATGCAAAAGCTTCAGCAACAAAGGCAGTAAGAGAATTTTGGTAGCATCAGTCTAGGGGGAGTTTGTAGAACCAAAGACTGATGGCTACAAAATTCTCTAAGTACAAATGCTGCTGATCTCAGAGTTTGTAGCAGACAAGATTATCTGCTGCGGATACTTGTTCTCCTGCTGAAGAACAAATCTGCCGCGGATAGCCTTATCTGCTGAAGACCAAAGTTGCTGCGGATAGGCTTCTCAACAGCATCAACACTTGATGCTGCTGACAGGCAAATCATCAGCAGCTTTGGATGGTTATATCTTGCTGCTGATCAAAATCTTTGTTGCTGACAGCCTTGTGCCTTGAAGACAAATTGTTGCAGCTGACTATCCATACCAAGCGTCACTGATAACTTTCTGCAAAAGCAACTGACACACTCAAAGCAAAAGGAACCGTAATAACACAACCAATGACGGACAACAATTCTCTTCTCCAAGCATGCAAGTAATGATGCATAAAGAAGACACTTCAATAAAGTTAACTAGATATAGACAAAACGTGTAATAGTTAGCTATATACAACAGATCAACGATGTGTGTTAGATCTGATCCTTAGAATCAAGGGGCTGTCTTGATTCTAAGTGAGTATAAATAATCTGTAAACACTTCATTGTATGTGTGCTTTTTGTGCTTTCTGATTGAGTTTCAATTGTAATCGTTTATCTGCAAAAGCTTAATACAACAGTGTTCTTAAAAGTATTCTTCTGCTTACTCGATTACATTTGTGTAGTTGTTATTGTTTCCGCCAATTTCAACTAAGAATAGAACCATCTTGTAATTTCACGATCCTACAAGTGGTATAAGAGCTTTGGCTCAGATTAAACAAACTCACACTTTTTTAATCACTTTTGGTTCTATTCTAAACTCTCTCTCTTGCATCAAGTCACCAAGAACAAAGATGGCACAAAGCAACGGATTTGAAGACATCGACAGCATCAACCGACCACCAAGATTGGTGTCTGGTGAAGACTATGACATGTGGAAAAATCGCATGGAAAGTTTTTTCTGCTATCAGGAGTACGAAATGTGGAAATCCATCAGGGACGGACCCTACATTCCCATGGTGGCATCTGCTGACTCTGGAGGACCATCAGTTCCAAAGGAGCCCTCCAAGTACTCAGAAGAGGATATAAAAACTGCCTGTCAACAATCAAGCTCTGATGGCAGACACTACAGAGATACCACCTCAGGTATTTGAACATCTTTGCTCTCAAGCCTGTATTGATAAAGTTTTGGGTTATAGAAAGCACAATCAAAACCTTATAGATCAAATTGAAGAGTTTCATCAGATGAAATCTGAGTTCAAAAAGGTTGAAAATACTTATAAAGAAAAGATTAACTGCCTTAAGAAAGAGATTTCATCGCTAAAACACGAACAAGCTAATCTTGAAACTCAGATTGATGATCTACTAGTCAAACTAAAAGCTACCAGAGCTGAACTGGCAGAACAGAAAGTTCATGTTGAAAAATATGAATTTTCCTCCAAAAAGTTACAAAGACTTTTAGATATTCAAGTCCATGAGAAGGTAAAAACTGAACTTGTGTATAACAATGATCAGTATAATGCTATTCCTCCTCCTGCTGACTATATTTCCATATACGAACCAAGCTTCATTGTTGAAAATCTTGACACTGCAAACCGAAACCTTGATCGTTCAACGGATGAACCTTTCGTCGAAGACTGCACTACCTCATCAGAATCTGAGTCAACCCACTCAGACCATGATGAAACCAGTTCAGTCCCATCTGAAGCTATTCTGAATAAAGTTGCAGTTCCTGCTATTCTTCCAGCTGTTCCAGCCCCTGTACCATTCAAACAGATCAAGATCAGCTATCCTCCAGATGGAAGAAAGCTAAACATTGAAAATGGACAGACACCAGGACCCACAAACCCCAAGCCTCAGTCAAAGCCAATCACAAAGAGGAAGGTATTTGATATATGTCGTAAGCCTGATGAAAAGGTTCCATATGTTCAAAGGACCCTAGAAGAAGCCACCTTTGAGCATAACAAAGCTCATCCACGGAACTTCAAGGATATGTTCCAAAGAAAGGACTATGTCTACCATTCAAAAGACAAACTGGAAAAATCATGCTTTGTGTGTGGCAGATATAACCACACTGCCAGCACCTGCTATCATTACCTGGAATACCAAAGAAATTCAAAGCAGCATGCCTTTGAAAAGACTAACAAAAATAAGAAGGTAAGAAGCTACGAAGTCAAAGCAACTAAGTTCAGGGAGTCTCTATTTCCCCCAAGAGTGAAGATGCCTAAATCTCAACAAACTTGCATCATTTATGGTGAATCAGACCACTTTGCTGCAAACTGTAAGTTTAACCCCTTAAACCAGATCCTTCATCAATCACCTCAAATACAAAGGGTAAAGAAGGATCAGCATGCATCGGTTGTTAGTCAAGTTAAGCCTAAGAAAACAAAGCAGAAGCTTTCAGCAGCAACCAAATCTACTGCTGATAAGCTAAAATCCTCCGCAGCAAAATCTGCTGCTGATAAGGCAAAGCCATCAGCAGCAAGAGTGTTCACTGCTGATAAGACAAAATCTCAGGCAAAGCCTTCAGAAGCAAAGAATGCTGCCACTTCAACAAAGCCATCAGCAGCAGGATCTACTGTCAACAAGCCAGAAACATCTGTAGCAAAATCTGCTGCTGACAATGTGAGGAAAACTAGAAAATCACCAACAAGGCAATGCAAAGCCAAACCATCTTCAAGCACTGTCATTGGTTCCATTGACTGCAAACATACTAAAAAGGATAAACTAACAACCATCTTTTTCAAGTCTGCAGAATCTTGGGTTCCTTCTACTAATTAGAAATATATCATGTGTAGGGACAGCCAGGTCACAAGAATAACACCTGGGTGGTAGACAGTGGGTGTTCCAGGCACATGACAGGCAACAGATTCATCCTCTCCAACTTCGGACATTTCAATGGAGGATATGTTGCTTCTGGAAGTGACTCAAAGGGAGGATCCATCACTGGACAAGGAACTGTGTCCAACAAAAGAATGAGCATTGATAAGGTCAACTATGTTAAAGAATTGGACTTCAATCTCATGAGTGTTTCCCAGGTCTAGGACCAAAAGCATTGGATGCTCTTCACAGATAAAGAATGTTTTGTACTGACTCCAGGATTATCCACACCTCCTCCTGAAGGCATTTTACTAACAGCTCAGAGAAAAGAAAATCTCTATGTACTGGACATGAATGAAGTCACTCCATCTGGGAGTGTTTCCTGCTTTTTATCAAAGGCCTCAGTTGATGAATCAGCTCTCTGGCATAGGAGATTAAGCCATGTTAATATCAAAACTATCAATAAATTGGTGAAGAATAATCTTGTCAGAGGGATTCCTGACAAAGAATTTCAGTTGGAAGACCACTGCATTGCATGCTTAAAGGGGAAGCAATACAAAAGCTCTCACAAGCCCAAGACCTTGAATACAAATGACACCCCACTGCAACTGCTGCATATGGATCTCTTTGGTCCTACAAATGTCATGTCAATGGGCAAGAAGTCGTATTGTCTGGTGATAACTGATGACTACACCAGATTCTCATGGGTATACTTCTTGAGAACTAAAGATGAAACTGCTGAAATTCTCAAATCCTACATTCTCAGGGTAGAGAATCAAAGCAATCAAAAGGTGAAGATCATAAGGTGTGATCAAGGCACAGAGTTCAAGAACCACACCTTGAACTATTTCTGTGAAAGCAAGGGGATAGAAAGACAATACAATGCTCCAAGAACTCCTCAACAAAATGGAGTTGCTGAAAGAAGAAACATAACTCTTATTGAGTCAGCAAGATCTATGTTGGTTGACTCAAAACTGCCACTCACATTCTGGGCAGAAGCAGTTAGCACAGCCTGCTATGTGCAAAACTGAGTTCTAATTGTCAAACCTCTCAACAAAACACCCTATGAACTTTGGTTTCAAAGAATTCCCTATATTGGGTTCCTAAAACCTTTTGGGTGTCCATGCACCATTCTCATCACTCAGGGGGTTCTTCCTAAGTTTGGTGCCAAATCTGATGAAGGATATTTCGTAGGCTATTCCTCTCAATCAAAGGCCTATCGAGTATTCAATTCAAGAACAAGAATTGTTGAAGAATCAGCAAATGTGGAATGCAGAGAACACATTGTCTGTGAGCAGGGAAAAGGACCAAACTGGCTCTTTGACATAGACTCCTTCACCCAAATATTTGAGCCTCTCACCTTCTCAAATATGGAGTATACGTCTACACAAACACCTGCCTCCACTGACTACAGACTGGATTTTCCCAAATCTTCTATCAGTCTGAGAAGACCATCAATTGATCCTCCATCAGTTGTTGAAGCAATTGAAGCAGGAACGAGACGATCTAATATCACCAGCAGCAGTCTGTCTGAAACTGAAAATCAAAATGAAGACTCTTCGGTAAATGCTGTAGATGGTGCTGATGCTCTTGCTGAAAATTTTGATGTGGATAATTCGGTTGAAGACTCTTCCACCATGAATGAAGACACCCCTGATCAAAATCAAAGCAATCTGGAGCAAGGGATACAGCTGGAGGTGGTACCAGCATAGCGGATCCACAAAGAACATCCTCAAGAGAATATTATTGGCCAAATACACCAAGGAGTTCTCACAAGAAGCAAATCTCACGAGGCCAATATATGCTTGTTTTCATGTTTCCTATCTCAGGTGGAACCCAAGAAGATAGACGAAGCACTCAAACACAGCAGCTGGATTAGAGCAATACAGGAAGAATTGCTGCAATTCAAGAGGCAAGATATCTGGAAACTTGTTGATCTTCCACCAGGTAAATATGCTATTGGCACACGATGGGTTTTCAGGAACAAGCAAGACGAGAGAGGTATAATGGTCAAGAACAAAGCCAGACTTGTAGCTCAAGGCTACACTCAGGAAGAAGGAATTGACTATGATGAAGTCTTTGCTCCTGTCTCCAGACTGGAGGCCATCAGAATCTTCCTGGCATATGCTGCATCCACGAATTTCACTGTCTAACAAATGGATGTATAGAGTGCCTTTCTGTATCGGAAGATTGGTGAGGAAGTATACGTCAAACAGCCTCCAGGCTTTATAGATCCTGCACATCCTACTCAAGTGTTCAAACTAGACAAAGCTCTGTATGGCCTACATAAGGCACCAAGAGCCTGGTATGAAACCTTGTCAGGATATCTACTGAGCAACAACTTCAGAAGAGGTGCCATAGACCAGACCATGTTTATTAAAGATGAAGGGGGAGAAATCTTACTAGTTCAAATTTATGTTGATGATATCATCTTTGGATCAACAAGGAAACAGCTGTGCAAAGACTTTGAGACTCTGATGCACTCAAAGTTTGAAATGAGTTCAATGGGTGAACTAAATTTCTTCTTGGGTCTACAAGTCAAACAGGTCCCAAATGGAATCTTCATCAGCCAATCCAAATATGTAAAGAACATTTTGAAAAGATTCAAAATGGCTGACTGCTCTGCTGTAGGAACCCTTACGCAAGTGCATCATCAACTGTCTCCAGAAAAAGATGGCCAAGACACTGATCAACATCAGTATCATGCAATGATAGGGTCTCTCATGTATCTCACTGCCTCAAGGCCAGATATCATGTTTACAGTATACCTCTGTGCAAGATTTCAAGCAGCTCCAAAAGTTTCACATCTTCAGGCTGTCAAGAGAATCTTTAGATACCTAAAGGGTGCCCCAAGACTTGGGCTATGGTACTCTAAAAATGACATGTTTAATCTGAATGCATACACTGACAGTGACTATGGGGGATGCAACTTGGACAAAAAGTCCACTTCAGGGAGATGTCTGTTTCTGGTAGGGAGATTGATTTCATGGCAGTGCAAGAAGCAAACATGTGTTTCAACTTCTACCGCTGAAGCAGAATACATTGCAGCTTCAAGTTGCTGTACACAAGTCATCTGGATACAAAATCAAATGTTGGACTATGGGATGACTTTCATGGCAACCCCAATTCACATTGACAACATGAGTGCTATCTCAATCACAAACAATCCGGTACAGCACTCAAAGACAAGCACATTGACATCACATATGGGTAATAGGGATGTAGAGGCTAGGCCTAAGGCCCCATCTGGATCCAAGGATTCCACAACTGTGGATGAGGACAGACTGCAACTTCATATCTTGGAATTGACGGCCAGGGTGAATATGATAGAGGCACATCAATGCCCAACTTTTCTTACTCCCTCCTTTGTATCAGTGGTCACCCAAACTGATGCACATTTGTCCACTGATGCAACCAAAAAGGGGGAGATGGTCCCATTGGAGGAAGACTCATACAGTTTTGAAGACTGCAGGCTGTATTTCAAAGTACAAGATGGTTGTTAATGAAGCTTTTTCTTTTGGTCGAAAGGATAGTCTGAAATGTGCAAAAGCTTCAGCAACAAAGGCAGTAAGAGAATTTTGGTAGCATCAGTCTAGGGGGAGTTTGTAGAACCAAAGACTGATGGCTACAAAATTCTCTAAGTACAAATGCTGCTGATCTCAGAGTGTGCTGCGGACAAGCTTATCTGTTGCGGATACTTGTTCTCCTGCTGCAGAACAAATCTGCTGTGGATAGCCTTATCTACTGAAGACCAAAGTTGCTGCGGATAGGCTTCTCAGCAGCATCAACACTTGATGCTACTGACAGGCAAATCATCATGGTTACATCTTGCTGCTGATCAACATCTTTGATGCTGACAGCCTTCTGCCTTGAAGAAAAATCGTTGCAGCTGACTATCCATACCAAGCGTCACTGACAACTTTCTGCAAAAGCAACTAACACACTCAAAGCAGAAGGAATCGCAATGACACAACCAATGACGGACAACAATGCTCTTCTCCAAGCATGCAAGTAATGATGCATAAAGAAGACGCTTCAATAAAGTTAACTAGATATAGACCAAACGTGTAATAGTTAGCTACATACAACAGATCAATGGTCTGTGTTAGATCTGATCCTTAGAATCAAGGGGCTGTCTTGATTCTAAGTGAGTATAAATAATATGTAAACACTTCATTGTATGTGTGCTTTTTGTGCTTTCTAATTGAGTTTCAATTGTAATCGTTTATCTGCAAAAGCTTAATATAACAGTGTTCTTAAAAGTATTCTTTCTGCTTGCTCGATTACATTTGTGTAGTTATTGTTTTCGCCAATTTCAACTAAGAACATAACCATCTTGTAATTTCATGATCCTACATACATATCATGAAAGTTAGAATTTTCGACATTCATCAACTCATTCGATTCATGCGGTTCAGGAAAAGGTATAAATTTCTCTGGATGTGGAACCTTGTTGTAACCCAACCCGTCTTTGATATAAACAGTTCTCTGTTTGCTCACACATTCATCAAAGACATTTTGTTACGTCTTCCACTTTGAAACAATTACCCTTTCTTTTATTAAATCAGTTTCAGATTTGAAAAGTTTTTCTGAAAGAACTTTGATTAAAACGTCCTTTTTATCCAAATATTCTTTAAATGTTACATTATCTTTCAATAATGCTTTAATTTTTATTATAAAATTTACTTCATTTTGTTTCAATTCTTTGTTTACTCTTTTTAGTTTATCATTTGTAGCAATCAGAAACGTGTTTGCTGCATGATAGTTTTGCATTCGATCTACACACAATGAGGAACATATATCAAATTTATTTTCAGAATTTACCTCATTCTCAGATGAAGTTTCATAAGAAACAGTAGCTTTGCCCTTTTCTTTAGAATCGGTTTTGAGCACACAGTCACTGGCAATATTAGCTGGTTTCATTGAATCTTCAATTTCAGCCATCAAGGCTTCATCCATTTCATCCTCAGCATCCTCGATCTCATCCTCCCATTCACAATTACTCAGCTGTTTGGACATGAGTGCAGTTGGAGCCTTCTTTAACTTATCAGATTCATCAATCATTTCCACCAGCTTAACCCCGCTTCCTTCAACCTCCTTTTTCTTGTCCTTGGTACCCTCACGAGCGAAGTGGCCAAGCTGTTGACAGTTGTAGAACCTGAGTTTAGCTTTGTCAAAACCAACCTTTTTACCAAACTGCAACTTATCCTTCCCAACCTT
This sequence comes from Smallanthus sonchifolius, assembly GCA_023525975.1. Classification (NCBI taxonomy): domain Eukaryota; kingdom Viridiplantae; phylum Streptophyta; class Magnoliopsida; order Asterales; family Asteraceae; genus Smallanthus; species Smallanthus sonchifolius. Next base: position 51,576,777 of record CM042034.1, read on the forward strand.
CTGCAAATACTTTTTAGCCCTTACAACTAACATGGCCATCTGCCATTGCAAGTCCATATATTCCAAGTCATCAGGATTAATCTGCACTATATCTTCAGCATCCAGAACAGCTGGTTGTAACTTTCAAGTAACAAATGCATCGTAGCTACTCATAAATGCCCTAAAAAATGCAATCTGATCCTCGGGAATCTGACTAGTTGCTTTTCCCTTTTCTCCAGAAGAATGCTGACAACACCCCGTACCCTTTTCAGACTTAGAACCACTGCTTCCATCACTTGTTCCAGAAAACAGAGCTGCATTTGTTGAACTTGAGTTATTTTGTTTATCTTTGTTGTTCAGTTCTCTCTTCTTTGCATCCAATTCATAAGACTCGAGTAAACAGATAATATCATCAAGTATTTTACTCTTCAGATCTGGAGTTGTGTTCTTGATTAGCATACAAGGTATGCTCCAGCAATCTGGCAGTGAGTCTAACAGCTTCTCTCCTAGTTCATACTCTTCAAATTTTACTCTCATTTTTATCAACCTGTTGATCATGGTTGTAAACCTAGTCACCTGCTCACTGAGAGTCTCATTCTATTTATAACTAAACATGTTATAGTGCTTCAGTAGAAGATCGGTTCTGCTTTCCTGAAGAGCTGCATTACCTTCAAATCTTAAGCACAAGGTGTTCCACAGACCCTGAGCAGTTTCATGTTGCTTAAAATTCAAATACAACTCAGTCGGAAGTGCTAGAGTAATAGAACCCAATGCTCTGTTATCCCTTTCGATTAACTTCTTATCTTCCTCTGAATAAAGATCAGGATCAGCAATCGGGACTAACCCATCAGCATTTTTTGTCTTAGGAATGTGAGGACCTTTTACAATTGATTCCCAAAGTGTGTGTTCAGTAAACTTGAAATAAGCCTTCATCATTATTTTCCAATTTGAAAATTCTGATATTGATTTCAGCATCGGTGGTGATTTCCCAATAACCCTCTCAGTATCGTATACCTTTCCAGCCATTCTTTACTTGTAATTTGAAACTTGGTCAAAATCAGAAAAATTTCCAACTTATAACTTTTCGGTCGAAAACTTAGTACAATATTTTTCGATCGAAAAGTCAGAATATTTCGAACAGATGAAATTTTGGACAATACGTTTTGAACGAAATCCTTTTCGATTTCTTCAAGCAGAGTTTTCAGCTACTTCAAACAACCTTTTCAGATAATTCAACAGAAGAACACTTGAATTGACCAAAAACTTTTTGTGATGATCCGAGTAAAGAATCAAGTCATCAAACTTGATGTAAACTTCATCTCCATCAAAAGTAGCTTCAAATCAGCAACAATGGCACCCAAATTACTTCAATTTGATCAGATTTGACTTAAAATCTTCTTGAATACCAAGAGCTATTAACCAACAACTCTGATACCACTTGTGAAAACGGTTTATTCGAGCAAATCAAGCAATCGATTGGTAGAAATGAGAATCGATTAGAATAATCAAGATATGAGATTGGATATGTAGATGCATGATATGTCCCTAATCCCTTGTAATATGTATTTCATCTATGTTTAATGTAACTATTTGATATATTAATGAAATTACATGTTTATCCTTAATGTCTCATATATAACGACTGTGTATTAAACGATCTGATAAATATCGATAACGTTGATCAATCGTGCTATTGAAAGGCCCATTCGCACGAATGGATCATGAGAATGATCCATTCGCGCGAATAGATCATGAGAATGATTCATTCGCTAGAATAAGTCATGAGAATGATTCATTCGTACGAATGAACCATTCTGATGATTCATTCTTACGAATGAACCATTCTACTGATTCATTCGTACGAATGAGTCCATTCACATGGCTCATTCGTACGAATGGCATCTGCACTATATATATAACTTTCACTTCATGAGCACAAAAAAATGAAAAGAGAGACTAACCAGAGCAGAACCAGACTAAGCAACAGAACACACACAAACTCTTTGCACCTGCATTGTCGAATCTCTGTTCGTTGAGAGTTTCCAGGTCTTGTATCCAACTTCTCTACACCAAAGGGTCAATAGAAACCTTCGATTCGACGTCTAATCCGCTCGTTTCTCACGACCCGATCCGTGACATAGATTGGATTGCCAATCAAATCGGATTCCGCACGATTTGGTTCGGTTAATGTGTTGAATCATTGGATCAAGGTAGATCCCGATCCAACAAAGTGGTATCAGAGCCATTGTGCTCTAGATTCAACATAGAAAATCTAATCTTGCTTTTTCTATCTTCTTGAATGTTATAAAGATCACTTGATCGCTGTTTAGCCACGTTCAAAACTTGTAATTATTACTTCTGAGTGATCTGATCATTTCAGTTTCCAGATCTGATAAAAGGCTCAATCATTGGTGCTTTTTGGTGCAAAAAAGTCAAACAGCCCTCTGTCGTACGAATGGCTACTATGATGAACTTCATTCGCACGAATGGCTCCTACCATTCGTACGAATAGATCAAGTCTCCTGCTCATTCGTTCAAGCTTCCAATCGCACGAATAGAAAATTCCATTCGCACGAATAGACCCATTCGCACAAATCTCTTCTGAATTTTTTTTAAGTGTCGAAAAACTTTGTTTTTTACCATGTCGGACTTAGCCTTTGTTGCCAGTCAGAACAACAAAATCCCAAACTTGTTATTAATCGATAATGAAGCTGGAAATGCTAACAAGGCTCCAAAACTCATGACAATGGACGAATATGATCACTGGAAAAACAGGTTTGAGATACACATTAATGGAGTTGATACAAACTTATGGATGATGTTAGAGAATGGACATCAAAAAGTGTTGAATGAGGATGGAACTCCTGTTTTGCCTTCCCTTTTAAGCGAACAACAAAGAAAAGATTATGACTTAGAAAAGAAGGCATATGCTATCCTATCTCAGGCCATATCAAGAGAAATATTTCATCAATTCAGGCAGTTTACATCTTCAAAATCTCTGTGGGATGCCTTAGAACAACCTCACGAAGGAAATGCTTCATTGAAAGCTATCAATGCTAAGGCCATTAAGAAGGAATTTGATAATTTCATGTATATTGGGAATGAGTCCTTACATGATCTAATTGAGAGATTCTATCACTTGATGAGTGAATTGCATGCCCATGAGATCAAAACCACGAAAGAAGAAAAGGTTCAATGCATGGCAGATGCGCTACCACCAAAATGGGATTCATTCTTGATGGTTCTCAAACAGAACAATACTCTTGGAACCATTGACATCAATGAATTTCTTCAGAAATTGAGAGAACAAGAGGTGATGAATAAGTGGAAGTTAAAGAGAGGCGTACAAGCTCAGGATCCTTCATTATACTATTCTACATCAACTCAACAAAATGTTCCTTTGCAGACTGCGTTTGTATCAAACATGTCAAATGTTTCAGCCAGCCAGTCTTCAACAGCTCATGCTTCAGTTTCATCAAGCTCGGTTCCATAGCAGGGAAATACTGCTAGTACTCCTCCACCAAGCCCCATTAAATTGCAAACAGACAACTTCTACAAGGTTACTATCGAAGTGGCCAAGGAACACATGGCACTGTTGTCTACCGTTATCAATTCATATGACAGTCTTGTTGCTGGACAGGTTGGAAACAGTCATCTGACAGCAGAAGACTTTGCTCAGATTGATAAGGATGAAATGGATCGAAATGATATAATGTGGGCTCTTGCAAGTGCAGTCAGAAGAGCGAGAGATTATGTAAAAAGGACAGGAAAAACTCTCGAAGGGAACAAAGACACTACTTATGGTTTTGATCTGTCTGCTGTTGTTTGTTTTAACTGTGGTGAGAAAGGGCATTTTGCTAGGCAATGTGAAAAGCCTAAACAGACTGGAAACAGCAACCCTTTCAACAACCATCAAAGCCAACCGAAGCCACAAACTCAAAATACAGAAACAAACCTTGTTCCAGTTACTCTTGCACAAGATAAGGGCACTTCAAGTGGAACAAAAGCTATGGTTGTTCAAACAGATGAGACTGTTGATTGGTCTTTTAAATTTGGAGTTGATGGCAGTTCAGGGGATAGAGCTTACATGGCAAAGGCTGAAGAAATCAATGAAGAATCAGATTCTGATGCTGTGAGAGAGATTGCTTCAGAAAGTTCATCAGCTGAAGACGACACATCTTCAAACAGTTCTGGCTTCACAGCTGAGAATGAAGAAAAATCATCTGTCGTCTCTTCAAGTCAATCGACTGCTGATGTGGATGATAACAATTCCTCTTCTGAATCTACCTGTAGCTGTGCTTTTATGGTAAAAACATCCACAGGCATTCAGGTAAATTCTGACAGTTTTGAAAGTGAGTCTGAATCTCAACCATGTTTAATTTGTGATGAACTTGAAAAGAAAGTTGAGGCACTTAAAAGTCACAACACAGACTTAATTACTGATTTAACTGGTTGTCTTGAAGCAAACCGTGTTTTAAAGGGAAACGAACTTGCCTTCAAAAACAAAATTGATCTTTTAAACAGGCAAGTTCATGAATTAGAAATCTGTGTTATCAACAAACAAAATGCCATCACCTTTTATTTAAACACGATTGATGAAACAAAGAAAAAGCTGGCGCTTGTCGAATGTGATTATGAAACTTTAAATCAAAAGCTGAAAAGTTATTCAAATGCTTCTTACATTCTTGATTACATGGTTTCACAGCGTCCAGGAAAGAAAAATGCTGGGATGGGGTATAACAATTATCCTCCACCTGTGTTGAATACTATGGTAAACACACCGGATGATAACCCAATCACTGACTTTAAGGTCAAAACGCCACTTGTCGTTGATCCAACCGAAAACAAAATTTCTCAACCAAAGGTTAACGATAATGGTGCTTCGACCTCGGAGTCCCAGTGTGTTGATGGAATGGTAGAAGAGTGGCATGAAGACGACGATGAGTGCCCTACTCGTGGTTTGGGACACAAAAACTCGTCTGCTCCACTGAATGACAGCATTGGTATTTCAAAATCTGCTTCTAAAAATGTTTTTAAAATTAAACAAACCAATTGCCGTCCATCTTATCCCACTACTTCTGATCAGAAGAGTCAAGTAACCAAAGCCTCAATCAAAAAGGTTAATTTTGTTAAAGCTGGAGAGTCTGTTCAATCAAACAAGTCACTCTCCTCAGCTGAACAAAAAGAAGCTAAGGCTGGTGGTTCAAAAACTCACCAAAGTGAAAATTAATACAGATCTTCGAGGTTGGTTGAGCGGAGATACTGTTTTGAGTGCGGTACAAAAGGACACGTTGTTGTCAACTGTCCTTATCTTCAGAAGTGTAACATTTCGGATTTTAGTATGCCTATTTCAGTTCAATGTAATGCAATTTCAAGTTCTATACTCGTGCAATGCCTCATTATTTTCTCGTCGTAAAATTTAATGCAATGATCCTATATAAATCCGCAAGTTTTACTAGATTATATACATTTAAACGCTATACAAGAAACTATTTGGTACAAACTTATCAAACCTGAAAAGTCAAGGACTAAAATTGAAAAACATCAAGAAACCCTAGTTAGCACGGTCGTGCTTCGTTCTAGCACGGTCGCGCCAAGTGCTTTGGCACGGTCGCGCGACCTGCTCTGGAACGATCGCGCCCGGTGCCTAGGCACGGTCGCGCCTCTCCTTGGCACGGTCGCGCCTGCGTAACTGAAAAACGTAAATGCAGTTTAATCACCCGATCGTTCTAATCCGAAACCGTTATACGTTTCCTTTTCCCTTAACAATTGTATTACCACTTTTCAAATTCCAAACGCCTCAGTTCATTTCAATAATTCAAGAAAAACTCTCTCAATTCAAGGAAAATTCTCCCAAGTTCTTTCGACCGGAATTACCTCAAGAAATCCAGTCAAGCGTTTTCCCAAAGCATCTCTGAATCATCCGAAGCCGCTGAAACATTCGGAACCGCAGCAGAGGTAGCCGGAAGCCAGTCTTGCCGTCGCCGGAACTAAGTTCTACCATTCCCTATCGATTCGCTACTGTTCAGGTTAATTGAATCATCCCTCTCTTTCGTTTCGGTCCATGTAACAAAAGCCCTCTGTCAATTCGGGCTTTCATTAAAGAAATCGTTCAGAACCAGAATCCTTTTTATAAGAAAAATGATTTAATCGGAATCGCTCCTAATCATGTTGTTAATACAATTAAAATATCTCAGAACACTCGTAATAACCCATAAATGAAAAGCCCTAACAATTCCACCAATTAAAATACAAGAATCTGTCAATTCGTGTCTGATTTGGAATAGACACGGTCGCGCTAATCATCTAGCGCGGCCGTGCCTCATTTAGCGCGGTCGTGCCGATTAGCAGCGCGGTCGTGTCCTCCTGTCCAGACCTTGTCATGCCCTCTGGGCTAGTCCCTGTTGTGTCTAAAGATCATAGACACGACCGTGCCGGGCCAAGGCACGGTCGTGCCTGTCAAACTTGTCTAGATTGTGCTCCTGTTGATCAACCCGGTCGCGCCCCGACTAGCGCGGTCGCGCCCGTGGCTTGAGCACGATCGTGCCCTTCCGAGGCACGGTCGTGCTAGACTCAGATTATTTTAGCAGAATTATAATTTTTATATTTAACCAGGAAATGTTTCAGATTTTATAAAAATTTGTGTTCTGTATTTAAAAATGGATTAAAAGTTTAATCTTGGCATAAATATAATTTATTTAAAAGTTTATAAAAATTAAATTTATATTTAATTAAATGATGTTTTAAATAATTAAGTTACAAAATTTATAAATAATGATTAGTTATTTAATTTACATTTTAAATCAAAATCATTTATTTATTTATACTTAATTACAATTAATATTTACATTATTTCATAAACTATAATTATATATTTATTTATTTATTCAATTCAAACCTAATCAAATTATTTCAAACATATTTTACTTCAAACTCTATATATTTTATACAAAGCAATAGTTTTATATATACAAATTCAACTTTCACTTTAGACCTAAACTTTGTACATCTATGTGATTCAATACATATTACTCTTTAGGTTAAAGTGTGCATTTCAAGGATCTTATTTGCTATCTATATTCCTTGTTAGCTCCACTTCCATACCAAGTGAGTATTCACAACCCCCTTTTACTCTTTTACACTTTTGGGGTGGAACATGAACTTTATACACATTACACATTTCACAACTACATTTATACAAACAACACAAGTGCAATATCCTACATACATACATGTGTGCAAAATTTGAGCTTTGTGCCCGAGTGCTAGTTGTGCTAGTCTTTGTGAAAACTATGTGCAATCATTAACTATACAAGCCGACGGTTTTCAATGATAGATCTATTGAGTCTGACAAACCCACCCAAGTGGAGGTGATTGATACCGACAACACAATTTGCATACTAGTTACTAAGGTTTGATTGTACTTGATTACACAATAGCAGCTCCCCATAAATGCCTTATTTTTCATGTCTTGTAAAGGATTTGTTTTACAACTATATGCTATCTATATACAACTGTGTTATACTCACCAACTTTTTAGTTGACTTTATTTTATTCATGTTTCAGGCCCTAATATGTGAGAATGATTCAATACGTGCTCAATATAGGATTTGGACTTAGCAATATTAAATCAAGAAGTTTATGAGTTGTTTTATTTTCTTGTTTGGATTTGGTTTGTACTTGGATTATTTGTAATGGGAATTTGACTTTAATATACTTCAATTTAGTCAACCTTGTGCTATGAACAGTCTTACATGTCCCGCCCCGATGATTCCGCCATCGGTCGGGGTGTGACAGATTGGTATCAGAGCCTTGGTTATAGGGATTTAGGTTATTAGGCATCTTGACCTAGACTATAACTTTAGGACACCCACTTATACTATGCTTCATGATTTTGTGCTATGTGTTACATGCTATGTGCTACATGCTTACCATGATAAATTGTTTATTATATTTGGTACCTTACTTGTTAGAAATTCATGACTTATTAGGATCTTCTTAAATAATACCTTTCCTATATCCTAAAACCCCATGATATTCCTACCTTCTTTTCTATCTTTATTCTTTCTAAGCATGTGGAAAAAAATTTCTTGAAGCAAAAATCTTAAAATTTTTTTTTTATTTTCTTCGTTAAGGTTTTTTAAACTTGTTAAATTATTTGAGAACACGTGCAATCTGGAAGGGTGACACCTGTATTTTGGGTTTTCTGTCTAGGAAAGCATTTCGCATAAATCCCAATCAACCGAGGGACCCGTATGCTTTCCTGGGAATTCTCGAGATGAGTGCTTACCTATAGGCTAAAGCATGTCTCCTTGAAAATTATATAAGTTTAAATTAACCTTAATGTGCCTTAGTATTCAAGTGATTTTATCACTTTTGAGTACAATCCAAACTATGAATATCTATCTTTTATTTGGTTTTCTCATTCTATTAAATCCTAGCAATTCTCATAAGCTCTTACAATCTTTCTTGTCTTGTGAAAATCTGTAGAATGCCTCCTCGTCGTGCTCCCGCCGCCAACGCCAACACCGACATTGCCGCTATTCTCACCCAATTAGTGACACAACTCACCCAAGCCAATGGTGCCACAAATGGCAATGGTGGAAATGGAAGCAATAGTGGTAATAATGGTGGTAATGGTGGAAATGGTGGAAACAATCCATCTCAATGCACCTTCAAGCACTTCAATTCGTGCAATCCCCTAAAGTTCTATGGTACCGAAGGAGCTACTGGACTCCTTCAATGGTTTGAAAGCATTGAGAATACCTTTCTCAATAGTAACTGTCCCGACAACCTCCGTGTTCGTCATGCTACAAGTGTCCTACAAAAACGGGCACTTACATGGTGGAATGGGGAGAAAAGGAATAGGGGTGTTGACATAGCTATGGCCTTACCTTGGGATGAGGTCAAAAGGCTTATGACCGAGGAGTTATGTCCTCGAAATGAAGTGAAAAGGTTAGAAGCTGAATTTTGGGATCTTGCCCAAGATAGTGGGGAAAGCTTAGCATATACAACTCGGTTCCATGAGTTGAGTCTTCTAGTGCCCCACATGGTCACTCCTTTAGCCCGTTGTATCGAAAAGTATATTGGTGGGCTACCAAGACAAATTCAAGATACTGTCTTAGGTAGAAATCCTGCTACTTTGGAGGATGCCATCCGCCTGTCTGCTACCTTAACTGATAATCATGTTAAAGCTGGAACTCTTACCAAAAAGGGTTCTAAGAAAGTTGCTGAAACCGTAACCCCTCCTGCTCACAACAAAGAAGCCACAACTGAACCCTCTCGCAATAACAAAAAGAGGAAGGTTAGAAACTTTGCTGTGGTTACTCCTGCGGTGCCCGTTAATCAAGTTGCACCCGTAGTTTAAGCATCGGCTAAAAAGCCATATGTTGGGATTTATCCTCTTTTTGCCACCTGCAATTTTCATCATCCTCAAAATATCCCATGTCACCTTTGCACTCATTGTGGGATATATGGTCACACTATCAATATTTGTAGGGCCAAAGCTTTTGAGGGTCAAGTCAATCCACCGAACCAACCCAACCCGCGAGTGGCTAATCAAGGTGCTCCCGCCATTGCTAATAGGCGTGCTTGCTATGAGTGTGGAGACCCGAACCATTTTCGTAATCTATGTTCAAGACTTGCAAATGCTAGACAAGGTGGAGCTCGTTGGCGTGCGTTCAACATAAACGCCAACGAAGCTCAAGCCAACAACGACGTGGTTAATGGTACATTCCTTGTAAATAGTCATTATGCCTCCATTTTGTTCGATACCGGTGCCGATAAAAGTTTTGTGTCACTTAATTTTGAGCCTTTACTTGCAAAGACGCGATCCCAATTAGAGAAAACCTTCACCGTTGAAATAGCAAATGGTGACTCCCTTACAATTGAGTCTATTATCTATGATTGCTCTTTAGAACTTAATGATCATGCATTCCCAATCTACCTTGTTCCAATGCCACTAGGAAGCTTTGATATTATCATAGGTATGGATTGGCTATCAAATCATCATGCCGAAGTCATTTGCTTTGAAAAGTGTATTCGAATTCCGCTACCATCGGGAGAAACCTTAAGGGTTTTTGGTGAAAAGCCTTGCAAGGGTCTTAAATTGATGTCTTGTACTACCGCTCAAAAGTACTTACGAAAGAAGTACATCGCCTTCCTAGCTCATATTGTTCAAAAGGACGTCAAGGAGAAGAGTATTCAAGACATTCCTATCATTAGGGATTTTCCCGAAGTGTTTCCTAAAGATTTATCCGGTCTTCCTCCTGTTCGTCAAGTAGAGTTCCGTATTGATCTTATGCCCGGAGCTAACCCCGTTGCTAGAGCTCCTTATCGTCTTGCACCTTCCGAAATGCAAGAGCTCGCAAGTCAACTTCAAGAACTCTCCGATAAAGGTTTCATTCGCCCAAGTCATTCACCGTGGGGTGCACCCGTCTTATTTGTTAAGAAGAAGGATAGATCATTTCGCATGTGTATTGACTACCGCGAACTCAACAAGCTTACTATCAAGAATCGTTATCCTTTGCCTAGAATCGATGATCTCTTTGATCAACTTCAAGGTTCTACTTGCTTCTCGAAGATTGATCTTCGATCTGGTTATCATCAGCTCCGTGTTCAAGAAGATGACATTCCTAAGACTGCTTTTCGAACAAGGTATGGTCATTACGAGTTCATGGTTATGCCTTTCGGGTTAACCAATGCACCCGCAGTTTTCATGGATCTCATGAACCGTGTGTGCAAACCGTACCTTGATAAATTCGTGATCGTTTTCATTGACGATATCTTAATCTATTCCAAGACTAAAGCCGACCATGAAGAACACCTTAGATTGGTTTTGGACCTTTTGAAGAAAGAACAACTATATGCCAAGTTCTCCAAATGTGAATTTTGGTTAAAAGAAGTTCAATTTCTTGGTCACATCGTCAACGACAAGGGTATTCATGTTGATCCTGCTAAGATTGAAATGGTTAAGAATTGGAATGCCCCGAAGACTCCTACCGAAGTTCGTTCATTTCTTGGTCTTGCGGGTTATTATCGTCGTTTCATCTCAAACTTCTCAAAGATTGCTGTCCCTCTTACCGCTTTGACTCATAAGGGTAAAACTTATGAATGGGGACCGAAACAAGAAGAAGCTTTCCAAACTCTTAAGCATAAGTTGTGCAATGCTCCTATATTAACTCTCCCCGATGGAAATGATGATCTAGTTGTCTATTGTGATGCTTCTAACCAAGGTCTTGGTTGTGTCCTCATGCAACGAGGAAAAGTGATCGCTTATGCATCAAGACAACTCAAAATTCATGAAAAGAATTATACGACGCACGATCTCGAGTTGGGTGCGGTCGTATTCGCGTTAAAGATTTGGAGACATTACCTATATGGCACGAAATGTGTGGTATTCACCGACCACAAAAGTCTTCAACATATCTTCAACCAAAAAGAACTCAATATGAGGCAACGACGTTGGGTCGAACTCCTTAACGACTATGACTGCGAAATTCGTTACCATCCCGGCAAAGCGAATGTCGTAGCCGATGCTTTGAGTCGAAAGGACCATGTTATGCTTCATTGTGCCCGTATTCAAACCAATATTCAAACCCGTATCTTAGACGCTCAACACGTCTCGGTAACCGAGGGTAACATGTATGAAGAAATGTCGTGTGGTGTTGAACTTCTTCTTGAATCAAAACCCAATGGCTTACTATATTATTTGAATCGTATTTGGGTTCCCGATCGCGATGATCTCCGTGCATTTCTCATGAACGAGGCTCATAAGACTCGTTATTCTATTCATCCTGGTGCGGATAAAATGTACCAAGATCTTCGCCAACTTTATTGGTGGCCCGGTATGAAGAAGGACATTGCTCTTTATGTTGCCAAATGCTTAACTTGCTCCAAAGTCAAAGCCGAACATCAACGTCCTTCTGGTTTGCTTGAACAACCAGAAATTCCCGTGTGGAAATGGGAAAATTTAGCTATGGATTTCATTACCAAGCTCCCTCGCACCTCGAGTGGTTATGATAGTATTTGGGTGATCATTGATCGTCTCACCAAATCTGCCCACTTCTTGCCTATTCGTGAAGACTTTAAGGTGGAGAAATTAGCCCGAATTTACATTGATGAAATTGTGAGCCGTCATGGTGTTCCCTTGAACATAATATCTGATAGAGACGCTCGGTTCACTTCTCGATTTTGGTAATCTCTCCAATCTGCTCTTGGTACTCGTTTGGATTTGAGCACGGCTTACCATCCCCAAACTGATGGTCAAACCGAGCGAACAATCCAAACTCTTGAAGACATGCTTAGAGCTTGTGTAATCGATTTTGGTGGCAATTGGGATTCACATTTATCCCTCGTTGAGTTTTCTTACAACAATAGCTACCACACAAGTATCAACATGGCTCCATTCGAAGCTCTCTATGGTCGCAAGTGTCGTTCTCCTATCTGTTGGAACGAGATTGGTGAAGCACAAATCACCGGTCCTGAGTTAATTCAAGAAACTTCCGACAAGATTATTCAAATCCGTGACAATATTTGAGTAGCGAGGAGTCGGCAAAAGAGTTATGCCGACAAGCGTCGAAAACCCTTGGAATTCCAAGTCGGTGATCTCGTTCTTCTTAAGGTATCTCCATGGAAGGGTGTGATCCGTTTTGGAAAGAAAGGCAAGTTATCGCCTCGTTATGTTGGTCCGTTCAAAATCCTTGAAAGGATTGGGAAAGTGGCTTACAAGCTCGAGTTACCTCCATCTCTTGGCAATGTGCATCCTACATTTCATGTATCTAATCTAAAGAAGTGTCTCGCCGAAGAAAATCTCCATATACCGCTTGACGACGTGCACATTGATGAAAAGATGCACTTCGTTGAGAAACCGGTGAAAATTATGGATCGTGAAGTCAAGCAACTCAAGCGAAGTCGCATTCGTATCGTTAAAGTTCGTTGGGAATCTAAGCGTGGTCCTGAGTTCACTTGGGAACGAGAAGACCAAATGAAGCTCAAGTACCCTCATCTTTTTACTAATAATGTTGTTTCCTCTAGCTAAATTTCGGGACGAAATTCTCTCAACATGGGGAGACTGTAACATTTTGGATTTTAGTATGCCTATTTCAGTTCAATGTAATGCAATTTCAAGTTCTATACTCGTGCAATGCCTCATTATTTTCTCGTCGTAAAATTTAATGCAATGATCCTATATAAATCCGCAAGTTTTACTAGATTATATACATTTAAACGCTATACAAGAAACTATTTGGTACAAACTTATCAAACCTGAAAAGTCAAGGACTAAAATTGAAAAACATCAAGAAACCCTAGTTAGCACGGTCGTGCTTCGTTCTAGCACGGTCGCGCCAAGTGCTTTGGCACGGTCGCGCGACCTGCTCTGGAACGATCGCGCCCGGTGCCTAGGCACGGTCGCGCCTCTCCTTGGCACGGTCGCGCCTGCGTAACTGAAAAACGTAAATGCAGTTTAATCACCCGATCGTTCGAATCCGAAACCGTTATACGTTTCCTTTTCCCTTAACAATTGTATTACCACTTTTCAAATTCCAAACGCCTCAGTTCATTTCAATAATTCAAGAAAAACTATCTCAATTCAAGGAAAATTCTCCCAAGCTCTTTCGACCGGAATTACCTCAAGAAATCCAGTCAAGCGTTTTCCCAAAGCATCTCTGAATCATCCGAAGCCGCTGAAACATTCGGAACCGCAGCAGAGGTAGCCGGAAGCCAGTCTTGCCGTCGCCGGAACTAAGTTCTACCATTCCCTATCGATTCGCTACTGTTCAGGTTAATTGAATCATCCCTCTCTTTCGTTTCGGTCCATGTAACAAAAGCCCTCTGTCAATTCGGGCTTTCATTACAGAAATCGTTCAGAACCAGAATCCTTTTTATAAGAAAAATGATTTAATCGGAATCGCTCCTAATCATGTTGTTAATACAATTAAAATATCTCAGAACACTCGTAATAACCCATAAATGAAAAGCCCTAACAATTCCACCAATTAAAATACAAGAATCTGTCAATTCGTGTCTGATTTGGAATAGACACGGTCGCGCTAATCATCTAGCGCGGCCGTGCCTCATTTAGCGCGGTCGTGCCGATTAGCAGCGCGGTCGTGTCCTCCTGTCCAGACCTTGTCATGCCCTCTGGGCTAGTCCCTGTTGTGTCTAAAGATCATAGACACGACCGTGCCGGGCCAAGGCACGGTCGTGCCTGTCAAACTTGTCTAGATTGTGCTCCTGTTGATCAACCCGGTCGCGCCCCGACTAGCGCGGTCGCGCCCGTGGCTTGAGCACGATCGTGCCCTTTCGAGGCACGGTCGTGCTAGACTCAGATTATTTTAGCAGAATTATAATTTTTATATTTAACCAGGAAATGTTTCAGATTTTATAAAAATTTGTGTTCTGTATTTAAAAATGGATTAAAAGTTTAATCTTGGCATAAATATAATTTATTTAAAAGTTTATAAAAATTAAATTTATATTTAATTAAATGATGTTTTAAATAATTAAGTTACAAAATTTATAAATAATGATTAGTTATTTAATTTACATTTTAAATCAAAATCATTTATTTATTTATACTTAATTACAATTAATATTTACATTATTTCATAAACTATAATTATATATTTATTTATTTATTCAATTCAAACCTAATCAAATTATTTCAAACATATTTTACTTCAAACTCTATATATTTTATACAAAGCAATAGTTTTATATATACAAATTCAACTTTCACTTTAGACCTAAACTTTGTACATCTATGTGATTCAATACATATTACTCTTTAGGTTAAAGTGTGCATTTCAAGGATCTTATTTGCTATCTATATTCCTTGTTAGCTCCACTTTCATACCAAGTGAGTATTCACAACCCCCTTTTACTCTTTTACACTTTTGGGGTGGAACATGAACTTTATACACATTACACATTTCACAACTACATTTATACAAACAACACAAGTGCAATATCCTACATACATACATGTGTGCAAAATTTGAGCTTTGTGCCCGAGTGCTAGTTGTGCTAGTCTTTGTGAAAACTATGTGCAATCATTAACTATACAAGCCGACGGTTTTCAATGATAGATCTATTGAGTCTGACAAACCCACCCAAGTGGAGGTGATTGATACCGACAACACAATTTGCATACTAGTTACTAAGGTTTGATTGTACTTGATTACACAATAGCAGCTCCCCATAAATGCCTTATTTTTCATGTCTTGTAAAGGATTTGTTTTACAACTATATGCTATCTATATACAACTGTGTTATACTCACCAACTTTTTAGTTGACTTTATTTTATTCATGTTTCAGGCCCTAATATGTGAGAATGATTCAAGACGTGCTCAATATAGGATTTGGACTTAGCAATATTAAATCAAGAAGTTTATGAGTTGTTTTATTTTCTTGTTTGGATTTGGTTTGTACTTGGATTATTTGTAATGGGAATTTGACTTTAATATACTTCAATTTAGTCAACCTTGTGCTATGAACAGTCTTACATGTCCCGCCCCGATGATTCCGCCATCGGTCGGGGTGTGACAAGAAGCCAAGTAAAAGAGTTAACCATTTTCCAGAAAATAAACAAAAGTTTTTAAAGTCAAAATATAACTCTTTTACCCAACAACAAGTGCATCAAAAGAAAGTTAAACAAAAGATGCATGACTTGTTGGTCTCTGATTCGAGTTCCACACCTGTACAAATCGTTAAGCAATCCACTGTTTACCACAAACAGTCGTTGCACAAACAACATGTGTGGAAAGCAAAATCAGATGATGCTTCTGACGACTGTACTTCAAAGTCAAGTGGTTGTTCCAAAAGTCCACAAGGACAGTGGATGGATTGTATTGTTGTAGATGAGACTGGGAAACCCAAGACCGTAAAGGCTTGGGTTCCTAACCTAAACTAATTT
This sequence comes from Smallanthus sonchifolius, assembly GCA_023525975.1. Classification (NCBI taxonomy): domain Eukaryota; kingdom Viridiplantae; phylum Streptophyta; class Magnoliopsida; order Asterales; family Asteraceae; genus Smallanthus; species Smallanthus sonchifolius. Next base: position 51,592,673 of record CM042034.1, read on the forward strand.
TTATCAATTACGTTCCTGTATATATTTTTTTTCTTGCGTTTATTAAAAATCTCAAAAACTCAAAAAGATTTTTCATTTTAAAATTTTAGGGGGAGAAAATGTCAGTAAGAAAATGATCTCTCGCTGAGAAAAATGATAGTACACAGACGCTAGTTATCTGAGACTCCAAAAAGATTTCTATATTGTGTACAGTTATTTGTGTACAGTTTGTTTTAAAAAAAAAATTTCAAAAAGATTTTCCATTTTTTTACAGACTAAAACCCAAAAACATCTAAAAACTCAAAAATGAGAAATCGTATCCAACCTTTGGAAAGTAATGGCACACTAACCTTATGTATGAAGCACATTGCATTTAATGTCATAGTGAATAGTCACACTAAGTCGACATGTGATGCATTGATAGGCTTATCTTACTGAATCTCGACCATTGATGATCAATCTATACCATATTAGATATTGTCTTGTGAGTCACATAATGGTGAAAGGATTGACGAAAATCAACAATAGAAACTGAAGGTGTTTCTCATTCTGTGCACACCAGTTATCATCGGTTTAATGAGATATCAGAAAGTAGTTATAAAATTAAAAATTAGATTCCGAAGTCGTATACGTGCCATATTGCCTTGTAAATACCTGGCTGAAGCCGTCCATGCGATTAAGAATAAAATAAAAGTATGAATCCGAATCTGTATATGTGCCATATTACCGGGTTGCAGCCTGGTTGAAGCCATCCATGGGATAGGATGAACACAAACACCGTTAGCTGCATACGTGCCATATTGCCTTGTAAATACCTGGCTGAAGCCGTCCATCAGCTGATGGCTGTCACTGTGAATACTAAATATATATATATATATATATATATATATATATATATATATAAATTTGTGTAGTAAAGAAGTAACAGGGAATAACTGAGATCTCATGAACTTATGATGGCTGGTTAAGTAAGTTGTGCTGATTTGAAACATTAACATGTTTTGAAAAGTAATTCAAGTCAATTTTTAACTAGTGTGGGACACACAGACAATGGACTCAATCCTTCAAGATCATCTTGTAAGTGTTGAGAAGAGGTCTGCATAGGTTTAAGATGGACAAACATATCAATGATCGCATTTTGATTAAGTGTACTTAAAGCTCAGATAATTTGCAATGTTGCTGATTGCTATGAGCTTAGTACTGATCCCACGTTCGGATCTTTCTCACAAAAAGATGTGTAAATACCATTGTATAGTTGTATCTACAAAATTCAAAATGTCTCAGATCATTAGTCATTAAGTCTGTATGATTTCTCATAAGGATCATTCTTACTAAGACATGCGTGTATATATCTTGTTGATATTATTTTCAGCATTACATATTCAAAAATCCAAAAAGATTTTACTTTTCCTGAATTTTTGATTATCTGATAAGACTCAAACGACTGTCAGAAAATCAAAATTTGAAAACCGCTTGACTTCCTAATTGATCAAATCGTTCCTTTACTTCATAAACTATTCCAAAACTTCATAATTGATCCCTCACTTCATAATTAAATGTAAATTACTTCATAATTAAATTTTTGTTAAAACCAATGTGGTCGGATACCCCATTTAACTTGAAAAGTTTAATTTGCATAAGGGGATTGTCCCATTCATACGAATGGATGAGAAAAATGGCTCACTCGTACGAATGGATGATGAGAATAGGTCATTAACACGAATGGACTGACCAGAACGGTCCATTCGTACGAATGAAGGTTCATTAGTATGAATGAACATCCATCCGTACGAATGAAGGGTTCATTAGTACGAATGCATACCCATTCGTACTACTGAAGGACACACGCATACGAATGGATGGCCATTCGGGCCATTCGTACGAATGAACCAGGCCATCCTATAAATAGGCCATTCATTCGCGTGTGCAGAATCATTCGCACAAAACAGAAAGCATTCGCACGTCTGTTTCATCAAAATCTGAATTTGAACAAAACTCTGTCAAATCTGTAATCTAATCATTCGATTTCTTTTTACAGGTATAACCCCACAAGTATTCATCGATTGTATACCGATTCGTGGATGTTCGATTAGATTTAGGGTTCAAAACCAAAAACCAAACCTAAAAACGTAAAAACTGACTTAATAAACCAATTAAACTGCTAAATATTGGTTGAAAACAATAGTCGAGTGTGTTGTTGTCGTTTTTCGGCAAATCTTTTCAAGTGTTGGTTGATTTTTGGACAAGTTGGATCGTGACCCGTCTGTCATACGAATGGACACACTCTTCTTGTTCATTCGTACGAATGAACGCTCATTCACACGAATGAGAACTCATTCACACGAATGAAAACTCATTCACACGAATGAACCCTCATTCACACGAATGAACGCTCATTCACACGAATGAACACTCATTCGCACGAATGAATAGGCTGAATGATTCATTCGTACCAGGGGAAAAATGGTCCAAAAGTTCATATTTCCAAAATCTTGCATGTACTGATCTGAGGTGCTTCATGTTTTTGTGTTTGCAGACTGTTCGTTATGGCGCACAGAGCTCCAGTTGTTCTTAAGGCTTCCATAAAAAGCAACATATGTGCGTACATGATTCCGACATCAAAGAATGCACGTCCGTTTGTCGGCATGATCGAGTTTCTATCCAGATCCAGGATTGCTCATGCTATATCCCATCTCCGCACTCCATATACGTCGCACCAAAGGGAGTTATGGGCCTCCGCCGAGATTGACTGCGAGGTATCTCCACCGGTCATACGAGGGAAGTTCGCAGGTCAAGATGTGGTTGTATCGGCAGCTCACATTCGCCGATTGTGTCAATTTGGTGATCATCCTGAAGATCCAGTGACACTGGATAAATATCTGGTCCGAGGATGCTTCATGAGGATAAAGTACGACGGGAATGTCGCCGAGGGAGTTTTAAACAAAGCGAACCTCTGTCCGCAGTACAAGTATCTAGGACATGTTCTTCTGCATTGCCTCGGTTCCCGTCATGGCGGATTTGATGATATGCGCGAAACAATACAGAGCGCATTCGTTGCACCAGTGTTGAACATTCCGTTCAACTTTTCCGAGATGGTGTTCACGCACCTTAAGGAAAACATCTATCTTAAAGGGGACAATGCGTATCTTATGTACCCCAGATTCTTACAAATGATAATAGATGACCAACTTCCTCTTCTACCAAGGTCAGACGTCGACATAATCAAGTTAGAACACATGACGGACGTCACTCTAAACAGGGTACATACCTACAGGGGCAGACCAACAAAGCCACCTCACAAACGACTCATTGGACATCTGTCAAATCCAGAGTATGTAGCACCAGTAAACAGAAAATGGCGTCACGATAACAGTGATTCGGACAGGGAGGATATTGTTGTACCTCCAGCTGACGACCAAGATGATGACGACCAAGATGGTCAGGGAGATGGTGGCAATACTCCTCATGTTTCATCTACCGCTGCCACCACTCCCACTGTTACTGCTATCGATCCTTCCCTTCCAACTAACCCAGAAGACGTTAACCTGGACACCGTCCTGTTTACTGGTTCTGAGGAAACTGAAGATGAATTTGAAATCAGTCAACAAGGGGCAAGATTGGTCGCAACAAAAAGAAAAAGGGGAGCAGATCAAGGAAGCTCAAGGGTTGATGCTGACGTCAGGGATGATGACTTTGTCCCTGGCTGTCTACAAGTATCTGCAGCTCCTTCTTCCCAATCTACCCCGGTCAAGAAGGGAAGAGGAAAGAAAAGAATGGCCAAACGCCAAAAGTTTAAGCTTGTTAGAAGGACGGAGAGCACCTCTGCTACTACAGAAACTGCCACCAGGTCTGAGGCTCCAATGTCAACATCTATGCCTCAGACACAAACTGTGCCTCCTCCCATCTACACGACTGCTCCTACATCACAGCCATCAACTATTCGAGCTGAATCTTCAATGTCACTGCCGACTATCTCTCTACACGACCAGATCAGTACTTTAAACAGTTTGGTACTTCGTTTACTGGCTCAGAATGAAGAGCAATCAAAGCATCTTGATCAACAGGGTTTGCATATTGACCAACAGGGCTCGCAGATCAGTCAGTTGACTCTGCAAAATACTGAACAAGCCCAAGCCATCACAAGTCTTTCCAATAGATGCAATGATCAGCAAGTCCTCCTTCTCACTGCTACAAACCAGAATCAAAAGTTGTCTACAACTGTTGATGCACATACTCAGAGGATATAAAGGCTAGAGGAGGAAAACAAAAGGCTGTTGGAAGACTTAGAAAGCAGAAGGGACCCGACACCCAGAATTGAGGGTGCTCGCAATGATGGTGATGATGGTAATGATGGTGACGATGATGATGATGATGATGATGACGATAATGATGATGATAGTGATGATGATGATGACAATAATGACAAAGATAAGGACGATGGTGCCAATGCTGGTGCTGCATCAAGTGCTGCAAAGACAGCAGAAGCAGAGGCGCGAACAAAGCAAAAATCAGACAAATCAGAAGGCCCATCATCAGATAAACAAAAGGGCACTGAAGGTTGATAGTTTTTGTTTTAAGTGTTTTAAGTTGTCTTATTGTAAATATTAGATTATTATGTAAATAATTTCAGTTTTATTTTGATTAAATCAATGAAATTTCTTATTCTCACATGTTTATTTTATGATTGTTTATGTAAATAGTTTTGGATGTGATGCCTCTCAAGCAACAACCTTCAAAGTTAACTTATGTGCTTGACATGTAAGGGATCATCCAACATTCAGTTATTTATGACAAAGAGGAAGGGGAAATCGTACACTGCTTGTCAAAAGAACAGATTGCCGAGCTATTTCAAATGAATCCCGACGAAGTCATCACTGAAGAGGCATCTGTTCCTACAACTGATTATCCCTCCTCTGACGAACTAGAAGACGTTGATGAGGTTGAAGTCGAAGACATCACTGATCAAGAATATCCAAAGTACACATCAGTAGATGGTGATGATCTTCCCTCCTTTGCAGACTTATTCACTCAGCAGTCCGACGAGGAGGTCAACCGCATTATCAACAACAAAGAAGATGAAGCCGGTCCCTCCACTATTGACATTGACGAGCTGAATGAACGTAAAAGTCAGTGGATGGAATACATGGCCGAATTAAAGAAGAACTCAAAGCCCTCTCCTCCAACCAAGTACACTAAAGTTTATCGACTCAAAGGACACAAGTCTGATGGTCGTATAATCAGTTGGGCATACTTTAACGACTTAAGCTGCTATGCTATAAAAAGAGATAAGGGCATACAATATTTCAGGTACCCTCATGACTTCAAGACGCTGCCCGCATTTGAAGTAAATCAATTGGCGCGTCTAAAGCTTCTATACAGCGAATCTTCCGGTCTATCCAAATGGTTTGAACGTCAATTACAGTACGAATACCGGAAGAAGTGGGTGAACTTCAAGCCACAAATGCCTACACGTAACATTCACAAGGAAAAGGTTCATCCAATCACCAAGAAGCCCCTAATTGTCTTAAAGTGGAAACCTCCAACGATCATGAAGAAGATTCCTTTAAGGAAAATGATCCAGGACTTCTCAGATCAGTTCAAATGGTGGTACTATGATGGGCGTACTGGTGAAGCTGTTATAGTGCTTTGTAAAGAAGGGTCATGGGAGACCATCAGGGTCTTTGATCCCTTGTGGCTAACCAACTTGTCTGAACAAGATGTTACAACTTTATACAAGTGTCAGCCGTTTTTTGATGTTGCAGATATAGACCAGGCGTTGCAGTATGTGAAGGTGATACATATATGCTTTGCTTTTGACATACACGCTGGGGTCAACTGGAAAACTCGTACAAAAGAGATGTTGAAGACCAACTAATGTTAGTTAGGTCATTTTGAAGGGATCTAGGTCCAAGGGGGAGTATGTAGATGCATGATATGTCCCTAATCCCTTGTAATATGTATTTCATCTATGTTTAATGTAACTATTTGATATATTAATGAAATTACATGTTTATCCTTAATGTTTACTCATATATAACGACTGTGTATTAAACGATCTGATAAATATCGATAACGTTGATCAATCGTGCTATTGAAAGGCCCATTCGCACGAATGGATCATGAGAATGATCCATTCGCGCGAATAGATCATGAGAATGATTCATTCGCTAGAATAAGTCATGAGAATGATTCATTCGTACGAATGAACCATTCTGATGATTCATTCTTACGAATGAACCATTCTACTGATTCATTCGCACGAATGAGTCCATTCGCATGGCTCATTCGTACGAATGGCATCTGCACTATATATATAACTTTCACTTCATGAGCACAAAAAAAAGAAAAGAGAGACTAACCAGAGCAGAACCAGACTAAGCAACAGAACACACACAAACTCTTTGCACCTGCATTGTAGAATCTCTGTCCGTTGAGAGTTTCCAGGTCTTGTATCCAACTTCTCTACACGAAAGGATCGATAGAAACCTTCGTTTCGACGTCTAATCCGCTCGTTTCTTACGACCCGATCCATGTCATAGATTGGATTGCCAATCAAATTGGATTCCGCACGATTTGGTTCGGTTAATGTGTTGAATCATTGGATCAAGGTAGATCCCCATCCAACAGGATAAAAAACACATAGTTAAAGGTGCAACTCTCTCTATTGTATTGATATATCAAATGAAGTCCCTTTTACAAAAGTCAAACTAAACAAGTATTTATACTAAGAAGACAAAGAATGAGTTCGTCCGAAATACATTTCGGTCGAAATGTATTTCATCCGAAAACTATAAGATTTCGGTCGAAATCTTTTAACTTCAAAGAATTCTTCCATCTTTAGACTGTTTTATATGCGAGACCTAAAAATAGTTCCAACAATTAACCTGTTAAATAAATGTCACCATTGGTGAACTCCCAAAGGACCTCGTCCTTCACAATCCCGTTTGTCGTGTCAAAACGACAACAATGCAAACACAATACCCGTCGTGCCACAAGGACAACGACACCAAACATACAACACAAATATAAACATATAATATCATATTAAACTTATATGACTTGTTATCCACGCCTATACCTTACACGTAGCATTAGGACAATATTTATCCCGCATGCAATCGTAAGCATTTAGCTTAAAGCTCGGCTCTCCCTGTCTAACCCTCAACACGTCATATATTATTAACTCGTATCTTTAGCACACGTTTACCTAAGAACACACCATTGAACCTATGACACCTTAGTAATCATTTTATATCAAAACCCATCGGGTTAGAACCCGAAACGCTTAACACGACTAAATATATTAACATGTCTTGAAAGTATGTACGATAGCCTGAAAATAGTATAACATTAAAAGTAGGGGATTAGAAACACATCGGATATGTCGAGTCCCTGACTTTACTCTGCAACTCGTCCGTCCACATTAGAATCCCAAACCTGATAAACGCGTGATCATAGGATCAGAACATGTTCTAAACATACGTTGCATAACATATAATTAAATAAACTCTAATACTCAGTCTTGACTACTATTACCGTACCTCCCCAACTTGCACATTAGATCGTCCTTGACCTGCATGGAAACTGAGAACCCGAACCAATTCCTAAACGTGCATGCATGCACGTGGCATTTCCATGCAAGTCCTAACCGCCAAGCATTGTCGATGCTCATGGCGGCTCGTCCTTGGCTTGATTAGAACCCAAGGGATCGAACCAAGTCCACACGCGTATGCACGTTACCATGCAAACACTGGCCACGTGAACCTTTCTCGTAAATGGCTCAAGCTGCTCCCCCGTCTCCACCTTCTTCTCCGTAATCCCGCCGTGTCATGCTAGTTCGTCACCGCCACCTACCACCAGCGGATGTCTTAGTCTACTGGAAAGACCACCCTGCTGAAGGCCACCACTCGCAGGTCGTCGCAGCCCTGTGCACGTCACTGATCCGCCATAACGAGCTCCCGCACACGATGTCCTCGTCTCTCCCCCAAGCACATCACCATAGCCGTCGAATGCCATCATTTCCCAAATCCCTTGCTATGCTCTCCTCACCGATCACCATTTCGTTTTCGGCAACCGCCACTCGCAAGTTGTCGCAGCCCTGCGTACCTCACCGAGCCGCCGTAACGAGCTCCCGCACCCGATGTCCTCGTCTCTCTCGCAAGCACATCACCACAGCTGTCGAACGCCATCATTACCCAACTCCCTTGCTATGCTCTCCTCGCCGACCACCATTCTGTTTTCGGCAACCGCCGCCACAGGCCGACCACTTGTACTCGTCTCTCTCTCCCCTCGTTCACCACAACCACAACCAAAACCCTAGCCGGGTTCTCCTGATCATCGGACACAAGTTTAAAAGGAAAGAAATGGATAGGTTAAGTGAGTTACCTTACGGTTGAAGCTCTCCCCTCCTCGTCGCTGCCGTAGAACTCTCGCAAGACCGCCTTACTCGGCCTCTCTCTCCCTTGCGCCTCTCCTACTGTCGTCGACCATCCCGTAGGACGAATGGCCCTAGGGTTTGAGGTATAAGTTCTTTATAAACATATAAGGTTTACACCTTAGCCCCTGGTTTCCTTCTTTGCGCGTTTCCGATCCCCGTCGTTCTCATAGTGGCTAACCAGCCCCTCTCGGTTCCAGAGTAGGGTTTTCTATCAAAAATCCTTACCCTGTAAAAGAGACTTGGTTCACTCCTCGACCCGACCTGCTAGTCCATGAAATTCCCGGATGTTACAAGTCTATCCTCCTTAAATGAGGATTCGTCCTCGAATCCTGTATCAGTACAAACCAACGTGTCCCCTTCTTTCCAATCCTACTTATGTACCAAAGTCCTTAAGTGCTGCCTGCTTTCTTTCGTAAACGTATTGTCCTGATTGTTACCTTTTTAACACGGGCACCAACCCTGTGTGTTCATAAACGTCTTCTCCATTGCTTGCTTTCAACCTTGGGACATGTAGGTTTCACCTACATATTCCCTCATCTCTCGATTTGTCCAGCCGTTAGTTAAACAACTGCGTTTCCAAATCTCTCTATCCTGACACTTTGCTAGAAGTTACCTTGATTACTAACCCTTTTTGAAGGTTTCACTTTCATTCCTTGGATGATACCTAGTCGATCTTATTGTTCTTAGGTACATCGTATCATCTATAGTACTACGTAGCAAAATAATACCAGTTATTAGCTCACCCATCACATGCTACACCAACTCACTGAACAATTGTCATGTCTCTTGTTTAATCCTGTTGTTCTCGTCACTCCGATGGTCATCTTACCAAGTAAGGCCCCTTGCCTTTCCCGAACAAGAACATTTTCCGTTCTTCCCTATTGAGTTCTTCATACTCCTCGTGTCATACCCGAATCGCCATCATACGATGATTTCTCAACACAGGTAGTACTACCTTGCCCATGAAAGTACTATGTCTATCATTCTCTGATGATTTTCGGGAGCCCATGCAAAGCTACCCTGGACTCCAAAATTTCCTACCATAGTATCCCTTTACTTCTGTATCGCGTTTTGAACACGTCCCTAAGTAAGCACATACACTCCATACTCGAGTTGTTCTTATCAGCTCTCGATGTTCCTCAATGATCCCTTTGCATCGTCATGTCTGCTCAAATGGCCAAACCTTTTCTTCACTTGAATGCTCCTAGGAGCTTAATTTAAACTAGTCATAAGTTTACAAGTGTAAGTGTTTCCTTTCTAATCACTTGTATGCAACTCTACACTTATCCCGGATGAATCATGCTTTCGACGTCGTCGTTCTATCATTACTATGCCATCTCCGACCGCATCTCATTCTTCCAGTACGAACATTAAGTCCGCCCTACCATGCGCCTCAGCTGTCCATCGTCTCGTTCATAGAGAACATATCTACCCCTCTTATATTTTATATTAACAAAACTCTTCCAATGGAACGTATCCCATTGAAAACCTATCGTTACTTTATCCCTTCTGTGCAGAAATCCCTATTGCCGTCACCTCGATCACGTCATAATTATTTCCGATCAAGCGTCCGCGTAACGCTTTCATCATCAACTCTCACAGCTCCACCCATTGGCTTCGTGCTCTAAGTTCCTGAGATATAAGCATAGGCATCTCGTAAGAGCACCTCGCCGATCATCTCGAATGGCGTTAAAACTCCAGGTTTCGCCTCGTCGTTTCATCGTTGAGAAAAATCATAGAGATAGAAACACTATGATTTAAACACACCGACCATTCGTCCTATACACGACTAAGTGTGTACTACAAGGACACACTGACACAACATAACTATAGAACATACAATGTTCTACATATGTACTAATAGCCTAACCTTCTAATTCGCTCCTGGTGCACACATAACTAGGTAGCCTTGAGCAATTCTACGTATTTGCTATATGACCTTCTCATTTATAGACACACAACTCCTGAACTCTACCTTCTATGCATTATAACAGTAGCCCCTGCCACACGTCATCACATACTCACATAGAGTTTACCACGTCGTACCCTATACAGGTCGTACCACTGTTTCAAGATGACATACTACTCGATCTAGACACACGACGTCATTCTACACATTTACACAGGACCTCGTCTTGGACATTTACACCTACTAAGGATGTTTAGTCATGACTCCCCACAGGACCCTGTCCTGACTACTCACACAAGGCGCAACGCACTCATTACACCTCAAACCATCACCTAAACATTAACACATAGGTGACACTATCACACGGCGGTTGACACAGACAAATTCAAAATTCATGTCTATACAAGTCTACTCACACCATCTAATCAACCATGTTCTAGTATCACAACAAAAATCACATTTAATGCTAACTCACATTATTCAGAATGGAATCACACAATCACATTATACCGCACATATTCCACTATTGTAAACACAATCGTACGCCGTCACAAACACATTTATCATTAATTATGTTCAAATCATCATGCGGTAAGACTCACAATAGTTGTCAAAAATAATTAATCACTATTTGAAATGAGCATCACTCCACGTAAACGTCTAATCGTTCACAACATCAAATCACCTCGCAATCTCTCATGACGACTACCACACAAATTACTCATCAAGCAATCGAGCATCCCAACACTGCCCGCCAAATCACTGCCCGCCAAATCACTGCTTGACCACGTCAGGTGCATCTGCGTGTCCTCCTATGGTTCCTCCTGAAACAAATCTCTCTTAACCAACGCAAGTGGTCGATCTCTCAATCGTGTATGTCCACATCCTGTAGGAAAATCTTGTACAACTGGCACTGCTCTCCTTTTCCATCCGGTCTTTCCAATCATAGCTCTACGCGGAAGGTCGTCGACCGAAGTGCTAATCACACCTGGCACGAGTAGCTCCAACACTACTCCCATTTCACTAGCATTTTCACCCGCAACAGTCGTCGTCTTGACTGGTCGTTCTGCATCCCCCCTAGCAAGAGAATTACGCCGGACCAATCTCATATGCTTTGTCTTAACCACCTAATCCTACTCAAGATAGCACGCGAGAGTGATTATTATGGGCACAAATCCAGAATATGAGAGTAATCATACACTGCCGAATCACGGTGATCAAATACACTTTGGTGGTCCACATCACTACTCAGATTCTAAATATTTACCATCATACTCACACTAACTTTCTACCTTCACGCTAACCGGATGCACATGCATCCCACGCAACTCACATAAAAACACAAAATAATCTATGAAGTTCTCCTAATAATCATAGTTACACACCACATATGGTTACACACAAATTTATTAAACCATGCTAACAAACACATAGCTACAATTAATACAACTCCACAATACCCAACTCACAAAATATAATCCCACCTAATCATACCACATAACTTCACATAGTGTTACTCTACTCATTTAATACTCTAGAAATTAATGTATAACTCAAAAGACGTACCTCTTGGTTCGCGGTTACTCGTGGTGGCATTCATTTCACCCTCGTCCTATTTTCAGTTTAAGTTAAGGTATTTTATTATTACAAAAACAACAATTTTCTCTTAAACCATGGCTCTGATACCAACAAGTAAGACCCCAACCCGGGCATCCTACAGTTGGTTCTCATAACGGGTTATTCTCTTTAAAATACATTTATTATTACCCAAATTACAGCGAAAGTCTTACTAAAAACATTAATTTTTATCATTATCAAACATACCTCACGAATGCCTACACACCGGATCCGAGTAACGCCGCTCCCAAGCCAAGATACGTAAATCACCAAGCTCGTCTTCAAAACAATCTAACGTACACATAAAGTCAGGTACGCTAAGTGAGTTCTAATAGTTTAATTTAATTAAAATCCATCTCGTCATAAAAGTTGTTTATCTTTACTCATGACCCTTTAGTCCTTAGAAACTAGTTTTTTACTTAGTTGTTTTATAGATCACCCTTGTTATCCCATGATACCTCAAGAGGTTCACCTCCCAAGACTCGTACCACAACTTTAACCCAGTAAGTCCCATCGACATGACTCGAACTTATGTGACACCTGCAAATTTCAGAATCTTGAAACCTAACTGTTGGGCCAAGCTCGAGTAAGCCCAATAGAAATTCAAGCCCATTTAAGGCCCAATAAGGACCCAAGCGCATTAGAGCTTCAAATTCACACAATCTGAACATCATACTAGCCACTTGATTTCATTTAAAAAATTGTTACCTAATTCTAAGAATTTACGAAACAATAGAAGCATATGCGTGGTTCAACATTTTAAACGTTAAACACTTCTGACAACAGTTAATACCAGATACATGGAAAAGAGACTAAGAAAATGAACTATTAATATTCATTTGAAAAGACTTTTTCATTAAATACATGCGTAGTACGTATATGCGAACGTTAAACTGCGTTAGATGCTCGTAAGATTAACGAAAAATATTATAAATAATATTTATTTTGGTACGAAAAATATTATTGATTTTAATATTATTAGTAAATAATAAACCCTAAACTCAGAGCGCGAAACATTCAAATATTTTGGTACAAAAAATATTATAAATATTATAATGAAACCATGCGGTTATTACTGATACGTATCTTGGTACGAAAAATATTATAAATATTTATTTTAATATTATTAGTAAATAATAAACCCTAAAGTTAGAGCGCGAAACATTCAAATGAACGAAAGCGATATAAATGCGGTACCGACGCGTACAAGTTGACATATCAATTGAAATGGATATTTCACAATTTAAAATACCTGAATAGTATCATTTTTAAGGTTTCAAAATTCTAAGTATTCTAAAATAATTATTCGGGAACACGAGACGAACTAACAAGGGAACGGGACGAGAACGAGTTAGTTACGTGACTTAAATGCATTAAAACCCGCTTATATATTTTGGAAACCCCTCCAAGTCTCCTCATTTTTCCAAAAACTAACACACACATAAAGGTGTGTGTGAGGGAAAAGAGGGTGAGGAAGACTCACCGGAGCCGATGAGCTCATGGCGGAACTGCGGCGGAGCACGGCAGTGCCGCCGATGGCGACAGCGAGTGGTCTATACCTTCCGATAGATCTCGTCGTCCCAAACCCGATTATGGTGACCGTTTGCGCTAGTTCCAGGCGGAGGGTGGCGTAGTCTCGACACAAAGGAGGCGGTGGCTAGGGTTCCGCCACCGCAGGCACGTTTCCGACAGGTCTTCGATGGTAGTGACGACGACGGTGCTGCTGGCGTGAAGGAGGACTGGCGTCGGTGAAGGCCCGACGAGGTATGAGGGCCGAACACGCTTTTCTGATGAGTTTTGGGTGGTGTTTCATCTCCAAACAACAGCGACAAACGGGTCCTTTTCACATTTCTTGTTGTTTAAGACCAGATCTACATGCTTTCACGATTGATTTTCTGTTTTGATGCTCCAGTGAATCTCTGGCGAGTCTCCGGCGAGTCGGACGAACGGATCCGGCATGTTTGAGGTTCTCCTGTGCCGATCTAAAAGGTTCGCGCTCGCTTTTTGTTTATCTAAGTGGATTTTGATGACAAGATTATATTTTCGTCTAGATCCATATTACACGTTATAGATCTAGATATTTTGGTTGTCGGGTTTCATACCCGAGTATAAATTATGCATTTTTGTACAGGAAACGGCACCCCGAACCTCGGTCAAACTTGGTCAACGCTGGTCAACAAAAGTCAAACCAAACAGATCTAGTCAACGTGAGTGAAACGAGTCCGCGTATACAAACCGAGTTAGCATAAAGATAAAAGCACACGCCAAACGTTTACGTTTATTATTACAAAGTTAAGCGAGTGTGTGCGGTTAAACTCGTTGAGCCTAAACGATTTATTATAAAAAAAGGGTAAATAAATAATTAACTTAATAATCGATATTAATAGATCATAAAACACATTTATTTAATATAGAGAAACTTGATTGGACAAAATATAAATTTGTAAATGAACAAGAAAGTGTATCCGTAAGCGAGTGCATTAAACAAGAATCTTAAACTTGATTAAAGAGCGATACGTACGATTAGTAAATATTATTATGTTAATGTATAAATAATTATATTATAATTGTAGCGAAAAACAATTTATACTATTTAGACATGATTAGAATGACGTTAATGTCAATGATTTGTACGAACGTGTGTATATATAGGCATAACTCTAATGGATATTCCGTTTGAATGGTAAATTAGTGTATAACCCGAAGTTACTTAACAGAGGTCTGACGATTAACAAGAGTAATACTATTATGGTTTCCATAAATAAAACATATCATATAATAATATGTATTTCCCTACTAAATACCTATATATATATATATATATAGATATATTCCCTCGTTATATAAATACCCAAGGATTATTAAGTAACACGAGAGTTATATTTGGATATATAAACTGTCACACATTTAAATGTATTTATATAAAAGTATAGTTATAACTACGTACATGTTTCATAAACCAACGAATATTATATAACGCATGTTAGCTGCAAGTACAAAGGAAGGTATATACATGTATAAATACTATTTTTGACGAGGATTATCTATTTTTGTTGAAACCCTAATTGCATTTTAATGATACCACCTTAAACAAACTCAATATACACACATATTCAACTACGTGTATATATATATATATATATATATATATATATATATATATATATATATATATATATATATATATATATATATACCAACCTTACATTGCAACAATCAAACCTGTGAACTCACCAACATTTGTGTTGACATTTTTAAGTATGTTTTTCAGGTATCACCTAGCTATGGCACGGCTGGAATAGGTTAGACATTTGGACTAAACCCTAGAATCCGAAGAAGCGTGAATGTCAAACCTCGAGACAGTTTTGGCCTATATGGTTCTAGGATAATGTACTAGCTTATTTTAGTATTTGTAATGATGTTCGTCATGTAGAAGTCTTTACTTTAGCTTCCACTGTTGTGTAATGTTACCATTTATTGCAACCTTAATTTATTTATTTATTCATTAAGTAAATAAATTTGAGGGTGTGACAGATTGGTATTAGAGCCAATGGTTTTAGAGAATTAGGTTTCTTTAGTGACACCTTGGCTCTAACCAAACTCATTTAGGGACCAAGATTTAAGACTAGCATCACACTAAGAACACCCAAGACCTGAGCATAGAAATTCCAATCGTTGCCAAACAACTTGAGTAGACGATTAGTATATGTAGTTACACTAGGGTGTCATTAGATACACTAATACTTAAACGAATTACATGGCACACGTAACGAACGCTTAACAAGTACAACAACGTAGAAATAATAAACATCTTACGAATCACGGGTGACGGGACACTCAGCACACTGTAGCCCTTGAAGATCAAGTTACAAGCTAAGTTTAGGCGACAACGGCAGCAATCGCTAGTTACCGATCTTGGTATCACAACAGGCTGAACTCGTACATGAATCTGTACCTGTACATACACCACACCTACAACTACTCCAGCTATGGAGTCAGTTTTCTTCTTTGACATATGTAGTCTTCATTCGGTGTGGTATGTAAACTATCTTCCATTTTATTGCTAGATTGGATGACAAAAATCTTCACCATAAGACATGGCAGGCGAAACTGCCCTATCAGAAGGGAACCCGGGGTGGATAATCAGGACTGAATGGGAGAGAACTTTACTGGTCACGAGACCCATTGACTCGTTGGGATCATGAGGATCCACACGTACATACAAACTTGGAGCATGAATTGCTCGACACAAATTCAAGGATCTCTGCCCTAACATAGTGCCTGACTTCCACCGCACACGTCCTAAAGGACACTGATTGTGTCTCTCTGTCATTAACTCCATCCAACAACAACCTTAGTCGACATATGCATGAGTATGGGTACACACGATTATGATTAATCCGATAGAACATACACTAGAGCGCAACACGACTAATGAACATTTCATATCCCTTTTAATTGAGAGCTTGGGATAGGTTAAACACTCTAGGGACCATGCAAAGTAAATTATCATTACGGGTGCACACGTAATCATAATTTGCAGTGCATGAGAACTCTAGTGAGTCTTACTGTCATGAGCTAATGTTCATAAATAATTCGTATCCCTAGTCTCAATTCCCAGTCACTCGAATGATCGAAATCACTATAACCATAAGGGTTGAGCCAAAAGACATCAAGTGATGTGATGGGCTATCATGAGTGACGTGGAAATATACATCATCTCCTTCATCTTATAACTCTAATGAATCTAGAACTCTTAGCGAGACTTCATTAGCACGATAATTTTAACCAAAACTTTGAAGAGATCTACTATTGGTGATTTGATCTTGACTCTTAGACCAAATTTGGAAATTCCTTGTAAAGTACTGTGCTTCAACTTTTGAGATTGCGCTATAGGTTAACTCTTTTCGAATTCACTAATTATCAATCAATGCATGTGACCGGTCTTCGGTCTAACATGAATCAAACCTTAACATTTTTTATTCTTTATTAGATCTTTAGGTAACATTCCCACAGTTCGAAAGGAACAAGAGAAACTTGAATTTTATTTAACCAACTCTTTAGTGGATCTTGAGCAAACGAAGATTTTCGCTCCCATTTCCACTAGCTAATTCATATCCTTTGAGATTTTTCTTGTCATAAAAAAAGTCCATGTTGATCCTTACAACGATCAACACTTGGAGTAGTTGCACAACTATTATTGGAGATCATGGCATAACCTCAGGTCTATTTTACAATTCGATATTACACGTACTGAAATTTACATCGAAAGTGCTATGCACTAACTTATGTAATGGGATAGAAATTTATTTCAACAATTTTACACGTGATATCTATATGGTATGGTGGGAATCCGACTTAAGATTAGTGGATAATCTTACATCCTTTGTGCTTGTATTTTCCCAGAAATCATTTTGTTGGTTGAATCTCTGGCTTTAGACCGCAGGAGAGACGTATCTACATCTCTTACTCTCAACCTTCTATAGTTAGAAAACTCTATAGCACCTAGTGATAGGAAATAACTTCTCAACACATGCTACGAGGAATACAAAACTTTGACATTTAACACTCAGGCCCTGTTTGGTCAGTAGAAATGAAGCTGGAATTGGAAAACATTCCATCAAAAATTGTGTTTGGTTAAGAAGAAAGGAATTAGAAAAGGAAAACTTTCCTACAATTAATGGAATTCAACTTTCCTTCACAATAAGAAAGGAATTATAAACATTCCATAGGAATGTTAAAATATTACCAAAAAGCCCATATTTTTTTCTCTTTATCCTCTTCGTATGCTTTCCACCCCCTGTTGCCTTTGATTGGTTGAACACAAATCAAGTAAAAAAAACCATGTTTCTTCATTTGTTTTCTCTTCACCATAAATTAAAAAAAATCATCAAATTGTAAATTGAAACAAGTGAAGAGCGGCAAACATATTTTTTTTGGAATTGGATTGGAAGAACAAAAATAACGACTATAATCGATCAAAGACGTATACAATAGTTTGAAGATGAATACTAGACCGTGAACCACACTTAAACTTGTAATTTGAAGATTGAGATCGGAACAGAGACCCCTTTAGGATCAAAAATACAGTAACGACCGAAATCGGAGTAACAATGATGGGTTTAAATATCCTAAAGCTACTACCTTGAAGGTCAACAATGGCGCCATCCCAATCATTCACTCTGGGTTATAAATTTTTTTCAAATAAGGAAGAACAATCGATAAAGAACATGTGATTTAATGCCAATAAGAACCTGCGATTGAACTAGAAATCGTTTGGAATGCCGAGACGAACACTAGAGAAACGAATTAGGCTTGAAGGGATTAGGTGACCATGGAAGATAGGGTTTAATGGAAAGGGTAGTTTTGTCTTTTAATGTTTTAAACATTCCAATTCCTTCTATAAGTTCACAAACCAAACATCATACAAATATTTATTGGAATTAATTCCAAATCCCTTGAATTCCAATTCCTTTAAAACATTCCAATTCCATTAAATACATTCTGCAAACCAAACGTCCCATCAATATCTCAATTTTATGGCTTAAACCCTTGTGCTAGGAACTTTAAAGCTATAACAGATATGAGTGAAATACGTAACGGTAAATTGTAACAATACCATTCGAATGTCGGTGTAAGCATGCGCGAAATCTTGAAACCTTCAATCCATTGTGACCAATGTTAATGGAAAATCAAAATTCATATGGCACCGAAACTAATATGAGAGTATAATTTCAATGTTCCCAGAAAACGTTTTCGAGTAGTATAAGGGAACAATCATGACGTTTCATTTCTGTATTCTGTCATTTCTCTCCAAGTACAAGAAGGTGATTGATGTGTAGTTGGAAAACAAATATAAGTGAAACTACATCACTAACCTTCAGTAACTAATCTGAGAGCCATTCTCACTTTTCTTTGAACCCCATGGAGATTCGTTTATCTAGAGTATTTGTTGAGCAAAATCAACTATACTATTACTAAATACCGTGACACTCTCTTTCTTCTTCGTCTGGATTCACCCTCATTTTTAGACGAATCATAGAAATCTGAACGATTCAAAAATCTGGATGATTCACAGTTACTAGAGTACTTTTATTACTTCGAGCTTATTGTTAGACATCTATTTCGTTAAGATCCCTATCCAAATCAGGTTACGAAGGACATGCGTGATGATGTCATTGGTAATGAACTTGGGTTAAACCAAGATCCATTTCATAGGATCAAGTACCCTTATAAATCTTATGCCATATCGTAGCTGTCAAATTCGCTACCTAGACAACTAATAGTGGTTTCTATAGACCATTCCAACTTCCTTGTGAGAAATTGCTTACGCTGGTATTATTTCCTAGAACTCAATTGAATCAGTCTATAACCTACATACTGGTTAGACAAGTGAAATGTTAGTTAAAAATCTTTTGTTCTAGAAAGATTGAATTCACCGAGACATTGACACGTTACGATGAAAGATCAATTATCGGATTACGAACTGACACATGGACATTTCACTAAATTACCTGATATATTTTACCGGACTTCTGATAATTTTCTTTTAGATTCTATCGTGAGTTGGTCATTTGTATGTTAAAACACGTATATGAATGAAGTGTATGTGCCCACATGTATTCAGAATTCATGTGCACGATAACACCTTTCTCTTTCATTACCAATAATGATCGTCACCCAGTTTCAACCTAATGAGAGTGATCAAAATATGAAATTCTTCGACATCTAATCCTTGATTAGTTAACTGGGTGTGTGAGGTTTTCAATTCATATGTGAAAACTCATTATTTTGATGCACGTCAATCCGAGAATCTCTTAATGACTCATTTGTTACATGGAATGTAATCTTACGGATCATAACCCCTTTTTGTTAATGGGATTCTGGTGATAACTTTATCACTTCAGGGTATAGCCAATGTCATTCTTTTGTCGATATACCCAAGGAACTTTCCTAAATCTACTTGTTTAATGTAATGAAAGCTCAACAATACCGTTGTACTGTTATACGGTACGATGATATTTCAAATCCGTACACATTCAATATCATTAGCTGTTGTGATATCCACTTTATCTTCATACACCAACTGCTAGTTGGAATGAGTAAATATTATACCTAAGAATCCAAAAAACCCTAATCCATGTACGTATAAAAAATTCCTAGGACGAAAATT
This sequence comes from Smallanthus sonchifolius, assembly GCA_023525975.1. Lineage (NCBI taxonomy): Eukaryota > Viridiplantae > Streptophyta > Magnoliopsida > Asterales > Asteraceae > Smallanthus > Smallanthus sonchifolius. The sequence goes on from CM042034.1 coordinate 51,612,788, forward strand.
CTATAAGTAGGGGAGAATGTTACACCAGCAAATTTCAGAATCTAGAAACCTAACTATTGGGCCAAGCCCGAATAATCCCAATACAAATTCAAGACCATTTAAGGCCCAATAAGGACCCATGCCCATTAGAGTTTCAAATTCATACAATCCGAACATCATACTAGCCATTTGATTTAATTTAATAAATTGTTACACAATTCTAAGAATTTACGAAACAATAGAAGCACATGCGTGGTTCAACATTTTAAACGTTAAACACCTCAGACAATGGTTAATATCGGATACTTGGAAAAGCGATTAAGAAAATGAACTATTAGTATTCATTTGAAAAGACTTTTTCATTAAATACACGCGTAGTACGTATATGCGAACGTTAAACTGCGTTAGATGCTCGTAAGATTAACGATAAGCCGTGCGGTTATTACTGATACGTATTTTGATACGAAAAATATTCAAATGAACGAAAGCGATATAAATGCGGTACCTTCATGTACCGGTTCGTATATCAATTGAAATGGATATTTCACAATTTAAAATACTTAAATAGTATCATTATTAATGTTTCATAATTATAAGTATTCAAAAATAATTATTTGGAACACGAGATGGACTAACATGGAAACGGGACGAGAATGAGTTAGTTATGTGACTTAAATGCATTAAAACCCGCCTATATATTTTGGAATCCCCTCCAAATCTCCTCATTTTTCCAAAAACTGACACACACATAAAGGTGTGTTTGAGAGAAAAGAGGTTGAGGAAGACTCACCGGAGTCGGCGAGCTCACGGCGGAACGGCAACGGAGCACGGAAGTGCCGCCGATGGCGACGGCGAGTGGCGGCGAGTGGTCTATACCTTCCGATAGATCTCGTCGTCCCGAATCCGATTATGGTGACCGTTTGCGCTAGTTCCAAGCGGAGGGGGCGTAGTCTCGACACAAAGGAAGCGACGGCTAGGGTTCTGCCACCGCAGACGCGTTTCCGACACGGCTTCGACGGAAATGATGACGACGGTGGTGCTTGCGTGAAGGAGGACTGGCGTTGGTGAAGGCCCGACGAGGTATGAGGGCCGAACACGCTTTTCCGGCGTGTTTTGGGTGGTGTTTCACCTCCAAACAACGGCGACGATGAGGTTCTTGTTGTTTAAGACCAGATCTACATGCTTTAACGATTGATTTTCTGTTTTGATGCTCCAGTGAATCTCCGGCGAGTCGGACGAACAGATCCAGCCTGTTTGAGGTTCTCATGTGCCGATCTAAAAGGTTCGCGCTCGGTTTTGTTTATGTAAGTGGATTTTGATGACGAGATTATATTTCCGTCTAGATCCATTTTACACGTTATAGATCTAGATATTTTGGTTGTTGGGTTTCATACTTGAGTATAAATTATGCGTTTTTGGACAGGAAACGGCACCCCTGACCTCGGTCAAACTTGGTCAATGCTGGTCAACGAAAGTCAAACCGAACAGATCTGGTCAACGTGAGTGAAACGAGTCCGCGTATACAAACCGAGTGAGCGTAAAAGTAAAAGCACACGCCAAACGTTTACATTTATTATTACAAAGTTAAGCGAGTATGTGCGGTTAAACTCATTGAGCCTAAACGATTTATTATAAAAAAAAGGTAAATAAATAATTAACTTAATAATCGATATTAATAGATCGTAAAACACATTTATTTAATATAGAGAAACTTGTTTGGACAAAATATAAATTTGTAAATGAACGAGAAAGTGTATCCGTAAGTGAGTGCATCGATTAAACAAGAATCTTAAACATGATTAAAGAGCGATACGTACGATTAGTAAATATTATTACGTGAATGTATAAAAAATTATATTATAATTGTAGCATAAAACAATTTATATAATTTAGACGTGATTAGAATGACGTTAATGTCAATGATTTGTACGAACATGTGTGTATATAGGTATAACTCTAATGGATATTCCGTTTGAATGGTAAATTAATGTATAACCCGAAGTTACTAAACAGAGATCTGACGATTAACAAGAGTAATACGATTATAGTTTCCATAAATAAAACATACCATATAATAATATGTATTTCCCTACCCATGTAAATACCTATATATATAGATATATAATATTAAACATGTAAATACTAAGGTCATGTGCAATGACTATTCACTGATGTACTATCATTTCTTCTATAACTTCAAATGATGTCAATTTTATATTTTTCATTTTGTTTTGAATTTTTATAAACAACAAATTTTGACTGAAATGTAAAATGCTGAAATGTAATAAAGAAATAAAAGAAATTGAAAACAATATCTTCCATGAAAATTGCTTTGAAAAACTTTTATTCGGGATTGATCATACCGATCATTTTGATCAGAAATTCAAACCTGGTACGATCAAAATGATTTGGTAAAAAGATCAGCAAAGTTATCATCTGTATGTACCTTTACCAGCTCAATCAACTTCTTATCTGCAAAATCACGAATAAAATGATATCTAATTTCAATGTGCTTTGTTTTACTGTGCTTAACAGGATTATTTATGATAGACATTGTAACGTTATTATCAATAAACATGGGGGTTCCTGTGAAATTTAAACCGTAGTCTCTTAATTGTTGTTGGATCCACAAGATCTGTGAACAACAACTTGCAGCAGCAATGTATTCTGCTTCGCATGTTGAAATGGAGACCGTAGTTTGCTTTTTGCATTGCCAGGAAACTAGACGATTTCCCAAGAACTGACAACACACATGTAGTAGATTTCCTGTCTAAACAACAACCACCAAAATCAGAATCAGTGTAAGAATTGAATTCAAAGTTAGAACCATGAGGAAACCATAGTCCCAATCTTTGTTTTCCTTTAAGATAACGAAAGATTCTCTTTACTGCAATCAAATGAGACTCTTTTGGTTTTGCTTGGAATCTGGAACTAATACACACAGTGAACATTATGTCTGGCCTTGAAGCATTTAAGTACATGAGAGATCCAATCATTGCACGGTAGAGTCGGCAATCAACTTCCTTTCCATCGGGGTCAGAATTTAAATTATGATTGACCGGTATCGGAGTATCATATGGGGTACAATCATCCATCTTGAACCGGCTCAAGATGTCCTTTACGTACTTGGACTGATGAATAAATAAACCATCTTCCTTCTGATTAACTTGAAGACCAAAGAAAAATGATAACTCTCCCATAGCTGACATCTCAAACTTAGATTTCATAACAGTCTCAAAATCTTTGCACAACCCTTCATTTGTAGAGCCAAAAATAATATCATCTACATATATCTGCACCAGTAGATATTCTCCCCCTGTTTTCTGAATGAATAAAGTCAAGTCAATTTTCCCACGAACAAAATCATTTTCCAAAAGATGTGCAGACAATGTTTCATACCACGCTCGAGGAGCTTGATGAAGACCATAGAGAGCTTTATCAAGCTTGAAAACTTTAGACGCATTAAGCGGATCTTCAAACCCCGGTGGCTGACACACATAAACTTCCTCCTTGACTTTACCATATAAGAAAGCACTTTTTACATCTAATTGAAACACCTTAAACCCTTTGTAAGAAGCAAAAGCCAGAAACAACCTTATAGCTTCAAGCCTAGCAACAGGTGCATAAACCTCGGTGTAATCAATACCCTCCTGTTGATTGAAACCTTATACAACTAGTCTAGCTTTATTTCTTACCACAACACCTCGATCGTCTTTCTTGCATTTAAACACCCACTTTGTACCAATTGGATACATACCCTTCGGAAGATCAACAAGATTCCAAACCTTAAGTTTGTCAAACTGAGGAAGTTCTTCTTGCATGGCCTCTATCCAATTGTTATCACTTAACGCCATTTCTACATTCTTTGGTTCGACCTGAGAAATAAAACAGGAATGTGAGCAAACATCAAGAACATCAGAATCTTTAATACCTGTATACAAGCAAGTATTGTCAACAATAGAACGCGTTTGCACTCCATCTCGCAGATTCCCAATTATATTCGTCACCGGATGATCTTTGAGTTCCTTGATTGATACTACTTCAGGAACTGGCAACACATCAACTTGAGTTGTATCAGATTGATAATACATATCCTGATTAATTGGTATCTCCGAGTCCAAATTTGTAGGAATCTGTCCCTGAGCCTGTGTCGAATTAGAAGGTTCATCAATCAACAAAGGATCAGCAGAAGAATCTTAGAAAATAACATTTTCATCTTCACTATCAGACTCTTGTGGTCCAGAACAAGAAGCAACATTAGGATCGGGAACAAAAGTAGATGGAATAGATGACTGTTGAACTGCATTTGGTAGAAAACCAATATTCTGTCCATCCTGACATGAATCAATTAATACAGCAGCTTCCTCGGGAGAAATATCAGAAGGTAAATGAAAAGACTTGAATAAATTATCATAATCAAAAGCCCAGTCTGGTCCAATCGCCATTTGTGGTAAAGACCGATTAGAACAGTCAATATGAAATCATTCTTCAACTTGGCGAGTCTCTTTGTTATAAACCCTTTTGGTAGTAGAATTAGCAACATACCCCAGAAAGATCATTTCAATAGTTTTAGCACTGAACTTGGTTGGGACATCTCGAACTTTCAAAAGGGTGCATGGATTACCAAAAGGTAGTAAATATTCCAGATTCGGCTTACGATTATTAAGCAACTCGTAGCATGTCTTGTTGTGTCGCTTAACGGTCAAGACTCGATTCAAAATGTGACACGCAGTATTCACAGCCTCAGCCCAAAACGTAACTTGAAGCTTAGAATCTGCAAGCATCGTACGAGCCGTTTCAACCAAAGTCCTGTTCTTTCGTTCAGCAACCCCATTTTGTTGAGGTACATATGGCGCACTGAATTCATGATGAATTCCCTTTTGAAGACAGAATAAACCCATCTTGCTATTTTTAAATTCACTGCCATTGTCACTCCTAATTCTTCTGACTTTCTGTTTGAACAAATTCTCTAAACCCAGGATTAAGAATTGTACCAACTCTGTGGTTTCGGCTTTAGAAGAAAGGAACTTAACCCATGAAAATCTAGAGAAATCATCTGTTACGACTAGACAGTAAGATTTACCACCAATGCTCCTGATACTAATCGGTCCAAACAAATCCATATGCAGTAGCTCCAAAGGAGTTACAGTTGAATTCTTTGTTTTAGATTTGTGAGACTTCTTGTGTTGTTTCCCCTTCTTGCAACGAATACAGTCATCAGGAACTGAATATTTCATTTTCGGAACACCAAAAACCAGATCATTCTTTACAAGATAATTCATTTTTCGATAGTTGATATGAGCAAGTTTCCTGTGCCACAAAATAGAATCTGACTCAGACGCCTTGGAGAGTAGACAAGTAGGAATTGAATCCGTAGTAGTAGCAACACTCATGTCGAGGACATATGTGTCATTTCTCCTTGGAGCCTTCATTAGAATTCATTCATCAAGAATTACAAAGCTCGGTATCAAGATATAACATTCCGAATCATTGAAATGAAATGAGAATTTCTTGTCACACACTTGAGATACACTCAAAAGATTGTGTTCAAGTTGTTCCACATAATTCACTTTCTCAAATTTGACCTTTTCGTTCTTTAAAGTACCCTGACCTGTTATGTACCCGCCTTTATTTCCCGCAAAAGCGACATAACCACCATCAATCTTAATCACATCTTCCAACAAACTAATATTCCCTGTCATATGTCGAGAACAACCACTATCTACATACAATGTAGTGTTGATAGTCCTCCTTGGTTGCCCCTACATAAACAAAGAAAATCAGTTAGAAATAGGAACCCAAGCCATTGTGGTCTTGGGTCGTCCAGATGGATCAAAATAAACAACTTTAAGTAATTCACAATTACCATTGTCATCAACCTTTGGAACATAAGATTTATTATTTGACTTTCTCAAAGAAGACATATTTTGATTTACTAGAAAAACAGTTTTAGATTTATTATTATCAGATTTAGTTGTTTCCAAAATTTTCTTTAATTTCCTATTACGTCTTCTTCGTTGTGGTCTAGAAAGTTTGACCTCAGGTTGAGACTCCTTTGAAATTCCAACATGTGGAATCTCAAACTTCTGTTGAAAAACAACAAGTTTAGAACTATGTTTGTCATGCTGCTTAAATCCTGAAGATTATCAAATGATTGACAAGGCACATTCTTTGCACCACTAGAAGTAGGCTTTCCCTCATTTGGTCTTTTCATAATCGACACCACTTTTTGTTGTGAGGGAGCGATCTTTAATTTGCCTTGGTTCTTATAAGGACAATGAATCAGAATGTGACCAATCTCATTACAATGAAAACAAACTCTTCTATCATGATGAGTTCTGACATAAGGAGTTTTTCTTGAATTTGATGAATCTGTCGATGAACAAGCTTCAAAAGAATTTACTGAACAATTAACCGTCTTCTTTTGAACATAAATTTGTGTAGGCACCTTTGATGAAAGCGGCTTTTGATAACCAGCAGCAACAAAACCACTTGATTGTAACATTTTTGACAGCTTAGGTTGTTAAACGTTCACCTCATCTGGTTCTGTCAAAATGCATCTATCACTGGTAACATTTTTCACTATCTTTGGATCATCAAGTTTCACTTCCTTTGGAATGCCCTCAACCTTCTTATCATCAAAAACCTCATCCTTAGAATCAGAATCATATATCATATCTTCACTAGTTACTAGATTCACTTTTAACACTGTCTTTGGATCTATTTCATCTTCATGAATAATTTCAAGTTCAACCACATAATTTGCATTGAATGGTGGAGGAACAAATCCAATCCCAGCAACCCTCTTAGTATGATCAACATTAGCATTAAAATAATCCAATACTATAGATGAATTTTCAAAATTTTCCAGCTTTCGATGTAGTTTGATCACTTCAGATTCTTTATCAGAAATTTCTTTGTTCTTTTGAGCGACAATTTCATTTCACTTCTCAATCTCAGCATAAGCCATATGCAGATGATATGCTTGTTCCTTATATTTCAACCCCAAAGAATTTAAATCTCTTTTCAAAGATTCAATTCTATCGACACACAGTTTATCATTATCTTTTAGTTTTTGATTAACTGAATGCATCGATTTCATATCACAAATTAAATTTGTGTTATCATCCATGACTTTTTGCATTTTATCCTTTACACTAATGCAATTTGAATAATAAATGTGACAGACAGAATCTTTTACCTTTGAAGGATCGGACATATCTGCCATGAATACTTTTGCAATAGGAATATTCTCTGAATCAGCACCATCAGAAGAATTTTGAGTTAAAACAATATCATCTTCAGAAACACCAAATGTAATATCAGATTCAACTTTCTGTACTTGATCACGCTCTTCATCAGTACTCAGCAAACTCTCACCATCACTTGAGCTATCATCATCAGTTGACTCTTCAGATTGTGTAGAATGAATCTTAGCTACAAATGCTTGACTTACCAAACCAACCAAATCTTCAAGATGAATACCCCAGTCATAATTGTCATCATTCTGAGCTACCAAAGCAGATGATAAAGAAGCATGATATCCCACCCGATTTCCAATTTTGCTCTTCTACTCCACCAATCTTCTTTAATCACCTCTGGATCATGAATCTTCCACCAATCTGTCTAAAATCTTCTTCTTTGTTTTTGTGATTTCGGGTGACTTAATTAAAGAGAGAGTTTAGAATAGAACCAGAAGTGATTAAACAAGTGTGAGTTTGTTTAATCTGAGCCAAAGCTCTGATACCACTTGTAGGATCGTGAAAGTACAAGATGGTTCTGTTCTTAGTTGAAATTGGCGGAAACAATAGCAACTACACAAGTATAATCGAGTAAACAGAAAGAATACTTATAAGAACACTGTTGTATTAAGCTTTTGCGAATAAACGATTACAAATGAAAACTCCATCAAGAAGCACACATACAATGAAGTGTTTACACAGTATTTATACTAACTTAGAATCAAGACAGACCCTTGATTCTAAGGATCAGATCTAACACAGACCGTTGATCTTTTGTATAAAGCTAACAATGCAAGTTTAGTCTAAGCTAGCTAACTTTATTGAAGCGTCTTCTTTATCCATCATTACCTGCATGCTTGGAGAAGAGCATTGTTGTCCATCATTGGTTGCACCATTGAGGTTCCTTCTGCTTTGAGTGTGTCAGTAGCTTTTGTAGAAAGTTGTTAGTGACGCTTGCAAGGATGGTCAGCTGCAACGTTTGATCTTCAATGAATGAATAACTATCAGCAGTTGAGTTGTTGATCAGCAGCAAGATGTGACCATCCAAAGCTGCGGATGATTTGCCTATCAGCAACATCAAGTGTTGATGCTGCTGAGAAGCCTATCCGCAGCAACTCTGGTCTTCAGCAGATAAGGCTATCAGCATCAGATTTGTTCTTCAACAGAAGAACAAGTATCCGCTGCAGATAAGCTTATCCACAGCAGTTTGTTGGTCAGCAGCAAACTCTGAGATCAACAGCATTTGTACTTAGAGAATTTTGTAGCCATCAGTCTTTATTTCTACAAAATTTTCATAAGACGCCATGAATGAAGAAAACATTGCTAAATATTCATCAACAACTCTTTGACTCATATTGTGTGTTCCAGATGATGATGAAGTTGAATTTGCAGAGAAACCTAAATGACTTGGAATTCCAGAACAATGATCATGAGAAACCTCTTGAGTATCACCAGAAAAGATTGCAACCCCTGTACCAGTTTTGCCAGAAGACTTAGCAAAATACATTGAAGGATCTTGGATATGCTCCATATTGGTTTCCTTCTTCTTCATATTTAAATCATGTGACTGAATCTTGCCAAGTACCTCCTCAAGAGACATAGTTTTATACTTGATATTCTCTTTAATCAAAACTGTATACACATCAAATTTTGATGGTAATGCCTCCAAGAATTTATCATTTATCTCCTCAGTCTCTTAAACCACTGAAGCACTCGACAACTCACTTAGCAAATGATAGAATCTAGTTGCAAGATCATCTAAAGATTCATTTTGAAAGTGCTTGAACACTAAGAATTGCTATTTCAATAATTCTTTTCGGCTTTTCTTAATATCCAATCTCCCTTCACACCTCTTTTGCAATGCCTCCCACAATTGTTGAGAAGTCCTGAATTGTTTAAAGCTGTGATAAATTTCTTTTGGAAGAGACATTGAGATACTAGCCATTGCCTTCTTTTCTCTATCAAACAATATTTTTTCTTCTGTGCTTAACGTAGATACTGATTTAGGAACATCATCCTTTCCCATCCAAGTATATCTAGGATGCGTATAACCTTCTAAGATTGGAATCCATAAACTTGTATCAGTAAAGGATACGAACTGATCAAACCAATCTTTCCAATTCGAATAATCTGCAAGACTTAACAATTTGGGCAGTTTCTGAGATGTACCAATCTCGTTGTCGTAATTCAACATATTTGTCACTTGTACCATATTTGCCATTTTTTAAAAAAAAATTCAAGTGTTGAAAAAAAATCCCCTTAGGCAAAGATAATAAGTTCGCCTCAAACAAGCAGATTTAATATCAAGCGAAATTGATAAGTTCCCTTACAAAAGAAACTTCAGTAAGTTCGCCGATTAAGTTCGCCTATTAAATTCGCCTAAACTGACAGGAGTTCGCTTGCTAAGTTCGCCTGCAACAACTTTCAACAAGTTCGCTTAAAACAACTGAAACAAACTCAGCAAGAACTTTAACCCAAACACGAACAAAAATCCCCAAAAATCATCATTTCAAGCAGATTTAGAAGGAATTAGAAGAAATGGAACCGTAGGATATCGTATTTTATCAATTCGAACACTTCTATCGGATTAATTTCATCAAAATCAACCTCAAATTCACGAATTCAGCAGTAAAATCAGTTTCAAGAACTTGTAAACTCCATGGATACAAAATCTTCAAAAATGACCAATTTCTTGTCAAATTGTATACAAAAACCGTCTCTAATCAACAAAAATTAACCACAAATCACGAGCAAAAGCTCTGATACCACTTGTAGGTCCTCATTACACATCTCAGATCGATCTCGTGATAAGACGTATCGTTAACGCGGAGTGCGGAATCCTACCGTATTAACGTTCGTATAACAATCGACAATAGAAACAGCATGTAAATAAAGCTTTCTATTTGTATTCACAAACACAGAGTTTATAGAATTCTTGTTCGATCAGTCTTACTGCTCTGTTCTAAACAGAATCTGTAACTCTATTTATAGACACATGTTCTGCACTAGGCGAACTTAACAAGTTCGCTTCAAAGATGCTTAGGCGAACTTAACAAGTTCGCCTCTGATAGACCAGGCGAACTTATCAAGTTCGCCTCTAGCAGAACTTGTACAAATACTTAGACAAAAACTAAACATTTACATAAAAACATAAACACAATAAGATCTGAACTATTACAAAAGCATTTGTCATACAATCTATGTCCTAACAGTCGGCTCGTTCGTGGCTTGATTAGAACCCGAGGGCTCGAACCAGGTCCGCACGCGTATGTACGTTACCATGCAAACACTGGCCACATGAACCTTTCTCGTAAATGGCTCTAGTCGGTCCCCCGTCTCCACCTTCTTCTTTGTAATCCCGTCGTGTAACGCTAGTCCGTCACCACCACGTACCACAACCGGATGTCTTAGTCTCCTGGAGCAACCACCCTACCGACGGCCACAACTCACAAGTCGTCGTAGCCCTACGCACAGCATCGAGCTGCCATAACGGGCTCCCGCACCCGATGTACTCGTCTCTATCGCAAGCACATCACCACAGCCGTCGAACGCCATCATTGCCCGACTCCCTTGCTATGCTCTCCTCGCCGACCACCATTCTGTTTTTGGCAACCACTACCACAGGCCGGCCACTTGTACTCGTCCCTCTCTCTCCTCGCTCTCCACGACCACAACCAAAACCCTAGTCGGGTTCTCCTGCTCATCGGACACATGTTTAAAAGGAAAGAAACGGTGAGGTTAAGTAAGTTACCTTACTTGTGAAGCTCTCCCGTGCTCGTCGCCACCGTAGAACTCTCGCAAGACCACCTTGCTCGACCTCTCTCTCCCTTGCGCCTCTCCTACTGCCGTCGACCATCCCTAGGCCGAATGGCCCTAGGGTTTGAGGTATAAGTTTTTTTTAAACATATAAGGTTTACACCTTAGCCCCTGGTTTCCTTTTTTGTGCGTTTCCGATCCCCGTCATTCTCATAGTCGCTAACCGGCCCCTCTCGGTTCCTAGAGTAGGGTTTTCTATCAAAAATACTTACAGTCCAAGCCCTGTAAAAGAGACTTGGTTCACTCCTTGACCCGATCTGCTAGTCCACGAAACTCCAGGATGTTACAGGCTGCTTGGATGAAGGAGTTCATTGCTGATCTCGGAGTAATGTCTTGCATTCAGAAACCAATCGAGATACTGTGTGACAATACTGGTGCTATTGCTCAAGCTAAAGAACCAAGGTCACATCACAGCACGAGGCACATACTCAGGAGATATCATTATATCCGGGATGTAATAAAACGGGGAGACATCGTGTTAAACAAAGTTCACACAGATCAAAATCTAGCGGACCCGTTCACTAAGCCTATGCCTCATTCTAAACATGAGGAGCATGCTAACAAGATAGGCCTTAGATTTGCTAGACAGTGGATTTGATCTATATTTAGTATTTGGTGCTTTCAAACTATTCAGTTACATTGGTTTTTATGAATGATTTAATGGTTAAATGCATTATAATTAGATGTTACTGTGTTCGACAGTTTATACGTTTTAGAAATCCTTGAATATTTAGATTATTCTAAAGTCCATAGTCGATCAGATTCATGGGAATCAATCTGAATGCAAGACTATTGTGAATCAAATGGTTAGTTCATTATGAATGAAAGACCAAGAAGTAGGAAACCATATTCACAGATAATTATTAGAGAATAATTATTGGACGTAACTCGTTTCAAAATTTATCTACATACCACCACTTCATGTTTCCTAGAAAATCCTATGGTATTTTCCTTAACGGAATCTTTTGTACATCTTTCACTGGTTTAAACTTGTATTTCCAAGTAGTCACACCAGTACAGGAATCCACTATCTTCACTCTTTTTCCTTTCTGAGGCTTTAACTTATGATAATCACCAGATCCTCCTTCTTAACTAATGAGTTTGGCTATCACATCAGCTAGACCAAACTTTGATTTGTTTCCAGTGGCTTAGTTGCTAGACCATTCATATCACACCTAGGTAAGGTGTTGAAATTCTTGATCCTTGGTTTCAGATATTGCACACCATCTGATCTTTTCAAAGCAAACAACTTGATTTCTTCATCTTAAAACCAACTGATTATTCTTCCACTACACCTCTCTTTATTCACATATTTTTCTTTCTGAGCAGGTAGTTGTAACACCCAGATAATTCCTAAGGGCCAAAAGTGTCAAAACAAAAGGTTCAACGGTTAAACTTTAAATCCCCCAAAATAAAAAGGACTAAAAGTGAAAAAAAATCTGAAAAGTGGAAGGGGTAGCGGACCGCTACCCTAAGCCATAGCGGTCCGCTACGTGTGGAAAAAGGAAATAACCGGGATTTGACACGTGCCGCTGTGACTCGCCGGTCAAGTTTTGACTCGTGGAACGGTGGCGGACCGCCAGCCTTAACCTTAGCGGTCCGCTACGTGGCTGTTAAGATAATTAAGCCGCCTCAAGGGGTGGAGGACCGCCACGCCCCAGCTTAGCGGTCCGCTAGGGACCCGTTACTCACCCTATAAATACTTCATCGATTATGGCTCATTTCCCCACACACTTAAGCTGCTAGCACGATTCCCGAGGTTCTGATCCACTCTCGAGAGTCTGGTTTCTCTCAATTCGTCCGCAAACTGCCATAGATAATACCGAGGTAAGGTTTCTAAACACCCTGAGGTTTCTTTGTGTAAACCTAAGATAAGGATGTTAATTATGATAATATGGGTTATTATGTAGGGTTCTGTTGAAGTATTAATTGTTATATTCGATACAGAAGGAGGTTCTGTATGAGGTGAGTTCCTCTAAACTGTGCTCTATGAAATGTTTTGTAAATGATTTTGTATCTGAGATCCCAACGCTATCCGTGCATATATCCTATAATAAGTACTTATTATCGCCATGATTGGGGTGGAACCTAGGGACAAGATTGATCATCTTGGATAGTTCTGGTCTAAGGGCAACCAGCAAATCTGGATGGTTCCTGTATATATGTATGTTATAGACCCGGGAATCTAAGGGCGATTCTGGGTGATGGGTTAGACATGACGATTGTACTTCCCATACGAGGTATTCATTCTCGATCAGGGATACACGTAAAGATGATTTTGTTTATGAACTCACCAGCGTAAGCTGATTCAAAATATTTTCTAATGTTTTTGAGCACAGGTGAACCCTAGCTGATAGTAGCATTCCAAGAGGTGTACAAAGGTTGGAATTAGGGATGACTGAGGGCAGGTCACTGGGTAACCATATGGACTGAGTGATTAGCATGATTCTTTATGAGCTATAAGTCAAGAGTTTGATTGTATTGTGTTTTGCCAGTCAGTCCCTATTGTACAAACTTTTCATTATGAAATGAAATAAGTTATGTTGTTAAGTCTTCCGCTGTGTGTTTTGTTATCAACGTCACTGTAACTAGAAGGCGAACTTCAACCGGTATGTAGTTATCTGACGAATAGAATGTTCTGTCTAGGAAAGAGCGGTGTATAAATCTCTCATAGACCCATCGCTCTAACCTGGGAACGTACCTGTTGGAGGTACTACTCGGGTAGATGATTGTCCTGTGTTACGGGTGTGACAAGTTGGTATCAGAGCCGCAGTTTAAGGGATTAAGATACTAATTCTTTGGAAACCACCGCTCTTGACTGGTGGGAGTCTGTGAAGCAAGCCAAAGCGGAGCATGTGGTGGAAAATATGAAGTGGAACGAGTTTAAGGAATTAATCATGCAACGTTTCTATCCCCAGAATGAACTAGATAGACTAGAGGAGGTGTTTCAGTGTTTGGAGGATGGAACTATGACGCATCAAGAGTATGCGACAAAATTTGATGAGATGTCATAACTGGTGCCACATCTGGTGATACCTGAATCCCGAAGAATCAAACACTTTATCAAAGGTTTACCTCTAAAGGTACGAACCATGGTGAAAACCGATGCACCACAAACAATGGATTCAGCTTTAGCATTGAGTGCCTCGGATTACGATGATGTGGTAGCTCAAGAAGCCAAGGATTGTTAGAGCATGAATTAGTAACTATAGCAAACAAACAAGTTCGCCTAAGCATCTTTAGGAGCGAACTTGTTAAGTTCGCCTAAGGTGCTGTGTGTTCCTATAAATAGGAGTTACAAGTTCATATTCCATAGAACAGTAGAGAAGAAAAAGGTGTAGCGTGTGTTTTGGGGATAACTTTTGTAATCAAGGATTATAGTAATACAAAGCGTTTATTTACACTGTTGTTGTTGATTGAGTTACACGAGCACGTTGATCATGGATTCCGCACGTTATCACCGTGTCGTACCGCGGGTCTAGAGATCCGTCACACACCGAATAGGGACCTACAAAGTGGTATCAGAGCATTTGCTCTTGATTAGCAGAAGATTCGTGTACAATCAACATCAAAAATCATTGAATTTGAAGAGATTTAGAAGAATTTTTCATCTTGTTTGTGTTCTTGACAAAAATGGAGAAAATGACAAATTTGGAATGATTTTGGATTAATTTGAAGAATTTGATCCATTATAAGTGTTCTATATCACATTATACTCAATCCTACAGTTCAATTTCATCAAATTCCATCAATTCAGCAAGATATGATGATTTTCGGAATTATTGGTTCGTGTTTTGGTTGAAGAGCTGAACCATGCGAACTTAGTCATTCTGTTAGAGACGAACTGAATCAGGCGAACTTATCAAGTTCTCTTGTGGTCTTGTTCGCTCATTGAAGTTCAGGTGAACTTATTAAGTTCGATCGGGCAGCATCAGGCGAACTAGTTTCATGCGAACTTATCTAGTTCGCTAGTATTTTGGCGGGAAATTGTTCTTGTCCAAATTTTTTAGGGAAAGTTTATATGGTTGTTTTGAATCATTTTTGAAATTTTGAAATGTTTTAAAAAGAGTATTTTGGCGGGAAATTTTTTTCCGAATATTTTTGCAAAAATTTCAAAATGTCAATTTCATGTGATGATAATGAGATTGGAATTATGCCACCGAGGCTTTTGTGCATATCAGATTACATTAGCTGGAAAGTCCGGTTCAAGCAGTTCGTATCAGAAACTGATGAAAATTTTTGGAGACCAATAACGGAAGGATATGTGCATCCTACTTTTGACTCTCTTGAATTTCGTGATGTTCCTAAACCAGTGACAGGTCTTACTAAAGCAGAAAAGTAGAAGTTTGATCAGGAGATGAAGACGCAAAATACTTTAAAAATGTCTTTACCAAAAGAAATCATTCATAGTCTCGAGAAGTGTCCAACTTCAAGAGATCTATGGGAAGATTTGAAGAAAAAGGGTGAAGCTACTACTCAAGCGTTTGTGGTCTTGATCAAAGATGTATTGGAGAAGCATGGTGATTCTCAAAGTGATTCTTCTACATATTTCACTGATAGTGAGAGTATTCGTTCTGGTGAAAGTACTCAGTCTACAGAGAGTGATGTAGAGATTGAAGTAAGCTTCGAGACTGTTGAAGATGATTTGAGTGAATCAGAAATTAATGCAGAGTCTGGCATTGTTGATCAAAAGAGTGAAGCTGATGATGACGTATTCATGGCTCCTGGTGCATCTTCTTCAAAAGTAAAAGCTGAGGTAGTTTCAAATTCTGAAAATTTTTGTTCTAACTATGTCTCAGTGAAGGATAAAATGTTGAGGGTTATGGATGAAAACGTAAACCTCATTTGTGATATGAAATCGATGCACATGGTAAATCAGAAACTAAAAGATAATGAGAATGTGTGTGTTGAAAGGATAGAATCACTGAAGACGGATATAAGTTCTCTGACTTTGAAGATCAAAGAGCAGGCATATCACCTGGATATGTCCTTTGCAGAAATTGAGAAAAGAAATAATGATCTTGTTGAAGCACTTTTGTGTGACAAACACTCTGGATAGAGTCTTAGTTTATGTACTTTCTTTGTATGTATTTGTCTTTGTTTGTAAGCGTCTGTATGTATTAGTTATCGAGTTGTATTTACTAATGCATGTTGATAGTTGCTTAATTCTCTAAGTATTTTGCGCACTTAGTATATGCGCAGGAATTAGTTTCTACGTACTTAGCAAGTACGCAAGAATACTCTGCGTACTTGCTAAGTACGCATGAGCAATTTGCCTTGTGCACTTGCTAAGTGCGCAAAGTTCAGGTCTTGTATAAATAGGATAGGTTGACAGAAGTTAAGTACGCAGACATTGTGCACTCAATATTTTTCTCTGTAACCTTCAAGTGTTTATAATAGACGAAAGTTTAAAGTGATTCTCTTGTCGACTTAATTTGTGTTGTTTGATTCTCCACCTAGTCACGGGTATTCCGCACCCGGCCCGACTAGCCAACGCACTTGCATGTGACGATCTGTGACACCCGAGGGACCTACAAGTGGTATCAGAGCTTTGCTCTTGATTTCGAGTGTTGTGAGTGTGTTTGGAGCATTTTCCTCACATCCTACAGAGTTTTTGCAAGCAAAAGTGGATATTTTTGTTGATTTTTGTGATAAAATAGGGGTAGCTCTTGAGCACTATTTTAGAAGCAAAAATCACTCAAAAACCGACTTTTGTTGTGTATTTGAGTGTTTTTAGCAGCAAAGGTTGGTTAGAAACGTGTTTCTGACCCTTTGGCTCATTTCGTTTGGTCATATTTTCGATTTCTGCCATCTCCGGTGAGTTTCCAGTGACCGGAAAAGGTTGGTGAGGGTTGGTGAAAAGGTGATCTGCGTACTTACCTTATTTGGCAACAAGTACAGTCTTGCTGCGTACTCACCAAGTACGCAAGACCAATATTGGTGCGTACTTAAGTTATTTCATGCGTACTTATCATTTACTTAATCGTACTTATCAAGTACGCAAGAGCAAATCCTAACTACGCAAGACTACTTCTTTAAGTGCGCAAGGCCAGTAACAAGTGCACAAGTTTCTGTAACCTTTCTGAAATTTGACTAAGTGTTCACCATGTCAAATCTTCAGAACCTCGGTAACCTTCTGAAATATGACAACGAGATCGGAACCCCTCAGAAACTGCCAAAGCTGCTTAATGTAAATGATTATTCAAACTAGAAAGCACGCTTTGAGCATTATATTTCTTATACCGATTCTTAGTTGTGGATACCCATTCTAGAGGGCTATAAGTATCCCACATACAATTACCTTGATGACGAAGTTCCCAAGCCTATCTCTAAACTTAATGAAGAAGAAAAGAAAGTTTATGATAGAGAAAAGAAGGCACACAGATCTATCACTATGGCCTTAACTAGGGAGTTATTCCACAGCTTTAGAGGATACGATAACTCCAAGGATCTCTGGAAGGCGTTACAGAAGAGATTCGATGGCAATAGTAACATCAAGAAAAGTAAACGGGATCTTCTCAGGAAGCAGTATGAGTGCTTCAGATTTCTGGAGAACGAATCCATAGATGAACTCATCTCTAGATTCTATCATCCGTAGACTGAGTTGAAAGCTTTTGATCTCATTTATCCAAATGAGGAATTAGTTGAAAAATTTCTGGATGCTTTGCCACCCAAATTTGGGATGTATACTACCCTGATGAGAGAGAATTCTAAGTTTTATGAGATGTCAATTAATGAGGCAATTGGAAAGGTTCAAGCACATGACATGAACCTATAAAGAAAGGAGAGCTCAGGAAGACCTCAAATACAAGACCCTTCTATGTATTATGGGACGTCTTCTACAACCAAGTCATCGGGCTCTAGAATTGCTCTTTTCTCAGGAAACTCTCATGAGGAAGAAACTGTAAATGCTTGTGGTGGTCATGCGTGCTATGCAGCATCTGGTTCTGGTTCTGAATCTCATCACCAAAATCCCTCAAGAAATCCTTCTCCCACATCTTCAGCTAACCAATCAGCAATAGCCAAGATAGCTGAAGATCATGTGGCTTTATTCTCATCATGCATGATTGCCTATGAGAACTTCATTGGCGGCAAGCTAACGGATCCTGAAACCATCAAAGAAGACTTCAATCAGGTGGATCCGGATGATATGGAGGATATGGATATTCAATGGAATATGGCCATGATCTTGAGGAGGGCCAAGCGTTTCTTGAACAGAACTGGCCGAAAGTTCATTGGTGGGCATTCAAATGCCAAGGTTGGTTTTAACTGTTAGGATATAGTTTGTAATGACAAAAGCTTGTAATAGTTAGATCTTATGTCTTTATGTTTTTGTTATGTAAAAAGTCACTAAGTGTTTATTCAAGTTTACCTAGAGGCGAACTTGTTAAGTTCGCCTGGTCTATCAGAGGCGAACTTAATAAGTTCGCTTAAGTCTATCTGAGGCGAACTTAATAAGTTCGCTTAGTCTGTTAGAGGCGAACTTAATAAGTTCTCTTATAGCAGGTCAGATGGTTATATATATGTGTGTTTACACAGTCAGTGATAACGCATAGAACAGAGAATTATCATCAAGTCTGATTGAGTCTGTAAACACCATTGTGATTTGGAATACAATTGAGAATGTTATTTACGTGATTGTCTACATTGTCTTTTATGCATATAAACGTTGATTCGTTGGATTCCGCACTCCGAGTTAACGTCACGTCTTATCATGAGATCGATCCGTAGAAGCGCCATGAGGCCCTACAAGTGGTATCAGAGCTATTGCTCGTGATTCTTGTTGATTCTAGACGATTTTATATGCAAATTGACATGAATTTCGTCATTTTTGAGTTTTTCATTTTCATGGAGTTTTCAAGACTGATTCAGATCTGATTTGGTGTTTTTGAAGAGGATTTTGATGAAATTGATCCGATAGAAAGCTTCTAGTAGAGAAATTACACAATCCTACGGTCCAATTTTGATTAATTCCTTCAAATCAGTGATTAATGATGATTTCAGTATGTTTCTGGTTCGCGAAAGTGGTCTGAAGTGTTCTTGATCTTGATTCTGTTACTGCAAGCGAACTTGCTGATTAGTGTGCAGGCGAACTTAGCAGGCGAACTTGTCAAGTTCGCTTCTCACAGGATTAAGCGAACTTATTTTAGGCGAACTTAATCAGATTTTTGAATTCTGATTTAAGCGAACTTATTTTTAAGTGAACTTAAGCAGATTTCAAGTTTCTGGTTTAAGCGAACTTATTAAGTTCGCTTCTCATTAAGTTCTCTTGGGTGTATCAAAGGCGAACTTATTATCTTCGCCTAAGGGTAAAGGGAGTTCAACACTTGGAAAATTTTTCAGGAAAAATGGCAAATATGGTTCAAGTCACGAATATGTTCAATTATGACAATGAGATCGGTACATCTCAAAAACCTCTGAAGTTGTTGAATCTAGCTGATTATTCAAATTGGAAAAATCGGTTCGACCAGTTTGTATCTTTTACCGATACCAGTTTGTGGATTCCGATTTTGGAAGGTTATACGCATCCGACTTATTCATGGATGGGACAGGATAATGTTCCAAAGCCGATGCCTGCATTAACAAATGAAGAAAAGGTGCTGTTTGATAGGGAAAAGAAAGGGATGGCAAGTATTTCGATGTCTCTTCCGAAGGAAATATATCACAGTTTCAAACAATTCAAATCTTCTCAACAACTGTGGGAAGCATTACAGAAAAGGTGTGAAGGAAGTTTGGATGTGAAAAAGAGTAGAAAGGAGCTATTAAAGAAGCAGTTCTTGGTCTTTAAACATTTTCAAAACGAATCCTTGGATGATCTTGCTACAAGATTCTATCATCTTCTTAGTGAACTGACAAGTGCTTCTGTGGTGTATGAGACTGAGGAAATCAATGATAAATTCTTGGAGGCTTTACCATCAAAATTTGATGTGTACACGGTTTTAATCAAAGAGAACATTAAGTACAAAACCATGTCTCTTGAAGAAGTTCTAGGGAAGATTCAATCGCATGACATGAATATGAAGAAGAAAGAGACTAACTTGGAGCATATCTAGGATACCTAAATGTATTTTGCCAAATCTAACTGTAAATCTGGTAATGGAGTGGCATTCTTTTCTGGTGATGCTCAAGATTCTTCTAATGATCAGTGTTCTGGAGTTCCAATTCATTCTGGTCTTTCAAGCCATTCTGGATTTTCTGCAACTACAGCTTCTACTTCATCTGGATCTCATTTGAATCAGAAGGTTGCTGATGATTATCTTGCTATGTTTTCTTCATTCATGGCATCATATGAAAATTTTATTGGATGTAAAATACATGATCCTGAGGTTATAGAAGAAGATTTCAGACAGATTGACCCTGTTGATCTGGAAGAAATGAATATCCAATGGAATATGGCCATCTTAATGCGTCAAGCTAAAGATTTCTTGAAGAGAACTTGCAGAAAATATATTGGCTCAAATAGTCGATCTCGCATGGGTTTTGATAAAAGCAAAGTTCGGTGCTACAACTGTCAAGAATATGGTTACTTTGCTAAGGAATGTGTGAAGCCAAAGGTCGAGTTTGATTCTCAAAAGAAGCAGCCTAATTTTCAGCATAATAGGAATCATACACATGGTTCATCTGGTAATACAAATCATGCATCTGCTTCATCGGCATTGGTTGCTCAGAACGACGAAAACTATGACTGAGGCATTCATCTAGAAGACTTGGTGGGTGCTGTGAGTCAGGCTTTTGTAGCAGAAATTCATTCTGAAAAACCAGAGGAGCCGACCGATGATGAAAGTTCTAGTGAGCGTTCATGTGATGGTGACAGTGTGCAGGTTGTTGATGAAGAGGTAGAACAACAGCAGAATATTGATTCTGATATTGCATCAGGTGTTGCTGAAGATGATATTGTTTTAAAACAAAATGCTTCAGATGGTGCTGATTCAGAGAATATTCCCATTGCCAAAGTTTTCATGGCAGACATGTCTGATCCGTCAAAGGTAAAAGACTCTATTTGTCATATTTTCTGTTCTAACTGCATTAATGTTAAAGATAAATTGCAAAAAGTTATGGATGATAACACAAACTTGATTTATGATATGAAATCGATGCATTCTGTTATTCAGAAACTGAAAGATAACGATAAATTGTGCATCGATAGAATTGAGTCTTTGAAAAGAGACTTAAATTCTCTGGGGTTGAAATATAAAGAACAAGCTTATCATCTGGATATGGCTTATGCTGAAATAGAAAAACGAACTGAAGTAATTGCTCAAAAGAATAAGGAAATTTCGGACAAAGAGTCTGAGGTGGTCAAACTTCATCGAAAGTTGGAAAATTTTACAAATTCTTCTGTTGTTTTGGATTATTTTAATTCAAATGCTGATCCTACAAAACGGGTTGCTGGGATTGGATTTGTTTCTCCACCATTTAATGCAAATTATGTGGTTGAACCTGAAATCATTCATGAAGAGGAGATAGATCCAAAGACTGTGTTAAAGGTGAATCCGGTAACTGGGGAGGATATGGTGTATGAGTCTGATTCTGAAGATGAGGTGTTTGATGAGAAGAAGGTCGAGGGCATTCCAAATGAGGTCAAAATTGATGAACCAACAGTTGTTAAATCTGTTACCCGAGATAGATTTATTCTGACTGAACCTGAAGAAGTGAAAGTTGGTACATCTAAGCTTTCTCCAATTTTACAGTCGAGTGGATTTGTCGCAGCTGGTTATCAAAAAGTGTATTCTTCAAAGGTGCCAACACAGGCTTATGTTCCAAAGAATCCAATAAACTGTTCGTGTCATTCCTCTGAAGCTTATACCTCTGATGGATCCTCACATTCAAAGAAAACTCCTTATTTCAGAACTTATCAAGAAAGAAGAGTGTGTTTTCATTGCAATGAGGCTGGTCACATTCTGATCAATTGTCCTTACAAGAACCAGGGTAAAATGAAGACTGTTCCTTCACAACCAAAAGTGGTGAAGATTCTGAAAAGAAAAGATGAAGGAAAGTCGTCTTCTAGTTTGGAGAAAAATTTGCCTGCTCGATCTTTTGTTAAATCCTCTGGATTTAAACAACAGGATAAATTGAATGCTAAATCTTTTGTATGCAAAGAGAAGCTTGAGATTCCTAATGTTGGAATTTCAAAAGATTCTCATCAGGAAGTTAAATTGTCTCGACCTCAAAGGAGAAGACGAAACAGAAAATTGAAGAAAATTTTGGAAACATCCGAATCTGACAATAATATATCAAATAATGTTTTTCAAAATAATAAATTTGGATCTTCTTTGAAAAAGTCTGATTGTCAAATTTCTGTTCCAAAGTGAATGATAAGATTGATTGTAAATTACAAGAAGTTGTTTATTTTGATCAAACTGGACGACCCAAGACCACGATGGCTTGTGTTCCTTTTTCTAATTGATTCTCGTTGTTTATGTATGGACAACCAAGGAGGACTATTAACAATACATGGTATGTGGATAGTGGTTGCTCTCGACATATGACAGGGAATGTTAGATTGCTTGAGGATGTTAAACAAATTGATGGAGGTTATGTCGCTTTTGCGGGTAATAAAGGTGGGTACATAACTGGACAGGGTACGTTAAAGAATGACAAAGTCAAATTTGAGAAAGTGAACTATGCTGAGCAGCTGGAACGCAATCTTTTAAGTGTATCACAAGTTTGTGACAAGAAGTTTTCGTTCCATTTCAACGATGCTGAATGTTATATTTTGAAACCGGGCTTCGTGATTCCTGATGAATGGATTCTTATGAAGGCTCCGAGGAGAAATGACACGTATGTCCTTGACATGAGTGTCGCCACTACAACGGATTCAATTCCAACTTGTTTACTCTCCAAGGCGTCAGAATCTGATTCAATATTGTGGCACAGGAAGCTAGCTCACATTAACTTTAGGAAGATGAACTACATTGTTAGGAATGATTTGGTTCTTGGTATTTCGAAGATGAAATTCTCAGTTCCTGATGAATGCATTCCTTGCAAGAAGGGGAAGCAAAGAAAGAAATCTCACAAATCTAAATCGATAAATTCTATCGTAACTCCTTTGGAGTTGCTGCATATGGATTTGTTTGGTCCTATAAGTATCAGGAGCATTGATGGAAAATCGTACTGCTTGGTAGTAATGATGATTACTCCAGATTTTCATGGGTTAAGTTTCTTTCTTTTAAAGCGGAAACCACTGAGTTGGTACAATACTTAATCCTGGGTTTGGAGAATTTATTCAATCTGAAAGTCAGAAGAATCAGGAGTGACAATGGCAGCGAATTTAAGAATAGCAAAATGGGATTATTCTGTCTACAAAAAGGAATTCATCATGAATTCAGTGCGCCATATGTTCCTCAACAAAACGGTGTCGCTGAACAAAAGAACAGGACTTTGGTCGAAACGGCTCGCACGATGCTTGCAGATTCTAAGCTTCCAGTCACCTTTTGGGCTGAAGCTGTGAATACTGCGTGTCACGTTTTGAACAGGGTCTTGACCTTCAAGCGACATAACAAGACTTGCTATGAATTGCTGAATAATCGAAAGCCGAATCTGGATTATTTACTACCTTTTGGTAATCCTTGCACCCTACTGAAAGTTCGAGATGTCCCAACAAAATTCAGTGCGAAGGCTATTGAAGGAATTTTTCTGGGGTATGTGGCTAATTCAACAACCAAGAGGGTTTATAACAAAGAGACGAGCCAAGTTGAAGAATGGTTCCATATTGACTGTTCAAATCGGTCTTTACCATAAATGGCGATTGGTCCGGATTGGGCATTTGATTATGAAAACTTATTCAAGTCTTTTCACTTACCTTCTGATATTTCTAATGAAGATGCTGCTGTTCTTTATGATTCTTGTCAGGATGCACATCATAATGGATTTCTACCAAATGCAGTTCCAAATTCATCGATTCCATCTACTTTTGCTCAAGATCCAAATGTTGCTTCTTGTTTAGGTCCACAAGATTCAGATAGTGAGGAGGATAATGCTATTCTTCAAGATTCTTCTGCTGATCCGTTGTTGGGTGATGATCTATAACCTTCGACACAGGCTCAGGGGGAGATTCCTACAAATTTAGACTCGGATATTCCAATTAATCAAGAATATTCTTATCAATCTGACTCTACTCAAGTTGACGTGTTGCCGGTTTGTAGGTCCAGGTAACTCAACCACTGATCGAACTCGTGATATGACGTTGCTATAACAGGAAGTGCGGAATCCTTCATGTTAACATTTACATACTAACCGACAATTGAAACAACATGCGTAAATAAACTTCTCAATTATATTCCAATTAACAATGGTTTACAGACTCAATCAGACAAATCTCTCTCTCGGTTCTCTCTGTTCTGTTCTATTCTAATGACTCTGTAAACACATATATATATATATAGAAACTAACCTGCTGTAAGCGAACTTATTAAGTTCGCCTGAAACAGACTAAGCGAAGTTAACAAGTTCGCCTCAGTTAGACCTAAGCGAACTTATTAAGTTCGCCTCTGATAGAGCAGGCGAACTTAACAAGTTCGCCTCTAGGCTCACTTGTAAAAACACTTAGCAACTTTATACAATTACATAACAAAAACATAAAGACATAAAATCTAACTATTACAAGCTTTTGTCATTACAAATCTATGTCCTAACAGACTCCCCCTTGACAATAGCTTGATCCTCTGTCTTCAGTCTTTATTTTGAACTCTTCCAGTTATCTGGTAGTCTGCTTCCTGCATGCACACCGTATCTTCTGCATATCTCCAAAACTCTTTTGTACTGTAGTCCTTGTTCTCTCCATTCATCAGTATACATGATCTCATTCATTCGCAACATCCTCTGATCTTTCTTTGAAAAATTAATAAGATTCATTGCGTCATAGAAACACACAATGACCTTATTATCTTTATCTACAATCCTTGCTTCACCAGTATTAACATAAACATACCACCATTTCATATTCCCAAGAAAGTCTTGAGGAATATTCTTTAATGGTATCTTATGAATAGCACGCACTAGTCTATACTTGTATCTCCAGGTTACTTTCCCAGTCTTAGGATCTGTGTTCTTCACTCTCTTTCCCTTCTGTGGTTTCAGCCGTTCATACATACCCGAACTACCTTCTTTCTTTATCAGGTTTGCTATCACATCAGCCAAACCATTCTTCGATCTATTTATGAGTGGCTTTGAAGCTAGACCATTTATTTCACACCTCGGCAAGGTATTGAAATATTTGATCCTTGGCTTTACGTATTGAACACCATCAGATCGTTTGATTGCAAACAATTTTGATTCACCATCATAGAACCAACTTATGATCCTTCCTACACACTGCTCTTTATTCACATATTTCTCTTTTTGAGCAGGTTGTGCTGGAGACTTGGGTAGCACCTTCATCCAACTATTTACAACTTCTCTCCACTGTTCTCGTGTCATCCCTGTATCTCTGTACATTACAGGTTCTTCATTAATCTTCGAAGACTCAGTGTGAGTAGTTTCAGTTTCAGCACCCTTATTGAATTAAAGATTCTCATCATCAGTATCCATCTTTGACTCGGCTGTATCATCAGGCAGTGTGACGTCTTCAATAGAGTCCATAGAGTCAGTTATTCCGTCTTAAGAGAACTCAGGAACAACATCCTCTTAGATGAAGTTATACGGCACCTTAAGACCATCACAGCCTTCATATGTGACATTGTCTTTATCTTTCTCTATTTCAATCTCTACTATTTCTCCTTCTTCTATCTCAGTATCCGACATATCATCTTCCATGTCATTGAATAGATCGTCAATGTTATCAAGACATTCAATCTTTTCAACTTCCTCTTCTTCTGAGTCTTGAAAGAATTCTAATAACAGAATTTCTTCGTCATTAGCACCAGTAGTATCTTTGTCTTTGTTTCCTTCAATTGATTGTGATGTCAACTCCCCCTGAACTCTAGATAAAGGATAAGCGTCAGTGTATTGACGATCACCCTCAATATTTCCAGCAGGATCATTGTCTTCATCATCACGTCTTTGAATTGACTCTGTGTGACAAGTATCAGGTATCCTCAACTCCCCCTGAGCGTCAAGACGCTGAACGAGTTTGGAAACTAATGCTTGCATATCAGCAATCTGTTGAGCTTGAGTCTGAATCACCAGCTGCCATTGTGAATCAATAGATACAAGAGAGTTAACTTGTGTTTGTAGAGACATCACTTGAGATTCAAGGAAAGTTATCCTGTCAGAATCAGAAGGCTTTGACGGACCAGTTGTTGATTGTGGAATAGAAGGACTTGAAGTAGTAGGAATGACTGGAGGAACAGGAGTATGAACTTGAGATGGATCCTTAGATCTTGGAGGAGTAATTATCAAAGAAGCAACAAAATTAGCATCCTCGACTCCTTGAGAAGATTTTGCAGCAGCAATCGACGCAGACATTAACTTTGGACGTGTAGGATCTGGATTAAAGTCACTGTCAGTGTCAGAACTCTCATCGACCAAAGATCTTTTTCCAAGTACTGATCCGGAAGGAGGATCCCGAACAGAATTTCGTCTTGGTCATCTGGCTTGAGATTTAATGCGTTTTCCAGCATTAGCCAGTGGAATAGCAGCCAACCGTTCATAATGACCTGGGGAAAAATCCCTAGATTCATCAGAATCAGTGCTGTCATCATCAGATGATATAGTATCACTTGAGCTGGAACTAGAATCAGCTTTTGTCACGACATTCCCTTCTTGTTCATGAATGGGCGAGTTCACAGCATCATCAACAAAATCATCCATGTTCATTCCTAGATCTTGATTAGGATCATGAACGACCTCTTCTTGAATTGGTTCCTGAATAGGTATATCAACTGCAACTTGTGGAATAGGAACTTGTTCAGGAATAGGAATTTGAGGAACTGGTATCTGTTGTTGTTGAACTTGTTGTTGGTGTGGAACTTGTTGTTGTGCGGGTTGTTGTGGTTGTTGCTGTTGTTGTTGTGGTTGAACATTTACGCCTTGAGCTTGAGCAAGTTCATCAAGATGAAATCAGTTGTCATTAGGTGGTGCAACAAAATCAGGATTGATTAAGTGCCCAAACAGTGGAGTATTAACTGGAATTAATGCAGCATTCTGCTGTTTCACCTTTGTACAGTCGGTAAATATATGTTTTGACATCGGAGTCAACGTTAATCGTATTGCATGTTGTGGAAGATCAGGAATAAGATGATTGAGTATCATTTGAATGAATCGAGGATACATCAAGAAACCTTGACCTTCAGCTGGATTGATCTGCATTACCATCTCCCGATAGAAATAAAGAGGAAAATTGAATCGTTTATTCAATGTTAAGGCCACCATTGCTGTTTGAAGTGCCATTTTCAATCCATCGGTACCAGCTTTTCGCGGAGAGATGCATTGAATAATCACATGCATAAAATACCTCCATTCACCAACTAATCCACCTTTCCTAGCTTGTGTATCATTTTTTCGTCCACGATAACCCATCCGTTGAAAACAACCCATAATAAGAGTGTTAGGATAAGATATTGGGTCGTCAGCATTTCCACCTAAATCAAGAGCAGCACGAATAGTCTCTTCAGAAATTGCAATCTCAGTATTGTTTACTGTTGCACGAAGTACATGCGGTTCCATGTCAATATCTTGATGTACCGTATCCCAGAATTGTTGTGTATACACCAAGCTGATATAGGGATCCGCAGATAAGGCAACATGCAGTCTTGATCGATTCAGAAAATTTATGATGCCTTGAAAATGAACTGCTTCTGGCATATTAGGATCTAACAACGCCACTTGATTATGCTTATATTCGACACGACGAGCCCTCTGTGAAAATATCGGACAACATAACAAACATTAGTACACTTACACATATATGAAACACACACACAAAAAAAATTTTAAAAAAAATTTTCAACAAAAAAAATTCACAAGTCCAATTCACTTCTGACCCCTAGGCGAACTTAATAAGTTCGCTTAGTAGTGCAAGAGGCGAACTTATTAAGTTCGCCTGACAAGTTCGCCTGAACCTGAGACGTTTCAAATTCAAACACAGATTTTCAAACTTTTCCAAATCGATAGAAATCATGAAATAAGCTTTGAACAACAGTCGAAGACCAATTTACAACCAAAGATGATGATTAATTTTATATTTCAGTCAAAAATTAGGTCAAATTCTGCCTTTGAACAGTGTCACGTACAACCGAGATCAAAATCATCAAATACACACAATTGACCGGATGAAATTCAACGAAAATACCTTTGTTAGATTCGAAATTCAATTTTGATTAAGATTCAACCAGAAAATAACTCTCACAACACAGTTTTAAATTTTTGAGAATTTTGGGCAAGTTCGCTTAATTCTGAGGAAGACGATGAAAAATGATAAGTTCGCCTGATTAAACCCTTATTCAGATTAAGTTCGCTTGATTAAGCGAACTTGTTAAGTTCGCTTAACAAGCCTTCGGCGAACAAGATAAGTTCGCTTCACCCTTAAGTTCGCTTCACCCCAGACTGTAGATTAAGTTCGCTTCACTGATTTAAGAGAACTTATTAAGTTCGCTTCACTGTACACAGGCGTACTTAATTATTTTTCAACCTTTTTGCCTTGAACACAAATTTTACCAACTTTAACCTGTCAAATCTTGAACTTCCGTCAGCAACACATATTTGATCCAATCCCGAACAATTTTAATAAAAGATTAGAATTTTCATGGAAAATAAAAATCAAAATCTTTTTGAGTTTTATCTATACAGACGAAAACACATATTTTTTGGATTTTATCTATACAAACTGAAATCACATATTTTTTGTTTTTCTCTGTATAAACTGAAATCACATAATTTTGGTTTTTAACATCATGAGCAAGAAGATCATATCAGTATTTAATTAATTCATCACACATATTATCAATAACAAAGGGTGACCTATAGTATGAGATCTATTCAACTCAATTATGTGCAATTTGCATCTTTGTCATTTTGACACTCCTTCAATTTGAATAATATTTGAAATGATACGCGATAAATTTCAAAGTAAATAAGATCAGGTTATAAAATGCTCTTTTATTTATACCGAATTTGAAATATAAAGCCTGAATTCTAAAATTTGTCAATATTATATTATTTGAAACTATAAGCGTTTATTCTCCAAATTCATGTGATTTAGTACCATTTAGATGATAAACATCGTGTACCCCACATATATGCCAAATAGAAAATAAATGCACTATCTTCAAGACATATATAAGATTTTACTAAAGATTATCCGAATATTCAGAATGAGGAGACATCACTTAGCACATGAATAGCAGAATCCAAATTGGATTGTATAGGAATCAATGAGATTCAGAATCGAATGATTCAATGTTTTGGCTTATATTTGTGGAATCATAAGATCCAGGTACGTGGATCCAACTGTTATCTGGATTATGAATTCAATGGAATCAGTAAAGATGATATATCAATATGATCCAAGGGCTAGTATATGTTTGACAAATGTTGTCAAGTACATATCTTGATTATACTTCAACTTGCATGCTTTTCGGGACATGGGCACTGAAGAAAATCGAATGAATAGTGCTAAGGACATAACCCGAAACTGATCTCATAGGAAAATCTTTATTAAAAGCTAATATTCTGTATCTGATAATGATCTTTTACACACACACCCAGGCATATAATGGATTTAAATCACAGATGTAATCATATTATATTTAATTTTCACACTACTATTAGTTTCAAAATGCTTTTAGCCTATTGACAATTCAAGTTTCAAATTTTATACACAAATTTTAAAACAAATTATCAAGAATAGAGCATTCACAACACTATCATTTCTTATTTATGCAGACTTTGAAATTTAGATCAGATCAACTTATTTTAATCATTCATATATCAAGGTCTACTAAGGTCATGTGAAATGAACTAATCACTGATGTACTATCATTTCTTCTCAAAACCTCAAATGATGTCAAAATTTTATATTTTTCAATTTGTTTTGACTTTTTATAATTTAAACTTGTTGACTGAAAATGTAAATGCAGAAATGTAATAAAGCAATAAAAGGACTTAAAAAAATTTTCCATGAAATTCTGATTTTGAAAATCTTTTATTCAGGATTGATCATTCCAATCATTTTTATTAGGAATTCAAACCTGGTACGATCAAATGCCTTGGTAAACAAATCAGCAAAATTATCTTCAGTGTGTACCTTGACCAGCTCAATCAACCTTTTCTCTGCACAATCACGTATAAAATGATATCGAATTTCGATGTGCTTAGTTTTACTATGTTTAACAGGATTATTCGTTATGGACATAGTAGCATTGTTATCAATAAGCATGGGGGTTCCTGTGAAATTCAAACCGTAATCTCTCAATTGTTGTTGTATCCACAGGATCTGTGAACAGCAACTTGCAGCAGCGATGTATTCTGCTTCGCATGTTGAAATCAAGACTGTGGTTTGCTTTTTGCATTGCCAGGATACAAGTCGATTACCTAAGAACTGGCAACCACCTGTTGTAGATTTCCTGTCCAGACAACAACCACCAAAATCAGAATCAGTATAAGCATTGAAATCAAAGTTAGAACCATGAGGATACCATAGCCCTAGACGATGTTTTCCTTTTAAATACCGAAAGATTCTTTTCACAACAATTAAGTGAGATTCTTTTGGCTTTGCCTGAAATCTGGAACAAATACACACGACGAACATTATATCCGGCCTTGAAGCGGTTAAGTACATGAGGGATCCAATCATAGCTCTGTAAAGTCGACAATCCACATCTTTTCCTTCCAAGTAAGAATGCAGCTTATGATTGACCGGAATTGGAGTATCGTATGGGGTACAGTCCTCCATCTTGAACCGGCTCAAGATGTCTTTGACATACTTGGACTGATGAATAAAGAAACCATATTCCTTTTGATTTACTTGTAATCCTAAGAAAAATGATAACTCTCCCATAGCAGACATTTCAAATTTCAACTTCATAACACCATCAAAGTCTTTGCATAACCCTTCATTTGTCAAGCCAAAAATAATATCATCCATATAAATCTGTACCAGTAGGTAATATCCCCCTGATTTCTTTATGAATAAGGTCGAGTCTATCTGTCCACGAACAAAGTCATTCGCCAAAAGATGTGTGGATAAAGTCCCATACCACGCACGAGGAGCCCGATGAAGACCATAGAGTGCCTTATCAAGCTTGAAAACCATATTTGGATTCATTGGATCTTCAAACCCCAGCGGCTGACACACATAGACTTCCTCCTTGACCTCTCCATATAAAAATGCACTCTTGACATCTAATTGAAACACCTTAAAACCTTTGAAAGAAGCAAAAGCTAGAAACAGCCTTATAGCTTCAAGCCGTGCAACCGGCGCATAAACCTCGGTGTAATCAATTCCTTCTTGTTGATTGAAGCCATGGACAACTAATCTTGCCTTATTGCGTACCACGACACCTCGATCGTCTTTCTTACATTTAAACACCCATTTTGTTCCTATCGGATACGCACCTTTCGGTAGATCAACAAGATTCCAAACCTTCAGTTTGTCAAATTGAGCAAGTTCTTCCTGCATAGCTTCTATCCAGTTATTATCATTTAAATCCATCTCGACATTCTTGGGTTCAACCTGCGAAATAAAGCATGAATGTGAGCAATCATCAAGAACACCAGAATCTTTAATGCAAGTATACAAACAAGTATTGTCAACAAGAGAACGGGTTTTCACTCCATCCTGTAAATTTCCAATTATATTTGTTACTGGATGATCTTTGTGTTCCTTGATGGATGCGACCTCAGGAACCGGCAACACGTCAACGTTAGTAGAGTCAGATTGATAAGAATAATCTTGAGGAATTAGAATTTCCGAGTCTAAATTTGTTGGAATCTCCCCCTGAGCCTGTGTCGAAGGTAATGGCTCATCACTCAACAACGGATCAACAGAAGAATCTTGAAAAATAGCATTATCCTCCTCACTCTCTGAATACTGTGGACCTGAACAAGAAGCAACATTAGGATCGGAAGCAGAAGTAGATGGAATCGATGAATTTGGAACTGCATTTGGTAGAAATCCATTGTGCTGTGTATCTTGACAAGAATCATAAAGAATAGCAGCATCTTCATCAAAAATATCAGACGGTAAATGAAAAGACTTGAACAAGTTTTCATAATCAAATGCCCAATCCGGACCAATCGCCATTTGTGGTAAAGACCGATTTGAACAGTCAATACGAAACCATTCTTCAACTTGGCGTGTCTCTTTGTTATAAACCGTCTTGGTTGTCGAATTTTGCACATGCCCTAGAAAAATCCCTTCAATAGCCTTCGCACTGAATTTAGTTGGGACATCTCGAACTTTCAACAGGGTACAAGGATTACCAAAAGGTAGTAAATATTCCAAATTCGGCTTTCGATTATTCAACATTTCATAGCAAGTCTTGTTATGTCGCTTGACGGTCAAGACCCTGTTCAAAACATGACACGCAGTATTCACAGCTTCAGCCCAAAAGGTGACTGGAAGCTTAGAATCGACAAGCATGGTGCGAGCTGTTTCGACCAACGTCCTATTCTTTCGTTCAGCGACACCGTTTTGTTGAGGAACATATGGCGCACTGAATTCATGATGAATTCCTTTTTGTAGACAGAATAAGCCTATTTTGCTATTCTTAAATTCGCTGCCATTGTCACTCCTGATTCTTCTGACTTTCAAATTGAATAAATTCTCCAAACCCAGGATTAAGTATTGTACCAACTCAGTGGTTTCAGCTTTAGAAAAAAGAAAATTAACCCATGAAAATCTGGAGTAATCATCAGTTACGACCAAACAGTACGATTTCCCACCAATGCTCCTAATACTGATAGGACCGAACAAATCCATATGCAGCAACTCCAAAGGAGTTACGATAGAATTCGTCGATTTCGATTTGTGAGATTTCTTTCTTTGCTTCCCCTTCTTGCACGGAATACAATCATCAGGAACTGAGAATTTCATTTTCGGAATCCCAAGCACAAGATCATTCCTAACAATGTGGTTCATCTTCCTGTAGTTAATGTGAGCTAACTTCCTGTGCCACAATATTGAATCAGATTCCGACGCCTTAGAGAGTAAACAAGTTAGAATTGAATCCGTTGTAGTGGCGACACTCATGTCAAGGACATACGTGTCATTTCTCCTTGGAGCCTTCATGAGAATCCATTCATCAGGAATCACAAAACCAGGTTTCAGAATATAGCATTCATGATCATTGAATTGGAACGAAAACTTCTTGTCACAGACTTGTGATACGCTTAAACGATTGTGTTCCAGCTGCTCAACATAATTCACCTTTTCAAATTTGACTTTGTCATTCTTTAACGTTCCATGGCCAGTTATGTACCCGCCTTTATTACCCGCAAAAGTGACATAACCACCATCAATTTGTTTTACATCCTCAAGCAATCTCACATTCCCTGTCATATGTCGAGAACAACCACTATCCACATACCATGTATTGTTGATAGTCCTCCTTGGTTGTCCCTACATAAACAACGAGAATTAGTTAGAAAGTGGAACCCAAGCCATCGTGGTCTTGGATCGTCCGGATTGATCAAAATAAACAACTTCTTGTAATTTACAATCAATTTTATCATTCACTTTTGGAACAGATGTTTGACAATCAGACCTTTTCAAAGAAGAATCATTTTTATTATTTTGAAAAACCTTATTTGATATATTATTATCAGATTCAGATGTTTCCAAAATTTTCTTTAATTTTCTGTTTCTTCTTCTTCTTTGAGGTCTAGACAATTTAACCTCCTGAAAAGAATCTTTTGAAATCCTGAATTTTGGAATATCAAGTTTCTCTTTGCATACAAAAGATTTAGCATGCAATGTATTCTGTTGTTTAAATCCAGGGGATTTAACAAAAGATCGACCAGACATATTTTTCTCCAAACTAGAAGATGACTTTCCCTCATCTTTTCTTTTCAGAATTTTCACCACTTTCGGTTGTGAAGGAACAGTCTTCATGTTACCCTTGTTCTTGTATGGACAATTAATCAAAATATGACCAGCCTCATTGCAATGAAAACACACTCTTCTTTCTTGATAACTTCTGAAATAAGATGTTTTCTTTGAATTTGAAGAACCATCAAAAGAATAAGCTTCAGAGGAATGCCCAGAACAATTTATCGGCTTCTTTGGAACATAATTCTGTTTTGGCACCTTTGAAGAATTGACTTTTTGATAACCAGCTGCAACAAACCCACTTGACTGTAAGATTGGAGAAAGTTTAGTTGGAACCACTTTCACCTCTTCAGGTTCAGTCAAAATACATCTATCCCGAGTAACATTCTTCACAACTTTTGGTTCATCAATTTTCACTTCTTTCGGAATGCCTTCAACCTTTGAATCATCAAACACCTCATCCTCCGTATCAGAATCATACACCATGTCTTCACCCGTCTCTGGATTCACTTTTAATACTGTCTTGGGATCAATCTCCTCTTCATGAATGATTTCAGGCTCAACCACATAATTCGCATTAAATGGTGGAGGAACAAACCCAATACCAGCAACCCTTTTTGTGGGATCAGCATTAGCATTGAAATAATCCAAAACTACAGATGAATTCTCAAACTGTTCCAGCTTTCTATGTAATTTTATCACCTCAGATTCTTTATCCGAAATCTCCTTGTTCTTTTGGGCAACTACTTCATTTCGTTTTTCGATTTCAGCATAAGCCATATCTAGATGATAACCCTTTTCTTTGTATTTTAACCCAAGAGAATTTAAGTCTCTTTTCAAAGACTCAATTCTATCAATGCACAGTTTATCATTATCTTTCAGTTTCTGATTAACTGAATGCAATGATTTCATATCACAAATCAAGTTTGTGTTATCATCCATGACTTTTTGCAGTTTACCTTTAACAGAAATGCAATTAGAAAAGTATATATGACAAACAGAGTCTTTTACCTTAGATGGATCAGACATGTCTGCCATGAATACTTTGGCAATTGGAATTTTCTCTGAATCATCACCAACTGAAGCATTTTCTGTAAGAACAATTTCTTCCTCAGCAACTCCTAACACAGCATCAGAATCAATACTTTACCCTCTTTCTTCCTCATCATCAACGCTTGGAACACTATCATCATCACACGAATCATCACTAGAACTTTCATCATCAGTAGACTCTTCTGGTTTTTATGAATGAATTTCTGCAACAAAAGCCTGACTCACAGCACCCACCAAATCTTCCTGATGAATGCCCCAATCATAGTTTTTGTCGTTTTGAGCAACCAAAGCTGATGATGCAGATGCATGATTTGTATTACCAGAAGGACCATGATTTTGATTACCAGATGAACCATGTGACTGATTCCTATTATGCTGAAAGTTAAACTGCTTCTTTTGAGAATCAAATTCTACCTTTGGTTTCAAACACTCCTTAGCAAAATGACCATACTCTTGGCAGTTGTAACACCTAACTTTGTTCTTATCAAAACCCATATGCGATCGACTATTTGAACCAATATATTTTCTGCCAGTTCTCTTCAAGAAATCTTTAGCTTGTCGCATTAACATGGCCATATTCCATTGGATATTCATTTCTTCCAGATCAACAGGGTCAATCTGTCTGAAATCTTCTTCTATAACCTCAGGATCATGTATTTTACCTCCAATGAAATTTTCATATGATGCCATGAATGAAGAAAACATAGCAAGATAATCATCAGCAACTTTCAGCTTCACATGAGATCCAGATGATGTTGAAGCTGTAGTAGCAGAAAATCCAGAATGGCTTGAATGACCAAAATAAATTGGAACTCCAGAACACTGATCATTTGAAGACTCTTGAGCATCACCAGAAAAGAATGCCACTCTAGTACTAGATTTACCAGCAGATTTGGCAAAATACATTGATGGATCCTGAATATGCTCCGTATTAGTCTCTTTCTTCTTCATATTCATGTCATGTGACTGAATCTTCCCTAGGACTTCTTCAAGAGACATGGTTTTGTACTTAACATTTTCTTTGATCAAAACCGTATACACATCAAACTTTGATGGTAAAGCCTCCAAGAATTTATCATTGATTTCCTCAGTCTCATATACCACAGATGCACTAGCCAGTTCACTAAGAAGATGATAGAATCTTGTAGCAAGATCATCCAAAGATTCATTTTGAAAATGTTTAAAGACTAGGAACTGCTTCTTTAGTAATTCTTTTCTACTCTTTTTCACATCCAAACTCCCTTCACACCTTTTATGTAATGCTTCCCACAGTTGTTGAGAAGACTTGAACTGTTTAAAACTGTGATAAATTTCTTTTGGAAGAGACATAGAAATGCTAGCCATTGCTTTCTTTTCTCGATCAAACAACATCTTCTCTTCAGTAGTTAAAGCTGACACTGGCTTCGGAACATCATCCTTTCCCATCCATGAATACGTAGGATGCGTATATCCTTCCAAAATCGGAATCCACAAACTAGTATCGGTAAAAGATACGAACTGGTCGAACCGATCTTTCCAATTTGAATAATCAGCTAGATTCAACAACTTTGGAGGTTATTGAGATGTACCAATCTCATTGTCATAATTGAACATGTTTGTGAGTTGAACCATATTTGCCATGTTTAAAAAATTTTTCTGAAAAAATTTCCAAGTATTGAGCAGTCTTACCCTCAGGCGAACTTAATAAGTTCGCTTTAGTGAGTACTAAGCGAACTTGAGATCAGGCGAACAAGACAAGTTCGCTTAAGGAGGAAATCTGTTAAGTTCGCTTAAAATGTGAGAAGCGAACTTAATAAGTTCGCTTGCTAAGTTCGCCTGCACAGGAACTAGCAAGTTCGCTTAAACTTCTGTAACAGACTCAGAGGAATCTTTACCCAAACACGAATCAAGAACTTCAAAAATCATGATTTCTCAGCGAATTGATGGAATTTAAGGAAATTGATCCGTAGGATTATGAATTTTATCAAATAGAACAGTTCTATCGGACTAATTTCGTCAAAATCACTTCCAAAAACACGAATTCAGCAGAGAAACGATCTTCAAGAACTTGAAAAACTCCATTGATGCAGAAAATTCAAAAATGTTGAATTTCTTGTCGAATTGTACACAAAACCGTCACTAATCACCGAGAATCGTACTTAATTCACGAGTATAAGCTCTGATACCACTTGTAGGTCCAGGTAACTCAACTACTGACGTTGCTATAACAGGAAGTGCGGAATCCTTCATGTTAACATTTGCATACTAACCGACAATTGAAACAACACGCGTAAATAAACTTCTCAATTATATTCCAATTAACAATGGTTTATAGACTCAATCAGACAAATCTCTCTCTCGGTTCTCTCTGTTCTGTTCTATTCTAATGACTCTGTAAACACATATATATATATAGAAACTAACCTGCTGTAAGCGAACTTATTAAGTTCGACTGAAACAGACTAAGCAAACTTAACAAGTTCGCCTCAGTTAGACCTAAGCGAACTTATTAAGTTCGCCTCTGATGGAGCAAGTGAACTTAACAAGTTCGCCTCTAGGCTCACTTGTAAAAACACTTAGCAACTTTATACAATTACATAACAAAAACATAAAGACATAAAATCTAACTATTACAAGCTTTTGTCATTACAAATCTATGTCCTAACACGGTTCCTGAGGTTACATCCATCAAGGAACTCAAAGATCATCCAGTGACGAATATAATTGGAAATTTACAGGATGGAGTGAAAACACGTTCTCTTGTTGACAATACTTGTTTGTATACATGCATTAAAGATTCTGGTGTTCTTGATGATTGTTCACATTCTTGCTTTATTTCGTAGGTTGAACCCAAGAATGTTGAGATGGCTTTAAATGACAACAATTGGATAGAAGCTATGTAGGAAGAACTTGCTCAATTTGACAAACTTAAGGTTTGGAATCTTGTTGATCTTCCGAAGGGTGCGTATCCGATAGGAACAAAATGGGTTTTTAAATGTAAGAAAGACGATCGAGGTGTCGTGGTACGCAACAAGGCAAGATTAGTTGTCCAGTGCTTCTATCAACAAGAAGGAATTGATTACATCGAGGTTTATGTGCCTGTTGCGAGGCTCGAAGCTATAAGGCTGTTTCTCGCTTTTGCTTCTTTTAAAGGTTTTAAGGTGTTTCAATTAGACGTCAAAAGTGCGTTTTTATATGGAAAGGTCAAGGACGAAGTCTATGTTTGTCCGCCGCCGGGGTTTGAAGATCCACTGAATCCGAATATGGTTTTCAAGCTTGATAAGGCTCTCTATGGTCTTCATCAGGCTCCTCGTGCGTGGTATGAAACATTATCTACACATCTTTTGGCAAATAACTTTGTTCCTGGAAAGATAGACTCGACCTTATTCATAAAGAAATCACGGGGAGATTACCTTCTGGTGCAGATTTATGTGGACGGTATTATATTTGGCTCAACAAACGAAGGGTTATGTAAAGATTTTGAGGGTGTAATGAAGTCGAAGTTTGAAATGTCTGCTATGGGAGAGTTATCGTTTTTCTTAGGTTTGCATGTAAATCAAAAGGAAGATGGTTTCTTTATTCATCAGTCCAACTATGTCAAAGACATCTTGAGCCGGTTCAAGATGGAGAACTGTACCACATATGATACTCCAATTCCGGTCAATCATAAGTTGAATTCTGACCCGGATGGAAAAGATGTGGATTGTCGACTTTACAGAGCTATGATTGGATCCCTCATGTACTTAACCGCTTCAAGGCCAGATATAATGTTTGCTGTGTGCATCTGTTCCAGATTCCAGGAAAAGCCAAAAGAATCTCACTTAATTGCTATGAAAAGAATCTTTCGATATTTGAAAGGAAAACAACGTTTGGGGCTATGGTATCCTCATGGTTCTAACTTTGATTTCAATGCTTATACTGATTCTGATTTTGGTGGTTATTGTTTGGACAGGAAATCTACAACAGGTGGTTGCCAGTTCTTAGGTAATCGACTTGTGTCCTGGCAATGCAAAAAGGAAACCACAGTCTCGATTTCTACATGCGAAGCAGAATATATCGCTGCTGAGAGTTGTTGTTCACAGATCCTGTGGATACAACAGCAATTGAGAGATTACGGTTTGAATTTCACAGGAACCCCCATGCTTATCGATAATAATGCTACTATGTCCATAACTAATAATCCTGTTAAACATAGTAAAACTAAGCACATCGAAATTCGATATCATTTTATTCGTGATTGTGCAGAGAAAAGGTTGATTGAGCTGGTCAAGGTACACACTGATGATAATTTTGCTGATTTGTTTATCAAGGCATTTAATCGTACCAGGTTTGAATTACTAATTAAAATGATAGGTATGATCAATCCCGAATAAAAGCTTTTCAAAATCAGAATTTCATTGAAATTTTTTTTTTTAAATTTCTTTATTGCTTTATTACATTTTTGCATTTACATTTTCAGTCAAAAAGTTCTTAATTTATAAAAAGTAAAAACAAATTGAAAAATATAAAATTTGACATCATTTGAGGTTAGAGAAGAAATGATAGTACATCAATGATTGGTTCATTTCACACGACTTTATTAGACATTTAATATATGATTGATTAAACTGAGTTGATTTGATCTAAATTTCAAAGTCTGCATAAATGAGAAATGATAGTGTTTTGAATGATCTAATCTTGATAATTTGTTTTCAAATTTGTGTATGAGCTTTGAAATTTAAATTGTCAATAGACTAAAAGTGTTTTGAAACTAATAGTAGTGTGAAAATTAAATATAATATGATTACATCTATGATTTAAATCCATTTTATGCCTGGGTGTGTGTGTTAAAAAATCACTATCAGATAAAGAATATTAGCTTTTAATAAAGATTTTCCTATGAGATCAGTTTCGGGTTATATCCTTAGCACTATTCATTCGATTTGCTTTAGTGCCCATGTCCCGAAAAGCATGCAATTTGAAGTATAATCAAGATATGTACTTGACAACATCTGTCAAACATATACTAGCCCTTGGATCATATTGATAAATCATCTTTACTGATTCCATTGAATTCATAATCCAGATAATAGTTGGATCCACGTACCTGAATCTTATGATTCCACATATATAAGCCAAAATATTGAATCATTCGATTCTGAATCTCATTGATTCCTATACAATCCAATTTGGAATCTGCTATTCATGTGCTAAGTGATGTCTCCTCATTCTGGAAATTCGGATAATCTTTAGTAAAATATCATATGTCTTGAAGATAGTGCATTTACTTTCTGTTGGCATACTAGTGGGGTACACGTTGTATTTCATACTTAAATGTTACCTTAATTCACATGAATTTGGATAATAAACGCTTATAGTTTCAAATCATATAATATTGACAAATTTAAGAATTCATGCTTTATATTTCAAATTCGGTATAAATAAATGAGCATTTTATAACCTGATCTTATTAACTATGAAATTTATCGCGTATCATTTCAAATATTATTCAAATTGAATGAGTTTTAAAATGAAAAAGATGCGAAGTGCACAAAACTGAGTAGGATGGTTTCATATTATAGGTTACCCTTTGCTATTGCTACAATGTGTGATGAATTAATTGGATACTGATATGATCTTCTTGCTCATGATGTTTAGTAAAAAATATGTGATTTCATTTTATTCAGATAAAAATCCAAAAATATGTGTTTCTGTTTGTACAGATAAAATCCAAAAATATGTGATTCCGTTTGTATAGATAAAACTCAAAAAGATTTTGATTTTTATTTTCGATGAAAATTCTAAACTTTTATTAAAATTGTTCGGGATTGGATCGGATACATGATGCTGACGAAAGTTCAAGACTTGAAAGATTGAAGCGAACTTAATCTGTTTACCTGTGTACAGTGAAGCGAACTTAATAAGTTCGCTTAATAATAGTGAAGCGAACTTAATCTGTTTGTCTGTGGATGGTGAAGCGAACTTACCATGTTCGCCGAAAGCTTGTTAAGCGAACTTAACAGGTTCGCCTAAATAAGTGAACTTAATGTGTTTAAGGTTTTTGGCCAAACGAACTTGACAGTCATCGTCTTCATTCGTTCAAAGCGAACTTATATGAAATTTTTTTCAAAATTTTTAATCTGTGTTGTTAGGGTTGTTTGTTGATTCCTTTATATTCAAAATTGAATTGCGATCATTTCCAAGGTAATTTCGTTGAATTTCATCTGTTAAATTGTGAGTATTTGGTGATTTTCTACTCGGTTTACTTCGTGAAATTGACAGACAATTTTTGACCAAAATTTGACTGGAAGGATAAAATTGATACTTCTAATTGGTTGCTAAGTGATTATCGACCGATGTACATTGATTATCTCATGGTTTCAATTGATTTGCCTGGATTTTGAAATTCTGGATTTGGATTTGAATCGTCACAGGTTCAGGCGAACTTGTTCCAAGCGAACTTGTTCGAAGCGAACTTGTCCAGGCGAACTTAATAAGTTCGCCTCTTGCAACACTAAGCGAACTTATTAAGTTCGCCTAGGGGTCAGAGGGTATTTGGACTTGTGATTTTTGAGTGTTTGAATTTTTTTTTTAAAAACATTTTTTTTGTTTAAATTTTTTTTTGTTTTTGTTTGTTTTTTTACTA
Source organism: Smallanthus sonchifolius (assembly GCA_023525975.1). Taxonomy (NCBI): domain Eukaryota; kingdom Viridiplantae; phylum Streptophyta; class Magnoliopsida; order Asterales; family Asteraceae; genus Smallanthus; species Smallanthus sonchifolius. The sequence goes on from CM042034.1 coordinate 51,654,408, forward strand.
ATGTGTTTTGTTGTCCGAATATTTTCAGATGGCTCGGCGTGTCGAATATAAACATAATCAAGTGGCATTGTTAGATCCTAACATGTCCGAGGCAGTCAATTTTCAAGGAATAATTGGATTTCTAAATCATTCGCGTCTCCAAACTGCTTTATCTGCTGATCCTTATATCAGTCTGGTATACATACAACAATTTTGGGATACAGTTCATCAGGATACGGACGTAGAACCTCATGTTCTTCATGCCACTGTCAATAATACTAAAATTGCCATATCTGAAGAAACAATTCGTGCTGCTCTTGATTTGGGTGGTAATGCTGAAGACCCACTTTCATATCCTGATACTCTTATTATGGGTTGTTTTCAACGAATGGGTTATCGTGGGATACAAAATGATACCCAAGCATGTAAAGGTGGCTTACTCGGTGAATGGAGGTATTTCATGCATGTGATTATTCAATGCATCTCTCCTCGCAAAGCTGGAACCGATGGTTTAAAGATGGCTCTTCAAACTGCAATGGTGGCTTTAACGTTGAATAAGGGATTCAATTTTCCACTTTACTTTTATCGAGAGATGGTCATGCAGATTAATCCGGCTGAAGGTCAATGATTTTTGATGTATCCTCGCTTTATTTAAATGATTTTAAATCATCTTATTCCGGATCTTCTACAACATCCTATAATATTAACTTTGACTCCGATGTCAAAGCGTATCTTTACTGATTGCACGAAGGTGAAACAGCAGAATGCGCATTGATACCAGTCAATACTCTTTTGTTTGGTCACTTAATCAATCTTGATTATGTTGCACCACCTAATGACAACTGGTTTCATCCTGATGAAATTGCTCAAGCTCAAGGCTTAAATGTTCCACAGCAACCACAACAACTACAAATTCCACAGCAACCGATACAACAACAAGTTCCAGTTCCACAAGTTCAGGTTCCCGTACAACTACAAATTCCTATTCCTGAACAAGTTCCTATTCCATAAGCTGAGGTAAAAATACCTATTCATGAACCTGTTCAAGAGGAGGTCGTTCATGCACATGAACATGATCTAGGAATGAACATGGATGATTTCGTTGATGATGAGTGAACTCGCCCATTCATGAAGCTGAAGGGAATGTGGTGTCTGATGATGAATCTAGTTCAAGCTCAAGTGATACGATATTATCTGATAATGAAAGAACTGACTCTAATGAATCTAGGGATTTTTCCTCAGATCATTATGAACGTTTAACTGCTATTCCACTGGTTAATGCTGGAAAACGCATTAAATCTCAAGCCAGACGACCAAGAAGAAAGTCTGTTCGGGATCCTCCTTTCGGTTCAGTACTTGCAAAAAGATCCTTGGTTAATGAGAGAACTGAGTCTGATAGTGACTTTAATCCAGATCCAAAGACTCAAAAGTTAATGTCTGCTTCAATAGCTGCTGCACAATCTTCACAGGGAGTAGAGGATGCTAATTTTGTTGCTTCATTGATTATTACTCCTCCAAGATCTAAAGATACATCTCCGGTTATAACTCCTGTTCCTCCAATCATTACACCTACTGCAAGTCCTTCGATTCCACAATCGTCAGCTGGTCCGTCAAAGCCTTCTGATTCTGAAAGGATTACTATCCTTGAATCTCAAGTGCTTACACTTCAAGCTTAGGTGGATACTCTTGTGTCTACTGATTCACAATGGCAGCTGGTGATTCAAACTCAAGCTCAACAGATAGCTGACATGCAAACATTGGTGTCTAAACTCGTTCAGCGTCTTGACGCTCATGGGGAGTTGAGGATACACGATACATGTCACACAGAGTCTATTCAAAGACGTGATGATGAAGATAATGATCCTGCTGGATATGTTGAGGGTGATCGTCAATACACTGACGCTAATCCTATATCAAAGGTTTAGGGGGAGTCGACATCACAATCACTTGAAGGAAACAAAGATACTTCTGGTGCTAATGAAGAAGAAATTCTATTATTGGAGTTCATTGCAGATTCTGAAGAAGAAAAAGCTAAAAAGATTGAATGTCTTGATGACATTGATGATTTATTCAATGACATGGATGATGAAGTGTCTGAAAATGAAATAGAAGAAGGAGAGATAGGAGAGATAGAAATATAGAAAGATAAAGATAATGTTACTTATGAAGGTTGTGATGGTCTTAAAGTGCCGTATAACTTCATCCAGGATGATGTTATTCCTGAATTCACTTATGAAGGAGTAACAGATTCTATGGACTCTGTTGAAGATGTCACACTGCCTGAAGACACTGCTGATTCAAAGATGGATACTGATGATGAGAATATTCAATCCGATAAAGATGTTAAAACTGAAACTACTCACACTGAGTCTCCGAAGGTTAATGAAGAACCTGTGATGTACAAAAATACAGGGATGACAAGAGAATAGTGGAGAGAAGTTGTAAATAGTTGGATGAAGGTGCTACCCAAGTCTCCAGCACAATCTGCTCAAAAAGAGAAATATGTGAATAACGAGCAGTGTGTGGGAAGGATCATAAGTTGGTTCTATGATGGTGATACAAAATTATTTGCAATTAAAAGATCTGACGGTGTTCAATACTTAAAGCCGATGATCAAGTATTTCAATACCTTACCAAGGTGTGAAATGAATGGTCTAGCTTCAAAGCCACTTATTAATAGATCGAAGAATGGTTTGGCTAATGTGATAGCAAACTTAATCAAGAGAGAAGGTAGTTCAGGAAAGTATGAATGGTTGAAACCACAAAAGGGAAAGAGAGTGAAGAACACATATCAAAAGACTGGGAAGGTGACCTGGAATTACAAGTATAAACCAGTACGTGTTGTACACAAGATACCGTTGAAGAAGATTCCTCAATACTTTCTTGGGAATATGAAATGGTGGTATGTTGATGTTAATACTGGTGAAGCAAGGATTGAAGATAAAGACAATAAGGTCATTGTATGTTTCTATGACGCAATGAATCTTATAAATTTCTCAAAGAAAGATCAGAAACGTTGCAAAAGAATGAAATAATGTTCGTTGATGAATGGAAAGAACAAGGATTACAGTACAAGAGAGTTTTGGAGATATGCAGAAGATATGGAGTGCATGCTGGCAGCAGACTACCGGTTAACTGGAAAAGCTCATCATGAAGACTGAAGACTGTAGATCAAGCTATTGTCAAGGGGGAGTCTGTTAGGACATAGTTTGTAATGACAAAAGCTTGTAATAGTTAGATCTTATGTCTTTATGTTTTTGTTATGTAAAAAGTCACTAAGTGTTTATTCAAGTTTACCTAGAGGCGAACTTGTTAAGTTCTCCTGGTCTATCAGAGGCGAACTTAATAAGTTCGCTTAAGTCTATCTGAGGCGAACTTAATAAGTTCTCTTAGTCTGTTAGAGGCAAACTTAATAAGTTCGCTTATAGCAGGTCAGATGGTTATATATATGTGTGTTTACAGAGTGAGTGATAACGCATAGAACAGAGAATTATCATCAAGTCTGATTGAGTATGTAAACACCATTGTGATTTGGAATACAATTGAGAATGTTATTTACATGATTGTCTACATTGTCTTTTATGCATATAAACGTTGATTCGTTGGATTCCGCACTCCGAGTTAATGTCACGTCTTATCACGAGATCAATCCGTAGAAGCGCCATGAGGACCTACATTGACAAATCCAAGGCTAAGTGCTACAAGTGTTTGAACTTTGGACACTTTGCTCGTGAATGTAGGAAGGACAAAGCACCTGCCTCTGGATTCATAATACCAAGCCAGGGAAGCAACCAGGGAAACAACCAAGGGTACAACTCTAACAACCGCAATCAAAGTCAAGGTGGAACGTCCAATGCATTGGTGGCTCAACAGGACGAAAGATTTGATTGGGGTGTTCATTTGGAGGATGCTCTTATTGAACAAACTCAGGTTGGTCTCATGGCTGAGATTATGGAGATGATGGAAGCTGAGGAAAGGAAAGCTTCTGTGGCTGATCAAGAAGAGTCTACAACTGATGTTGCCCTCATGGCTATTAGAGAGGCATCAGGTTCATCAAATGAGGTAGACTCTAATCCTTTTGCTGTAATTTCTTGTTCTAAATGTCCAAGCTTAAAAGTTGAAAATTCTAAGCTTCAAGACAAAGTCGAACCCCTTCGTATTATAGCGTTAAGCATCCCAATAGTTCAAATGCAAGAGGGAAACGGCCAATTGTTTCACAACCGGCTGTCATCCCTAAGTCACCACCAGTGAAGCATCCCAATACTCCAAAAGCAAGTGTGGTGAAACCACCAGTAAAACCTATGGTAAAGCCAAAGATCACATCTGAGGCAAAACCATTTGTTTCAAGAAAGGGAAAGCATCCTACTAAACCTTGTGTATCTACCTCTGGTAGTACACCTACTAGTGAGAAACTTGTACTCTCTAAGCCACAGAGAAGGAGAAGGAACACGAGATTGAGAAAGCTGGAATAGCTGCCTGGAGTTTAATCAGGTGAAGTTTCCATTAGTTCACCTGCTGCTGTTGATTCTAAGTCTACTGTTCCAGTTAAGAAACAGAAGAGATCCTGGAACAAGAAAGCTAAAAATTCTCAATCTCCTAGTCCCAATTCTTCTAAAGATTCATCTATTTTTAATAGTCACGATTGTGACTTAATTGAGGTTGTTTTTTTTAAGAAAGACGGACGACCCAAGACCACTATGGCTTGGGTCTCCAAATCTAATTAATTCTTTTTGTGACTCGTGCAGGGACAACTGAAGGGTACTATCTCTAATTGTTGGTATGTAGATAGTAGATGCTCCCGGCACATGACAGGTAACATGGCCCTGCTTCAAGATGTTAAACCATTCAGAGGCGCCTATGTGGCCTTTGTTGGAGAGAAAGGCGGTAGTATCACGTGTCAAGGAGTGGTTTCAAATGGTTGTATCAGCTTTGACAATGTCAACTACTACGAGCAGCTGAAGCATAACTTGTTGAGTGTCTCCCAGATGTGCGACAAGGAGTACTCAGTGATGTTTGACAAGACTGAATGCTTGATACTCAAACCTAGTTTTGAGGTTCCTGAAGGCTAGATTCTGATGAGAACGCCAAGGACAAACGACACCTATAAGATTAATATGAGCGTGGCAACAACCACCTCATCAGTTGCTACTTATTTGCTTATCAAAGCAACAAAGCTTGACTCTATCTTGTCAGACACATTTCTTATCATAAAATGAATCATCTTGTCTGAAACGGTTTGGTAACCGGTGTTCCAAGCTGAGATTTACCATTGCAGATGACTGTATGCCTAGTAAAAAAGGCAAACAGCAACGGAAGTCTAACAAGCCCAAGCTCCAAAACTCCATCGATCCCCTTTTGGAGCTATTACATATGGATCTGTTTGGCCCCATAAGTATTAGGAGTATTGGAGGTAAGTCATTCTGTCTGGCTGTAACTGATGATTTCTCACATTTTTCTTGGGTGCATTTTTTAGGTACGAAGGACGAAACTGCTGATATTCTTCAATACCTGATCCTGAGCTTGGAATCTCTTTGTAGGTTGAAAGTTATAAGAATAAGGAGTGACAACGAAACTGAATTCAAGAATAATTTGATGGAACTTTTCTGTCTCAAGAAGAGGACCCGTCATGAATTTAGTGCCCCGTACACACCTCAGCAGAATGGAGTCGCAGAATAGAAGAACAGAACCATGATTGAGACTGCAAGGACAATGCTGTCAGAAGCAAAGCTTCCTGTCACTTTCTGGGCAGAAGCAGTTAATACAGCTTGTCATGTCTTGAACAGAGTTCTGATTGTGAAGAGGCACAACAAGACTTGTTATGAGTTGATCAACAATCGACTTCCCAATCTTGACTATCTAGTTCCTTTTGGTAGTCCCTGTTCCTTATTGCTACAATACAAAGACCGCAAGTCTAAGTTTCATGCAAAAGCGGTGGAAGGCATCTTCTTAGGATATGTTGCCAACTCGCCTTGCAAGAGAGTGTACAATATAGGAACTCGTACTGTCGAGGAATGGTTTGAAGTGGATTGTAGTAAACACAGCATTCCACCAGAACCAACTGGTCCAGCTTGGGGTTTTGATTATGATGCGCTATTCAAATCTTTCAATCTTCTAGATTTTTCTGCAAATGATGCCGCAAATGTATATGAATTATTTGGTGGCGGTGATGACTCCAGTTTCTCAATACGTGCTACTGTACCAATTTTAACGCCTGATTCCAATGCTACATCTGCATTTGGAACTCATGACGGTGATAACAGCGAAGATGTTCATGTTGACGGAAATGACGCTCAAGCTAATCCTAACACTCGTGTAGGAAATGAAGCTCCAGCTGATCCAATCAACATTGAATCTTCTTCTTCTAGAACACAGGACATGGGGGAGTTAAGCACGAACCTCGATTAAGAAATTCAGGAACCGAATGCACCAGAGATGAGAGTGCATAAGAATCATCCAATTGACAACATTATTGGTGATCGTCATGCCGGTGTTCAAACTCGTCATCGAACCATTGCTGAGAACACTAGTCTTTACTCTGAGATACTTGACACTGGTTTCATGGAAACATGTCTGCATGTTGCATCCATGTCCCAGTTAGAGCCGAAGAATGTGAAAGAGGCTCTCGCTGACAACTGCTGGATTGAGGCAATTCAAGAAGAACTGTCTCAATTCCCAAAGTTGCATGTGTGGGATTTGGTTGACTTGCCAAGGGGCGTACAACCAATTGGCACCAGATGGGTGTTCAAATGCAAGAGGGATGATCGTCATGTTGTGGTGAAGAACAAAGCAAGGTTGGTTGTTTAGGGTTTTTATCAGCAAGAGGAATTGGACTACACAGAACTATATGCCTCAGTTGCTAGACTTGAGGCCATTAGACTGTTTCTGGATTATGCCTCATATGTTGGCTTCAAGGTCTATCAACTTGTTGTAAAGAGTGTTTTCCTGTATGAAAAAGTACATGAAGAGGTCTATGTCACTCAACCTCTCGGCTTTGAAGATCCGCATAATATCAATAAAGTGTATAAGCTCGATAAAGCACTTTATGGCCTTCACCAAGCACCTAGGGCATGGTATGAGACATTATCTAAACATCTACTGTCTAATGGTTTCGACCGTGGATAGATTGACTTGACCCTCTTCATACGGAAAGCAGGAGGTGATATTCTTCTTGTACAAGTGTATGTCGATGACATTATCTCCAGGTCTACAAATGAAGAGATGTGTAGGGAATTCGAACAGGTGATGAAGTCAAAGTTTGAGATGAGTAATATGGGTGACTTGTCATTCTTCCTGGGTCTGCAAGTCAGTCAAAGAGAGGATGGCATTTATCTGCATCAAACTAAGTATGTGCAGGACATCTTGTCAAAATACAAGATGAATGATTGCAGTACTTATGGCACACCTATCCCCGTCAATCATGGTCTGCATCCTGACAAAGATGGAAAGAATGTGGATTGCAAATTGTACCGTCGGATGATCGGATATCTTATGTATCTCACAGCCTCACGACCATATATAATGTTTGTTGTATGCTTGTGCTCAAGGTTTCAGTCACAACCGAAGGAGTCCCCTATGATAGCTGTAAAGAGGATTTTCAGATACTTAAAAGGGAAACCCCGATTGGGTCTTTGGTACTCTAAGCAGCAGTCATTTGACTTCAAAGCCTACACTGATTCAGATTATGGCGGTTGTAACCTTGATAGAAAGTCAACATCTGGTGGATGTCAATTCTTGGGAGACAGACTGCTTTCCTGGCAGTGTAAGAAGCAGTCAACGGTTTCTGTCTCAACATGTGAAGCAGAATACATTGCTGCAGCTAGCGGTTATTCTCAAATATTATGGATTCAGCAACAATTGATAGACTACGGCTTGAACTTCACTGGAACTCCTCTGTTCATTGACAACAATGCCATAATTTCCATCACAAATAACCCGTTGAAACATTCCAAAACTAAACATATTGAAATTCGCCATCATTTCATCCGTGATTGTGCTGAAAAGCATCTCATTGAACTTGTAAAGGTTCACACGGATGACAACCTTGCTGACCTGTTCACTAAGGCGTTTGACCGATCCCGTTTTGAGCATCTTGTCAACTTGATAGGAATGTTCAATCCAGAGTGAAAAACTTGTTTTTTCTTAAATCAATTCAATTCAAGAAAGTTAAATTTTATTTCTTTTAAATTTTCTGTAAAGTTCTTTTAGTTTTCAAATATTTTATAAAAATTCAAACAAAATAGTAAATGGAGAAACATTTCATAGTTATCTTGAGAAAAGAGGAAATGATAGTACATCAGAAATGATGTAAACGCCATAGATTGCTCATATGGGAAATGATTGCGTCATGCTTACTTATTGGTTTAAATTATTATGTTTTTAATCTGCTTATTCACAAGTAATTTGAATTTTCAGTAGGCTGTAGGCATCTTTGAATCATTAGTAGTGTGGAAACTAAATATAGACTACAACTGTGATTTGAACCCAAGTATGCATGTCTGCGTGTGTAAAAGAATACAAAAAGATCATTATCAAATAAAGGATGTAAGATTTTAGCAAATATTTTCTTAAGAGACTAGTTTCGGGTTATGTGTTTAGCACAATTACTGCGGTTCATCTCACTGCTCATACTCACAAGTATGTAATGAGAGATTGAATCAAGACATGTCTTTACATCAATCGTTGAGCATGTATTCACCCTTGAATCATTCCTGATTCATTGAAATCAAATCAAGATAAAAGTTGGATCACCTTACCTAAATCCTCAGACTCCATATCTATTAACCTGGATCATCATATGATATTCATTGAAGAACATCCAATTAAACCAAGACATCTGAATCACTCGATTCTAAATCTTATGATTCTTGATAATCCTTATGGATTCTGCTTGATTTTTCCTGTGCTAAACGATGTAACTTCATTCTGGAGATTTGAAAATCTTTGTGAAAATCTTAGATGCCTTGAGATAGTGCAAGTTACATTACTATAGCACATCAGTGGGGTACACGTTGTATATCTTATAACTAATACCTTAACACACAAGAACGTGATACAAAGATGCTTATGATTTCAAATCTTATAATATTGTCAACTTGAATTACTTATTCATGTGCTTATTACGTATGAATAACTTGTAATTCATGATATGATCCCATATTCTTTGACGTTTATCTTGTATCGTTTTTGCTAAAGTTTAGCCTGATATGATCCTCTACTCGTGTCTTTGTGCAAAAATAGTGTGTGTGTATATACTCGTATATTTCTATCTTGAAAAGAACAAAAAGATTCTAAGTTTGTGTATAGTTCAATTTTAATCAGAAAAGCCAAAAATATTTATGTTTAACCTTCTTGAATTGACTTTGAATCGTCTTGATTGAATGCTTTTATCTTGTTCGTTATTTGACTTGAAATCTTCAAAATTTGAGTTGAAAGTTTGAGCACACAAGGGTCTCTGCGTACTTGATAAGTGCGCATGAGGTAAACCCTACGTACTTAACAAGTACGCAAGACTTAAGTCATGCGTACTTAGTAAGTACGCAGGAGTTATGTCCTGCGCACTTAGCAAGTACGCAAGACCAATATGTGTTGGGTATATATACAGGACTTATAATTTTCTTTGCGTTTATCTCATTCAAAATTCAAACGTCTATCGATTATCCTCTACCCATTTTTTCCTCAAAATTTTCGTATGTTCCAAAGAGCTTTTTCGTCCCGATTCTAGTTTCATCATCGTATTAACATCATTTGGTGAGAATCTTAGGACATTTCATCCATGCAATTTAGACTTTCGGACCGATTTAGAATTTGAAAATTTTAGGGTTTGAATCTTGGTTTTAGACAAACTTTTGGTTTTTTTGGTGACACCTTATAATTAAAACTTGCTTAGAATCATCAAACGATCCTTAATCTTAACTTATTCATCCTTAATGATCCATAATTTTTCCTTTGAACCCTTGATTGACCGTCGGTTCGTCTGGGTCAATTTTAGGTCAAAATTTGACAAGGATAGCAGTTCATTGATGTTGATATTGGTTACATAGGTCTTAATCAAGGATTTTGACCTTGTGGTAACACCACATCAATGTTGATCATCTGTTGAAAATTGGATTTTTGGAATATTTGACTAAGTGCAATTCTTGCGCACTTAACAAGTACGTAAGAAGATATTCCTGCGTACTTGTTAAGTACGCAAGAAGATATCCCTGCGTACTTGCTAAGTATGCATGACAACCTCTTATGAAATTTTTCTATGTTTGAAATTCAATTCAGTGAGTAACTGCTACACTTAGTCATGTGTATTCAATTCCAATGAATCTTCTTGCTCTTATTATGTTTTCTGTGTGTTTTTGCAGTGATGGCTCGTGCCTTTACCAGTGAGTTCAACCTCCTAGCACATACAGAACCGGAATGGAAGGGTGCTGCACTACAATACCAGAGATAGTTGACTTCTTGAACCTTTCAAGGATCAGCTATGCTATATCAGCAAACCCAATAGTATCAGGACCGTACCTGAAGCAGTTCTGGGAGACAGCGAAACATGACTGCACGGTAACCCCTAATGTTATACGGGCTACTGTGGCGGGTCATGATATTGCTCTTTCTGAGGACACCATTCGACGGGTCTTACAGTTCCGAGACCTCGCCACCGACCCAACTGTCTATCCTGATTACTTTGGGGATGGATGTTGGAGGCAACGTATGGGATACGTCGGTGTATGGGATTACTCGTCATATAAGAAGATGTGGGTGCTAGATCAGTGGAGGTACTTTGCCCACGTGATGATCATGTGCATCTCTTCTAGGAAAGCGGGGAAGGATGCTATGGGACATGATCTTGCAGCAGCCATGGTTGGCCTGTCTCTCAACAGGGGTTATAACTTCTCAAGATACATCGTCAAAGCCTTAAATGATCAGATCAATGCAGCGGAGAGGTTTAGATTCCTGTTATATTCAAGATTTGTGCAACTACTAATTGATGATGTGTTACCCAATCTGCCTGCTACTGGGAAGAGATTGCAAGTAAAACGGGTGGACAAGAGGGTGTTTGCACAATTCTTAAAGCCAAGCAGTGTAGAACCTACCCCTGAGCACCCCACACTCTTTGGCCACCTGATAAATGATGCGTATGTGGCACCAGATGATTGGAGATGGTTTAGTCATGACTCTGAGCCTGAACTCAGTGAACATTCTGACGCGCAACAAGAAGAGGAGGACGTTGAAAGTGTGGATGAATCGTCTGAAGGAGGAGACGAAGAAGTAGTTAATGATGGTGCTGAAGGATCTGACTTCAAAGATACAGAGTCTGATTCATTTGTTTCTGATGATGCACCATCACAGGCACACCCGAGAAGATTGACAAAGGTGACCCTTCCTGAGTCATCTTCTAAGAGAAAGCGACAATCGACGAGCAGTGAATACGAGCCAGATTCTGACTCGTACGCTGCTATACAAAGACGAAGACGTGAAAGTATCAACAAACAACGGGGGGATAGGCAGCAACAAGCCATTCCTCGTGAGGTAGAGGATAGTGCTCAGAGGCAAGTACAAGTATCGGCTGCGAGCACTGATTCAGCTTCTACCTCACCTTCACAACAGCTGTACCGGCGAGAGCGGAGGAGGCCACAGGTAACACCTGATGTGGCAGTCACTGATATCACAGAGGAGGTTCCTGTGATAGTGACCCTCCCTGTACCATCTGTCCAAGTGGCGGTGACAACCCCGATTCTTACCGAGTCTGTCACCATCACTCCTTCCATCACTCCTACAACCATCATCCCATCCACAATCCCTACTACCACCACTGAACCTATCAGTCAACCCTACAACTATGGAGACTTTACTCAGGGGTTTGACTTTGATACGATCTTCTCATCCCCACTTCATAATGCTGAAGCATCTACGTCCATGTATCCTGATCCAAGTGATGCAAGGATAGATACCTTGGAAGCCCAAGTTGCTGCTCTACTGGAAACTGTTCGGAAATCAAGGGAGGAATCTGATGCTCAGCAGGCTCAGATAAATTTGTTGGTGGACGAGGTTACTATTTTGAGAAGCTAGAGGGATGGGACGCAAAAGAGACTAGCAAATGTGATGGCCCAGAACAAACTTCTGATCAACACAAACAATATGATTCTGGGACACAGGTCATAACTAGAGCTTCGATTTGACATGCAGCGAAAATAACATGAAATGATGGTCAAGTTAGTAACTGACCTGACCGAGAAGCTTGCCGCTCAGGGGGAGAAAGAAAAAGAGAAGGAGAAGACATCTAAACCTACCGGTGATGAGCCTTATCATCCGGTTGATCTGACGAAGGATGATGACAAAACACGGATCCTGAAGTCGGTCCTAGTGTAAGTGAGCAACAAGCTTTGGCGATAGTGCCCATTTCTGCTGTTCCAATGGCTGAGGAGTAGTCCACTCATCAGGAAGGTGGTGATACTTCTGGTGATGATAAAGGAAAGTAAGTGGCTGATGTTCTAAAAGATCTATCTGACGATGTGATCTTATGCTTAGAGCCTGACTATTCCAAAGAAGCATAGATCGAGGCTCTCTACAATCTTGAAGAAGAAGAGATCGACTCTGGTGATGATTGGGATGAAGATGATGATGTAGTTATCGAAGTTCCCAAGGGCGACGGGGAAGGAGAGTATGAGTTTGAAGATGGAGAGATATTCGAAGTTCCATCGTTTGAATCTCAGCTCAACACAGGTTCAGATGAGATTGCTAGTAATGTTGAAGCATCGACTGAAACCTCCCCTGCCGACCCTACACCTGTGGATCCAGAGGCACAGAAAAACAAAGATATGCCTGCTAGTTCATCAAAGGATCCTGCTCCTGTCTGGCAAAAGACTTCTATCATAGACAAACATGGAGCAACATGAATGATCTTAGCTGTAAGGTTCGAGGAGGATAAGAAGTTGTTTGCAATCAAGCGAGGTGGGGGGGTTCAATACTTGAAACCAACCAGCGAAGCTTTCAACTCCATACCTAGATACGACCTCGTGAACCTAGCAAACCGAGAGCTGCTGGATCACTCAAATCACGCAGTAGCGATGGGTTTCTGGCATGTTCTACATCATGAAGTAAGATTTGGGAAATTTGATATGTTTAAGCCTCAAGTGCCCAAGCGAGTCAAGGACAAGAACGCTAGACATCCTGTGACTAAGAAATTCTTAAAGAAACTGGTATACAAGCCAGTGCTATGTGAAACTAGGATTCCCCTGAGCAAGTAATCTCAGGATATCCTCTGTAACATATGGTACTGGTACGTAAATCCTAAAACAGGCGAGGCAGTGATGATAGGAAAGGTGTGGTAAGATAGTGGAAGCTTAGTGCCAAGGGAACTAATCAGAGTATTTGATGAAGTCTGCTTCATAAACTTCTCTGTGAAAGATCTGGAGGCACTGGCTGACAGGTACTGCACGCATACGGACGAATGGACAAAGTTCCTTGCTTCTAAATACGACAAGGTGATCAAGTTTTTCCTTGACTACAAGAATAAGATAGAAGCTAAAGTGGCAGAGCTGTGAAGACCGAAGACGATCCAGAGCTGTTGTCAAGGGGGAGTTTGTTGAAGCACTTTTGTGTGACAAACACTCTGGATAGAGTCTTAGTTTATGTACTTTCTTTGTATTTATTTGTCTTTGTTTGTAAGCTTCTGTATGTATTAGTTATCGAGTTGTATTTACTAATGCATGTTGATAGCTTCTTAATTCTCTAAGTGTTTTGCCCACTTAGTATGTGCGCAGGAATTAGTTTCTGCGTACTTAGCAAGTACACAAGAATACTCTGCGTACTTGCAAAGTACGCATGAGAAATTTGCCTTGCGCACTTGCTAAGTGCACAAAGATCAGGTCTTGTATAAATAGGATAGGTTGACAGAAGTTAAGTATGCAGATATTGTGCACTCAGTATTTTCTCTCTGTAACCTTCAAGTGTTTATAAGAGACGAAAGTTTAAAGTGATTCTCTTGTCGGTTTACTTTGTGTTGTTTGATTCTCCACCTAGTCACGGGTATTCCGCACCCTGTCCGACTAGCCAACGCACTTGCATGTGATGATCCGTGACACCCGAGGGACCTACAGATCTTGCTGAGAAAGATAAGGAACTAGCTGAATCTAAAGCAGAGGTGATCATATTGCATAGAAAGTTAGAAAGCTTTGGAAATTCATCATTCTTATTAGGATATTATAATGATAATACTGAAGAGGGGAAGGGAACTAGTGGTATCGGTTATGTTCCTCTACCATTCAACGAAAATTATTCTGTTACACCTGAGGTTATAAAAGATAAGGATTTAGATCCTAAGACTGTGTTGAAAGTGAATCCAATCACAGGTGAAGATATGGTGTATTCTGATGAGAGTGATGATTAATATTTTGATGAAGCTAAGGTAGAGGGGATACCAAAAGATATTAAAGGTGAGGAACCAAAGGTTGATTCTAGTTCATCTAGAAATTATACATTTAGAAGTTCTTCAAATTCAAGGAGAGTTCCATATGTTAGATATTATAAAGACATGCGTACATGCTTTCATTGTAATGAGATGGGACACATTGTTATGAACTATCCTTACAAAAATAAAGGGAAAGAACATGTAGTTCATGAGAAGATATCATCTGAATCAAAACCTGTTGAGAAAAAGTTTATTCATTCTCAATTCCCAAAAGAAGTTCATGTAGGTGAATCTTCTTAAAGTTCTTCTTTTCGTGTAAAGATTCCTTATATGAGAGAATATCATGAGAAGAGATCTTGCTTTTATTGTGGTCTTGTGGGTCACATTCGGATTGCTTGTCCTCACAACGCCAAAGGTAGCCGGCATGTTACTCCAGGAAAGGTAAGAACTCATGGAAAGCCTAATGTTAACCCAAATGTGGTTAAACCTCGTGATACACCAAAGGGTAATTCAAAATCTGAGGTTAGGCTTTGTAGACCTCAAAGACGGAGGAGAAACAGAAGATTGAGAAAACTTTTAGAACAAGAGCTTTCACAACCTAACCATTTTTCAAATGAACAAGATTTTTCAAACACTTCACATTTTAAGCAAAAAGAACTTAATGAACATAAGTATGTTTGGAAATCTAAAGTTTTTGTTTTTGATTCGTCGAAGCAATCACCGAAAATCGATGAGAGATTCAATTGTGAATACAGTGAAGTCTTTTTATATGATACAGATGGATGACCCAGGACTACCATGGCTTGGGTCCCAATTTCAAATTAATGTTTCTTGTTAGATGTGCAAGAATAACCAAGAGGGACTATTAATACCATTTGGGATGTTAATAGTGGTTGTTCATAGCACATGACAGGGAATGGCATCTGCATGAGCAAAGAGTTGTTGATAACGGAGAAATCTATTTGATTCAATGACTTGATGCTCAGGGGGAGAATATGTCACACACAATGTTGTTTTGGAAAGAATTTTTCCAAGTCCAAAAGACAACCTAAAACTTAGGATGACGATGGTGAGCATAAAGTCGTTGATGCAACCATTTAACTAGTTTAGAGGGAGTCTATAGGATAGGGGGAGTACAGAACTGTGTTGGTGACAAAGGAAAAGGCATTCAATTACATTCGTTTACATCGGTTTGAGTTTTTAATTGATTGAATTGCTTAATTTCAAGTAACCAAGAAAAATGTTTTTCTTAAAATGTTTTCATGGAAGATTTTATTTTTGTTTGTTTTACTTTCTTTAAAAAAGATATTGAAAAAGCCAAACAAATTGAAAAAGTTAAAATCGACATTACTTGAAGTTATAAGAAGAAATGATAGTACATCAGTAGATGTTCAGTCACACATGACCGTAGTTGGACTTTATGATACTTATCTAATATATCTGTGATAAATGTTTTGATCAGAACTTCTTAGACTGCATAATATGGGAATTGATAGCTTCACAACTGCTTATGCTTAACAAAAATTGATGCATGATGTTTATATTTTAATTTGGATACTAGTATGTAGTCTGAATTTTCAATAGGCTATGAGTATCTTTGGTCCATTAGTAGTGTGACAACATAATGAACTTTGTGACAACTGTGATTT
This sequence comes from Smallanthus sonchifolius, assembly GCA_023525975.1. Taxonomy (NCBI): domain Eukaryota; kingdom Viridiplantae; phylum Streptophyta; class Magnoliopsida; order Asterales; family Asteraceae; genus Smallanthus; species Smallanthus sonchifolius. Next base: position 51,670,434 of record CM042034.1, read on the forward strand.
GAACCCATGGTATGTCGGGTGTGTGTGTAAAAGATCATTATCAGATAAAGAATATAAGATTTAAAGTACTTCATGAGACCAGTATCAGTTATGTCGTTAAACACAATTTTTCAGTTCACTTCACTACCCATGCCCCGAAAAACATGCAATGTGAAGTTGGACTAAGATATGTTTCTAACAACATCTGTTGGAACATATACTAGCCCTTGGCAAATATCCTGATTCCATTGAACATATCCAGATAACAGTTAGATCACGCTACCCTATGTCATTGAGTCAATCGATTCCTTGATCAATCTTATGTTGAAGAATTCTATTGGTACAATCTTTCTATTAATATTAATCATGATAGTAATACAAAGCGTTTATGTACACTATTGTTGTTGATTGAGCTACACGAGCACGTTGATCATGGATTCCGCATGTTATCACTGTATCGTACCACTTTGTAGGTCCCGATTCGGTGCGTGACGGATCTCTAGACTCGCGGTACGACACGGTGATAACGTTCGGAATCCATGATCAACGTGCTCGTGTAACTCAATCAACAACAACAGTGTAAATAAATTCTTTGTTTTACTCTAATCCTTGATTACAAAAGTTCTCTCCAAAACACACACTACACCTTTTTCTTCTAAAGTGTTCTATGGAATATGAACTTGTAACTCCTATTTATAGGAACACACAGCGCCTTAGGCGAACTTAACAAGTTCGCCCCTAAAGATACTTAGCATACACATATTTGTTTGCTACAGTTACCAATTCATGCTCTAACAGACTCCCCCTTAACTGTTGCACACAATTCTATTAAATACAAGTCAAAGACTCTAAGACTAAGACATAATATTTTTCAAGCTCGTTGTCACCAGAATATGTTCCAACAAGGATAAGGATGAGAAGGCAGTAGAAATGAAACCTGTGGAAACCAAGAAGAAAAGCAAGGAAGTAATGTACCGATTTAAACCAAGAAACTTTAAGTTCCCCAGAAGAGAGAGAAACAACTTCAGGAATCCCCAAGAAGTAAGATGCGGTAGATGCCAGAAGTTAGGGCATATTTTCACAAACTGTCCATCTTTTAAGTGTTACAATTGTTACGAGATAGGACATATGACAAAGAATTATACTAAACCCACATAGAAGTAGCCTGTAGGAGGGGCAAAAGGTTGAGTATTTATGATAGGTGAAGGAAGGGAAAACGACAATGCCAAAGTGGTAGCTGGTACGTTTCTAGTTAACAATATTTATGCTAACATTCTGTTTGATACAGGGGAAAATAGAAGTTTTGTTTCAGATGCCTTTAGTTTAGGCATAAAACCTACTCTACTTGAGCATGCTTACGTAGTTGAGACGACAGGTGGTGAGAATATTAGGATAACGGAATCGTATGCAAATTGCAATATGATTCTGGGCAATGAAAATTCTGTGATTGAATTATTGCCAATGAGTATGAGTAAGTACGATGTTATCATTGGAATGGATTGGTTGAACCAATTCCATGCTCAGATTGATTGTGATCGACGGACTGTTAGGATTTGTAGGGCTAACGGAGAGTCTATGCTGATACAGTGCGATAGTGATGAGAATAAGATTGAAACAATTTTTGTAGCTAAGGCTATGAAATGTGTGAAAACAAGAAGTAGTATATTTGTAGTTTATGCTTTAGACTCTAAGCCTGAACGGCATATTGTGGACATTCGTGTAGTATGCAATCACCCAGATGTATTTATGAAAAAATTACCCGGTCTACCACCAGATAAACAAATCGAATTCAGAATAAAGCTCATACCTGGAGACAAACCCGTAGCTAAATCACCCTAACGTCTTGCACCTTTCGAATTGAAAGAGTTAATGAAGCAAATTCAAGAATTGTTAGATAGAGGCTTTATATGTCCAAGTACTTCACCCTGGGAGCACCAGTCTTGTTCGTGAAGAAGAAAGACGGAAGTATGCGTATGTGCATAGATCATCGAGGGTTGAATAAGCTTACTGTAAAGAATAAATACCCATTACCTAGAATAGATGACTTGTTCGATCAGTTGCAAGGAGCTAAATACTTCTCAAAAATAGATTTTAGGTCTGGATTTCATCAGTTAAAGGTACAAGAGGAAGATGTACCCAAGACTGCTTTTAGAACCCAATATCGACACAACGAATTCTTAGTTATGTCATTCGGTTGAACTAATGCTCCTTCAACATTTATGGACCTAATGAACCGAGTTTGTAAACCATTCTTGGATAAATCCCTTATACTGTTCATAGACGTTATCCTTATCTACTCTCGAACCCAGGATGATCATACCAAGCATCTTCAGATAATCCTGGAAACCCTCAGAAAGGAGAAGTTGTACGCTAAGTTTTCCAAATGCGAGTTTTGGAAACAAGAAGTAAAATTCCTAGGGCATCTCATAAATCAACAAGGAATCCAAGTAGATCCGACCAAGATTGAAGCCATTGTAAAATGGGAAACTCCAAAGACGCCAACTGATGTTCGAAGTTTCCTTGGTCTAGCAGGAAACTACCGAAGGTTCATACAAGATTTCTCCAAGATTGCTACTCCATTAACCACTTTGACTCAAAAAGCGATAAAATTTGAATGTGGTCATAAGCAAGAAGAGGCTTTCAAAACCCTTAAGCAGAAACTCAGTTCAACACCAATCTTAGCATTACCCCGAAGGGAATGATGACTGCGTCATCTATTGTGATGCTTCCCGCATTAGTCTAGGTTGTGTATTGATGCAACGAGAAAAGGTTATAGCCTACGCATCACGACAACTTAAGATTCACGAGAAGAACTATACCACACATGATCTTGAACTTGGTTCCATAGTGTTGGCTCCAAAGATTTGGAAACAATATTTATATGGTACAAAGTGTGTGATATATACAGACCATAAAAGTCTCCAGCATATATTCAATCAAAAGGATTTGAATATGAGACAAAGGAGAAGGATGGAACTCATTAACGATTATGACTGTGAAATCAAATACCATCCCAGGAAGGCAAATGTTGTAGCAGACGCACTAAGTCGAAAGGAGAAAGTCAAGCCTATTAAGATTAGAGCTTTAAGGTTAGAAGACAGAGTAGACTGGATGGATCAAATCAAGGACATTCAAAAACTATCACTCCAAGAAGATAATATCAAGAAAGAACGCATGGTTAGTAAAGAGAAATTACTTACCAATGGCGATGATCAAATCCTACGATTTAAAAACATAATTTGGATTCCTAGACTTGAAGATATCCAAAGAAAGATATTGGAGGAAGCTCACAAATCCATATATTCGATACATCCTGAAAGCTCAGTTCTGGTGGCCAAACATGAAGAGGTCCATAGCTCAATACATCGAGAAATGTTTGAAGTGTATTCAAGTCAAGATTGAACATCAGAAACTCGTAAGTCAACTACAACAGTTAGAAATACCTATGTGGAAATGGGATAGCATTACTATGGACTTTGTTACAAAACTGCCAAGGACCCAGAAAGGGCATGATGCCATTTGGGTTATAGTGGATAGACGCACATTTTATCCCTATCAATGAGAATTATTAAATGGACAAACTTGTCCGACTCTACATCAATGAAATCATGAGCCGCCATGGTATACCACTATCTATTATCTCTGATAGAGATAGTCGGTTCACTTCCAGATTCAGGACTAGTTTCCAGAAAGAGTTGGGAACTCGAATCAATATGAGTACAACATATCATCCTCAAACTGATGGAAAAAGCGAAAGAATGATCGCGGTGTCAAAGTCAATCAAAAACAAGTATTATAATCCCTAGCTACCTTAAACTATAGTATAGTGGAGTAGGGTATCGTATCCACAGGGAATTGGTAGAAAGTGTTTGTTTTATGAAAACTTTTCGGGTTTTGATTAAAAAGAAAATAACTTTAACTTTGTAAAAGCTATTAAGAGGAAACAGATCGCTTCCGGTTTCATATTGCAAGTTCGGTGATTACTGGTTTGTACTTATTGGAAGTTACATAGACATCACTCATTAATCAGATTGATAAATAATTAACATTCAAATAACGACTGTATTGAACAACGAGTGTAAAACCAAATGCTTGACACAAGTTAATTACCAAATAGTTAATTTCCAATTCAGAATACTAATCATAGATATACAATGGTTCAAGATAGATAACCGAAAAACTGATGCATATGATAAATCAATAAACTAAACGTGTTCAATCAATACAATCAATCCTAGCACTCAAACAATCAAACGATTACAAGAATACTAGACAAATCAAGTATGAACCTAGGTATATCACTTACAAGCAGATCCTACACCCGAAAACGACATGAAGAGATTAGCCCCTCATCGACATCGTCATCAATTCTTCAATAATTGCTCCAACTTGATCTAGAATCAAAAACTTGTAAAGATTGAAACTTTATCTCTGGAAATCACCTTAGGGAAGCTCTGGATTGTAGAATGACAAGTTAATTCAATTATAGACTCATCCATGCTTTATAATTTAAATTAGGTTAAATATGCCGAATGTATGAATCTTCACGTGTCGTGAACTTAGGATGGCTGTTCTTCGCTTATAGCGAAGAACAAATTAGTCGGGTGGGATTTTCAAGGCCCTCGCGTGTCGTGAACTTCTGCCTCTTGATCTTTGCTTGTCACGAAGAACCTAAATTCCACATTTTTGACTTTTCTTGACCTTGACTTCTCTGGGGCCCATGTATGGTACTATCCTCATGATTTTAAGCTCGCGTTTTCCCACCCACTAAGCACATTAAACCTGTAGTAGATACAAATACCAAACGCACATAAAACAGACTAGATATACAAAGCTAAACGCATAAAACTACGAACTTAGACTCTTATATATGGGATATTTAACCTCACATCAAAGAACAATTCAAACTGTTAAAGGATATGCTAAGGGCTTGTGCAATAGAATTTGGAGGTAGCTGGGATAATCATTTGTCATTAATAGAATTTTCTTACAACAACAGTTACCATTCGAGTATAAAATCTACACCGTTTGAAGCACTATGCGGTAGGAAGTGCAGAACTCCAATATGTTGGACAGAAGTTGGGGATAGCCAACTATCTGGATCAGAAATCTTGTAGGAAACAACTGATAAAATAGTCCAGATCAAACAAAGACCGAAAGCAGCACAAGATCGGCAAAAGAGTTATGCAGATAAAAGCCGACGACCATTAGAATTCCAAGTTGATGACTAAGTCATGTTGAAAGTATCACCTTGGAAAGGTGTTGTATGTTTCAGGAAATGTGGGAAATTAGGGCCAAGATATATTAGACCCCATAAAATCATAGAAAGAGTTGGAGCCGTAGCATATAAACTTGAATTGCCTGAAGCATTGCAAGGTATTCATAACACGTTTCACGTGTCATGTTTGACCCAAATCAGGCAATCTCATTAGATGATGTACACGTCGATGATAAATTCCATTTCACTGAACAACCTGTCAAGATCTTAGGAACTCAAGATAGAAAATTGAGAAAGAAAACTATACCAATGGTATTGGTACAATTGCAAGGTCGGAAGGGTGCCGATAAAACTTGGGAATTAACAGAGCAGTAAAATCCCTACTGTCAGAGTTCGTTGGAACTTAAAGTACTATTCTAATTTTTTGGACGAAAATTCTTTCAACTACGGGATGATGTGACATTCAGAAATTTTTTATTTATTTATTTTTTTTAATTTTCGGGACGAAATTTCTTTCAACTATGGGATGATGTGACATCCGTTAATTTAGGGTTAACCCCGTTAACCAAATTCCGTTAAATTCTTAACCTAGTTATCTCATTCCAAACCTCATGGACCAATTCTGTCAATGTTTAAACTAGAACTACAAGGACTAGTAGTGTAATTTACCCAAACACTAATTCTGTTGAATTTCGAAGTTAAAGCTGGGTGATGTTGATTCCTATTGACTTTGTAAAGTCAAACTGAGAGTTTGTTGATCCAAATTTGCATCCCTCAACTGAAATTCGTTCGAAATTGTAACCGAAATGGGAGTTAATGGTAGTAACGACCATTATTGAGCCATTAATCATCGTTATCAATTCGAATTAAACCCAATTATGGCCATTAAACTCATAACCGTCGACACAATTAATCATATCATTGAATTTGACAAATTCCTATTACCAATTCGAAATCTAATACCCCGCGCACGTTGAACGAACCTCTCTGAGTGTTCTACACACATCAATTCAATCGGAGGAACATCCAAAGACGCCGACGACCAAACCCGTCGAACTCGGAAACTCATTAACTCGATCACCTTCAATTCGACATCCATTTTGGTAATCAATCTTATCCATAGTTTCGTTTTCATTCCTAGATGGAAAGCCCTATGCTAATTAGGGCTTACAACATCGAATCGATCACAAACCGGTTTCTAGGGTTCATATGAACCTGGTTTGATCAAAATCTACCCTAGACCCGATTTCAATTCAATTAAATCATACCATTAGTTTTGTAATTTTCTGTATAATGAAAGCCAAATGTTAATTTTATCAATCAACATCGAATTGTTCAAGTTCTGAAATCTAGGGTTCGTTCATAAATCAAATTGGGGGTTTTGATCCTAAACAGCACCTTAATCAAATTAAACTATACCAATAGTTTCGCAACATCCTAATCTTTAAAAGCCCTTTGTTTCCAACAGATTTCATTATCAGATTTGTTCAAATCGATTATGAATTCAAACCTAGGGTTTCGGGTTTTGAATACGCAATTAATTGATCTTAGAATTAATGATTTTCATATTAAACCCACATTCAGGTTCACAAGGAACCGATTAACAGAAACCCAATAATTCCTTGTCCATTCGTGATCTGATTTGATGGATTTGGGATGGTGTTTGGGTTCGGCTCGATAGGGGGGAAAAGCACAGGGTTTTTGTGTGTTAAAAACATTTTTATCTGGAACCTGTTGCGATTGTTCTAGCTGCTGAAATGGTTAAGCTTGTGTGCTGGTGGGGAGGAGACCCGAGTTCGAGTCTCCCCATCCCTGTTTTTGTTTAATCCGTTTTTAAACTATCATTTTTAATATAAAACTTATCCCCACATTATTATATTAATATATTAATGTGTTTTGAAACCTGGAAACACCCGAAGACTCAGGATTGATTTTATAAAACATTTTTGAGCATTATGGTGATATTAAAAATAATATATTAATTATATTATTTCACAAACTTAATATTTAATCTATGGAAACACACAAACGATTGTTTTTATATTAATGTTCGGGTATAGTTTTATAACCCGTATTTAATATCTCTTTCTCTCAATTAAAATAATATATTTGTATTATTACTCAAACTCTCGACTTCAAATAAAAAATAATATATATATATATATATTTATGTATATATATATTTATATATATATATATATTTATATATATATTATTTTTACCGCAATAATAATTATCGTGTAATGCTTCAAACTTACAAATAATATAATTATTTATATTATTACCCGCATTTATATTCTCGAATAAAACTAATATAATTATTGCCACATAAATGACTATCGTGTTATTTACTTCAAACTTAAATATAATACAAATAGTTTTATTATTTTCTTAAACCATTATTTAATGATGCAAACACATGAACATTTATTTAAATAAATATTATCCGTAATTAGAAAACTCTCGATTCGAAACACATTTATCTTAATTATTATATTAAGAAATCCTTATTCCCGTGGACAAGTTCATCTACTCTTTATTCATTAGTGTGTCTTAGGACGTTCACCCATCTATGTCATTGTAACATCCCACAAGTTCGAAAGCCAATGGTTCGGGTCGGAGGTGACCCAAATCTCTAGTAAACGGATACATTACTATTGTTGGTGCGCATATGGTATATCGATAGGTTACAAAGGTTCGGTTAACGTTGTTACGTTTAAATTATGACCGAAACATACACATGTGGACTTACAAGGGGGCCAAATGAAAATCTGTGTGGTTTAAATACCACAACTTCGCAACCCTAGACCATTTTTCGGCCTAGGTGGGGTTGACGGCAGCAAGGGAAGTCGGAGAAAGGAAGCCGGTGGTTTCGGGCGGCGCACGGTGGTCGGAGAGAAACAAACGAAGCCATACGAAACCAAGGTATTACTCATTTATACTATACGTGTGTTTGTTTGTGTGTATGGTACAGGAACCCGACTAGAGTTTTGATTTGTTGCTTAAGCCATGAGCAAGGAAGGGCAAGCGACTGAGATGGTGGTGGCCGACGGTGTAGGGGATGGTGGCACATGATGATGTCGACCGGAGTAGAGGAGGAGCCGAAGTCCGAGAGGGAGATTAGGGAGAGAGGAGAGCGGCGAGTGCGGGTGATGGTGGCTCCGGAGACAGCCGAGACGACAAAGGTGCAAAGGCGGAACCAGGGTCCATGGAAGTCGGATGTGGTGTGCTTCACGGTGATGGACAGTGTGACGAAGGTGGTGGTGGTACTCACGCATGAAGGAGAACCTGATTAGGGTTTCCAATAGATTGAAATGTGACGAAACATGAGGATAGTACACTACGGGTGATGTTTGGTAGTGATACACGGCGGTCGGTGTTCATGGTAGCGCATGGGGGTGAACCTGGACGGCGGTGACGATGGTGAGCTTGGATTGCATGATCATGCATGCACATGTCTTTGCATGGAGACACGACTCGAGTTTGTACACTTCGCGGGGCTAGGGTCCTTGCGCGGTGTGGTTAAGGTTTGCATGGTGCGCGTGGGAGCTTGCATGGAGCCGGTTCAGTTATTCGATTTCAAAGCATGTCAAAGATGGGCTATAACGAGTATTCGGGGAGAAAAGGGTTCGATGAATCGGACGGACGAGCAAACAAGTAGAGTGTCGGGATTTATTTATTTATGCTATTTGAAGTATGTGTAGGACGTATTCTGATCATATGATCGTGCGCTTGGCAGGATCGGGATTTAAGTGAGTGACGGGGTGTAGAGCAAGGATCGGGACTCAGCGTAACAAGTGAGTTTCTAATCCCCCTCTTTTAAACGTTTTACTGTTTTGGGGTTATAGTACATACGTTCACGTGGTGTTAATATAATTAATCGTGTTAAGGGTTGCGGGTTCTAAACCAATATGCTTTGAGTATAAAAATGCTAATTTAAGAGTCACAGGGTTTATGGTGTGTTCATAGAAATGTGTGAGCTAGAGAGATGAGTTATTAATGTGTGATGTGTTAAGGGTTGGTTAGGGAAAGTCGGGCTTAAAGTCAAATGGTTATGATTGCATGTGGGATATGTTGTTCTAGTATCGGGTGTGGAGTGCAGGTGTAGTTATTGAGTCTTGTATATGATGTGTGATATTATGTGTTTATATTGATGTGTCGGGTTTACCTCGTTCTCGTTATGACACGGCAAGCGGGATTGTAAAGGATGAGGTCCTTCGGGAAGTCACCAAAGGTGACATTTATTTAACATGTTAATGATGAGCTCGGGGTATGTTGAACGCCTTGACGAGGGTAACCCTGACGAGGGTGCAGTGATAAGGTATGTGTTTGCATGCGAATATATGTGTTAATTTGCATGCTAGTAATGAGTTATATTTATTGCGTGTGAGATAGTGTTAATGTGATGTGTTGATGATATTATTGTGGTATGTAGAGTAGATTGACTGTTGTGTCAAGATTGTGACGTGACGTATATGATTGTCATGTCAGTTATTTGTGAGTGCCTTGGTTAAGGTCGGGTGTGTTAATGTCTAGAGTGTGTTGTGTTATCCAAGAGTCGATTTAGTACGTGTTCTTTGATATGAGTGGTTTGTATAGTAAGATAAGTCTATATCAAGTAGATGGTAATGTTGTTACCATTACTATTGTTAATTATTATTATTGGCACGGGCTGATTCCCGTGTGATAATCGGTTATGGGATGTCGTGGGATGACAGAGGGTTAACTATTCGTTAATAAATTGAAAAACCATTTTCTAAGGACCGGAGGGTCCGGAGTGGGTTAAACTATGAAATATGACTTGATGGTTTTTGCCTAAATTAAACTATTAGAACTCACTCAGCGTAGCTAACTTCGTGTGTACGTTTGATTGTTTTGCAGGTAAACGTAGAGTTAACGTATCTTGGCTTGGAGGCGGTGTTACTCGGATTGGGGTGCAGGCATTCGTACGGTAAGCATAATAACGTTAAATGGTAATAAATGAGTTTTGAAAGACTTCCGCTGTAGTTTGAATTGCAATAAATGTGTTTTTAATGAAAATGGCCCGTTATGAGAACCAGCTGTAGGATGCCCGGGTTGGGGTCTTACAGTCATCGTTACAATCCCATTGTATCCCTAACTATTATGCTTATAATTTTAGGGCATACGTAGGCAGTTCACATGCAAAATCTTGTGTTTCCTAATTGCATCCTTGTGTGGTGCTATCTATTCGTTCATAGCTCAGGTGAGTTTTTACTGTTTTTAAACTGGGGGAGAAAACATGACGCAGACACTTTTGAATTTTGTAATTCATATATGTTATCACTTGTTATGACTATGCGTAAACTCTATCATGAAAGTCCTCACATCGATATGTTTAAATATTAGTATAGTGAGGTATGTTGGGTAGTACTACTGGGTTTGACAAACCTCACCCGCGTTAGTCGTGCTAACTCGATTGGAGGTCGAACGGGTGCAGTATTGACCTAAAATGCACCATGGTTGATAGGCCTGGTGGGAGGCATTCAAACATAAACAGTCAGTTTACGGTTGCGAGCGTAATAGTATTCATGAACATGGGTTAGCAACATGTTGATATATATATTGAATGTACATTAATCTGACAAACTATACTATAAACTGAAACCTGTGAACTCACCAACCTTGTGTTGACACTTTTTCTTACATGTTTTCTCAGGACGCTAAGCTAAGGCACAGGTGCACTATCAGGGCATGCATGGTGTCTAATTGTTATATCTATCACCTGTCAACTTTCTACATTTATTATGTTTCCATTATCTTTAGACTTGGGCGCGTTGTTGTGCGCATTTACTCTCTTGTTTAAACGCTTTCGCATTAACTCTGAACTTTTATATTATTTCAATTTGAGTCCCATATAGTGTCGTTCAATGTAACTAATGACTGAGATTCTGGTTTTTCACTCACCAAACGGTAAAAATCCGTTAGTGGAATTTGGGGGTGTGACATGTAATAATCAAGGAAGCAACAAAATCAGCATCCTCAACACCTTGAGAGCTAGCAGCAGCAGTAGCCATAAGCTTCTGTGACTTAGGAGCATAAGCAAATTCTTCATCAGAATCAGAAGATTCATCTAGTAATGTTCTCTTACCAAGAGCTACACCAGGAGGAGGACCCTGTACAGACTTACGTCTTGGTCTTTTCATGCCCTTTTGGCTCACAGATTTCATTCTCTTACGAGCATTAGCCGAAGGCAATTTAGCTAGTCTTTCATAATGACCTGAGCTAAAATCTCTTGATGAATCAGAATCAGGTCCATCAACATCAGGTACATCAGAGGAACTAGTACTTGTATCAACCACATTCCCTTCAGCTTGATGAATGGGTGATTACACAACATCATCTTGAAAGTCTTCCATATTAAGACCAAGCTCTGGATCTTGTGTAGGTCCCTTCGTGTGTGTCGGATCGTCACATGCAAGTGGTCTACTAGTCGCACCGGGTTGCGGAATACCCGTGACTAGGTGGAGAGTCTTACTAAACAAAGTAAACCAAACACGAGAGTCACAATAAACGTTCTTTGTATTATAAACACTCGATGGTTACAGAGAGAATACAAGCTGCGTACTTAGCAGAACTGAGTTCGTCTAAACAAATGTTTCTGCGTGCTTAGTCTCTGTGAACCTATCCTATTTATACAGACCTGATGCCTGCGCACTTAGCAAGTGCGCATGACCAATTGCTCTTGCGTACTTAACAAGTACGCAAAGGTGTTCTTGCGTACTTGCTAAGTACGCAGGAGCTTTCTCCTGCACACATGTAAGTGCGCAAAACACTTAGCAGAAAAACAACATACATTATGTAAAAGTAAATACAACTCGATAAACTATTACATAATGACTTTTACATACAAAGACAAATTACAGACATTAGAAATAGAAACTAAGACTCTATCCAGAGTGTTGTCACAGGAAAGTGCATCAACAAACTCCCCCTTGACAACAGCTCGGGATCTTCATCGTCTTCAATCTTCATTCTTCACTCTTCACAGCACTTGTTCCTTAGCTTCCATCTTCTTTTTGTAATCAAGACAAAACTTGATCAACTTGTCGTATTTGGCAGAGATAAGCTTCGTCCATTCGTCAGTGTGGATGCAGTACTTGTCGGCTAGTACCTCCAGATCGTTCACAGAAAAGTTGATGAAGCAGACTTCATCAAATATCCTGATCACTTCCTTTGGCACCATGTTTCCACTTGCTGACTTACCTTTACTCATTACCACAGCCTCGCCTGTTTTTGGATCAACGTACCAGTACCACATGTCACCAAGAATATCCAGAGGTAACTTGCTCAGGGGAATCTTAGTTTCACATCGTACTGGCTTGTATACCAATCTCTTTATGGGCTTCTTAGTCACAGGATGCACAGCGTGCTTATCCTTGACTCTTCTAGGCACCTGAGGCTTGAGGTATTCAAATTTCCCTGATCTTGCTTCCCGCTGTAGTGTTACCCACAAACCCATTGCTCCTGCATTATTCGAGTGACTTAGCAGATCGCGGTTTGCGAGGTTAACTAGGTCGTACTTGGGCAAAGAGTTGAACGCCTCACTGGTGGGTTTCAAGTGTTGAACCCCCCCAGATATTTTGATGGCAAACAACTGTTTGTCCTCCTCGAACCTAACAGCCAAGATCATACCTGTCGCTCCATGCTTGTCTGTGATAGACGTCTTTTGCCACACGGGAGCTGGACCCTTTGTAGATGCAGAAGGCATGTCTTTCTCTTTTTGTGCCTCGGGGTCCACAGGTATAGGGTCGACCGGGGAGGCTTCAGTTGTAGCTTCAACATTACTTGCCATGTCAACTGAGCCTGTGTCGAGCAGAGATTCGAGCGATGGTACTTCAAAGATCTCACCATCCTCTAACTCGTACTCTCCTTCCCCGTCGCCATTGGGAATCTCTATCACCACATCATCGTCATCCTCATTCCAGTCATCACCAGAGTCGATCTCTCCTTCTTCCAGATTAAGGAGAGCATCGATCTGTGCCTCTTTGGAATAGTCAGGCTCTAAATGGAGGATCTCATCATCAGATAAGTCCTTGAGCACGTTGGCCGCTGACTTCCCTTTATCTCCGCCACCACCACCTGAGGTATCACCACCCTCTTGCTGAGTAGACTCCCCCTTAGCCAATGGAACAGAAGAGATGGGCACAATCGCCAAAGCTAGGTGCTCACCTCCACTAGGACCGACTTCAGGATCCTTGTCTTTATCATCATCCTTAGTCAGATCGACTGGATGACAAGACTCGGCACCGGTGGATTTCTTTTCTTTGTCTTTCTCTTTCTCTTTCTCTGTCTCCTTCTCCCCCTGAGCACCTAGCTTCGCGGTCAGTTCACCAACTAATTTGACCATCGCTGCGTGCTCTTTTCTCTACAAGTCCATCCTTAGATCAAGTGAAGTTCTGTGGCCGAGAATCATTTCGTTAGTCTTCATTAACAGTTCATTCTATGCCATGACATTCTTCAACCGTTCATCAGTCCCCGTTCTCTGGCTACGCAGAATCTTAACTTCATCCGCCAGAGAGTTTATCTGTGCTTGTTGAGCATCAGAATCCTCTTTTGACTTTTGAATAATCTTCAACAAGCCATCAACTTGGGTTTCTAGCACATCGATCCTAGCTTCATTTGGATCTGGATGCCTAGATGATGAGGCTTCGGCGTTGTGGATGGGGGAAGAGAAGATCGTGTCAAAGTCGAACCCCTGTGAGAAATCACCGTAGTTAAAGTGTTGACCTGACGGCTCTTTGGTGGGTGTTGGGATGGGGGATGTAATGATGGGATTTATGGTTGGGGTGATGGTGACTGACTCCTAGGTCCCGGGACCCTCGTCGCGCAGCGGAAATAACACGATCTGTTCTATGATTTGTGTGGGAACAAAGAGAACGAAGCAGATAAACACGAACAAAGACAAAAGATAATGAAACGAAACGTAATCCATAATAAAGAAGTTATCCCGTATTACAGACTACATACCGAAGGAACACACATCTCTCATCTAAGCTCACGGTCCAGGGGTCGGGAGAGCTCTTCCCGACCCGGACATCTCTCGACCTTGTTCCAGAAGTTCCACCTACAAATGAAGACAAGTCTTCTATTTATAAGGGCAGGAACACTTCCTGTGTCACACCCCGACCGATGGCGGAATCATCGGGGCGGGACATGTAGACTGTTCATAGCACATGGTTGACTAAATTGAAATATATTAAAGTCAAATTCCCATTACAAATAATCCAAGTACAAACCAAATTCAAACAAAGAAACATAAAACAACTCATAGAATTCTTGATTTAAATTGCTAAGTCCAAATCCTATATTGAGCACGTCTTGAATCATTCTCACATATTAGGGCCTGAAACATGAATAAAATAAAGTCAACTAAAAAGTTGGTGAGTATAACACAGTTGTATATAGATAGCATATAGTTGAAAACAAATCCTTTACAAGACATGATAAAATAAGGCATTTATGGGGAGCAGCTATTGTGTAATCAAGTACAACCAAACCTTTGTAACTAGTATGCAAATTGTGTTGTCGGTATCAATCACCTCCACTTGGGTGGGTTTGTCAGACTCAATAGATCTATCATTGAAAACCGTCGGCTTGTATTGTTAATGATTGCACATAAGTTTTCACAAAGATTAGCACAACTAGCACTCGGGCACAAAGCTCAAATTTTGCACACATGTATGTAAATAGGATTTTGCACTTGTGTTGTTTGTGTAAATGTAAATGTGTAATGTGTATAAAGTTCATGTTCCACCCCAAAAGTGTAAAAGAGTAAAAAGGGGTTGTGAATACTCACTTGTTATGGAGGTGTAGCTAACAAAGAGTATAGATAAAATGAGAATCCTTGATACGCACGAGTTAACCTAGATAGTAGTGTATATTGAATCAAATCGGTGTACAAAGTTTAAGTCTAACATTGAAGGTTGAATTTGTGTATAAAAAGTATTAAATGAAATATATAAAGTTGTAGTAAACATCTTTGGAATATTTGATTAAAGTTTGGAATTTAAATAATAAAATAGAATTTTTATAAAATTGTTAATTATGAAAATAATGCATGTGTTAAATGTAAATTAATAAATAAATAAATGATTATAGTTTATGAAATAATGTAAATATTGATTGTAATTAAGTATAAATAAATAAATGATTTTTGTTTAAATAATAAATAAATAATTATTATCTTATTTATTTATAAACTTTGTAACTTAATCATTTAAAACATCATTTAAGTGTAAGATAAATATAAATTTAATTTTTTTTATAAATTTTTAAATAAACTTTTAAATAAATAATATTTATCTCCAGATTAAACTTTAAATCTTTTCAAATATAGAAAACATATTTTTATAAAATTTGAAACATTTATTGATTGAAAAATATAAAATTATAATTCTGTTAAAATTTCTGAGTTACACACGACCGCGCCTCGGAAGGGCACGATCGTGCTCAAGCCACGGGCGCGACCGCGCTAGTCGCGGCGCGACCGGGTTGATCAACAAAGGGCACAAACTAGGCAAGTCAACAGGCACGACCGTGCCTTGGATCTGCTCGGTCGTGTCTATGATTTTTAGACACAACAGAGACTAGCCCAAAGGGCATGACTAGGTCTGGACAGGAGGACACGACCGCGCTGCTAGTCGGCACGACCGCGCTACATGAGGCACGGCCGCGCTAGATGATTAGCGCGACCGTGTCTCTTCCAAATCAGACACGAATTGAGCAAATCTTGTATTTATAGCGTTGGAATTGTTAGGGTTTTTGATTACTGAGTTGTTACGAGTCTATTCATATAAATTAATTGTATGGAAAACGTGTTTAAGAATGGATTCGATTAAATCCTTTTTATTAAAAATAGGAATTTCGGTTCCAGATAATTTCTGTAATGGAAGCCCAGATTAACATGGGGCTTTCGATCTAAATACTAAAACGGATAATAACAAGTGATCAATTACCCGAAAGAGTAGGGAATCGATGGAGGTCGGTAGAAGGAAGTTCCGGCGTCGACGGCTTGAGTTCCGGCGACCTTTACTGCAACTCTGGCCAATCCAGATAGTCCGGGAGCTTCAGGGATGATTGAGTATCGTGACTCTGTTGCTGGATTGAGAGAATTCAGGTTGAAAGGCGTATTCCGAATTTTCTTGAAATGTTTTGAGAGGTTTTTCGAGATTGATAGGATTAAGTTGGAGCGTTTGTGAATTCGAAAGTTGTATTACTCACGTAAATGGAAAAGAAACGGTGAACGGTTACGGATTCTCGACGATCGGTGATTAAAAGTGTATTTACGTTTTGACTATTACACAGGCGCGACCGTGCCCAAATATGGCGCGACCGTGCCTAGGCACCGGGCGCGATCGTTCCAGGACCAGTCGCGCGATCGTGCCGATGCACTTGGCGCGACCGTGCCAGGACGAAGCACGACCGTGCTAGACTAGGGTTTCTTGACATTTTTCAACTTTAGTCCTTGACTTTTCAGGTTTGGTAAGTTTGAATGAAATAATTACTTGTATAGTGTTTAAATGTCACACCCCGCCAAGGCGGAAACGCGAGGGGCGATGTTCATGGTTTCCAAAGCATATGATTACCGCAAACACATACATGATAAATGGATACATAAACAAGTTTAAAGTTTTACATTCCAAAATGTAAATTTAGTTTACAAAAAGTGAAGATTTCGCAAATATGACTCTATTACAATGAATTATACAAGAGAAATCCCCCAAAAGTTGTATCCATCTTGTATGCATATAATCTACATTGCTAACCTTGTGATCACATCAATTTCCTGAAAAACATACTTAAAATTGTCAACACTAGGTTGGTGAGTTCACAGGTTTAAATCAAATAGATTCTTGGTAAAATTCAATTGTTCGTAAATAGTTTCAGGTGCATGTGATAAACAGAATAAGAATTGTTGACCCATTTGTAAACTAGCTAGGAATACAAATAATATGTTCATACATGAGGCGTAACCAAACCATGACAATTGTACACGCCCCTAATTTCGTTATCCGGTTCTATGCAGCCATAAATCCTCCAGATTGTGGTTAGCGCGACTAACCATGACCGGGAGACGTCACTCTCCATAGTACTATTCATAGGACCCTAGGCTACAGTTAATGGTTACTACGTTGTTCCAGGGGACTTTAGCGGCCTTAAATTGTTGTTCTCATCTCATGTAAACATAAAAGCCGTGCCTTATTCTCTTGTTATCCCATAAAATAGTTGTAAGTATGTTTTTCCCCCAAATATAGAAAACCGTAAAAAGGGGCCGTGAAACTCACCTTGAGTTTGTGTATACTTGAAATGATATTTGTTCTAGTCAACCTTGACTATTTGTACCCTAAATACCAAAGGGTAAATCGTGTTAAGACCGAACGTCTCATATTGCAAATTGTTCACCGACTTTGTAAATCTGATTGCTTTTGTTTGAATATCTTCTTAGTTTTTCAATACTTGTTTCGTTACAAAACTGTTCTAAGTTACTGTCCAAATGGACCTGACATAGGTATCGAAACTACCTAGTTTCGATTGAACAGGACAGATGTCGAAACTACCTAGTTTCGATTGAGCAACTTGGTATCGAAACTACCTAGTTTCGATTGACAAGAAGGTATCGAAACTACCTAGTTTCGATTGGGCAATAGATATCGAAACTACCTAGTTTCGATTGATCAATAGGTATCGAAACTACAAGTTTCGATTGAGTAAACAGGTATCGAAACTCCCAGTTTCGATTACTGAGATTTTGACAGAATCAGTCCTGTATATTTTTATGTTTTAAATCTTGAATTTGACACACTTTTCTTGTTATCTTACTTGCGTTTGAACATTTTGTATGTTTAGCTACGGTTTTAAAGAAAATAAAATAGATAGTATTGAGTTTTTTCCTTAAAACTGAGATAAAGATGATGAAAGAAAACAGAGAATGATCTTGAATCTTTTGCTAAACTTTCTTCAAAAACACTTGAAATTCTTCTTAAAACACTGAGTTATGGTTGATTTTGCGTTAGAACTTGACTTCAAATGGGAAGATTTGCCGAAAGAAAAATGAGTGATAAAAGGATTTCGTGAGACTTTTGACAGAAAGGGGGTATGGTTTATATCTGAGTTTTCTCACAGGTATGGTATGGGTCAATTTGAAAGTATGGTAAATGGGACGTGAGAATGGGGGGGGTGGGTTTCTCTGGCTTCGACCGAGAAAGTCAAAGAGTGGGTTGGGTTTATTTTATCAAATAATTAGATTTAATTGTAATTTAATATTATATAGAGTTTCTAAATGGTAAATTAATTCGGTTTAGGTTCTCCACAGTATTATAAATTTATTCTAAAAATAATTTATTGTTCTACGTAAAGTTTGTGTAATATATATATATATATATATATTTTCTGGTTATTTATTTTAATCACTAACTTTCGTATTTAGTCGGGTTGTACGGGTATGTGAACCGGTATCTCCCAGAATTACTAAAAATATAAAATGAGACAATGTGTGGTCTTTGTTAGACCTTAATGTCTTTGTTTGTGAAATTAAGTAAATCACAAAAATAATGATAATGTAAACTTGTTTAATACATGTACGGATATTGACCTGAAATGTCAGGTGTCACATTCTCCCCATGTTAAAAGAATTTCGTCCCGAAATTCAATTCGTGTCATCTTGAACTGGTGCATCCTTAAACAAGGAGGGGTATTTTGTTTTCATTTGGTCCTCCTTCTCCGATGTATACTCAGGACCACGTTTTGAGTCCCAACGTACCTTAACCAGTTTGATTCAACTGCGTCTCAGCCTTTGAACTTTCCAATCTGAAATCTCAATCGGTTCCTCGATGAAATGCAACCTGTCGTCTATGTGAATCTCGTCAGGCGGTATAATTAGCGTCTCGTTTGATAAACACTTCTTGAGATTTGATACATGAAACGTATCATGTACATTGCTTAGTTCTTGTGGCAACTTGAGCTTGTAAGCTACAGGGCCAACCCTAGCCAGTATTTCAAAAGGTCCAACGTATCTAGGGTTGAGCTTACCACGGTTACCAAACCTTGCAACGCCTTTCGATGGTGAGACTTTTAACATTACTCGGTCACCAATTTCAAATTCTAATGGTTTCCGTCTGTTATCAGCATAGCTCTTCTGTCTATCTCGGGCCGCTTTCAGACGGTCCTTAATTTTGAAGATCTTATCAGTAGTTTCCTGGACAATCTCAGGACCTGTCAATTGTTTTTCACCAACTTCCGCCCAACATAGCGGTGAGCGGCATTTGCGACCATATAAAGCTTCAAACGGAGCTGCCTTAATGCTCGTGTGGTAGCTGTTATTATAGGAAAACTCTGCCAACGGTAAATGAGTATCCCAATTTCCTTCGAAATCAATTACACACGCACGGAGCATATCTTCTAAAGTTTGAATGGTCCTTTCGCTTTGACCATCTGTTTGTGGGTGATATGTCGTGCTCATGTCAAGACGTGTGCCCATGGCTTCTTGTAATGATTTCCAGATTCTAGACACGAATCTGCTGTCTCTATCCGAGATAATAGAAATTGGCACTCCATGCCTAGCCACAATTTCCTTGATATAAAGCTTTGCAAGTTTCTCGGTTTTATCCGTCTCTTTGATTGGTAGAAAATGAGCTGATTTTGTCAGACGATCGACAATTACCCATATCGCGTCATACCCGCTCGACGTTTTGGGTAATTTCGTGATGAAATCCATAGAAATCTGTTCCCATTTCCATTGGGGAATTTTGGGTTGTTGTAACAATCCCGACGGTTTCTGATGTTCTGCCTTTACTTTTGAACATGTTAAGCATTTACTGACATATGTGGCAATATCTCTTTTCATATTAGGCCCCCAATATAATTCTTTTAGATCCTTATACATCTTATCTGAACCTGGGTGAATGGAGTACCTGGACTTGTGGGCTTCGTCCATAACCAACTCCCGTAAGTTACCAAAACATGCACCCAAATTCTATTCATGAAGTATAAAGTGTCATATGACTTTGGTTCCAACTGCTTTATCATTCCTCTTAAAGCTTCATTCTGAATGTTTTCCTCTTTGATTGCCTCTTGTTGTGCCATCCGGATTTGAGTCGTGAGACTCGTATGAATCGTCAATTCTAGGGCACGAACACGAAGAGGTTTAACTCGTTCTTTGCGACTTAAGGCGTCTGCCACGACATTGGCTTTCCCGGGATGGTACTTGATATCACAATCATAGTCGTTTAGTAGTTCTACCCAACGACGTTGTCTCATGTTAAGTTCCTTTTGATCGAAGATATGTTGAAGACTCTTGTGAGCAGTAAAGATAGTGCATCTTGTACCGTAAAGATAATGTCTCCAGATCTTGAGCGCAAACACAACTGCGCCCAACTCCAGGTCGTGGGTCGTATAATTCTTTTCGTGTACTTTTAGTTGTCGCGAGGCATATGCGATGACTTTGTCTCTTTGCATTAACACACAACCAAGTCCCTGGTGTGATGCATCGCAGTATACGACAAAGTTGTCGATTCCCTCAGGAAGGGATAAGATCGGTGCACTACACAGCTTCTGCTTCAGTAACTTGAAAGGTGACTCTTGCTTGTTACTCCAATCGAACTTCTTTTTTTTCTGGGTTAATGTGGTTAAAGGCAGGGCTATTTTTGAAAAAATTTCAATGAATCGTCTGTAGTAACCAGGCAAACCCAAAAATTGACGTACTTCTGTCGGAGTCTTTGGTGCTTCCCAGTTTTTTATTGCTTCTATTTTAGATGGATCAACGTGAATTCCTTCCTTGTTGATGACATGTCCAAGAAAATGCACTTCTCGGATCCAAAACTCACACTTAAAGAATTTAGCGTAAAGTTTCTCGTTCCTGAGTAGTTCCAAAATTAATTTCAGATGATGTTCATGATCCTCCTTGGTTCGTGAATATATTAATATATCATCAATAAATACTATCACGAATTTATCCAAGTATGGCTTGCACACTTGGTTCATGAGATCCATAAAAACAGCTGGTGCGTTCGTCAAACCAAATGGCATAACTAGGAACTCGTAGTGGCCATAGCGAGTCCTAAATGCCGTCTTTGGTACATCTTCTTCTTGGATTCTTAGTTGATGATACCCCGAACGTAGATCGATCTTAGAGTAGAAGCTAGAACCTTGTAGTTGATCGAACAAATCATCTATTCGAGGGAGTGGGTATCGGTTTTTGATTGTAAGCTTGTTTAATTCTCGGTAATCAATACACATCCTAAAGGTTCCATCCTTTTTCTTTACAAATAGGACCGGAGCTCCCCAAGGTGAGAAACTTGGTCTTATGAAACCTTTATCAAGCAACTCTTGGAGTTGATTTGATAATTCATGCATTTCAGAATGTGCTAATCGATATGGTGATCGCGCAACCGGTGCGGCTCCTGGTACTAAGTCGATTCGGAATTCGACTTGCCTCGGTGGCTGTGATCCAGGTAAGTCTTCAGGAAAAACTTCAGGATAATCCTTAACGATTGGTATATCCTCAAGTCGACGTTCCTCGGGTTTCTTCTCAACGACGTGAGCCAGGAATACGCAATAGCCTTTACGTAGGTACTTACGAGCTTTCATGCAGTTTATCATCCTTAATGTTACTCCACTCTTCTCACCTTGAATCGAAAGAACTTCTCCGTTCGGGAGTGGGATTTGGACAATCTTCTCAAAACAAACAATCTCGGCGTGATTCTTCGACAACCAATCCATACCAATAACAACATCAAAACTTCCCAAGTCAACGGGTAATAGGTCTATACTAAATGTGTGGTTCTTAAAACATAAGGTACAACCCTGAATGACTTCTTCGGTTTTAATTAATTTCCCATTTGCTAATTCAATTGTATAATTTTGGTCTAGTTTGTTGGGCTTAATACCGAGTAGGGACTTAAAGTCATTTGACACAAAACTCATATCAGCACCCGTATCGAAAAGTATAGAGGCATAGTGATTATTTATCGGGAACGTAACAGTGACAATGCTTGGATCTTGTCGTGCGTCACCAGCCCCCATCACAAATGCTCTTCCACGGGCCTGATTGTCATTTCGGTTCTTCAACTTTGGACAGTCTTTTCTAAAGTGCTTTGGATCTCCGCACTCAAAGCATCCCTGATTCATCCTTCCTGTTCCTGGTTTGATCCTTCCGGCTACTTGATTAATCTTACTAGGATTTGCATTGCTCCAACAGTTATGGGCTGGATGCCCATACTTTTTACACTTTCCACATTGGGTACACTTTTCACTGTGATGATATCCACACTTGTCACACTTCGGTCGTGTTCCAAGATATCCATTTTGTCCTTCAATGTTGGCAGCATAGGCTTTCATAGTTTCAGGTTTCTTGTAAGCCTGATTCCTGTTTTGATTACTTGGTTTTCCAAACCATTTCCTCTTTTCTCCAGATTTTCCTTCCTCGGCCTCCTTCTTTCCAAACAAACCATCACGCACAGCATTATCCCTTAGCTTGAATGCTAGAGTTATAGCGCTCTTGGCATCCATGGGGTTCGATGAAGTCACCAGGCTTCGGATTTGAGGTGCGAGACCCCACAAATATCTTTCAACCTTCTTGTATTCTGGGGTAACCATGTGTGGAATCAAGATTGCTAACTCATTGAATCGGTCAGTGTAGCCAGCAACAACATCTGCTATCATCTGTAAATTCCACATTTCAGATTCGAGCTTTTGCAACTTATTCCGATGACAATATTCCTCAATCATCATGGCTTTCAGATCATCCCAAGATAACTCATATGTTGTTTGCCTTCCCAAAGTCTTTACTTGTGAATTCCACCAGGTTAAAGCTTTATCAGTGAGTGAGCATGTAGAATACTTCACCATCCAGTCAGCGGTGCATTCACTAATATCGATTACCAATTCCATCTTTTCTATCCACCTCATTAGGCCTACTGCACCCTCGGTGCCATTGAAGTTACGGGGGTTGCAAGATAGAAAGGCCTTGTAGGAGCACTTCCTATTTGGAGCAGCTGTAAAATTACAAGTCATAACGTCATTAATTCGGATCATGACTATGTGTTACGGCTTATTTATTCTATTGCCTCCGGAACCTCCGGCTGTACCGCTACCTCCTGCACCTCCTCCGCCGGTACCGCTGCCGTTTCCTCCTCCACTATTTCGATTTGCCTCATACTGCTCCATGGCAACAGCTACTCGCTGTGCTATGAGTTGCTCCACGTTTGGGGAAATCGTCTCGTTGTTGTCACCAGTAGTGTTACGGGGTGTCCCACGCTTAGTTGCCATGACGTTCTTTCTAACATATCAATTAAAAAGAAACAACATTATATAATAATAATGATAGATCATGACATAAAGATACAACAACATCAAACGTAAACAACCATCATTACAACATAAACCATCACATACATAGTTAAAACATACATAGTACATTGTTCCAAAAGACAAAGATACAAAAGGGATGGGTTCTCATGACCACATCAGTACCAAAGTTTTAAACTACATAATGCGCTATGGGCACAACCCACCCATAATAGGTTTAAGAGAAGAAGTGGGAGTACAATCCAATCATCATGGCAAGTCCTGCCATGAAAAAGCTAGCTCTCGCCACAAATTCTGCAGCCAAAGTCCTTTCTTCCAATGCTTCCACCATGTCTCGGACTGTGACAGTGAACTGCCAGTCCATATCAGCTCTCAGTTCTAGGTAGTTAGTGGCGCCCTGTATGTCTCGAGTGCTGTCCTCCAGAGTCTGTACTCGAGATCCGAGCCCTTGACGTAAGCACGTGGCTGCATCCCCATGTGCTCGAATATCATCTAGGAGATCATCAAGACGCTCCTCGTGCGTATGAACGCGTGCTACTAAGGTAGGCACTGTGAGCTCCATGGCTTCCCCATTGTGGGGTAGCGGTGTTGGGGAGTTGGAGGATTCTCTGAGCTCAAAGGTAGATGGGATGCTCTCCATCTCCCTCCATCGTGCCAGAGTTCGAGGCATCCAACGGATAGTTCCCACAGTAGGGTGGTAGCAGGGTCGTTGTTTAGGTGGTTCTTCACCGGTCTCCAAGTCTTCCGGGTCACGGGCTGTTAGAGTCCTTTTGCGTGGAAGTCGAACCTTCTTCCTAGCACTTTGCACCTTAACTGGTCCTCCGCTTTTCTTTCGGTAGACGATAGGTGGTTCTCCCAAGGCGACATTAGGTGGTGTGGAGTCGCGAACTTGTATTCGATTTTTGGGACGTGAGGCGGAAAGTTCCTCGTTTGATTCAGAGTCAGAGACGGGGTCAGAGTGTGAATGTGATGACATGCTTGTGACTACAATATCCACATGACATGATGACTGGTTATATAATGCTTATGCAATGAAAATATTTTGTGAGTCATTTAAATTATAGACTAGGTTCCATTGTAGATTCCTAGTTCGCTGTAATCAATGGCTCTGATACCAAGTCTGTCACACCCCGCCAAGGTGGAAACGCGAGGGGCGATGTTCATGGTTTCCAAAGCATATGATTACCGCAAACACATACATGATAAATGGATACATAAACAAGTTTAAAGTTTTACATTCCAAAATGTAAATTGAGTTTACAAAAAGTGAAGATTTCGCAAATATGACTCTATTACAATGAGTTATACAAGAGAAATCCCCCAAAAGTTGTATCCATCTTGTATGCATGTAATCTACATTGCTAACCTTGTGATCACATCAATTTCCTGAAAAAAAAATACTTAAAATTGTCAACACTAGGTTGGTGAGTTCACAGGTTTAAATCAAATAGATTCTTGGTAAAATTCAATTGTTCGTAAATAGTTTCAGGTGCATGTGATAAACAGAATAAGAATTGTTGACCCATTTGTAAACTAGCTAGGAATACAAATAATATGTTCATACATGAGGCGTAACCAAACCATGACAATTGTACATGCCCCTAATTTCGTTATCCGGTTCTATGCGGCCATAAATCCTCCAGATTGTGGTTAGCGCGACTAACCATGACCGGGAGACGTCACTCTCCATAGTACTATTCATAGGACCCTA
This sequence comes from Smallanthus sonchifolius, assembly GCA_023525975.1. Classification (NCBI taxonomy): domain Eukaryota; kingdom Viridiplantae; phylum Streptophyta; class Magnoliopsida; order Asterales; family Asteraceae; genus Smallanthus; species Smallanthus sonchifolius. The sequence continues at coordinate 51,695,666 of CM042034.1, forward strand.
GGCTACAGTTAATGGTTACTACGTTGTTCCAGGGGACTTTAGCGGCCTCAAATTGTTGTTCTCATCTCATGTAAACATAAAAGTCGTGCCTTATTCTCTTGTTATCCCATAAAATAGTTGTAAGTATGTTTTTCCCCCAAATATAAAAAACATTAAAAAGGGGCCGTGAAACTCACTTTGAGTTTGTGTATACTTGAAATGATATTTGTTCTAGTCAACCTTGACTATTTGTACCCTAAATACCAAAGGGTAAATCGTGTTAAGACCGAACGTCTCATATTGCAAATTGTTCACCGACTTTGTAAATCTGATTGCTTTTGTTTCAATATCTTCTTAGTTTTTCAATACTTGTTTCGTTACAAAACTGTTCTAAGTTACTGTCCAAATGGACCTGACACAGGTATCGAAACTACCTAGTTTCGATTGAACAGGACAGATGTCGAAACTACCTAGTTTCGATTGAGCAACTGGGTATCGAAACTACCTAGTTTCGATTTACAAGAAGGTATCGAAACTACCTAGTTTCGATTGGGCAATAGATATCAAAACTACCTAGTTTCGATTGATCAACAGGTATCGAAACTACAAGTTTCGATTGAGTAAACAGGTATCGAAACTCCCAGTTTTGATTACTGAGATTTTGACAGAATCAGTCCTGTATATTTTTATGTTTTAAATCCTGAATTTGACACACTTTTCTTGTTATCTTACTTGCGTTTGAACATTTTGTATGTTTAGCTACGGTTTTAAAGAAAATAAAGTAGATAGTATTGAGTTTTTACCTTAAAACTGAGATAAAGATGATGAAAGAAAACAGAGAATGATCTTGAATCTTTTGCTAAACTTTCTTCAAAAACACTTGAAATTCTTCTTAAAACACTGAGTTATGGTTGATTTTGCCTTAGAACTTGACTTCAAATGGGAAGATTTGCCGAAAGAAAAATGAGTGATAAAAGGATTTCGTGAGACTTTTGACTGAAAGGGGGTATGGTTTATATCTGAGTTTTCTCACAGGTATGGTATGGCTCAATTTGAAAGTATGGTAAATGGGACGTGAGAATGGGGGGGGGGGGGTTTCTCTGGCTTCGGCCGAGAAAGTCAAAGAGTGGGTAGGGTTTATTTTATCAAATAATTAGATTTAATTGTAATTTAATATTATATAGAGTTTCTAAATGGTAAATTAATTCGGTTTAGGTTCTCCACAGTATTATAAATTTAATCTAAAAATAATTTATTGTTCTACGTAAAGTTTGTGTAATATATATATATATATATATATATATATATATATATATATTTTTCTCGTTATTTATTTTAATCACTAACTTTCGTATTTAGTCGGGTTGTACGGGTATGTGAACCGATAACTACCAGAATTACCAAAAATATAAAATGAGACAATGTGTGGTCTTTGTTAGACCTTAATGTCTTTGTTTGTGAAATTAAGTAAATCACAAAAATAATGATAATGTAAACTTGTTTAATACATGTACGGATATTGACCTGAAATGTCGGGTGTCACATTAAATGTATATAATCGAGTAAAACTTGCGAATTTGTATTGAATCATTGCATTTAATTTATGTCGAGAAAATAACACAAAACAGTGCACGAGAATTGAATTCGAAATTGCATTGCATTGAATTGAAATACGAATACTAAAAATCAGAAATGTTACAGTCTCCCCATGTTAAGGGAATTTCGTCCCGAAATTTAACTAATGGAGACTACTAAATCAAGAAAGAGGTGGGAGTTTGGTTTCTCGGTGAGCTTTGATTGTTGGACATGGCTTAGGCCTGATCATCGAGGTTGAATATGAATAATGACAATGAAGTTAGTTTTTGAAATAGACTTAAGGAGAAGATTGTCGAATAGCAATTTGAATTCTAAATGTAAGATGTATTACTTGGAACAAATTTGATGAGATTTTGAAATTTTGAGTTTGTGTAAGATGTAGTCTAACGTGCTCAAAATTGTTAGCGGGTAAGAGGTTTCATAAACACTGGTCTGGGTCAAAACTTCACGTGACACGAGCAACGCTACTCAAGATAATATGATAGGACACTTATGTATAGGAAGTACCATCGGTGTATCCACCATGCCCTTGTCATATCACACCAGTTCCGTCGCTACATATCATGATAAGTTTTAGTTCACAATACACGACAAAATTTCACTATAGTTTCCATGCGCTGATTTTTTTAATTCCGTGTGCACCCGTAATTATTCAAATCATCGTATGGTCCGTATAGATCGTTTTCGTTGTGTGCGGGTAAGGGGGGGCACAATTTCACTATGATCACGTCTATTGTTTACACATAAAAAGTCGCTAACAAGTAACTAAGTCCCTAATCAGGTCAGTTCGCAACTAAAGAGTAGTAAAGTAGTAACACTTAAAGTTTCTTAGTTTGCTCGTGTTTGAACAAGAATACGTCAAACCCCGAGTCGTTTCAATGTATTATGGTCTTCAACTTTGGTGTACAAAGTGCATGACCATGTCTTGTGTATAATGTAATCAATCCATTGCAATAATTATAAGCAAATTTTGTTTCGAGTATATAGTAAGCACACAAGTCTCATGTATGATCTAGTGTCACGTAGTTTGAAATCAAATAGGTCTCATATATAGCGTAAATAATTTAGCGTCTTGTATTTTGTAAATCAATAAGCTCTAATGTGTAATGTAAACAACATAGTATTATGTGTATTGTAGGAAATGGATCTCATGTATAGTGTTAGCAACTTAGCATCATGTATTTTGTATAATGTACACCGTTTAGTATAAAGTGCTTTGTAACAAAATGAGTTTCATGTATAGTGTGGTCAATCTAGAACTAGGTATCAATGACGCAATTCTTATGTATCATGTATATTGCAAACAATTAAGTTTCGTGTATCATGTGCTCAAACCAGTAGCATGTGTATTGCAATTAAACATGTTTCGTGCATTACGTGATTAATTGAGCAAATTGTGATTTGTAGGCAAACTAGTTTCATGTATTATGCAATTTGTGTAGCATTGGATATATTGAGAATAATTGAGTTTTATGTACCATAAGATTGCATTGAATATATATTGTGAACGTGAGTATTGAACTTCGCGTGCGATGTGTACCAACGGGTTTTGCATGTGTTCGAGTGCTGCGGACAAACGTGTTGTTTGGCGTTCCTGCATAATGTGGTAGTTAGGTTCAAGTCCTCAAATCTCATTGAGGTTGGTGGGAAAGGTTAACGTTTACGTGGTATGGATCGTCTCTTGAAGCGTCAAGCGAAAGGTAACGAGGAGGTTTTGGAAATATTCGGGAATTGTGTTTACAAATACGGGTCTTTGTTTGAACATAGAAAGTGGAAAATTGTTCTTGGTTGTAGATATATAAAGTAGTGAAATCATTGAATCGTATATTTTAAATGAATATGAAATTTTATGAGAAAATATTTTTAATTTAAAATTTCAACTATTGGTTAAACAAATAGTAGTATATTAATTTAGTCAAAGTTTAGAAATATTTACTTTAATGAATATAAATCGTAATTATTTATCAGTTTTAAAAAAAATATATATTTTTATAAAATTAATTGCATTAACTTTCCTTATTAGGTGAAAAAGTTTTATGGGAAATTTATGTTTTTGATATTATCTAAAAATTCGTTAAACATTTTGTTTAAACAAGATAATGAGGTTTTGTTTAAATCACAAAATAGGATGATTTATTTAATGAAAGAGATTGTTGGTAATGTACTAAACCATGTTGAATGAAAGAAGTGATATTTGGGAAAATTTGATGGGAATATAACAGGTGTAATTTACGCCCCACTGGTCAAATCAATGAACAATAACTGTAAAGTTGAAATATATGGAATTGATCAAATGCTGAAATGTTAAACATTATTCAAAACATAGGGAAATGGTTCTCAAATCGAAAATTTAAAGGAAATCAGTAGAAGCTTCTTCTAACGTCTCTGGTAGTTTTCCACTAGGAAGAAGATAATCGCCAAGATGAGCACTGCTATAGTCACTCGGGTAGCCGATCTGGCTTCAGCTCTAGCTGCCTCCGTGCGATGCTCCAGCATTTCTTTTTCGAGGATGGAGATTAACTCCTTTTGGTACCCTAATTGGTTTGCTAGGCTATCCATCCTTTGTCCTTGCAAGTCGTGCATTACTCCTTGCTCTATCCTATGTCTCTCAAATTCTGAAGTTCTTACATATTGGTGGAGGTCATGGGTTGGAATCCCCATAACACCAGTGGGTGCCATGGTATGCCTTACCCAAGGGTTAGGATGGTATGGATCGGGCATTAGATATGGGTCTCTTAGTGGGGGTGGTAATTGATTGTGGAGGCGAGGTGTTTGATACGGGTTTCTGGGTGCGGGTGATCCAGATGTTCGAAGTCTCAGGCCGGTGTTCCTAATCCAGTCCGCCCTTACATCAAACCTTGGCCTAGTAGTTGGGGGTGTTGGTGACCGGTACACGGGTGTCTCAGTGTCTTCTTCCCAATCAGATTCTGATCCAGGACGGTAAACCGGGGAGGGAGGAGGATAGGAGTCCATGTCTAGCAAAAAAACAATGAAAAAGTTGTAAGTGATAATGAAATATGAAGTGTCAAATATAGAAGTTCTTATGGGTTTTAGAGTTTGACTAGTCATAACGCCGAACCTTCACGATAGTATTTTAGAAATACACTTGACCTATAAGTAATGTATCCCTGAGAAGAATTCCCAGGAAAGAGGGGTGGGTCACTAAGACACACTTAAGTACCCTATCTTTCCTTAGCCAGAATTCCTCATGGGCTTACACACTCTTCCAGCCATCATGTATTAATAATACTATCGTTGGGCTCATGGTTATGATGGGAATTGTTGTGGACTCGGCTTTGAGGCCCAAAGGTAAGGTTTATGCGTTTCAACGGGCTTCTTCTTCTTGAGGAATAGATGGGCTTCTTAGTTTATTATTGATGGGCATTAGGCCCAATAGTTTAAGTCTTTGCTCATAAAAGGGTGATGGTATCATGTATGTGAGTCCAATGGTGTATGAATAATTTGGTGTGTATGTGTGTGTGTTGAACTTAGGGTAGTACCTTAAATAAATCTAATAGGTAGAAATAAATAGTAGAAAAGTTGTCAGGTAATGTGTCACATCGACTATTGAGTGTTGTATCATTGAATGTAATTATATAGTATAACATGTAAAATATTTGCATAGAAAGTAGTCATATAGCATGTAGGTGATAATGAGTGTAAGCACAAGAGTTATCAAGTAGTGTGACACATAAGTCATTATGTATTGTGTCATGTAGTGTAAGTACTTGTAATAGCATATAAAAATACTTGCACAAGAATTTCTAATGTAACATGTAGTAACATGGCATTGTATGGGTGTCCTAAAGTTATAGTCTAGGTCAAGAGTGTCTAATAACCTAGTTCCCTATAACCAAGGCTCTGAAACCAATCTGTCACACCCCGACCGATGGCGGAATCATCGGGGCGGGACATGTAGACTGTTCATAGCACATGGTTGACTAAATTGAAATATATTAAAGTCAAATTCCCATTACAAATAATCCAAGTACAAACCAAATTCAAACAAAGAAACATAAAACAACTCATAAAATTCTAAATTTAAATTGCTAAGTCCAAATCCTATATTGAGCACGTCTTGAATCATTCTAACATATTAGGGCCTGAAACATGAATAAAATAAAGTCAACTAAAAAGTTGGTGAGTATAACACAGTTGTATATAGATAGCATATAGTTGAAAACAAATCATTTACAAGACATGATAAAATAAGGCATTTATGGGGAGCAGCTATTGTGTAATCAAGTAAAACCAAACCTTTGTAACTAGTATGCAAATTGTGTTGTCGGTATCAATCACCTCCATTTGGGTGGGTTTGTCAGACTCAATAGATCTATCATTGAAAACCGTCGGCTTGTATAGTTAATGATTGCACATAAGTTTTCACAAAGATTAGCACAACTAGCACTCGGGCACAAAGCTCAAATTTTGCACACATGTATGTAAATAGGATTTTGCACTTGTGTTGTTTGTGTAAATGTAAATGTGTAATGTGTATAAAGTTCATGTTCCACCCCAAAAGTGTAAAAAGAGTAAAAAGAGGTTGTGAATACTCATTTGGTATGGAGGTGTAGCTAACAAAGAGTATAGATAAAATGAGAATCCTTGATAAACACGAGTTAACCTAGATAGTAGTGTATATTGAATCAAATCGGTGTACAAAGTTTAAGTCTAACATTGAAGGTTCAATTTGTGTATAAAAAGTATTAAATGAAATATATAAAGTTGTAGTAAACATCTTTGGAACATTTGATTAAAGTTTGGAATTTAAATAATAAAATAGAATTTTTATAAAATTGTTGATTATGAAAATAATGCATATGTTAAATGTAAATTAATAAATAAATAAATGATTATAGTTTATGAAATAATGTAAATATTGATTGTAATTAAGTATAAATAAATAAATGATTTTTGTTTAAATATTAAATAAATAATTATTATCTTATTTATTTATAAACTTTGTAACTTAATCATTTAAAACATCATTTATGTGTAAGATAAATATAAATTTATTTTTTTTATAAATTTTTAAATAAATAATATTTATCTCCAGATTAAACTTTAAATCTTTTCAAATACAGAAAAATATTTTTATAAAATTTGAAACATTTATTGATTGAAAAATATAAAATTATAATTCTGTTAAAATTTCTGAGTCACACACGACCGTGCCTCGGAAGGGCACGATCGTGCTCAAGCCACGGGCGCGACCGCGCTAGTCGGGGCGCGACCGGGTTGATCAATAGAGGGCACAAACAAGGCAAGTCAACAGGCACGACCGTGCCTTGGGTCGGCACGGTCGTGTCTATGATTTTTAGACACAACAGAGACTAGCCCAAAGGGCATGACTAGGTCTTGACAGGAGGACATGACTGCGCTGCTAGTCGGCACGACCGCGCTACATGAGGCACGGCCGCGCTAGATGATTAGCGCGACCGTGTCTCTTCCAAATCAGACACGAATTGAGCAAATCTTGTATTTATAGCGTTGGAATTGTTAGGGCTTTTGATTACTGAGTTGTTACGAGTCTATTCATATAAATTAATTGTATGGAAAACGTGTTTAAGAATGGATTCGATTAAATCCTTTTTATTAAAAATAGGAATTTCGGTTCCGGATAATTTCTGTAATGGAAGCCCAGATTAACATGGGGCTTTCGATCTAAATACTAAAACGGATAATAACAAGTGATCAATTACCCGAAAGAGTAGGGAATCGATGGAGGTCGGTAGAAGGAAGTTTCGGCGTCGACGGCTTGAGTTCCGGCGACCTTTACTGCAACTCCGGCCAATCCAGATAGTCCGGGAGCTTCAGGGATGATTGAGTATCGTGACTCTGTTGCTGGATTGAGAGAATTCGGGTTGAAAGGCGTATTCCGAATTTTCTTGAAATGTTTTGAGAGGTTTTTCGAGATTGATAGGATTAAGTTGGAGCGTTTGTGAATTCGAAAGTTGTATTACTCACGTAAATGGAAAAGAAACGGTGAACGGTTACGGATTCTCGACGATCGGTGATTAAAAGTGTATTTACGTTTTGACTGTTACACAGGCGCGACCGTGCCCAAATATGGCGCGACCGTGCCTAGGCACCGGGCGCGATCGTTCCAGGACCAGTCGCGCGATCGTGCCGATGCACTTGGCGCGACCGTGTCAGGACGAAGCACGACCGTGCTAGACTAGGGTTTCTTGACATTTTTCAACTTTAGTCCTTAACTTTTCAGGTTTGGTAAGTTTGAATGAAATAATTACTTGTATAGTGTTTAAATGTATATAATCGAGTAAAACTTGCGAATTTGTATTGAATCATTGCATTTAATTTATGTCGAGAAAATAACACAAAACAGTGCACGAGTATTGAACTCGAAATTGCATTGCATTGAATTGAAATACGAATACTAAAAATCAGAAATGTTACATCCTGCGTACTTGACAAGTACGCAAGGCAAAAGCCTTGCGTACTTACTAAGTACGCAGGACTAAACTGGTGTGCGGGCTAAGTACTCAGTAACACCCTCCTACGTACTAGCCACGTACACCGATACATAGAATTTAATCTATAGTTACAAAACATGCTTTTACAAACTCCCTCTTAACTATAGAATCAAATTCTATCTATCTCTAACACTGATATACATTAGTTTACAAAGAATGTCCTAACAGACTCCCTCTAAACTAATGACATCACGTGTCTTCTGGCGAGACTTGATCTTCTGGCATTCCACTTGAGATCTTCAAATCTTCAAACTTCAGTCTTCAGTTACCGAGTGATGACAAACCCGACTCCCTCTAACTGTAGCTTTCATTGTAGACCAAACCAAGTGCTTCAATAAGAATCAACTAACCCAATACAACTCATTGTAGTTCATCCTCTCAGCAGTAGCAACCTCCACCCTGACTTAGGACTCTGAGTCTTATAATGTCTTCCTAACCAGGTAACAATAGTAGACTAAGACAACTCCAAATCAGCTGGCATATGATAGAGAGTTTGAGTTTCCAATAACCTGCATCAAACTAATCAGCTCCCATAGGAATTCCAGTAAGATAAACTTAAGTCTTCAACCAGATGTGTCCAACTCTATCCTGTATCTTCACGAGTCAACCAAATTCTCGAAGACGTTCATTTCCAATATCCCCTTTCAGGTTAAGCTCCATCTGACTAGACCAGAAACAAGGGTATGTTTCCTATCCCATCGACCAATGATAAAAGGTTCCATCTTCAACTAATAATCCAACAAATATCCAGCTTTATCTTGAAAACACACGATAGAATCAAACACGGAAAATATAGTTTACACGAGAAATCATAGTTGAGATCCATGTTACGTCAAAGAGGTATATATATAGGAAGTACCAACGGCTTTTCCACCACCTCTTTAATGTCTCATGAATACTTTAGATTTTATCCCCCTCATTTCTCTGTAAACTATGACCAGCTTCATCACCACTTCACTCAAATCCTCAAAAAGCACAACTAGCAAACTCCACGATTTTATTCTTTATTCCTTTGCAAAGATCTAAAAACAGCAAATCCTTGGGTTCAAGTTGTTCCAGTATTCATCCCCTATTAAATAAGTATCTTAGATACTCGTAGCCTACATATTCAGGTTTGAATACCTACACAAGATGATTCTTTTTCCAAAAGACCCAAAGCAGCCACATCTTCACAAATAGACGAGACCTTTAGCCGATGACGACCCAATTGCTCCCATTAGTTCAGCATTCATACCCTATTAAATAAGTATCCCGGATACTCGTAGCCTACATTTTCAGGTATGGACCCTTAAACAATGTATGACAAGTGGTATCATCCAACAAAATCTCGTCCGTGTTTCGCGAAGCCACATCATATACAAATTCTGGTCCGGAAAAACCAAAATTACTATCTTCTAAAAAATGGCCCGAAACACGCGTACAAATGATCACTAAATTTTTTTTTTTTTCGCGAATCCCAGAGGCTAGTCCTTGCGTACTTAGTAAATACGCATATGTAGGGTGTTGCTGCGTATTTAGTAAGTTCGCAAAGCCAAGTACTCATGCGTACTTGCTAAGTGCGCAGAGAAATGCTCTTGCGTACTTAGCTAAGTACACAGGTCACTTCTCATGCGTACTTACTAAGTACGCAGGGCTAACCCAAGCGTACTTAGCAAATACGCAGAAAAGGTGATTCTGCGTACTTGTTCAGTACAGCAGTGTTCTTGACGGATCTTGAGGAGAATGCTCGAAACGTGACGAATCTGAGAAATTAATGCTTCCAAAAGCTTCGAAAACATCATCTAACAAACCCTCAGCCTTCCAAACACCAAATGAAGTGATAACAAACTCGATTTTAAGGATTTAGGTTACGACTCGTTTTTGCTCAAAACCCTAAAAAATCGAAACTGGAACACAAATCAACGAACACCAAGGCTCTGATACCACTTGTAGGTCCCTTCGTGTGTGTCAGATCGTCACATGCAAGTGGTCTACTAGTCGCACCGGGTTGCGGAATACCCGTGACTAGGTGGAGAGTCTTACTAAACAAAGTAAACCAAACACGAGAGTCACAATAAACGTTCTTTGTATTATAAACACTCGACGGTTACAGAGAGAATACAAGCTGCGTACTTAGCAGAACTGAGTTCGTCTAAACAAATGTTTCTGCGTGCTTAGTCTCTATGAACCTATCCTATTTATACAGACCTGATGCCTGCGCACTTAGCAAGTGCGCAGGACCAATTGCTCTTGAGTACTTCACAAGTACGCAAAGGTGTTCGTGCGTACTTGCTAAGTACGCAGGAGCTTTCTTCTGCGCACATGTAAGTGCGCAAAACACTTAGCAGAAAAATAACATACATTATGTAAAAGTAAATACAACTCGATAAACTATTACATAACGACTCTTACATACAAAGACAAATTACAGACTCTATCCAGAGTGTTGTCACAGGAAAGTGCATCAACATCTTCATTCATATCAACATCAGCTTCAACATTTGCTTCAACATTAGCTTGAATTTGAGCTGGTTCATTTACTTGAACATCTTTCTGTTGAACAAGATCTTGTATCGGAGGTTGTTGTTCTTGTAGTTGTTGTACTTGTGATTGTTGTGGTTATGGAACATCTTGAACTTGTTATTGTGGTTGTTCTTGTTCTTGAGCCAATTCTTCAGTATGAAACCAATTATCATTTGGAGGCTCCACATAATCAGGATTAATGATATTCCAAATAAGGGAGTAGGAACAGGAATCAAATCCACATTCTGTTGTTTAACTTTGGTACAATTAGTGAAGATTCATTTGGTCATTAGAGTCAAAGTAAGACGTTGTGGATGCTGAGGTAGATTAGGAATCAGATGATTCAAAATCATTTGGATAAATCTAGGGTACATGAGAAACCCTTGACCTTCAGGTGGAGTGATTTGCATGACAATCTCACTGGATATGTATAAAGCAAAAGTAAACCTCTTATTCAGAGTAAGAGCAACCATCGCAGCTTGTAAAGAGGACTTTAAACCATCTGTACCAGCCTTTCTTGTTTACAGACATTGTATAATCACATGCATGAAGTACCTGCACTAGCCAACAAGACGACCTTTTCTTGCTTGGGTATCATTCTGTCTTCCACGGTAACCCATTCTCTGAAAGCATCCCATAATCAGAGTACCAGGCAAACTGATTGGATCATCATTTTCACCTCCAAGTGGAAGAGCTATTCTAATAGTATCAACAGAGATTGTAACTTCAGTATTGTTGACAGTAGCTCGTAACACACTTGGATTAATATTGGTATCATGTTGCACTGAAGCCCAAAACTGTTGAATGAAAGGAAGGCTAATATAAGGATTTGCAGGCAAAGCCAAATGCAATCTTTATCTGTTCAGAAAGTTGATTATGCCTTGGTAATTCACTGCTTCAGACATCCCTGGATCCAATAAAGCCACTTGATTATGTTTGTACTCGACACAACGATCCATCTGTACCCATGTGGACAAAGACATTAGAACAAGTCACACAACATATTACTACACACATATGTTACATCACACAAAATTGAGAAACACAATCAACAAAACACCAAAAAAAATTTTAAAAACACACAAAAAAATGACAAGTTTTCCCTAAGGCGAACATAATAAGTTCGCTTAGTGTTGCAAGAGGCGAAAGTTCGCCTAAAGATTTTCTTTCCGTCTTCCATGAAAATTCTATCTTTTATATTTATAAAAATGTTCGGGATTGGATCGGATACATGTTTCAGATGTAAGATGACAAGGTTTGGAAAGTGAAACGTTGAAGCTTAAACAAGTTGAAATTTCAAAAAATGTTGAGAGTTGATGGTATGTTCGCCTGGTAAGCGAAGTTACAAAGTTCGCCTGAAGAAGCGAACTTGATGGTTGAGTATATATATGTTCAGGAGAACTTGGTCATTTATCCTTACAATATTTTCTAGGGAACATTGAAACAGTTGAGCGAACTTGATCTTGTGAATTCCTTGTGTGGTTGATCGGATTTTCTTGACTTGATTCATTTTAAACTTGTGTTTGCGAGTCTTTTAAAGGTAGTTTCATGTAATTTCATCCATTAAATCGACCGGAATCTTGATTTTTTTAATCGAAAATGGGTTGTCTCGGTCGAACTTGTTTGGGACTTGTTTGGGATGTTCTAGTGGTTAAAAACTGAAATTGTTGGTTGCTATGTGTTAATCGGTGATAGTCGAAGTAGTTGTGATGTTCAATTCAGCTCATTTCATCGTTTTGATTTGAGTTTGTATCGATGTATATTCTAAATCTTACAAGTAGTATCAAAATTTTGTGTTTTAGGAAAATTGAATCTGACATTTGAGAAATGATAGAGTCTGATCACATCTCTTGACATGAAATGGACCAAAAGCGATAGTGTTTACTGAAGTATAGCTGGTAGGCCCGACATATGGTTAAAACTTGTAAGTAGTGTGAAAACCTAAATATCATATCATACGTGTGTGTTTGAACCCATTATTGAAACATCTAACCCATTTTATCTATTAAGAAAACCAATTCAATCAGATATAGGCATGGTTGGAAAAATCAGGCGCTAGTCGGGCGGTGGGGTGGGGCCTAGGCATAGGCGGGATTAATCGGATTAGAATTTTTATATGTAATTTTTTTATTTTTTATATTGATACACACATTTTTATAAGTAATTTCTAACAAAATGTTCATTTATAAATATTTATACACGTATTTGGCTGGAATTTGAAGGGGTTGGCCGGAAAATCCTAGGCTTTCGACGGAGTTTGGCCAAAAATTTCAGGTTTTTGCCGGAAATTTCGCCGGAATCTGGCCGCCTAGGCACGATTCCGATCAATGGTCCGCCTAGCTCAAAATTACAAGTTAAATGGCCTTCTAGCGCCTAGGCCCGATTTTTACAACACTGGATATAGGTCTACGTGTTGGATTCCTATTCATACACCAAGTGACCGTCAAAGTAACGATATTTACCATCGATGACCCTGTATGATTTGTTTACGCAAAGATCTCGGGTGTTCATCTTTTTCCCATCCACTTGAATAATTTGACCACGTCTGTTTTGCTTACGCAAAGATCTCGGGTGTTCAACCTTTTCCTATCCACTTGGATAATTTTACGACTTCTTCTGTTTTGCTTACGCAAAGATCTAGAATGTTCGTACCTTTTTATATCTACTTGGATATTTTTCATTTTAAATCTTCTAATCCACTTGGATTTCTTATTTTGTTTTGATGGTATTTTTGACTTACTAAGATGGTACCTTGGATAATCAGAAAGGGATGATAGGATGAAAATGGGTATTTCTTAAGGATTGATAGGTTTACAAAACCATTTTATTTCAGTATGTGGGTTACACCTTGTATCTTGCTTAAATGGTACCTTATAATCACATGAAACCTATGTACAAACAAATATTCGGGTTTATTTTGCACAAATATCAGCTATCTTCAGGGACTCACAGTAGTTAATTGTAAAAAAAAAGTGTTTCAAGAGACTGACCAGATCTGATCTCATGTTAGATCTTTTCCAAAAGATAAGTGTAAATATTTTGTGTATAGTTTCATTTTATTTTAGCCTGTTTTTAAAGTTGTAAATATTTGAGTTTTTTTTACTCAACTGTTATGATGGCTATTGAAACTTCCTAAGTCAACCGAAACTACCCCAGTCACCCGAAACTACCCTGTCACCCAAAACTCACTTTTGCCTATCGAAACAAGTAGTTTCGACAGGGGCAAAAATGCCATTTGTCACTTGAGAAAATTAAATGACTTCATAATCAGGTTTCGTCCTCGTCAAGCCTCACTTGCACTCTACGAACCTTTTTACACCTCCATTTTCACACACAAAAGCTCTCAAAACCTTCTGTCTAAGTTGCGCAATTAGTGTTCATAACCTGATCCTCCGTCGTCGTCTTCATCAGGTACTGATTTCGGCTCATATGTGCGTGATTTTGCAAAATGCCAGACCTAGGGTTTCATTTTTGAAAGTTTTATGACTAAATCTTCATAATTAGAGTCGTTGTGTGTTGATTTCTTGTGTATAACCTGACCATTATCATTGAACTTACTTTCGTTATACATATTTGTAGATTACAGTCATACTTCTTGGTAAGATGAAGTTTCGACACTCACAGGCCATTTTTGCCCTTTCTTTTATATTATTCATTTGGTAGATGAATGTTCTTGGTGTCTATATACACATGTTTAATTTCTTTAAGTCTTCAAAGTCTGTGCAAATTTCAGGCATCGAAACAAGGAGTTTCGATAAAAACAAAAAAAAGGTGTTTTTCTTCTATAAAGGTGTTTTCAAAATTTGAACAAGTTTTCACTCGAAACTAGTTGTTTCGATGCCCAAATGTGCCCAAGACTTTGAAATCGTGACCAAGTTTCTCTGCCTGAATCTACTTACTTTTGGTTGCTAGTTTCAAAATTTTTCTAAGTGCTTAGATCGAAACATGTAGTTTTGATTCAAGTGTCTTCACCCAAAACTAATAGTTTCGATAAGGCTGTTTTAGAAATTGTCTAAGTGTTGAATCAAGTAATTTAGATCAGGGTTTTTCACCCGAAACTAATAGTTTTGATAAGTCTGCTTCTTAAATTTTTCTAAGTGTCAGATTTTTTATAAATTTGTTCTTTACAGATATGGATCTATTGTTTGTAAAGAGGCATAATGTCTGTGCATTTCTTGATGCCAACGATCCCAAGAGTGCATACTTTGTCCCAGTCATGACTTTCCTGGCAAACTCCAACATCAGTTTTGCCATAAGTCACAACCTTCCTGTATTTGAAACATCTATAAGGGAATTTTGGAAAACCGCAGAGATTGTGACTGTGGATAATGTGGAACACATTAGAGCTAATGTTCGAGAGCAAGAATTTATTTTTTCTGAGACCACAATCAGACAGGTTTTGCATTACAATGACAATCCTAAAGCACCCATTGAATTCCCAAGTTTCTATGTCAAAGAATGCTTTAGAAGATTGGGACACCCAAATGAATTTAAAAGCGGTCAGATTATCAAGAAATCCCTTCCACCACACTGGAGATATTTTGTGCATGTCTTCATCCACTGTTTGTCCATTCGAAAGGGTGGATTTGACTTAGCCAATGCAATGGTGGCATCTGCATTCTTGGGACTGATCAAGGGAAGAGACTATAATTTTTCTGGACTGGTTTTTAGGCAACATAAAGAAAACATGACTGGAGCAATTAAAGGGAAGTTTTTGGTCTATCCAAGGTTCCTTCAGATTATCATCAACCATCTTCACCTAGATCTACAACAAGTTAGCCATGTATTTGTCTTTGACCACATGATTGCTAAAACACTTAGCTACATGAAAAGCATGAACAAAATAACAAACAGAGCAATTGCTGACATCCCTCTCTTTGGTCATGTTATTGGAGAAGAAGAAGAAATTGTTCCTGATATTGATCCTGATCTTAAGATATCTTCCAATTAAGAAGCAAAGGAAATCCCTAGTATTCAAGAAGAGGAACAAGATCAAGGGTCTAACAAGAGGATGAAGCTAATATTGAGGTTGAAATCCCCAACATACTAGAAGAAGAACCACCTTAATGAGCCCATGATTGATGCTCCTTTTGTTGATCCTGAAATTGAACAAGTACAACAACTTGTTGTTGAAGAAAATGTTCAAATAGATAAAGAGGAGATTGCAGAGTCTAGTGGGACTCTGGATGCAGGGATATATGGCTCTGATTATTACAAGTCTGATTCTGATGAAAGGACAAAGCATCTTGCATTATCCTCCAAAAGACAAGTCGACTCGGTTCTGGTTATGAGCTGGAAGAGCCAAGAGCTAAGAAGATAAAAACCGGTCTTGAGGAGTTATCATCATCATCTAACTCTCTTTTCAACCTGTCAGAACAACCAACACCATAACCTACACCTCAACCAACACCTCAACCAACACTACAACCAACACCACAACCAACACCTCAACCAACATCATCACCTTCTCCACAACAAGTGCATCTTACTACACCACCCTCATCCCCTACACATGAACCATCACCTTCAATACCAAGAGTCAAGACTCTAAGCCTGGAAATAAAGAAATTACAGGATCATGTTCAAAAGAAAGACAAAGTGATTGACAGTTTAAAGACCGAGCTGAGTAAGTGCAAGGAGGAAGTTAAAGATCTGAACCTGGAAGTTCATGGCCTGCATACACAACTTGATGTCCAGCAAACTCAACTTTAAACCTAACAAAGACTCATCTCTCAACAACAACAAGAATTCAAGCCTTTGACTGATCTAGTTGAGCATTGAAGGCTACATTAGTCAAGCCTATGCAACAACAAGCAGCCACCTCCACATCTCAGGGGGAGACCCCTTCTGCAGGTGGACCATCTTCCCCTGCCTTTGTTACTAACCCAGAATCTGCAGTGACCATCTTATCTGGCCCTGCTGCCAAAATAAAGGATTTTATGGAAGTTAAAGTTGAAGAACTAGAGTTTGATCTCCCAACTGCTAGTGAAAGGAGAGCAGCTAGGGAAAGAGGAAAGGGCAAAGAGTCAAGTGTTGAAGTGGTGGTCCTTGATGAAGAAGAAATTGGATCTGATGATGAACTAAATGCTATTCTGGATGAAATTGACAACTTTGGTGTCATTGACCTCTATCCAGAGATTCTAGCCACTAAAGACCTGCAGAAGGAAAAAGTCAGGTACTTCATAGAGGAAGGAGATGAGATCCAGGCACTATCTGATGATGATCAAACTTAAGCAAGTGTAAAGGTTGACCTAGTGAAACCTGCTACCCAACCTGAACCCACTCCTTTTGAAACAACTCAACCTGAAGCCAACCCCATTTAACCAACCCAACCCTCAAAACCAAACACTGATTACCCCTACAAGAACATACCATGGCTATAGAAAATGGTTGAAGAGGAGAGTCCACCAACCTATGAATGGTTCACTGAATATCAGGAACTAAAAAGACCTCCCGTGGGATGGAAATATGATAATGAAAGGAAGCTATTTATTATAAGGAGATACAAAGGTGGAGTGGAGTATTTCAAAAGCATGACCGACTTTCACACTATGCCTTTCTATGATCTTCGGGAGTTAGCCAAGCTTCCTATTCAGAATCAAGGGAATATGATGATGGCTTCTGACTTTGAGCACTATGTGCATACCCAAGTCGATAATGACTTCAAAGGGTTAAAGCCTACAAAAGCAAAGAGGAGGCTATCAAAGACAAGGTTTCATCCCAAGACAAAGAAGCCTTATGTCTTCCTAAGGTACTAGCCGACACAAACTGTCAAAACCATTACTTTGCCGAAGATGGTACCTGTTCAACTCCAGAACTTCAAGAGATGGTACTACATTCCCAGCATCGGTAGTACTGTCATTGAGTGCGAAGGAAAGGAAGACATGATGATATTTGAGCCAATGGAGCTTTTGAAAATCCAACCTAAAGATCTTGAACTACTTTTCACAAATCATATTCAAGTCTTCAATGAAGATGATGAGGACGATGCAAAGGCATATCAAAGAGTTGTCACCACACATGTGAAGCCTTTCATCCCTAAAGCAAGTGAAGGACCAGCTACTTAAGGAGAGCTGAAGACGATGATGCAACAGCTTAGGGGGAGATTGTAGAGTCATGTATTTTGAAAGCTGATACCATCATTGTATTTTGAACAATATTAGTTTAATTTCATTATTTTTAATTTCAGTATTGTAATTTCAGTTTTGTAAGTTTCTGTTTTTGTCTAAGTCTGGGCCATCGAACTACTTAGTTTCGATTGAGGTTTGTTCAATCGAAGCTAGTAGTTTTGATAGATAGTAAGTTTTGATAGGCTGTTCTATCATTTGTAAATGCTCAACCGAAACTAGTAGTTTCGGTTGTCATAGTTTCAATACATGTTGGCTTACTATAAATAGCATAGTTTGAGAATGTTTAGGGTGTGAGTAGCTGATGTTACCCTGAAATTCTCTATTTCTTACTGTTCTTCAATCAATACAATTTGCAGTTGTTTCATTGCACTGTTCTTACATTTTCATATCAGTTTGTGTTGATTGTTAGTGTGGTTAGCCTGTTATCTTCACCAAATCTGTTTCTTACCTCTGTTTCACCACCATACACACAGATTCCGCTTGTGTGTGTAATCGATCTATTTAGTGATTTCTGATTAAAATCTGGACCTATAATAGAGGGTTCAAAACAGTAGGAGCAGGTTCAAATGAAATAGATTGGTCCAAACTAGGTTTAGTTACCTTAATTATTTTGTAGTTTCATATACATTCATTTTTCTTTTAAAATTTATAAAAAAAACTGTATAAAATTTTTATATTATAAATTTCAAACTTATATATTCTTTTTCTTTCCCATGGAGCCGGGGGTCTAAACGGGAGCAGCCTCTCTATCCCTTGGGATAGGGGTAAGGTTTGCCCTCATCACACCCTCCCCAGACCCTACTAATAGCGTTAGCTATGTGTGGGATTATACTGGGTACGTTTGGTTTGGTTTGGTATATATATATATATATATATATATATTTGCTTAATAGTTAAACCATCATAAGGTGGGGGAATTTGAAGGATGAAAACATCAATTTGTTTAAAGATAAAGTCATGGCGATGAACACAAATACTAAGGATGGCGACACAAACCAGATGTGGGTAGCTACGGCAACCACTGTTACACAGGCAGCAAAGGAAACCCTCGGAGTCACATTGGGAGCAACAAGAGGACATCAGGAGTTTTGGTGGTGGAATGAGGAGGTGCGGAGCAAGATAAAGGACAAGCAACAACGCTTTAAAGAGATGTTGCAGTGCAGTAATGGAGAGGAGATAATGACACTACGGGAGAACTATAGACAGGCAAAGAGGGAAGCTAAAAAGGCAGTGAGTGAGGCAAAGAATTTTGCCTATGAAACGATGTATAGAAAACTAGACACCAAGGAAGGGGAGCATCATATGTTTAAGATTGCCAAAAATAGGGAGCGTAGGAGACAAGATCTTGGGGTCGTGAAGTTTATCAAGGAAGATGATGGAGAGTTTTGGTAAAGGGACGAGACATCAAGCTGAGATGGCAAAACTATTTCTACACCCTTTTCAACAGTTGTAGACCAAGTCTAGCCATAACGGAGAATCCCACTACTCAATCCAGTCAACGAAATAATTGTTATTGTCGAAATATCACACAAGAAGAAGTGAGGAGTGCTCTTAAGAAGATGGGAAGAGCTAAGGCAGTCGGTCCAGACAACATACCCATTGAAGCGTGGAAGTGTATGGGAGAGGAAGGCGTTCAGTGGTTGACAAGACTGTTCAACAATATCTTCAAAACCGGGAAGATGCCAGATCAGTGGAGGCGTAGTGTCTTAGTACCCCTATATAAAAACAAAGGAGATGCTCAATGTTGTGCTAACTACATGGGGATTAAGCTCCTATGTCATACAATGAAATTATGGGAAAGAGTTATAGATACAAGGATTAGACGACAAACCCAGGTTACAGCAAACCAATTTGGGTTCATGCCAGGCCGGTCCACTACGGAGGCGATACAGATTTTAAGAAGATTAATGGAAAAGTACAGAGAGAAGAAACATGATTTACATATGGTGTTCATCGATCTTGAAAAGGCGTACGATGGTGTGCCTAGAAGATTGATCTGGGAAAGTCTGGAGGGAAGAGGGATCCCTAGTAAATATATTGAGGCAATTAGGGATATGTATCATGAGGCTAAGACATGCGTCCGAGCACCCGTGGGGGATACAGACTTTTTTCCGGTGGAAGTGGGAGTTCACCAGGGGTCGGCACTAAGCCCCTTTCTCTTTGCAGTAGTTTTGGATGAGTTGTCAAAGTCGATTCAAGATGCAATTCCATGGTGCATGCTTTTTGCTGATGATATCGTGTTGATTGCAGAAAGTAAAGAGACATTGAACAACAGACTAGAGGAATGGAGAACAGTCTTAGAGCACAAAGGTTTGAAGATAAGCCGATCTAAAACCGAGTACCTTCATTGCAACTTTAGTGGTGCAAACGTCGACGAGGAGACCCAGATTTCTATTGAAGGTGGGGTTGTCCCTAAGACACTGAAGTTCAAGTATCTAGGATCTGTCATCCAGAGTAACGGGGACATCGACAATGATGTAGTTCATCGGGTGCAGGCTGGTTGGTGTAAATGGAGAGCGGCCTCAGGTGTTTTGTGCGACAAGAGGTTCCCAATAGGGTTAAAGGGTAAATTTTATAGGGTAGCAGTTCGCCCGGCGATGCTATATGGAACCGATTGTTGGGCCATCAAGAAGACACAAGCTCGAAAAATGGATGTAGCTGAGATGAGGATGTTGAGGTGGATGTGTGGACACACAAGAAAGGACCGAATAAGAAATGAAGTTGTTCGGAAGAGATTGGGAGTCACATGTATCTCAGATAAGATAAGAGAAGGAAGATTGAGATGGTTTGGACATGTCAAGAGGAGACAGAGCACAGATCCAGTGAGAACGGTGAAAACTCTCGTTGTAGAGGGGAAAAGGAGCAGGGGGAGACCGAAATTAACGTGGGATGAGAGGATTAGGCTTGATTTGCTAGATTTACACCTCTCAGGGGACATGATCAATGATAGGATTTCATGGAGATGTCGTATTAGGGTTTTAGAATGAGTGACCCGTTGTGTGGGAGAGTAGAGTTGTTTAGCATAGATTTTGCGTATGTCTTGTTTCTTGTAGGTGTGTTGTGTTTCTTGTGACTAATATACTCTAGTCATACACTGCTAATTGTTAGATTACTGTTAGATTTATTTTACTTTATTACTCATTAATTTTATTTATATTTTTATCTTTTTCTTTCCCATGGAGCCGGGGGTCTAAACGGGAGCAGCCTCTCTATCCCTTGGGATAGGGGTAAGGTTTGCCCTCATCACACCCTCCCCAGACCCTACTAATAGCGTTAGCTATGTGTGGGATTATACTGGGTACGTTTGGTTTGGTTTGGTATATATATATATATATATATATATATATTTGCTTAATAGTTAAACCATCATAAGTATGTGGTTTAAATTTATAACCCCAATTATATAATTATATACATAGTTTAATATATGATTATACACACATATATACATGTATGTAGGTATATGTGTATACATGTAATAGAAAATAATATGTTAAAATGAGGGTAAAATAATATTTAATGTGATAGGTATGGAATTGAAACGATGTGTCATTATAAAAAAAAAAATAATACCAGAAAAGCTTGGATGTTACAAGTAGTTTTGTTGGTCCAAGGCAGAACTACAAGTTTTTAATGTATCCAAGATTCATTCAGATGATTATCAACACCTTGCTGCCAGAATTACTAAATGACGGCATTGAACTACCATTAGAAAAAATGCAAGAAGTGATTTTCAGCAGTATGAACAATGTTAGAAAGAGAAGCAAGTTTAGTGTGGCTGATACACCATTATTTCCAAATATGACTGTCAACAATCCAGATCCAGATTCAACATAGATGATGAAGTGGATGACTTGCTAGATAGTGATGTGAAATATATTGATGATAATGATGGTGATGATGATAATGATGAGGAGGATGGAAATGACGGTGGTGTTGGTAATGGTGAACAATTAAATCAAAATCTAGAAGTTGAACAACCGATAAATGTTTGTAACTAAAAGAATGTGATACATGATGCACATGTTGAAGTAAATGAACCTACTGTGATTCAAACTGAAGTAGTTAATGCAGAAGTTTAGGATGAAGAAGATGTTAATGAAAAAGTTGTGAAAACTCTAGAGGCACAAGCAACAGAAACCCCACCAACAAAGAAACAAAAAGAATCTGAACAAGCAAATACCTTGCCTTCTAGACCTCCTCCGTCTAAAGGTATCGTGTTTACAACTCCCGAGAACAAAAGATTGAAAACAATGGCTAGAAGAGAGGTAGTATACAAAGGCGAACTCAACAAGAAGGATGGATCATTCCGGATGGGTATTGACTACCGCAAACTCAACAAGCTCACCATCAAATACCGTTATCCCTTGCCTAGAATTTATGATCTCTTTGATCAACTTCAAGGTTCTACTTGCTTCTCGAAGATTGATCTTCGATCTGGTTATCACCAACTCCGTGTGGAAGAGAAAGATATTCCAAAGACTGCC
Organism: Smallanthus sonchifolius; assembly: GCA_023525975.1. Lineage (NCBI taxonomy): Eukaryota > Viridiplantae > Streptophyta > Magnoliopsida > Asterales > Asteraceae > Smallanthus > Smallanthus sonchifolius. The sequence continues at coordinate 51,717,854 of CM042034.1, forward strand.
TTTCGAACAAGGTATGGTCACTACGAGTTTATGGTCATGCCTTTTGGGCTAACCAATGCACCCGCGGTTTTCATGGACCTCATGAATCGTGTGTACAAACCGTATCTTGACAAATTCGTGATCGTCTTCATTGACGATATCTTAATCTACTTCAAGACTAAAGCCGATCATGAGCAACACCTTAGGTTGGTCTTGGAGCTCTTGAGAAAAGAGCAAATATATGCCAAGTTCTCAAAATGTGAATTTTGGCTAAAGGAGGTTCAATTCCTAGCTCATATTGTCAATGAAAAGGGAATTCATGTTGACCCTGCTAAGATCGAAGCTGTTAAGAATTGGAATGCCCCTAAGACCCCCACTGAAGTTCGTTCGTTTCTTGGCCTTGCGGGATATTATCGTCGCTTCATTTCAAATTTCTCTAAGATTGCTGTCCCCCTCACCGCTTTGACACACAAGGGTAAACCTTATGAATGGGGACCAAAGCAAGAAGAGGCTTTCCAAACTCTCAAGCAAAAGTTATGCAATGCTCCTATATTGACTCTCCCTGATGGGAATGATGATCTAGTTGTCTACTATGATGCCTCCAACCAAGGTCTCGGTTGTGTCCTCATGCAACGAGGCAAGGTGATCGCTTATGCATCAAGGCAACTCAAGATTAATGAGAAGAATTATACGACGCACGGTCTCGAGTTAGGTGTGGTCATATTCGCATTGAAGATTTGAAGACATTATCTTTATGGTACTAAATGTGAGGTGTTCACCGACCACAAAAGTCTCCAACACATCTTCAACCAAAAAGAACTCAATGTGAGGCAACGACGTTGGGTTGAACTCCTTAACGACTACGACTGCGAGATTCGTTACCATCCCAGCAAAGCGAATGTTGTAGCCGACGCTTTGAGTCGTAAGGACCATGTCATGCTTCATTGTGTCCGAATCCAAACCGACATTCAAAATCGCATCCTAGAAGCTCAACACGTCTCAGTCACCAAAGGTAACATGTATGATGAAATGTCATGTGGTGTTGAACTTCAGCTAGAATCTAGACCAAATGGCTTACTCTATTACTTGAATCGTATTTGGATTCCTGATCACGATGATCTCCGTGCATTTCTCATGAACGAGGCTCATAAGACTCGTTATTCTATTCATCCTGGTGCGGATAAAATGTACCAAGACCTTCGCCAAAAATATTGGTGGCCCGGCATGAAGAAAGACATTGCTCTCTATGTTGCCAAATGTCTAACTTGCTCCAAAGTCAAAGCCGAACACCAACATCTTTCCGGTTTACTTTAACAACCGTAAATCCCTTTGTGAAAATGGGAGAATTTAGCTATGGACTTCATTACCAAACTCCCTCGCACCTCAAGTGGTTATGATAGCATCTGGGTGATCATTAACCGTCTCACCAAGTCTGCACACTTCTTGCCTATCCGTGTGGACTATCGGACTATCTGGGTGATCGTCACGGTGTTCCACTAAACATAATCTCCGATAGAGATTCTCATTTCACCTCCCGTTTCTGGCCATCCCTCCAAACTGCTCTTGGTACACGATTGGATTTGAGCACGACTTACCATCCCCAAACTGATGGTCAGATCGAGCGAACAATCCAAACCCTTGAGGAAATGCTGAGAGCTTGTGTAATTGATTTTGGTGACAATTGGGATTCACATCTATCCCTAATTGAGTTCTCTTACAACAATAGCTACCACACAAGTATCGATATGGCTCCATTAGAAGCTCCCTATGGTCGTAAGTGGCGTTCTCCTATCTTTTGGAACGAGATTGGTGAAGCACAAATCACCGGTCTCGGGCTAATTCAAGAAACATCTGACAAGATCATTCAAATCCGTGACAACATTCGAGTAGCGAGGAGTTGACAAAAGAGTTATGCCGACAAACGACAAAAACCTTTGGAATTCCAAGTCGGTGACCTTGTTCTTCTAAAGATGTCTCCATGGAAGGGTGTGATCCATTTTGGAAAGAAAGGCAAGTTAGCACCTCGCTATGTGGGTCCATTCAAGATCCTTGAAAGGATTGGAAAAGTGGCTTACAGACCCGAGTTACCTCCATCACTTGGCAATGTGCATCCTACATTTCATGTGTCCAATCTAAAGAAATGTCTTGCTGATGAGAATCTCCATATACCTCTTGACGATGTGTGCATTGACGAAACGATGCACTTCGTTGAGAGAACTGTAGAGATCATGGATCGTGAGATCAAACAACTCAAGCGAAGCCGTATCCCTATTGTCAAAGTTTGTTGGGAATCTAACGTGGTCCTGAGTTCACTTGGGACCCACTTTTTTGCTGATTCAATCGCCTCAACTAGCTAAATTTCGAGACAAAATTCCCTCAACATGGCGATATTGTAACATTTCTGATTTTATTATCTTTATTTCCAACTTAATGCAACACATTTCAAATTCAAATCTAGTGTAATGGTTTAAATTTATTTGTGCAAACAACTAAACCCTAGATTCCTATACAAACTCATGAGATTCACATCATTCAAACCCTATATATATGTACAAATGTATAGATATATATATATGTACAAATGTATAATTATATTTATACACAAAACACACTAACGTGGGTTACACATTTTATTCCTTAAACCTTCAACTTTTTTGTTGGAACCTAATAGTCCATAGAAATCAATTAGATTTAGTTTTGTATAACTTTAGAGTTTTTGGTCAAAAACTTTAAGTTTTCGGTCGGAAAGTGTTTTCGGTCGAAAACTTTTCGATCAGAAGATTTCGATCGAAACTCTTTAGTATAAATAGTTGTGTCTTTTGTATTTCAAGTAACGATTCTCATTAATTTCTGTGTGTTTTTTATGTTAATTCTTAATTACATTGCTGGATTAATGAAGATAATCATCATGATTACATGCATCTTGTATGATTGATAGTATCCATATTGTTCGTCTTTGATTTGATCATTTCGGTGTGACTTGGATTTCTGAATTGATTCCGCCAATTCAGAGAGTGATTGAAGACTTTATCCTTGAATATCAGTAGATCTGAGAGAATCACAAGTTTTGGACCCTAAAAATTTAACCGGCACCCTTGGCCTTGAACCCTTAGTACAATAGTCAAAACAATTCTAAAAAAAAAATTCAACAGTTTGACTTTTAAAAAAGTCAAACCGGGCTCTCCTAGCAAGATCCAAACCCCAAATCATGACCAAATCAATTTCGTGGGTTTTCCCGACTTGATCAAGCAATAATCGACAAATCCCGGCCCAAACATCAACCCAATTCGATCATCTAAGCGGGAGACTCAAAATTTGAACGAGTTTAACTTGCTTAGTCAAACCCGTAGTAACTCACCCTCAATTCGTGTAAATCAATGTGTAATCAGTCTCGCAAATCACGCTTTATCGTCCCTCGAATGTATTCATACCTGAATGCGACTCAATTCATCCTAAATCAATCGAATTAATGCGTAAACAATCCCCGTTAGCTGTCATCGTCAAATCCGGATCAAATCAAGCAATTAAGATAAAATTAAACGACGTAAATCATGCGTACACCTTCGCCTAGTCTATTACAACCTTTCTGAACCGCTAATCGCATCTCATTCCGCGTCTGGAACCAAATCAACCATCAAGAACGTTGAGACCGAGAGGGTAGCCGCCTGCATTCGTGCCCAATCCAAATCCGTAAGTCTTGGTATCATTCGACTCGTTTTCGAGTCCTTATAAAAAACCCCATATGCAATTGGAAGAACAGAACCCATCAAACATGAATCGAATTAGGGTTCTTATTCTTATGAATGTATTTCTGATTTGGGGATTTGATAAAACATACTTTTCGTATTTAAAATTTTTGGGTTTCTAGTTAATCAGCGAAACCACCTGGTCTGACTGGTTAGGTCACTGCACCCTCAGACCTGGTGGCCCGGGTTCGAAACCCGCAAGCTGCTAAATCGGTTGGCTCTTTTTGCGCGTATCAACGTAGCCGACCCAGTCCCCAACCTCGAACATGTTATGGTAAAAAAAACCGGTCACCGGATAAGGAATACCCCCTGGTCCAGTGGTAACTCGTAGCCCTCTCACAGGAACCACCCGGGTTCGAACCGAGTGGTCTGTTTACATTTTTTTAACCATTTAAAAAAAACTTTGCAATATTTTTAACAGAATAAAACCAAAATTTGTCAAATCTCAATATAAAATCATTTTTTTCGAATTTTATTATCAAAATTATATATCAAATATTTAAAAAAAAAATTTAGACTTTTTACAATTAAAGGAAATTTATTTACCAAATTAGATATTTGTTCTCCCAAATTTATAATGTTATAAAACTCTAACCTTAATTCCAAATACCTATTTTTTTCTAAAAAAAAGGGGGATAAATAGATAAATAAATTTATTTATTTTGATATACTCCAAATGTATTAATCAACAATATTTTTACACACCTTTATAAACAAATAAATAAAGAAAAAATATTTATTTAATTTATACTTAATATAATTCACGCTATTTTATAACTAAATAAATAAATAACAACTATTTAATTTTATTTAGTTATTCAAACTCAAACTCTAACTTCAATCATTTTAAACTATTCATTTCAAACTTTCGTTTTATAAAAAAAACACCCATTCAAGTACAAACACAATAACCTACACACTTCCTTTCAAACTACAACTCAAACCCTTCGTACACACATCCAATCCAATCCTAGGCTTAGAAATAGACTTTTGTACACGATATTAATTCAATATGCAATACACACTAGGTTAACGTGGTGAGTTACAAGGATCATTTTGCTACCTAGTCTCGCGTGCTAGCTACACCCTTGATTCAAGTGAGTATTACATAGCCCCTTTTCACACTTCTACATTTTTGGGGTGAAACATAAACACTATACATTCAATGACTTACATTGACACAAACTACACAAATACAAATCCACTTTACATTCATGTGTGCAAATTTGAGCTTTATGTTTGAGTACTAGGTGTGTTAATTGTTTGTGTGCAATTCATGTGCAATCATTAACTATTCAAGCCGACGGTTAACAATGATAGATCTATTGAGTCTGACAAACCCACCCAGTTAGGGTGATTGTTACCGAAAACACAATTGTTTTTGCATGCTAGTTACAAAGGTTTGATTGTACTATTTGGTTACACAATAGTAACTCCCCACAAATACCTTATTTATCATGATTTGTAAGGATTTGTTTATTCACATCTATATACTATCTATGTAAAAACTTATGTATGCTCACCAACCTTTTAGTTGAATTTATTTTATTCATGTTTCAGGTGCTAATGTGTGAGTTTGATCAAGACATGCTACACTTAAGTTTGGATTTAGTTAAATTTAAACAAAGAATATTATGTATTTCATTTACGTACTTGTTTGAATTTGGTTGTGTTTGATTTGTTTGAAATGAAATTGGATGATTAATATATTGCAATCTAGTCAACCTTGTGCTCATGAACAGTCTACATGTCCCGCCCCGACGTAGTTTGTCGTCGGTTGGGGTGTCACAGATTGGTATCAGAGACAGGTTTATAGGGAACTAGGTTATTAGACACCCTTGACCTAGACTATAACTTTAGGACACCCCTTATGCCATGCTTCATGATTATATGTTATGTGCTACATGCTATGTGTTACATGCTTATTATGTTAGTTATTATTTCATTTTGATGCCTTATTTGTTAAAAATTCATGACTTATTAAACTATACTTAAATAATAAATTAAATAAACAATATCCCCACCCACACCCTAAGCCACATCACCTTCTTACCTACTTCTCTATCATTATCATCATAGCATGTGGAAACTTCATGGCCCCAAATCTATAAAATTTCTTTATTCCCTCGTTAAGGTTTTAATGTTTGTTAATTATTAGAGGACACGTGCAATCTGGAAGGGTGACACCTGTATTCTGGGTTTTCTGTCTAGGAAAGCATTTCGTATAAATCCCAATCAACCAAGTGACCCGTATGCTTTCCTGGGAATTCCCGGGATGAGTGTTCACTTATAGGCTAAAGCATGTCTCCTTGAAAGTTATATGAGTTTAATTAACCTTAATGTATTATAGTATTCAAGTGATTATGTCACTATTTGAGTACAATCCAAACTATGACTAACTATTTTATTTATCATCTTATCCTCTTTAAATCTAATCAACTTTCATCAGTTATTACATCTTTTCTTGTGTTGTGCAAATCTGTAGAATGCCTCACCATCGTGATAACGAGACCAACAACAACACTGATATTGCTGCTATCCTTGCACAACTTGTAACTTAACTCACTCAAGCTAATGGGGGCACCAATGGTACAAATGGAACTAATGGTGGTGGTGGTGCCAACCGGCCATAATGCACCTTCAAGCACTTCAATTCGTGTAATCCTCTCAAGTTCTATGGTACCGAGGAAGCCACAGGACTCCTTCAATGGTTTGAAAGTATTGAGGTCACTTTCCTCAATAGTGACTGCCCCGAAAACCTTCGTGTTCGTCATGCCACAAGCGCCTTTCAAAAATGGGCGCTCACGTGGTGGAATAGGGAAAGAAGGACTAGACGCATGGAGGCAGCAATGGACTTTCCATGGGATGAGGTTAAAAGGCTAATGACCGAGGTGTTTTGTCCTCAAAATGAGGTGAAGAAGTTAGAAGCTGAATTTTGGGATCTTGCCCAAGACAGTGGTGAGAGTTTGGCCTATACAACTCGGTTCCATGAGTTGAGTCTCCTTGTACCCCATATGGTCACACCACTATCTCGCTGTATTGAAAAGTATATTGGGGGACTGCCCAGGCAGATTCAGGATACTGTCTTAGGGAGAAATCCCGCAACACTCGAAGATGTTATCCGTCTATCTACCACTTTGACTGACAATTATGTGAAAGCAGGGACCTTGACTATAAAGGGCACCAGGAAAGATCCCGACACCACAACACCCTCTGCACCTAACAAAGAAACCAGAGTTGAACCCTACCACAATAATAAGAAAAGAAAAGCTAAGAATTATACTATAGTCACTCCTGCTAACCCTGTTAATCAAGTTGCCCCCATGGCTCAAGCTCTAGCCAAGAAACCCTATGTGGGAGTCTACCCACTTTGTAACACTTGCAATTATCAACATCTCCAGAATATTCCCTGTCGTCTTTGCACCCACTGCGGGAAATATGGTCATACGGTCAATGTTTGTAAAGCCAAGGCCTTTGCAAGTCAAACCAACCCACCAACCCGAACCAAACAACAAGTGGCCAATCAAGGTGTTCTCGCCATTGCAAACAGGCGTGCTTATTATGAATGTGGCAATCCGAATCATTTCCGTAACCAGTGCTCTAAGCTCATCAATGCTAACCAAGGCGGGGCTCGTGGGCGTGCTTTTAACATAAACGCCAATGAAGCTCAGGCCAACAATGATGTGGTCAACGATACGTTCCTTGTTAATAGTCAATATGCCTCCATTTTATTTGATACAGGTGCAGATAAGAGTTTTGTGTCACTTAACTTTGAACCCTTACTTGCGAAAACACGATCCAAACTAGAGAAAACATTCACCGTCGAAGTAGCAAATGGTGACTCCCTTACAATTGACTCTGTTATCCATAATTGTTCTCTAGAACTCAATGATCATACGTTTCCAGTCAACCTCATACCAATGCCACTAGGGAGTTTTGACATCATCATAGACATGGATTGGTTGTCAACTCACCATGCCGAAGTCATTTGTTTGGAGAAATATATTCGAATACCCCTTCTGTCGGGAGAAACACTAAGAGTCTTTGGAAAAAAGCCTTGTAAAGGACTCAAGTTAATGTCATGCACAACTGCCCAAAGGTACTTACGAAATAAGTACGTGGCCTTCTTAGCCCATGTTGTCCAAAAGGATGTCAAAGAGAAGAGTATTCAAGACATTCCCATCATCCGGGATTTTCCTGAAGTATTCCCCAAAGATATACCCGGTCTTCCACCCGTTCGACAAGTGGAATTTCGCATTGACCTTGTACCCGTAGCCAACCCTGTGGCTAGGGCTCCATACGGACTTGCACCTTTTGAAATGCAAGAGCTTGCAAGCCAACTCCAAGAGCTCTCCGAAAAGGGTTTCATCCGTCCAAGTCATTCACCGTGGGGTGCACCCGTCTTATTCGTTAAGAAGAAGGATGGATCATTCCGCATGTGTATTGACTACCGCGAACTCAACAAGCTCACCATCAAAAACCGTTATCCCTTGCCTAGAATTGATGATCTCTTTGATCAACTTCAAGGTTCTACTTGCTTCTCGAAGATTGATCTTCGATCTGGTTATCACCAAATCCGTGTTCAAGAGGAAGATATTCCAAAGACTGCCTTCCGAACAAGGTATGGTCACTACGAGTTTATGGTCATGCCTTTTGGGCTAACCAATGCACCCTTTGTTTTCACGGACCTCATGAATCGTGTGTACAAACCGTATCTTGACAAATTCTTGGTCGTCTTCATTGACGATATCTAAATCTACTCAAAGACTAAAGCCGATCATGAGCAACACTTTAGGTTGGTCTTGGACCGCTTGAGAAATGAGCAACAATATGCCAAGTTCTCCAAATGTGAATTTTGGCTAAAGGAGGTTCAATTCCTGGGTCATATTGTCAATAAAAAGGGAATTCATGTTGACCCTGCTAAGATCGAAGCTGTTAATAATTGGAATGCCCCTAAGACCCCCACCAAAGTTCGTTCATTTCTTGGCCTTGCGGGATATTATCGTCGCTTCATTTCAAATTTATCTAAGATTGCTGTCCCCCTCACCGCTTTGACACACAAGGGTAAACCTTATGAATGAGATCAATGCAAGAAGAGGCTTTCCAAACTCTCAAGCAAAAGTTGTGCAATGCTCTTATATTAACTCTCCCTGATGGGAATGATGATCTAGTGTCCTCATGCAACGAGGCAAGGTGATCGCTTATGCATCAAGGAAACTCAAGATTCAAGAAAAGAATTACACGTCACAGATCTCGAATTGGGTATGGTCGTATTCGCATTGAAGATTTGGAGACATTATCTTTATGGCACTAAATATGTGGTGTTCACCGACCACAAAAGTATCCAACACATCTTTTACCAAAAAGAACTCAATATGAGGCAACGGCATTGGGTTAAACTCCTTAACGACTACGACTGCGAGATTCGTTACCATCCTGACAAAGCGAATGTTGTAGCTGACGCTTTGAGTCATAAGGACCATGTCATGCTTCATTGTGTCCGAATCTAAACCGACATCAAAAATCGCATCCTAGAAGCTCAACACGTCTCAGTCACCGAAGGTAACATGTATGATGAAATGCCGTGTGATGTTGAACTTCAGCTTGAATGTAGACCAAATGGCTTACTCTATTACTTGAATCGTATTTCGATTCCTGATCACGATGATCTCCATGCATTTCTCATTAACGAGGCTCACAAGACTCGTTATTCTATTCAACCTGGTGCGGATAAAATGTACCAAGACCTTCGCCAACAATATTGGTGGCCTGGCATGAAGAAAGACATTGCTTTCTATGCTGCCAAATGTCTGACTTGCTCTAAAGTCAAAGTCGAACACCAACGTCCTTCCGGTTTACTTGAACAACCGGAAATCCTCGTGTGGAAATGGGAGAATTTAGCTATGTACTTCATTACCAAACTCCCTCGCATCTCAAGTGGTTATGATAGCATCTGGGTGATCATTGACTAGCTCACCAAGTCTGCGCACTTCTTGCCTATCCGTGAGGAGTATCGGGTTGAGAAATTGGCCCGAATTTACATTTACAAAATTGTGAGTCATCACGGTGTTCCACTAAACATAATCTCTGATAGAGATGCTCGTTTCACCTCCCGTTTCTGGCAATCCCTCCAAACTTCTCTAGGTATACGATTGGATTTGAGCATGGCTTACCATCCCCAAACTGCTGGTCAGGCCGAGCGAACAATCTAAACCCTTGAGGACATGCTAAGAGTTTGTGTAATTGATTTTGGTGGCAATTGGGATTAACATCTATCCCTAATTGAGTTCTCTTACAACAATAGCTACCACACAAATATCGATTTGGCTCCATTTGAAGCTCCCTATGGTCGTAAGTGTCGTTCTCCTATCTGTTGGAACGAGATTGGTGAAGCACAAATCACCGTGTAGAACCAAAGACTGATTGCAACAAAATTCTTCTAAGTACAAATGTTGCTGATAGGCTTATCGCAGCGTTCAACACTTGTTGTTGCTGATAGGCTTATCAACAGCGTTCAACACTTGTTGCTATTAATAGGCTTATCAGCAGCGTTCAACAGATCAGTCTTGATGCTGATCCTCATCCTTGCTGATGACAGCCTTGTGCATTGAAGATAAATCGTTGCATCTGACTATCCATGCCAAGTGTCACTGACAACTTTCTGCAAAAGCTACTGACACACTCAAAGCAGAAGGAACCTCAATGGTGCAACCAATGACGGACAACAATGCTCTTCTCCAAGCATGCAAGTAATGACGCATAAAGAAGACGCTTCAATAAAGTTAGCTAGTTTAGACGAAACTTGTATTATTAGCTTTGTATAAAAGATCAACGGTCTGTGTTAGATCTGATTCTTAGAATCAAAGGCCTGTCTTGATTCTAAGTTAGTATAAATACTGTGTAAACACTTCATTGTAAGTGTGCTTCTTGATAGAGTTTTCATTTGTAATCGTTTATTCACAAAAGCTTAATACAACAGTGTTCTTATTAGTATTCTTTCGGTTTACTCGATTATACTTGTGTAGTTGCTATTGTTTCCGCCAATTTCAACTAAGAACAGAACCATCTTGTACTTTCATGATCTAACAAGTGGTATCAGAGCTTTGGCTCAGATTAAACAAACTCACACTTGTTTAATCACTTCTGGTTCTATTCTAAACTTTCTCTTTGATCAAGTCACCCAAAATCACAAAAAAAAGATGGCACAGAGCAATGGATTTGAAGACATTGGCAGCATCAACCGACCACCAAGGTTGGTATCTGGGGAAGACTACGACATGTGGAAGAATCGCATGGAAAGCTTCTTCTGTTATCAGGAGTACGGAATGTGGAAATCCATCAGGGATGGACCCTACACTCCCATGGTGGCCTCTGCTGATTCTGGAGGACCACTAGTCCCGAAGGAGCCCTACAAGTACTCAGAAGAGGATATAAAGAAGATGGAGGTGGACTTCAAGGCACTAGGAGCTATCCAAATGTGCCTTCCAAATGAAGTTTTTCATAACTTCAGAAGTTACAAAACTACTAAGGAGCTCTGGGAGGCTCTTGAGAAGATGTTTGTTGGCTCAAAGGAAGTCAAAGAAAACAGAAGGGACATCCTGAAGCAGCGGTACGAAAACTTCGTCTGGAAGGAAGGTGAGTCACTAACCGTTTTGTATAACAGGTACACGTACCTGGTGGGAGAACCGCAATGCTCCAAAGTAAAGCTAGAGAATGAAGATATTCTCAAAAAATTTATCAGATCTCTCCCGAGCTGCTGGACACTATATACAGTGTCTATAAGAAGAACGGAGAATTTACAAACTCTCCAGATGACAGAGCTCTTTGGCATGCTGAAAACATATGAATTAGAAATGATTCAAGCCAAGGAAAGAGCTCCAATCATTAATCAGCCTCTACTTCCTCCACCATCTCATATGCGCTTCACTCTGATCACTCCGGTCCTAGTGCAAGCAATTACTATCCCCCCATCGTCACTCATCCTCAAACACCAACTGCTTCATAATCCAACTCATCACCACTTCTTCTTGAAGCCCCTCCTCAACAGTCAACCTCTACTGCTTTTGTCACTGACAACTCAAGCAGCATGTACCTCATAAAAGAGGTCTGGAATGCTTTCATCCAGATGATCTTGAGAGAAATGGATATTCAGCACTCATATGCCATGCTCTCCCTCAGAGCAAAAAGGTTCTATTCTAGAACCGGGAGATCTGTTCTAAGCAACAACTCAAACACCAGAGTGGGGTTAGATAAAAGAAAGATCCGGTGTTACAACTATAACCAATTGGGTCACTTTGCTAGGGAGTGCAAGGTGCCAAAAGCCAATCCGGGTGTCAGCCATCAAAGACAAGGCTACCAAGGTCAGCCCAGGAAATAGCAGCAGCAACAGCAAGGAACTCCTCTAGCTCAAACTGCAGCTTGTGCAAATGTTGGAACTTCAGACTTTGACTGGAGTTTTCAATATGAAGATGTTCCTACCACCAACCAAGCTCTTATGGCAGACACTGCAGAGATACCACCTCAGGTATTTGAACATCTTTGCTCTCAAGCTTGTATTGATAAAGTTTTAGGTTATAGAAAGCATAACCAAAACCTTATAGATCAAAATGAAGAGTTTCATCAGATGAAATCTGAGTTCAAAAAGGTTGAAAATACTTATAAAGAAAAGATTAACTGCCTTAAGAAAGAGATTTCAGTGTTAAAACACGAACAAACTAATCTTGAAACTCAGATTGATGATCTACTGGTCAAACTAAAAGCTACCAGAGCTGAACTGGCAGAACAGAAAGTTCATGTTGAAAAATATGAATTTTCCTCTAAAAAGTTACAAAGACTTTTAGATATTCAAGTCCATGAGAAGGTAAAGACTGGACTTGGGTATAACAATGAACAGTACAAATCTGTTCCTCCTCATGCTGACTATATTGTCCTTCACGAACCAAGCTTCAATGTTGCAAATCTTGACACTGCAAACCGAAATCTTGATCCTTCAACAGATGAACCTTTCGTCAAAGACTGCACTACCTCATCGAAATCTGAGTCAACCTACTCAGACCATGATGAAACCAGTGCAGCCCCATCTGAAGTTGTTCTGAATAGAGCTGAAGTTCATGTTGTTATTCCAGCTATTCCAGCCCCTATCCCATTCAAAAAGATCAAGATTAGCTATCCTCCATATGAAAAAAGCTAAACATTGAAAAGGGAGAGACATCAGGATCCACTAACCCCAAGACTCAGTCAAAGCCGATCACAAAGAAGAAGGTGTTTGGTATATGTCATACGCCTGGAGAAAAAGTTCCATATGTTCAAAAGACCCTAGAAGAAGCCACTTTTGAACATAACAAAGCTCATCCATGGAACTTCAAGGATCTGTTCCAAAGAAAGGACTATGTCTACCTTTCAAGAGACAAACTGGCCAGATCATGCTTTGTGTGTGGCAGATATAATCACACTGCCAACACCTGCTTTCATTACCTGGAATACCAAAGAAATTCAAAGCAGCATGTCTTTGAAAAGACTAACAGAAACAAGAAGGTAAGAAGCTACGAGGCCAAAGCAACTAAGTTCAGGGAGTCTCTATCTCCCCCAAGAGTGAAGGTGTCAAGACCTCAACAAACCTGTATCATTTGTGATGAAACCAACCACTTTGCTGCCAAATGCAGATTTAATCCCTTCAACCAGATTGCAAACTGCTCATCTAGATTTACACCATCAGCAGTAAACAAAACAGCTGCTGATCTCCAGATGACAGAGCTCTTCAGCAGCAAAAATGTCTACTCGTATAAAGGGAAATCAAAGGCAAAGCCATCAGCAGCAAGAGTGTCCACTGCTGATAAGGTAAAGCCTTCAGCAGCCAAAAATGCTGCCACTCCAGCAAAGCCATCAGCAGCAGAATCTATTGTTGACAAGCCAGAAACATCAGTAGAAAAATCCGCTGCTGACAATGTGAGGAAAACTAGAAAATCACCAACACAGCAATGGAAAGCTAAACCATCTCCAAGCATTATCATTGGTTCCATTGACTACAATCATACTGAAAAGGATAAACTAACAACCATCTTTTTCAAGTCTGCAGACTCTTAGGTTCCTCCCACTAATTAGATATCTATCATGTGCAGGGACAGCCAGGTCACAAGAATAACACCTAGGTGGTAGACAGTGGTTGTTCCAGGCACATGACAGGCAACAGATCCATCCTCTTCAACTTCAGACACTTCAATGGAGGATATGTTGCCTTTGGAAGTAACTCAAAGGGAGGATTCATTACTGGACAAGGAACTGTGTCCAACGAAAGAATGAGCATTGATAAGGTCAACTATGTCAAAGAATTGGACTTCAATCTCATGAGTGTTTCCCAGGTCTGTGACCAAAAGAATTGGATGCTCTTCACGGATAAAGAATGCTTTGTACTGTCTCCAGGCTTATCCATACCTCCTCTAGAAAAGATTTTATTAACTGCTCAGAGAAAAGAAAATCTCTATGTACTGGACAAGAATGAAGTCACTCCATCTGGGAGTGTTTCCTGTTTTCTATCAAAAGCCTCAGTTGATGAATCAGCTCTCTGGCATGGGATATTAAGTCATGTTAATATCAGAACAATTAACAAACTGGTGAAGGATAATCTTGTCAGATGGCTTCCTGACAAAGAATTCCAACTAGAAGACCACTGCATTGCTTGCTTAAAGGGGAAGCAACACAAGAGTTCTCACAAGCCCAAGACCTTGAATACAAATGACACTCCACTACAACTGCTCCATATGGATCTCTTCGGTCCTACAAATGTCATGTCAATGGGAAAAAAAGTCATATTGTCTGGTGATAACTGATGACTACACCAGATTCTCATGGGTATACTTCTTGAGAACTAAAGATGAAACTGCTGAAATTCTCAAATCCTACATTCTGAGGGTAGAAAATCAAAGCAATCAAAAGGTGAAGATCATAAGGTGTGATCAGGGCACAGAGTTCAAAAACCACACTTTGAACTGTTTCTGTGAAAGCAAGGGGATAGAAAGACACTACAGTACTCCAAGAACTCCTCAACAAAATGGAGTTGCTGAAAGGAGAAACAGAACTCTAATTGAGTCAGCAAGATATACATTGGCTGACTCAAAACTGCCTCTCACATTCTAGGCAGAAGCAGTTAGCACAACCTGCTATGTGCAAAATAGAATTCTCATTGTCAAACCCCTCAACAAGACACCTTATGAACTTTGGTTTCAAAGAGTTCCCTACATTGGGTTTCTAAAGCCTTTTGGGTGTCCGTGCACCATTCTCATCACACATGGGGTTCTTTCTAAGTTTGGTGCCAAATCTGATGAAGGATATTTTGTGGGCTATTCCTCTCAATCAAAGGCCTACAGAGTATTCAATTCAAGAACAAGAATTGTGGAAGAATCAGCAAATGTGGAATGTAGAGAACACATCGTCTGTGAGCAGGGAAAAGGCCCAAACTGGCTCTTTGACATAGACTCCTTCTCCCAAATATTTGAGCCTCTCACCTTCTCAAATATGGAGTCCACATCTACACAAACACCTGCCTCCACTTCATCCACTGACTACAGACTGCATTTTCCCAAATATTCTATCCGTCTGAGAAGACCATCGATTGATCCTCCATTAGTTGTGGAAGCAATTGAAGCAAGTGAAGCCAGAACAAGACTCTCCAATGTCACCAGCAGCAGCCTGTCTGAAACTGAAAATCAAAATGAAGACTCTTTGGTAAATGCTGTAGATGCAGCTGATGCTATTGCTGAAAATATTGATGTGGCTAATGATGTTGAAGACTCTTCCACCATGAATGAAGAGACCCCTGATCAAATTCAAAGCAATATGGAGTAAGGGATACAGCTGGAGGTGGTACCAGCACAGAGGACCCATAAAGAACATCCTCATGAAAATATTATTGGCCAAGTCCACCAAGTAGTTCTCACAAGAAGCAAATCTCACGAGGCCAATATATGCTTGTTTTCATGTTTTCTATCTTAGGTGGAACCCAAGAAGATAGATGAAGCACTCAAACACAGTAGCTGGATTGAGGCAATACAGGAAGAATTGATGCAATTTAAGAGGCAAGATGTCTGGAAACTTGTTAATCTTCCACCACGTAAATATGTTATTGGCACACGATGGGTTTTCAGGAACAAGCAAGATGAGAGAGGTATTGTAGTCAAGAACAAAGACAGACTTGTCACTCAAGGCTACACTCAGGAAGAAGGAATTGACTATGATGAAGTCTTTGCTCCTGTTACCAGGCTGGAGGCCCTCAGAATCTTCCTGGCATATGCTGCATCCAAGAATTTCACTGTCTATCAAATGGATGTAAAAAGTGTCTTTCTGTATGGGAAGATTGGTGAGGAAGTAAATGTCAAACAGCATCCAGGCTTTGTAGATCCTGCACATCCTACTCAAGTGTTCAAACTAGACAAAGCTCTGTATGGCCTACATCAAGCACCAAGAGACTGGTATGAAACCTTGTCAGGATATCTACTAAGCAACAACTTCAGAAGAGGTGCTATTGACCAAACCTAGTTTATCAAAGATGAAGGGGGAGAAATCTTACTAGTTCAAATCTATGTTGATGATATCATCTTTGGATCAACAAGGAAAAAGCTGTGCAAAGACTTTGAGATTCTGATGCACTCAAAGATTGAAATGAGTTCAATGGGTGAACTAAATTTATTTTTGGGTCTACAAGTCAAACAAGTCCCAAATGGAATCTTCATCAGCCAATCCAAATATGTAAAGAGCATTTTGGAAAGATTTAAGATGCTGACTGCTCTACTGCAAGAACCCCTATGCAAGTGCATCATCAGCTGACTCCAGACAAAGATGGCCAAGACACTGATCAACATCAATACCGTGCAATGATAGGGTCTCTCATGTATCTCACTGCCTCAAGGCCAGATATCATGTTTGCAGTATGTCTCTGTGCAAGATTTCAAGCAGCTCCAAAGATTTCACATCTTCAAGCCGTCAAGAGAATCTTTAGATACCTAAAGGGAGCCCCAAGACTTGGGCTATGGTACTCTAAAAAAGACAAGTTTAATCTGTATGCATACACTGACAGTGACTATGGGGGATGCAACTTGGACAAAAAGTCCACTTCAGGGGGATGTCAGTTTCTGGAGGGAGACTGATTTCATGGCAGTGCAAGAAGCAAACATGTGTTTCAACTTCTACAGCTGAAGCAGAATACATTGCAGCTTCAAGTTGCTGTGCACAAGTCATTTGGATACAAAATCAAATGCTGGATTACGGGATGACTTTCATGGCAACTCCAATTCACATTAACAACATAAGTGCTATATCAATCACAAACAATCCGGTGCAGCACTCCAAGACAAAGCACATTGACATCGGGTATCATTTCATATGAGATCAAGCTGAGAAAAAGAGGATTATTTTAACCAAAGTTCATACAAATGAGCAATATGCTAATTTGTTTACAAAACCTTTTGACGAAGCTAGATTCAGATATTTAGTTGAATCCATTGGTATGATGAACTTTGATTAAAATCTATCTAAAATTTTGTTTTAAAAATGTGTTTTTGTCTTTTGTTGTAAATAAAAGTTATGAGTCAGCAGCACTTTTGTCCTTCAGCTGCTGACATGTTTAATCTTCAGCAGCAAAGGATTTGCCACTGACTGCTTTAAGTTATCAGCATGAACAGGTTTCCTGTGGATAGCTTTAAGATTGTCAGTAACAACATCCTTGCTGCAGATCATTGAATCCATCAGCAACAATTGAGTTTACTGCTGACAGACTTAACCTTCCGCAGCAACCAAGCTTATAGCGGACAGGCTTATTCATCCACAGCAACCAAGTTTGCTGCTGATGGGTAAATTTAAGTCCAAATTAACTTTTACCCGCTGTAAAAATTAACGTCAGTCTTTACCATGACTTTCTCGGTGTATTACAGTTGTAACAATAAAACCTGAATAAGGTTGTACTATACAAGTCATTTTGCTTTTTCCCTCCTCTGCCGTTATAAGAACAAATCAAAATTCCTTACCACCTCTTCACATTCAATTTCACCCTAAACCCACATCACCTTCTCTCAAGTCCCCACCACATTCAAAACCTTCCATCCTTAAAACATTCAATGCCTTCCACACTCTTAACCTTCAAACCTTCCCTCCAAAATCAAACAACAATGGCAGACATCAATAACCCTGATGATAAGTTCTCCTCGTACCATAACCTTACAGCATACTTAACCAAGGGAAAGAAATCCGAAGGATTCGATAATATGATCGACTTCCTATGCCGATCAAAGATCTATTTTTCCCTCACAACCAACCCTACCATATATATCCCTCATATGGAGGATTTCTGGAAAACCGCCGTCTACTCTACCGAACAGGGGATTCCCCAAATTAAAGCCAATGTAGACGGCAAGGACATCACCATCTTGGAAGCCACACACTGAAAACATCTTAAGCTTCAAGATGAGGGAGCAGCCATCTCATACTCAAAGGACGAGTACACGAGGACCTTTGTATCCATAGGGTACACTTGAAATCAAAATAAGTATACAATAGAGAAGGCGCTGATGGGCCCTCCATGGAAGTATCTCTGCCACACTCTTCTCCAATGCATATCTCAGAAGAGAAGTGGATGGCATCAAGTGAGCTCCGCACTTGCCTCTGCTTTCCATGGTATGATTACTGGCCTAGGTTTTAACTTGGCACACCTCATCTTTGAGGTTTTGAGATATAACCTCCAAGAGGGTGCAAAGCAACAATTTTTTATGTACCCAAGATTCTTGCAGGAGGTTTTCAACCAGGAACTAAAAGAACTTTCAAAACCTACAAGAATCTACATCATGTTGGGACATAAAAATAACATTTTTCAAAGCATGAGAACTGTTTCCAAAAGGTTCTCAGGGGTCAATGTTCCATTGTTATCTACAATGATGAACATGCAAAGCACCTAGGGTGACAGTTCAGCAAACCCAGCTGGTATTGATCCCACACCCTCCACCTCACTTCCTGAATCACAAACAACTGCTTCCCTTGATCGAATCCCTGTGCATTCTACCCAGTTTGATTGCTCAATCGGAACACGGGGCCAGGTTACAGCCAAGGATACCAGAAAAAGGGGCAAGAGAACTCCTTCTTCTCTTGCCTCCAAGGCCCAAAACCAACCTAACGGACCTCACTCAGAATCATAATATTCTGGTGAGAATATCATAAGGGACAGCCATATTGTTAGGGAGACTCCTTCGGATGTCTCTCTATTAGGATCAGGATCACTTCCCGGATCCATAGAACAGCCCCTTGAGCCACTCCTCTCTCTTCTGAACTTAAGTCTTGAGGAACCTGATCAAGATGATGTACCTTCTCCAACTGCCACTATCTCGGAGGTACTGATTGATCTTGCTTCCAACACACCCAACCCAAGTTCTACTCCCCTGAAGGTCCACTCTAGGAGTTATGACAGAGTGGGTGTGGAAGAGGCTGTCACTACTGCTGGTCCATCAAATGACCAGGAGGACAGTGACAACATCGCTACCTCAACCATGGAAACTCACAGTGAGGATGTTTCCTTGGAAACTCCCCTCACTGAGAGGAATCCCAGGCGCCAAGAAACCATGGGTGATGGGGATGCTGAGGCTAGGCCTACAGCCCCATCTGGGTACAAGGATTCCACAAATATGGATGAGGACGATATGCAACTTAAAAATCAGGAATTGACGGCCATGGTGGCTATGCTTGAGGCTGAGGTGTCAAAACTACAACACCAGATCCTTCTACATGAAGCCCATCAATGCCCATCCATGGCTTCTCCCTCCCTTGTCTCAGTGGGCACCCAAACTGATGCTTATCTGTCCACTGATGCAACCAAAAAGGGGGAGATAGTCCCAATGGAAGAAGACTCAGATAGTCTTGACGACTGGATTCAAGAGCAGGTTGCATTTCAAAGTACACTATTCAAGCCAGCTTTTGTACAGGTTCATGACTTGCCAGCTTCAGATGACGAAGAAGAATAGACTTCTGAAGACTTGAAGTTAGTCGTCAGGGCTGTTGATGAGGTACTGACTGATGTTGAAGACAAAGAACAAACATATACATCTTTCATCATCATCCCTGAAGCAGCAGCCATCATAAGCCAATCCACTGCCCCCCAATTTCCACTGACTTCAACACAGCTAGAGTTTGACACAATACTAGCTTGGGGGTATGATGGAAAGTCTGAGAGGTTTTGGATTGGTTGGGAGTTTAGCGGAGTAGAAGAGCTAAACTGTAATATTTCTGATTTTCATTATCTGTATTTCAATTCAATGTGATACATTTCAAACCCAATTCTAGTACACTGATCTGTTCTATTCGTACCAACAATTAAATACTATGATTCAATGCAAATCCACAAATTTTACACGAGTATATCCTATTAAATTATACATAAGTTCATATTTATACAAATCTATCAAAACTGAAATTTGCAAGGACTGATTTTATAAATTTACAAGAAACCCTAATAGGCACGGTCGCGCCTCGTTCTGGCATGGTCGTGCCTCTTATAGACACGGAAGCGCCTCGCATCAGTTGAAACGTAATTACAGTTTTAATCGCAGAATCGTTCGATCTTGTAACCGTTCCACATGTTGCTACCATTAACGAACCAAATTAAAAATGTTAATCACTGTATTTACGATGAATTAAGCCAATTCATCTCGTAAACGACGATCATTCTCATGTATCCATCGATTTCAATCATTTGACCATCATCCTCCCAAACAAACACACTGTACGCCTTATTCGATCCTCTCTGAAGCTCCTGAAAACAACGAAGCAGCCGGAATTGCAGCAGCAGACGCCGGAGATCAAACCCATCGTCGCCGGAACTCGTTCTATCCGTACGCCATTGATTCATCATCCATCCGTGTAATTGAAACCTCCTACACTTTTTTTTTAGTGCATAGATCAAAAGCCCCAACTTGATTTGGGCTTACAATAGCCAATTTCACACGGACCCGAATCTGGAGTTCATTCTAAAATGGTTTAATCGAATCATACTTTGTACATGTTTTAAATACAATTAACCTACACAAATAGACTCGAAATCACCTAATGGATAAAAGCCCTATGATTTCCAACATTAATAATATAAGATTTAAGCAATTCGTTTCTGTTTTGGAACAGACACGGTCGCGCTAGTCTTCTAGCGCGGTCGTGCTTCATGAGACGCGGTCGTGCTAATCCTAGCGCGGTCATGCCTCACACACTCAGACCCAGTCATGCCCCCTTGGCTAGACTTGGTCGTGCCTCAGAACCCTAAACACGGTCGTGCCTGGCCTAGACACGGTCGTGCCTAGCCCAGACACGGTCGTGCCTATTGAACAGCTTTGTTATGCCTTCTGTTTGATCAACACGGTCGCGCCCTGACTAGCACGGTCGCGCCCGTGGTGTTAGCACGATCGTGCCTTGTCCCAGACACGGTCGTGTGTGTGAGAAAATCTGGGCAGAATACTAAATTTTATATTTTAAAAAACAATAAGTATTTCAAATGAATTTTTAAATAAAAATAATTTATTTTATAAAGATTTATATTTAAAAAGATCAAATTCCTATTATTTATTTAAAACCTACAAAACTAAATTTATTATTAAACCCTACACTTGATATTATTTATACAACCCATTTACACATATTTATAAAAAATAGAATAACGAAAGTTAATTACTAAATCTATATTGAATATAAAACGCTCGGTACATCTTTATCACTAAATGACTAAGTACATATTTTTATAAATAAATAAACGAAGCAAAAATTATCTATTTAATCTATATTTAAACAAAGATTGTTTATTTAAGTTATACTTAACAAAACTTAACGCCTATAACTCCAACTCTTTGAACACACATCCAATTCAACCCTAGACTTAGACATAGACTATTGTGCACACTATTAATTCAATACATATTACACTCTAGGTTAACGTTGTGCATTACAAGGATCTCGTTACTATCTAGTCTCTCGTGTTAGCTACGCCTTTTTGAATCAAGTGAGTATTACATAGACCTTTTTACTCTTTTACGCTTTTTGGGGTGGAACATGAACACTATACAATACTATTGCTTACATTTACACAAACTATACAAATATAAATCCTCTATACATTCATGTGTGCAATTTGAGCTTTATGCCTGAGTGCTAGTTATGCTAACTTTTGTGTACAATTTATGTGCAATCATTAACTAATCAAGCCGACGGTAAACAATGACAGATCTATTGAGTCTGACAAACCCACCCAGATTGGGGTGATTGTTACCGATAACACAATTTTGCATGCTAGTTACAAAGGTTTGATTGTACTTAGTTACACAATAGCTGCTCTCCATAAATGCCTTATTTTATCATGTTATATAAGGATTTGTTTATTCATAATCTATATGCTATCTATATACAAACCTGTGTATGCTCACTAACTTTTTAGTTGACCTTATTTTATTCATGTTTCAGGTGCTAATGAGTGAGTTTGATCAAGGCATGCTACACATAGGCTTTGGACTTAGTTAAATTTAAATAAAGACTATTATGTATTTCGTTTATGTACTTGTTTGAATTTTGTTGTGTTGAATTATTTGAAGTTAAATTTGATGATTAAAATATTGAAATCTAGTCAACCTTGTGCTCATGAACAGTCTAGATGTCCCGCCCCGACGTTTCTGTCGTCGGTTGGGGTGTGACAGATTTGTATCAGAGCCTTGGTTATAGGGAATTAGGTTATTAGACACCCTTGACCTAGACTATAACTTTAGGACTCCCACTTATGCCATGCTTCATGATTATGTGATATGTGCTACATGCTATGTGTTACATTCTATGTGTTACATGCTACTATGATTAGTTATTATTTCATTTTTTATGCCTTACTTGTTAAAAATTCATGACTTATTAAGATATACTTAAATAATAATTAAATAAACAATATCCCTACCTATACCATAAAATCGCATAATATTCTTACCTACTTCTCTATCATCATCTTCTTAGCATGTGGAAACTCCATGGATCTAAAACTATAAAAATCTTTTTATACCCTCGTTAAGGTTTTTAAACTTGTTAATTGTTTGAGGACACGTGCAATCTGGAAGAGTGACACATGTATTATGGGTTTTCTGTCTAGGAAAGCATTTCGCATAAATCCCAATCAACCGAGGGACCCATATGCTTTCCTGGGAATTCCCGGGATGAGTGTTTACTTATAGGCTAAAGCATGTCTCCTTGAAGAATTATATGAGTTTAATTAACCCTAATGTGTCATAGTGATCATATCACTATTTGAGTACAATCCAAACCATGATTAACTATTTTATTTGTTATCTTATTCTTTTAAATCCAAGCAACTTTCATAAGTTCTTACATCTTTTATTGTGTTGTGCAATTCTGTAGAATGCCTCCCCGTCGTGCTACCGTGACCAACAACAACACCGATATTGCTACCATTCTTACACAACCTGTAAATCAACTCACTCAAGCAAATGGGGCTGCCAATGGTAACAATGGAGCTAATGGGGGTGGTGGTACCAACCCACCACAATGCACCTTCAAGCACTTCAACTAGTGTAATCCTTTTATGTTCTATGGTACCGAAGGAGCTACGGGACTTCTTAAATGGTTCGAAAGTATTGAGAATACCTTCCTCAATAGTGACTGCCCCGATAACCTTCGTGTTCATCATGCCACAAGTGTCTTACAAAAACGGGCACTCACGTGGTGGAATGGGGAAAAGAGAACTAGAGGCGTGGAAGTAGCAATGGCCTTACCTTGGGATGAGGTTAAAAGGCTAATGACCGAAGAATTTTGTCCTCGAAATGAGGTAAAGAAACTGGAAGCCAAGTTTTGGGATCTTGCCCAAGATGGTGGTGAAAGTCTAGCTTACACAACTCGGTTCCATGAGTTGAGTCTCCTTGTGCCCCATATGGTCACACCTTTATCCTGCTGCATTGAGAAGTATATTGGTGGATTACCTAGGCAAATTCAAGACACTGTCTTAGGGAGAAATCCCGCAACACTCGAAGATGCTATCCGCTTATCTGCTACATTAACCGACAATCATGTGAAAGCGAGAACTCTGACTAGAAAAGGCACCAAGAAAGTTCCCGACACCACAACTCCTCCCGTACACATCAAAGAAGCCACAACTGAACCCTCTCGTAATAATAAGAAAAGAAAGGCTAGAAACTATGCTATGGTTACTCCTGCTTTCCCTGTTAACCAAGTTGCTCCTATGGTTCAAGCACCGACCAAAAAGTCATATGTTGGGATCTACCCACTCTGTGCCACATGCAACTATCACCATCTCCAAAACATTCCATGTCGCATTTGCACTCACTGTAGGAAATATGGTCATACGGTCAAAGTTTGTAAAGCCAAAGCACTTGCAGGCCAAGTCAACCCACCGAATCGAACCAACCCCCAAGGGGCTAATCAAGGTGTTCCCGCTATTGCAAATGGACGTGCTTGTTATGAATGTGGTAACCCAAATCATTTCCGTGATCAGTGCCCAAGGTTAATCAATGCTAGACAAGGCGGAGCTCGTGGGCGTGCTTTCAACATAAACACCAATGAAGCTCAAGCCAATAATGATGTGGTCAACGGTACGTTCCTTGTTAATAGTCAATATGCCTCCATTTTATTTGATACCAGTGCTGATAAAAGTTTTGTGTCACTTAACTTTGAGCCCTTACTTGCAAACACACGATCCCAATTAGAGAAAACCTTCACCGTCGAAGTAGAAAATGGTGACTCCCTTACAATTGACTCTGTTATTCACAATTGTTCTCTAGAACTTAATGATTATACATTTCCAATCAACCTTGTACCAATGCCACTAGGAAGTTTTGATATCATCATAGGCATGGATTGGCTATCAAATCATCATGCCGAAGTCATCGGTTTCGAGAAGTGCATCCGAATACCTCTACCATCGGGAGAAACGTTAAGAGTCTTTGGTGAAAAGCCTTGCAAAGGACTTAAGTTAATGTCTTTCACTACTGCCCAAAAGTACTTACAAAAGAAGTACGTAGCCTTCTTAGCGCATGTTGTTCAAAAGGATGTCAAAGAGAAGAGTATCCAAGACATTCCCATCATTCGGGATTTTCCCAAAGTATTTCCCGAAGATCTATCCGGTCTTCCACCCGTTCGACAAGTAGAATTTCGCATTGACCTTATACCTGGAGCTAACCCCGTGGCTAGAGCTCCTTACCGTCTTGCACCTTCCAAAATGCAAGAACTTGCAAGTCAACTCTAAGAGCTCTCTGACAAGGGCTTCATTCATCCAAGTCATTCACCGTGGGGTGCACCCGTCTTATTCGTCAAAAAGAAGGATGGATCATTCCACATGTGTATTGACTACCACGAACTCAACAAGCTTACCATCAAAAACCGTTATCCCTTGCCAAGAATTGATGACATCTTTGATCAACTTCAAGGCTCTACTTGTTTCTAGAAGATTGATCTTCGATCTGGTTATCACCAACTCCGTGTACAAGAGGAAGATATTCCAAAGACTGATTTCCGAACAAGGTATGGTCACTACGAGTTCATGGTCATGCCTTTTGGACTAACCAATGCACCCGCGGTCTTCATGGACCTCATGAATCGTGTGTGTAAACCGTACCTTGATAAATTTGTAATCGTCTTCATTGACGATATCTTAATCTACTCCAAGACTAAAGCCAACCATGAGCAACACCATAGACTGGTTTTGGACCTCTTGAGGAAGAAACAATTATATGCCAAATTCTCCAAATGTGAATTTTGGTTAAAGGAAGTTCAATTTCTTGGTCATATCGTTAACGACAAGGGAATTCATGTTGACCCTGCTAAGATCGAAGTGGTTAAGAATTGGAATGCCCCGAAGACCCCACCGAAGTTCGTTCATTTCTTGGTCTTGCGGGATATTATCTTCGTTTCATCTCAAATTTCTCTAAGATTGCTGTCCCTCTTACCGCTTTGACCCACAAGGGTAAAACTTATGAGTGGGGACCAAAACAAGATAAAGCTTTCCAAACTCTCAAGCAAAAGTTGTGCAATGCTCCTATTTTGACTCTCCCTGATGGGAATGATGATCTAGTTGTCTACTGTGATGCTTCCAACCAAGGTCTCGGTTGTGTCCTCATGCAACGAGGCAAAGTAATCGCTTATGCACCAAGACAACTTAAGATTCATGAGAAGAATTATACGACCCATGACCTCGAGTTGGGTGCGGTCGTATTCGCATTAAAAATTTGGAGACATTACCTCTATGGCACAAAATGTGTGGTGTTCACCGACCACAAAAGTCTCCAACACATCTTCAACCAAAAGGAACTCAATATGAGGCAACGGCGTTGGGTTGAACTCCTTAACGATTATGACTGTGAGATTCGTTACCATCCCGGTAAAGTGAATGTTGTAGCCGACGCTTTGAGTCGAAAGGACCATGTCATGCTTCAATGTGTCCGAATTCAAACCGACATTCAAAATCACATCTTAGAAGCTCAACACGTCTCAGTCACCGAGGGTAACATGTACAAGGAAATGTCGTGTGGTGTTGAACTCTAGCTTGAACCGAAACCCAATGGCTTACTTTATTACTTGAACCGTATTTGGGTTCCCGATCGCGATGATCTCCATGCATTTCTTATGAACGAGGCTCATAAGACTCGTTATTCTATTCATCCTGGTGCAGATAAAATTTACCAAGATCTTCGCCAACAATATTGGTGGCTCGGTATGAAGAAGGACATTGCTCTCTATGTTGTCAAATGTCTAACGTGCTCCAAAGTCAAAGCTGAACATCAACGCCCTTCCGGTTTACTTGAACAACCGGAAATCCCCATGTGGAAATGGGAGAACTTAGCAATGGACTTCATTACCAAACTCCCTCGCACCTCAAGTGGTTATGATAGCATTTGGGTGATCATTGACCGTCTCACCAAATCTGCTCATTTCTTGCCTATCCGAGAAGACTATCGAGTTGAGAAACTAGCCCGAATTTACATTTACGAAATTTAGCCGTCACGGTGTTCCCTTAAACATAATCTCCGATAGAGATGCTCGGTTCACCTCTCATTTTTGGCAATCTCTCCAAACTGCTCTTGGTACACGCTTGGATTTTAGCACGGCTTACCATCCCCAAACTGATGGTCAGACCGAGCGTACAATCCAAACCCTTGAGGACATGCTTAGAGCATGTGTAATTGATTTTGGTGGGAATTGGGATTCACATCTATCCCTAATAGAGTTCTCCTACAATAATAGCTACCACACGAGTATCAACATGGCTCCATTTGAAGCTCTCTATGGTTGAAAATGTCGTTCTCCTATCTGTTGGAACGAGATTGGTGAAGCACAATTCACCGGTCCCGAGCTAACTCAAGAAACATCAGACAAGATTATCCAAATCTGTGACAACATTCGAGTAGCGAGGAGTCGGCAAAAGAGCTATGCCGACAAACGACGAAAACCCTTAGAATTCCAAGTCGATGAATTTGTCCTTCTAAAAGTATCTCCATGGAAATGCGTGATCCTTTTTGGAAAGAAAGGCAAGTTAGCACCACGCTATGTGGGTCCATTTAAGATCCTCGAAAGGATTGGGAAAGTGGCTTACAAACTCGACTTACCTCCATCACTTGGCAATGTGCATCCTACATTTCATGTGTCAAATCTGAAGAAATATCTTGCTGATGAGAATCTTCACATACCTCTTGACGACGTGCACATTGACGAAACGATGCACTTCGTTGAGAGACCAGTGGAAATAATGGATCGTGAGATCAAGCAGCCCAAGCGAAGCCGTATTCCTATTGTCAAAATTCGTTGGGAATCTAAACGTGGTCCTGAGTTTACTTGGGAACGATAGGACCAAATGAAGCTCAAGTACCCCCATCTTTTCACTGATGCCATCGCCTCCACTAGCTAAATTTCGGGACGAAATTCCCTCAACATGGCGATATTGTAACATTTCTGATTTTCATTATCTGTATTTCAATTCAATGTAATACATTTCAAACCCAATTCTAGTACACTGATTTGTTCTATTCGTACCAACAATTAAATACTATGATTCAACGCAAATCCGCTAATTTTACACGAGTATATCCTATTAAATTATACATAAGTTCATATTTATACAAATCTATCAAAACTGAAATTTGCAAGGACTGATTTTATAAATTAACAAGAAACCCTAACAGGCACGGTCGCGACAAGTGCCTTGGCACAGTCGCGTGCCTTGCTTTGGAACGGTCGCGCCCGGTGCCTTGGCACGGTCGCGCCCGGTGCCTTGGCACGGTCGCGCCTCGCGTCAGTTGAAACGTAATTACAGTTTTAATCGCAGAATCGTTCGATCTCGTAACCGTTCCACACGTTGCTACCATTAACTAACCAAATTAAAAATGTTAATCACTGTATTTACGATGAATTAAGCCAATTCATCTCGTAACCGACGATCATTCTCATGTATCCATCGATTTCAATCATTTGACCATCATCCTCCCAAACAAACACACTGTACGCCTTATTCGATCCTCTTTGAAGCTCCTGAAAACAACGAAGCAGCCGGAATTGCAGCAGCAGACGCCGGAGATCAAACCCGTCGTCGCCGGAACTCGTTCTATCCGTACGCCATCGATTCATCATCCTTTCGGGTAATTGAAACCTCCTACACTTTCATTTTAGTCCATAGATCAAAAGCCCCAACTTGATTTGGGCTTACAATAGACAATTTAACACGGACCTGAATCTGGAGTTCATTCTAAAATGGTTTAATCGAATCATACTTTGTACATGTTTTAAATACAATTAACCTATACAAATAGACTCAAAATCACCTAATGGATAAAAGCCCTATGATTTCCAACATTAACAATATAAGATTTAAGCAATTCGTTTCTGTTTTGGAAGAGACACGGTCGCGCTAGTTTTCAAGCGCGGTCGTGCTAATCCTAGTGTGGTCGTGCCTCACACTCTCAGACCCGGTCATGCCCCCTTAGCTAGACTTGGTCGTGCCTCAAAACCCTAGACACGGTCGTGCCTGGCCCAGACACGGTCGTGCCTAGTGAACAGCTTTGTTATGCCATCTGTTTTATCAATAGGGTCACGCCCTGACTAGCACGGTCGCGCCCGTGGTCCTAGCACGATCGTTCCTTGTCCCAGACACGGTCGTGTGTGTGAGAAAATCTTGGAAGAATACTAAATTTTATATTTTAATAAACAATAAGTATTTCAAATGAATTTTCGAATAAAAATAATTTATTTTATAAAGATTTATATTTAAAAAGATCAAATTCCTATTATTTATTTAAAACCTACAAAACTAAATTTATTATTAAACCTTACACTTAGATATTATTTATACAACCCATTTACACATATTTATAAAAAATAGATTAACGAAAGTTTATTACTACATCTATATTTAATATAAAACGCTCGGTACATCTTTATCACTAAATGACTAAGTACATATTTTTATAAATAAATAAACAGAGCAACAATTATCTATTTAATCTATATTTAAACAAAGATTGTTTATTTATGTTATACTTAACAAAATTTAACGCCTACAACTCCAACTCTTTGAGCACACATCCAATTCAACCCTAGACTTAGACATAGTGTAGGTCCCTTCGTGTGTGTCGGATCGTCACATGCAAGCGGTCTACTAGTCAAACCGGGTTGCGGAATACCCGTGACTAGGTGGAGAGTCTTACTAAACAAAGTAAACCAAACACGAGAGTCACAATAAACGTTCTTTGTATTATAAACACTCGACGGTTATAGAGAGAATACAAGCTGCGTACTTAGCAAAACTGAGTTCGTTTGAACAAATGGTTCTGCGTACTTAGCTTCTGTGAACCTATCCTATTTATACTGACCTGATTCCTGCGCACTTAGCAAGTGCGCAGGACCAATTGCTCTTGCGTACTTAACAAGTACGCAAAGGTGTTCTTGCGTACTTGCTAAGTACGCAGGAGCTTTCTCCTGCGCTCTTGTAAGTGCGCAAAACACTTAACAGAAAAACAAGAAACATTATGTAAAAGTAAATACAACTCGATAAATTATTACATAATGACTCTTACATAAAAAGACAAATTACAGACATTAGAAATAAAAACTAAGACTCTATCCAGAGTGTTGTCACAGGAAAGTGCATCAACAAACTCCCCCTTGACAACAGCTCGGGATCTTCATCGTCTTCAGTCTTCATTCTTCAGTCTTCACAGCACATGTTCCTTAGCTTCCAGCTTCTTCTTGTAATCAAGGCAGAACTTAATCACCTTGTCATATTTAGCAAAGAGAAGCTTTGTCCATTCGTCAGTGTGGATGCAGAATTTGTCTGCTAGTACCTCCAGATCGTTCACAGAGAAATTGATGAAGCAGACTTCCTCAAAAACCTTGATCACTTCCTTTGGCACTATGTTTCCACTATATGACTTACCTTTACCCATAACCACAGCCTCGCCCGTTTTTGGATGAACGTACCAGTACCACATGTCACCAAGAATATCCTAAGGTAACTTGCTCAGGGGAATCTTAGTTTCACATCGTACTGGCTTGTATACCAATCTCTTTATGGGCTTCTTAGTCACAGGATGCACAGCGTGCTTATCCTTGACTCTTCTGGGCACCTGAGGCTTAAGGTATTCAAAGTTCCCTGATCTTGCTTCCCGCTGTAGTGTTACCCACAAACCCATTGCTACTACATTACTCGAGTGACTTAGCAGATCGCGGTTTGCAAGGTTAACTAGGTCGTACTTGGGCAAAGAGTTGAACGCCTCACTGGTGGGTTTCAAGTATTGAACCCCCCCAGATCTTTTGATGGCGAACAGCTGCTTGTCCTCCTCGAACCTAACAGCCAAGATCATACCTGTCGCTCCGTGCTTGTCTGTGGTAGACGTCTTTTACCACACGGGAGCTGGACCCTTTGTAGATGCAGAAGGCATGTCTTTCTCTTTTGGTTCCTCGGGGTCCACAGGTGTAGGGTCGACTGGGAGGCTTTAGTTGTAGCTTCAACATTACTTGCCATGTCAACTGAGCCTGTGTCTGTTTCGAGCAGAGATTCGAGCGATGGTATTTCAAAGATCTCACCATCCTCTAACTCGTACTCTAGTTCCCCGTCGCCCTTGGGAATCTCGATTATCACATCATCATCATCATCATTGTTCCAGTCATCACCAGAGTCGATCTCTCCTTCTTCCAGATTAAGGAGAGCATCGATCTGTGCCTCTTTGGAATAGTCAGGCTCTAAATAAAGGATCTCATCATCAGATAAGTCCTTGAGCATGTCAGCCGCTGACTTCCCTTTATCTCCGCCACCACCACCTGAGGTATCACCACCCTCTTGCTGAGTAGACTCCCCCTCAGCCAATGGAACAGAAGAGATGGGCACAATCGCCAAAGCTTGGTGCTCACCTCCACTAGGACCGACTTCAGGATCCTTGTCTTTATCATCATCCTTAGTCAGATCGACTGGATGACAAGACTCGGCACCGGTGGATTTCTTTTCTTTGTTTTTCTCTTTCTCTTTCTCTGTCTCCTTCTCTGTCTCCTTCTCCCCCTGAGCACCTAGCTTCGCGGTCAGTTCACCAACTAATTTGACCATCGTTGCGTGCTCCTTTCTCTGCAAGTCCATCCTCAGCTCAAGTGAAGTTCTGTGGCCTAGAATCATTTCGTTAGTCTTCATTAACAGTTCATTAAGTGCCAAGACATTCTTCAACTATTCATCAGCCCCCGTTCTCTGGCTACGCAGAATCTTAACTTCATCCGCCAGAGAGTTTATCTGTGCTTGTTGAGCATTAGAATCCTCTTTTGACCTTTGAAGAGTCTTCAACAAGCCAGCAACTTGGGTTTCAAGCACATCGATCCTAGCTTCATTTGGATCCGGATGCCTAGATGATGATGCTTCGGCGTTGTGGATGGGGGAAGAGAAGATAGTGTCAAAGTCGAACCCTTGTGAGAAATCACCGTAGTTGAAGGGTTGACCTGACGGCTCTTTGGTGGGTCTTGGGATGGGGGATGTAATGATGGGAGTTATGGTTGGGGTAATGGTGACTGACTCCGTTAGAATTGGAGCAGTCACCGTCACCTGGACGGTTGGAGTAGGGAGGGTCACCGTCACATGAATCACCTCTGTGACCGCCGTGACTGCCACATCTGCTTGTACCAGTGGCCTTCTCCTCATTCGAAACAGTTGCCGTGCTGGCGTGGTAGATTCTGACTCTGGACAGGCAGCTTCAACTTGTACTGGCTGCACAGTCGGAATCTCTTCAACCATGGGGATAGCAACTTCTTCCCTATCGCCCCTTTTCTTGTTGGCTTTCTCTCGCCTTCGTCTTTGTAGAGCAGCGTCAGAGTCGGAAGCCGGCTCATATTCGCTGCTCGAGCTTTGTCGTTTTCTTTTTGAAGACGACTCAGGCAGGGTTACCTGTGTCGACCTTCTCGGATGTGCCTGTGATGGTGCGTCATCGGAATCAGAAGAATCTGATTCTGTTGCCTCCGAATCGGATTCCTCAGCACCACCAACACCACCTTCATCATCCTCATTCTCTTCATCTTGTTCTTCATCAGAGTGATCACTCATCTCTGGTCCCGAGTTGGGACTATACCAGTTCCAGTCCTCTGGAGCGACGTATGCTTCATTAATCAGGTGGCCGAAGAGTTCAGTATGCTCAGGGGTAGGTTCTACACTGCCTGGCTTTAGAAACTGTGCAAAGACTCTCTTGTCCACCCTTTTTACCTGCAGTCTCTCCCCGATAGCGCGTAGGTTTGGCAGTGCATCATCGATCAGTAGCTGCACAAACCTTGGGTACAAAAGGAACCTGAACCTCTCTGCTGTATTTATCTGGTCATTTAGTGCTTTGAAGATATAGCGAGAGAAGTTATAGCCCCGATTGAGAGACAGGCCCACCATGGCCGCTGCAAGGTCATGACCCATGGCATCTTTCCCCGCTTTCCTGGATGAGATGCACATGATCATGATGTGGGCAAAATAACGCCATTGATCCAATACCCACATCTTCTTGTAAGAAGCATAGTCCCTTGCCCCGACATACCCCATTCTTTGCCTCCAACACCCATCCACGTAGTAATCTGGATAGGATGTCGGGTCGGTAGCAAGGTCTCCGAACCGCAGTACTCTCCTGATTGTATCTTCAGAGAATGCAATTGCCCGACCATCAACGGTTGCCCTTAGACATTAGGGGACACCGTGCAATCGTGCTCTGCAGTCTCCCAGAATTGCTCCAGGTAAGGTCTTGAGACTGTTGGGTTTGCTGAAATTGCATAACTTATTCTTGATCTGTTGAGAAAATCCACAATCTCCCTGTATTGCAAGGCTGCGCCTTTCCATTCTGGTTCGGTGTTGGCCACTAGGTTGAATTTGTCAGTGAATGCACGAGCCATAGCCTGCAAACACACACAGAAAACATATTCAGAACAACTTATAACACCGGAAGTAGACACACATGACACAGTATAGTAGTTTCACTTTGAAAAATATTTCAGACTTAGAAAAAATTTCTAA
This sequence comes from Smallanthus sonchifolius, assembly GCA_023525975.1. Lineage (NCBI taxonomy): Eukaryota > Viridiplantae > Streptophyta > Magnoliopsida > Asterales > Asteraceae > Smallanthus > Smallanthus sonchifolius. Next base: position 51,751,103 of record CM042034.1, read on the forward strand.
GTGTTGGTCCTGCGCACTTAGCAAGTGCGCAGGTTTTTCCTCTTGCGTACTTAACAAGTACGCAAGAATTACTTCTTGCGTACTTGCTAAGTGCGCAAGAACAACCCTTAGCAAAAACTTTTTCAGAAATTTTGAAAACAATGCAGATTGCACAAAATTGGGTCGAATAGGTCGCCAATCAGTCGGAACCAAGGATTCTAACTTACGGGACCATTCTCGACACCAAAAACTACCAACACTAGCACCAAGTTTGACCTAGCCAGTCTCTCGATCCAATGACGGTTCAGTTTCAACCGAAGGATCAAATCGAGGACCAGAAAGATGATTATAGGATCGATTAAGCTATCTATTAGCATGTTAATGATAATAAGTTACCCAAACAATCCCATTTTCCCAAAAACTTTATCGGATTTAACCAAAAAAATTTCTATGTCAAATCGGTCCAAATGTCATGAATCTACGGTTGGAATTGCCCTAGATTCTCACCAATGAGATGTAATACGATGATGAAAGTATTGACGGGATGAAAAGAGGGTTTGAACACACTCGATGTTGAGAGAAAAATTGCAGGGGGGAAAAAAATTAGGTTTGAAAGCGTAAAACCTGAAAATTTTCTAAGTGTCGGATTTATACCCCTCAGAAATTGTTCGTGCGTACTTGTTAAGTGCGCACGAATTAACTCTTGCGTACTTAACAATTGCGCATGGCTTAACTCTTGCGTACTTGCTAAGTGCGCAAGTTTTATTTCGTGCGTACTTTGCTAAGTGCGCAGAAACCTTAAGTGCGCAACTTTTCAACTCAGAATTTATGAAGTTTTTCAAGTCAAATAGAGAACAAGATAAAAATATTCAACCAAGAGGATTCAAATACAATTCATGAAGGTTAAACATAAAATATTTTTGGCTTTTTCTGATTAAACTTGAACAATGCATAAACTTAAAAACTTAAAATCTTTTTGTTCTTTTCAAGATAGATATATACAATCATTTACACAAGCTATTTTTGATCAAAGACACGAGCAAAGGATCATATCAAGCTATCTTTTAGCAAAAACGATACAAAATAAACATCAAAGAATATGGGATCATGTCATGTATTACTTTTTATTCATACGTAATAAGCACATAAACAAGTAATTCAAGTTGACAATATTATAAGATTTGAAACTATACGCATCTTTGTATCATGTTCTTGTGTATTAAGGTATTAATTATAAGATATACAACGTGTACCCCACTGAGATGCTATGATATTTTGCACTATCTTCAAGGCATCTAAGATTATTTTCAATTATTTTCTTAATTTTCAGAATGAAGTTACATCAATTAGCACAGAAAAATCAAGCAGAATCCATAAGGATTATCAGGAATCATAAGATTCAGAATCGATTGATTCGTTTGTCTTGGTTTCATGTGATCTTCTTCTTTGAATATCGGTATGATGATTCGGGATAATGAACATGGTGTTTGATTATAGGGTAAGGGGATCCAACTTTTATCTGGATTTGATTTCAATGAACCAGGAATGATTCAAGGGTGTATACATGCTCAACGGTTAATGTAGAGACATGTCTTGATTCAATCTCTCCTTGCATACTTGTGAGTATGGGCAGATGAACCGCATTAATTGTGCTAACAACATAACCCGAAACTGATCTCAAAAGAAAATTATTGTCAAAATCTAACATCCTTTATCTGATAGTGATCTTTTCTAATCTTTTACTCACACACGCTTGCAAACATGGGTTCAAATCACAGTTGTAATTTAGATTTAGTTTCCACACTACTAGTGATTCAAAGACGCATACAGCCTACTGGCAATTCAGATTACTTGTAAATAAACAGATTAAAAACATAATAATTTGAAACAGATAAGTAAGCATGACGCAATCATTTCCCATATGAGCAGTCTATGAAGTTTAGATCATTTCTGAGGTACTATCATTTCCTCTTTTCTCAAGTTAACTTTGAAATTTTCTCCATTTTCTATTTTGTTTTTGATTTTTGTAAAATATTTTAAAACTAAAAGAACTATATAGAAAATTTAAAGGAATAAAAAATTTAACTTCCATTAATTGAATTGAGTTAAGAAAACTTAGTTTTCACTCTGGATTGAACATTCCTATCAAGTTGACAAGATGCTCAAAACGGGATCGATCAAATGCCTTTGTGAAAAGGTCAGCAAGATTGTCATCCGTGTGAACCTTTACAAGTTCAATTAAATGCTTTTCAGCACAGTCACGGATGAAATGATGGTGAATCTCTATATGTTTAGTTTTGGAATGTTTCACCGGGTTATTTGTGATGGACATGGTGGCATTGTTGTCAATGAATAGAGGAGTTCCAGTGAAGTTTAAGCCGCAGTCTCTCAACTGCTGCTGAATCCACAGTATCTGAGAACAACCGCTCGCTGCAGCAATGTATTCTGCTTCACAAGTTGAGACAGAAACCGTTGACTGCTTCTTGCACTGCCAGGAGACCAGCCTGTCTCCTAAGAATTGACATCCACCAAAAGTTGACTTTCTGTCAAGGTTACAACCGCCATAATCTGAATCAGTGTAGGCTTTGAAGTCGAATGACTGCTGCTTAGAGTACCAAAGACCTAATCGGGGTTTCCCTTTCAGATATCTGAAAATTCTCTTCACAGCTATCAATGTAACTCCTTCGGTTGAGACTGAAACCTTGAGCACAAACATATAGCAAACATTATATCGGGTCTTGAAGCTGTGAGATACATAAGTGATCCGATCATCCCACGGTACAACCTGCTGTCCACATCCTTTCCATCTCTGTCGGGATGCAAACCATGATTGACTGGGATTGGTGTGCCATAAGTAGTGCTATCACTCATCTTGTATTTTGACAAGATGTCGTGCACGTACTTAGTTTGATGTAGATAAATACCATTCTCTCTTTGACTGACTTGCAGACCTAGAAAGAATGACAGTTCACCCATATTGCTCATTTCGAACTTGGACTTCATCACCTTCTCGAATTCCCTACACATCCCTTCATTGGTCGACCCAAAGATAATGTCGTCGACATATACTTGCACAAGAAGAATGTCACCTCCTGCTTTCCGTATGAAGAGAGTCGAGTCAATCTGTCCACGGTCAAAACCATTAGACAGTAAATGCTTAGATAATGTCTCATACCATGCCCGCGGTGCTTGATGAAGACCATAAAGTGCTTTTTCGATCTTATACACTTTATTGATATTATGCGGATCTTCAAAACCGGGAGGTTGAGTGACATAGACTTCTTCATGCACCTTACCATAAAGGAAAGCACTCTTCACATCAAGTTGATAGACCTTGAAGCCGACATAAGTGGCATAAGCCAAGAACAGTCGAATGGCCTCAATTCTAGCAACTGGGGCATATACCTCATTGTAATCCAAGCCCTCTTGTTGATAAAAACCCTGAACAACCAATCTTGCTTTGTTCTTCACAACAACATGACGATCGTCCGTCTTGCATTTGAACACCCATCTGGTACCAATTTGCTGAAAGCCTTTTGGCAAGTCAACTAAATCCCACATGTGCAACTTTTGGAATTGAGACAGTTCATCTTGCATCGCCTCAATCCAGCAGTTGTCAGTGAGAGCCTCCTTCACATTCTTCGGCTCTAACTGGGACACAAATGCAGCATGCAGACATGTTTCCATGACACCAGTGTCGAATATCTCTGTGTAAAGACTGGTGTTCTCAGTGATGGTTCTATGACGAGTCTGAACATCGGCATAAGGATCACCAATAATGTTGTTGATTGGATGATTCCTATGCACCCTCGTCTCCGGTACAATCGGTTCTTGAATTTCTGGATCTAGATTCGTGCTTAACTCCCCCATTTCTGGTGATCCAGAGGAAGAAGATTCAATGTTTATTGGATCAGCTGGAGCTTCATTTCCTACAGTTGTGTTAGGATTGGCTTGAGCGTCATCTCCAACAATATGAACACCTTAACTGTTATCACTTTCATGAGTTCCAGATGCAGATGCCGTATTGGAATCAGGAGTTATAATTGGTGCAGTAGCACGAGTAGAAAAACTGGAGTCAATGTCGCCACGCAATAAGTCATAGACATTTGGAGCGTCTTCTGCAGATAAGTCAGGAAGATTGAAGGACTTGAATAGCGCATCATAATCAAAACCCCAAGCTGGACCTTTTGGTTCTGGTGGAGTGCTGTGTTTACTACAGTCCACTTCAAACCCTCGACAGTACGAGTTCCTATGTTGTACACTCTCTTGCAGGGCGAATTGGCAACATATCCTAAGAAGATGCCTTCCACCGCTTTCGCATGAAATTTAGACTGACGGTCTTTATATTGTAGCAACAAGGAACAAGGACTACCAAAAGGAACTAGGTAATCAAGATTGGGAAGTCGATTGTTGATCAACTCATAACATGTCTTGTTGTGCCTTTTCACAACCAGAACCCTGTTTAAGACGTGACAAGCTGTATTAACTGCTTCTGCCCAGAAAGTGACAGGAAGCTTTGCATCTGACAGCATAGTCCTTGCAGTCTCGATTAGTGTTCTGTTCTTCCGTTCAGCAACTCCACTCTGCTGAGGTGTGTACGGCGCGCTGAATTCGTGACGGATCCCTCTCTTGAGACAAAAAAGTTCCATCAAATTATTCTTGAACTCAGTTCCGTTGTCACTCCCTATTCTTCTAACTTTCAGCTTGCAAAGAGATTCCAAGCTCAGGATCAGGTATTGAAGAATATCAGCAGTCTCGTCTTTTATACCTAAAAAATGCACCCAAGAAAAACGTGAGAAATCATCAGTTACAACTAGACAGAACGACTTACCTCCAATACTCCTGATACTTATGGGGCCAAACAAATCCATGTGTAATAGCTCCAAAGGGGTATCGATAGAGTTTTGGAGCTTGGGCTTGTGAGACTTTCGTTGCTGTTTGCCCTTTTTACACGGCATACAGTCATCTGCAATGGTAAACCTCAACTTAGGAACCCCGGTTACCAAACCGTTTCGGACAAGATGATTCATTTTACGATAAGAAATATGTCTGAGTTTCCTATGCCACAAGATGGAGTCAAGTTCTGTCGCTTTTGTAAGCAAACAAGTAGCAACTGATGAGGTGGTTTTTGCCACGCTCATATCGATCTGATAAGTGTCATTTGATCTTGGTGCTCTCATCAGAATCCAGTCTTCGGGAACCTCAAAACCGGGTTTGAGAATCAGACATTCTGACTTGTCAAACATCACCGAGTACTCCTTGTCACACATTTGGGAGATACTCAACAGGTTATGCTTCAGCTGCTCGCAGAAGTTGACATTGTCAAAGCTGACACAACCGTTCGAAACCACGCCTTGACACGTGATACTGCCGCCTTTTTCTCCGGCAAAGGCCACATAGCCGCCTCTGAATGGTTTAACGTCTTGAAGCAAGGCCATGTTTCCTGTCATGTGCCGGGAGCATCCACTATCTACATACCAACGGTTAGAGATAGTACCCTTCGGACGTCCCTGCACAAGTAACAAAAGAATTAGTTAGATTTGGAGACCCAAGCCATTGTGGTCTTGGGTCGTCCATCCTTCTCAAAATAAACTACTTCTTTCAACTCACAGTCATGATGACTGTCCAAAATTGGTGAATCTTTGGATGAATTTGGAACAGGAGATTGAGAACCTTTAACTTTCTTGTTCCAGGATCTCTTTTGATTTTTAACCAGAACAGTAGACTTTGGCTCAAACACAGCCGGTGAACTTGTGGAAGCTTCACTTGATTGAGTCTTAGTCAGCTGTTCCAGCTTTCTCAACCTCTTATTCCTTCTTCTTCTTTGTGGCTTAGAGAGTCTAGCCACAGATTTCTCACCAGTGCGTGTACTACCAGATGTAGACACACGAGGTACAGCAGGTTGCTTTACCTTTCTTGCAACAGATGGTTTAGCCTCAGATTTAATCTTAGGTTTTACCATAGGTTGTACTAGTGGTTTCACCACATTCTGCTTTGGACTTTTGGGAGATGGTTTCACTGGTGGCGACCTGGGGATAACAGCAGGCTGTGAAACAACATGCCGTTTCCCTTGGTTCTTAGAAGGACAGTTCACAACAATGTGACCAACCAAGCCACAGTGAAAACAGTTCCTCTTGTCTACATAAGTTCTCTTGTAAGGCTCATTAGATCTGGCCTTAGATAACTCTCCAATATGAGCAGGAGGAGTTGGTTTATGAACAGAAGTCTGACCCTTTTCAGTTTGGTTTTTGGGGGTATAATACTTTTGCAAATTCTCTTTGTAACCAAGCCCATAATGAGCTGAAAAAGCCTCTTTCTTAACTTGGTTAATATTTTTATAACCCCCGTAAAGCATTACCTTAAGTTTATCATTTGTTTCAATGATATCAGGTTCAGTTAAAATGCAGTTATCACCATTAGTGATAATGTTTTTGTGGACTTTCTGTTCAGTCAGCAACTCCTCAGAGACTACTCCTTCAGGGCAAGTGTCAACCGACCCATCTTCAGAGGCAGTAACATACTCCTCACTAGATGTGGAGTTAGCCTTACTTAACGATTCATCCTTTTTAGGGGAATCATCCTTATTAGAGGACTCATCTAGACAAGTGAGATCAATGTCTATCAAGCTATTGACAAACTTCCCACTTATTGGTGGAGGAATGGCATTGGTACCAAGACCTATACCCTTCATTTTCCTCACTACTGATTCGTAGTGCTCCACCACAAAGCGAGAGTTCTTCAACTTCTCATTTGTACATTTTAACTGCAGGATCTCATTTTGCAGTTTGTTGATTTCATTGTTCCGTTTTTCTAACCCCCTATACGCAATATCCAAGTGAACTTGTTGCTCACTTATTTGTAAAGAATATTCACATTTTTCCTTTTTTAACGTTTCAACAGATTCTTTAAAACGTTTTTCGTTTGCTTTGTAATTATGAGCTGCCATAGTTAGGGGTTCGATTTTGTCTTGGAGCTTAGAAATTTCATGCTTTAGCTCTAGACATTTAGAACAAGAAATAACAAAGAAAGGGTTAGAATCTACCTCAGAAGATGAACTCTGTGCTTCTCCAATGGCCATGAGAGCAACGGTAGTGGTAGACTCCTTTTCAACAGCTACAGAAGCTTCCTTCTCCTCAGCTTCTTTTCTCTCAGCCTCCATCAACTCCATGATCTCAGCCATGAGACCAACTTGTGTTTGAGCAATGATGGCGTCCTCTAGATGAACACCCCAATCAAAGTTTTCGTCATGCTGAGCTACCAGTGCATTTGACGAACCACCTTGATGTTGATTGTGGTGGCTAGTGTTGTTGTGGCCATGGCTGTTTCCCTGGCTAGGTCTGGTGAAACCAGAGGCCGGTGCTCGGTCTTTTTGACACTCACGAGCAAAGTGTCCATAGTTCAGACACTTGTAGCATTTGGCCTTGGATTTATCAAATCCAACCTTGGCGTTAGAATTTCCACCAATGAACTTTCTTCCTGTTCTGTTCAGGAAACGCTTGGCCCTCCTCAAAAGCATGGCCATATTCCATTGAATATCCATGTCCTCAATATCATCAGGATCCACTTGGTTAAAGTCTTCTTCAATAGTTTCAGGATCCGTTAGCTTGCCGCCTATGAAATTCTCATACGCAAGCATACATGATGAAAACAATGCTACATGATCTTCAGCTATTTTGACTATTGCAGAATGGTTAGCTGAAGACGTAGCTGGAGGATTTCTTGAGGTGTGTTGATGATTAGTTCCCAACCCTGACCCGGATGCATAACAAGCATGACCAGCACACCCATTTGAGTAGTCTTTTTCATTGGAGTGTCCAGTAAAGAGGGCAATTCCAGAGCCCGATGATTTTGAAGTGGAAGTCGTCCCATGATACATGGAAGGGTCCTATATCTGAGGTCTTCCCGAGCTCTCCTTCTTCATAAGATTCATGTTATGAGCTTGAATCTTACCAATAGCCTCATCTACTGTTAACTCATAGAATTTAGGATTTTCCCTCATCAGGGTTGTGTACATCTCAAACTTTGGTGGCAAAGCATCAAGAAATTTTTCCACCATTTCTTCATCGGGATATTTCAGTTCAAAATCTTTCAACTCCGTTTGTAAATGATAGAATCTAGAAATGAGATCATCTAACGATTCATTTTCCATGAAATTGAAGCATTCATACTGCTTCCGGAGAAGATCCCGCTTACTCTTCTTAATGTCACTGTTCCCCTCAAATCTTTTCTGAAGTGCTTTCCAAAGATCCTTGGAGGTGTCATAGCCTCGGAAACTGTGAAACAATTCCCGAGTTAATGACATAGTGATTGAGCCAAGAGCCTTCTTTTCCCGATCATAAGCTTTCTTTTGTTCTTTATCAAGCTTAGAGATGGGCTTTGGCACCTCTTCATCAAGATAGATGTGTGTGGGATGCTTATATCCCTCAAGGATTGGTATCTATAATGATGAGTCGGTGTATGAAATGTAGTGCTCAAAACGCGCCTTCCAATTGGAATAATCGTTTACATTTAATAGTTTAGGCGGTTTCTGTGGTGTACCGATCTCATTATCATAATTTAACATGTTTCCAAGATTCTGAAGGTTCGACATAGTGAATTACTTGGTCAAAAATCAGAAAAATCAGACACTGTTGCGCACTTGGTTTTGGCCTTGCGCACTTGAGAAATGGTCTTGCGTAGTTAAGACTTACTCTTGCGTACTTGTCAAGTACGCAGGAGGAAATATTAAGTATGCAGGATATATCTTAAGTTCGCACAAGTTCAGTCTTGCGCACTTGTAAGTACGCATGAGATAACTCTTGCGTACTTAGTAAGTACGCAGAAAACTGTACTTTTTACCAAAAATGGTAAGTACGCAGGACACCTTTTCAGCAACTCTCACCAACCTTTTCCGGTCACCTGAAAATCGCCGGAGATAGTGAAAAATAGGCTGATGATCAATGCAATCGAGCCAAAGGATCAGAAACAAGTTTCTAACCAACCTTTGATGCTCAAAACACACAAATACACAACAAAAATCGGTTTTTGAGAGATTTTTGCTTCTAAAAAAGTGCTCAAGAGCTACCCATTTTTTATAACAAAAATCAACAAAAATACCTCTTTTTGTTTGTAAAACTCAGTAAAACGTCTCCAAACTCACTTACAACACTCGAATTCAAGAGCAATGCTCTGATACCATTTACACATATTTATAAAAAATAGATTAACGAAAGTTTATTACTACATCTATATTTAATATAAAACACTCGGTACATCTTTATGACTAAATGACTAAGTACATATTTTTATAAATAAATAAACAGAGCAACAATTATCTATTTAATCTATATTTAAACAAAGATTGTTTATTTATGTTATACTTAACAAAATTTAACGCCTACAACTCCAACTCTTTGAGCACACATCCAATTCAACCCTCGACTTAGACATAGACTATTGTGCACACTATTAATTCAATACATATTACACTCTAGGTTAACGTTGTGCATTACAAGGATCTCGTTACTATCTAGTCTCTCGTGTTAGCTATGCCTTTTTGAATCAAGTGAGTATTACATAGCCCCTTTTACTCTTTTAGACTTTTTGGGGTGGAACATGAACACTATACAATACTATTGCTTACATTTACACAAACTATACAAATACAAATACTCTTTACATTCATGTGTGCAATTTGAGCTTTATGCCTGAGTGATAGTTGTGCTAACTTTTGTGTGCAATTTATGTGCAATCATTAACTATTCAAGCCGACGGTAAACAATGATAGATCTATTGAGTCTGATAAACCCACCCAGATTGGGGTGATTGTTACCGACAACACAATTTTGCATGCTAGTTACAAAGGTTTGATTGTACTTAGTTACACAATAGCTGCTCTCCATAAATGCCTTATTTTATCATGTTATGTAAGGATTTGTTTATTCATAATCTATATGCTGTCTATATACAAACCTGTGTATGCTCACCAAATTTTTAGTTGACCTTATTTTATTCATGTTTCAAGTGCTAATGAGTGAGTTTGATCAAGGCATGCTACACATAGGCTTTGGACTTAGTTAAATTTAAATAAAGACTATTATGTATTTCGTTTATGTACTTGTTTGAATTTGGTTGTGTTGAATTATTTGAAATTAAATTTGATGATTAAAATATTGAAAACTAGTCAACCTTGTGCTCATGAACAATCTACATGTCCCGCCCCGACGTTTCCGCCGTCGGTTGGGGTGTGACATAAACTGGGACTTTCTCAACAGCATCCAAGTCCTTCACCTATACCGTCTACAATGCATCAACAACTCTACGGATCTCTCAGCAGAACTTGCTATTGGCAGGTTCTATGACTTGATGGAGGATAATCTACCCAAGTTCGAAAGACAAATACAAGCAGCAAAAAGGTAGCCTATCCTGAATCATTAGCAGCAGCAGAAAGAAGACGGTCTCCTAGAAGACTTGAAATAATAAGGAGCAGTCTTCTTACTGAAGAAGAAGTTCTGTGCTTAAGAAGATTTCTGTACAACTCCATTGTCAAGGACTTAGATGTGCTAGGATGGGTAAGCACTAAGACTCTTGACCACACCTTAATACTAAGCAACGGCTCCTCTCTCACCATCAACACCAGGAACATCCTGCTACTGCCTACAGACTTTCTTTACAAGATCTTTCAACTCAAGGCAAATATCTGCAATGTCAATTCCCTCGAAAGCCAGTCAATGATAGCTACTGTCAGACCCCATCTTGAACAAGAAGGAAGGATTGCTGAAGCAGTATATGTGTCAAATTCTGACACTGATTCTGACTCAGCTTCCCCTCGAGTAGACATCTTTGCTGCAGCATATGAATCCAGATCCACTGTCCAAGAAATGTTGATAGAATTTACAAGTCCTGAGTGCAAATCAGATGAAGCTAACAACCTTCCCTTATCAACCTCTCAACTTGCCAATGAAGCTGAGGCTAAGATCCTAACAGCAGCACAATCATCTGTTGTTGTGATCAGTGAAGCCGAAGCAGAGGCATCCAGTGTAAACAAAGGGAAGGGAATTATGACCAAACAATATGAAGAGAGGTTGCTCAGAGAGAAGAGAGAGAAGGAAGAAATAAGAAGGAAGAGAGAAGAAGAGGAGATGGCTGACCTGAAAAAGGCTCAAGAAAGAAAAACAGACATGCTCCTCAGAGAACAACTTATCCAGCAGTATGCCAAACAGCTGGATGAGATGAAAGTCAAACTCCATGCAGTGTCTCAAGTTGACGAAGATGAAGAACTTGCTAGACAGCTGCAGGAAGAACTAAACAAGGAAGAAGAGGAAGAAGAAGAAAAGAAAAGGAAGGAAGATGCTAAATTCAGAATCTCTGATTCTAAATTAGCAAAAGAAATGAGGGAGGAGTGGATTGAAGCTCTGATCTCTCAAGGTGAGGATGCTGACTACCTTGAAAAACTTTCAAACAAAGAGATCTATAGAGCCACCATGGGCCAGCAGGGGCAATTGGCAAAGAAGAAGAGAGCTGAAGAGGAAGAAAAGGCTCGTCAAAAATCCAAGAAGGCCATTGCACTTAACCAGAGAACCCAAGAAGAAAGGAAGGTCATGAATGACTTCCTAAAGGCAAGGGGGGAAAGTGGAAGGAGGCTAGGTCCCATGACATTCATGAACCTACAAGCCTTGTACAGACAAGTCAAGAAGGAAGAAGAAGAAAGACTAGGAAAGAAAGTCTTCAAGACAAGGGTCACAGAAAAGGAAGACAAGAGACCAGTCAAGAAACAAAAGACTTCTGCCCCAGACACTACTTCCACCCCAGACACTACTTCCACTATCCAAAAACCTTCCACAAATATCCCCAAACCTTCCTCTTCTCCACCCAAAAAGTCCAAACCATCTCACCCAGCTCCCTCTCATCAATAGCCTCTCCTGAAGAAATCCAAACCCACACCTAAACCAGAAGACTCCAGAGATATAGTGATTGGTTCTACAGTTCACAGGATCAGTGGTTTGAAATCTTCAGGGGGAGAACTGAAAGAAGGAGATCTGTTTACAAATCTGTTGATGAAGTTCTACAATTACCAGATTCAGATCTCAGTAGAATTCTAGAGATGGGTGAAGCTCATGAGCCAGCAAATAAGGGTGGGAAACGTCTTATGCTAGCAATCAAACACCATTTCAACCCTAGCAAAGATGTGATCATAGATATCAAACCACTTCAGTCCCACTCTCCATTTGTATGTTGGTCCTACAATGTTGATCTGGATGAGTTCACCTTAACTGATGTTAAGAAGCAGCAGATGAGATGTTCAAGCAAGACAATTTTCAAAATGCCAAGTAAAGACATCAAGACTCTGTCTGAGCTTCCACTGAACAATCACAGCAAGGATCCAAGAGGCTATGAGGTTGCAAGGATAGTCTACCACATGCAAAAGTTTCAGCAACAAAGAGATTAGAAGAATTTTGGTAGCATCAGACTAGGGGGAGTTTGTAGAACCAAAGACTGATTGCAACAAAATTCTTCTAAGTACAAATGTTGTTGATAGGCTTATCAGCAGCGTTCAACACTTGTTACTGCTGACAGGCTTATCAGTAGCGTTCAACACTTGTTTTTGCTGATAGGCTTATCAGCAGCGTTCACTAGATCAGTCTTGATGTTGATCCTCATCCTTGCTGCTGACAGCCTTGTGCCTTGAAGATAAATCATTGCAGCTGACTATCCATGCCAAGCGTCACTGACAACTTTTTGCAAAAGCTACTGACACACTCAAAGCAGAAGGAACCTCAATGGTGCAACCAATGACGGACAACAATGCTCTTCTCCAAGCATGCAAGTAATGATGCATAAAGAAGACGCTTCAATAAAGTTAGCTAATTTAGACTAAACTTGTATTATTAGCTTTGTACAAAAGATCAACGGTCGGTGTTAGATCTGATCCTTAGAATCAAGGGTCTGTCTTGATTCTAAGTTAGTATAAATACTGTGTAAACACTTCATTGTAAGTGTGCTTCTTGATAGAGTTTTCATTTGTAATCGTTTATTCACAAAAGCTTAATACAACAGTGTTCTTATTAGTATTCTTTCTGTTTACTCGATTATACTTGTGTAGTTGTTATTGTTTCCACCAATTTCAACTAAGAACAGAACCATCTTGTACTTTCATGATCTAACACACCGGTCCCGAGCTAATTCAAGAAACATCAGACAAGATCATTCAAATCCGTGACAACATTCGAGTAGCGAGGAGTCGGCAAAAGAGCTATGCCGACAAACGACGAAAACCTTTGGAATTCCAAGTCGGTGACCTTGTTCTTCTAAAGGTGTCTCCATGGAAGGGTGTGATCCATTTTTGAAAGAAAGGCAAGTTAGCACCTTGCTATGTGGGTCCATTCATGATCCTTGAAATGATTGGAAAAGTGGCTTACAAACTCGAGTTACCTCCATCACTTGGCAATGTGCATCCTACATTTCATGTGTCCAATATAAAGAAATGTCTTGCTGATGAGAATCTGCATATACCTCTTGACGATGTGCGCATTGACGAAACGAGGCACTTCGTTGAGAGACCTGTAGAGATCATGGATCGTGAGATCATGCAACTCAAGCGAAGCCATATCCCTATTGTCAAAGTTCGTCGGGAATCTAAAACTTGGTCCTGGGTTCACTTGGGAGCGTGAGGACCAGATGAAGCTCAAGTACCCCCACCATTTTCCTGATTCAGTCGCCTCAACTAGCTAAATTTCGGGACGAAATTCTCACAACATGGGGATATTATAACATTTCTGATTTTATTATCTTTATTTCCATCTCAATGTAACACATTTCAAATTCAAATCTAGTGCAATGGTTTAAATTTATTCGTGCAAACAACTAAACCCTAGATTCCTATACAAACTCATGAGATTCACATCATTCAAACCCTATATATATATATATATATATATATGTACAAATGTATAGATATATACATGTATATATAATTATATTTATACACAAAACACACTAACGTGGGTTACACATTTTATTTCTTAAACCCTCAACTATTTGGACCCTAAAAATTGAACCCGCACCCTTGGCCTGAACCCTTAGTACAATAGTCAAAACAATTCTCAAAAAAAAAATCAATTGTTTGACTTTTAAAAAAGTCAAACCGGGCTCTCCTAGCAAGATCTAAACCCCAAATCATGACCAAATGAAATTCGTGTGTTTTCCCGACTTGATCAAGCAATAATCGACAAATCCAGGCCCAAACATCAACCCAATACGATCATCTAAGCGGGAGACTCAAAATTTGAACGAGTTTGACTTGCTTAGTCAAACCCGTAGTACCTCACCCTTAATTCGTGTAAATCAATGTGTAATCAGTCCCGCAAATCACGCTCGATCATCCCTCGAATGTATTCAGACCTGAATGCGACTCGATTCATCCTAAATCAATCGAATTAATGCGTAAACAATCCCCGTTAGCTGTCATCGTCAAATCCGGATCAAATCAAGCAATTAAGATAAAATTAAATGAATTAAATCATGCGTACACCTTCTCCTAGTCTATTACAACCTTTCTGAACAGCTAATCGCATCTCATTCCGCGTCTGGAACCAAATCAAGCATCAAGAACGTCGAGACCGATTGGGTAGCCGCCTGCATTCGTGCCCAATCCAAATCCGTAAGTCTTGGTATCATTCGACTCGTTTTCGAGTCCTTATCAAAAACCCCATATCCAATTGTAAGAACAGAACCCATCAAACACGAATCGAATTAGGGTTCTTGTTCTTATGAATATATTTCTGATTTGGGGATTTGATAAAACGTAATTTTCGTATTTAAAATTTTTTGATTTCTATTTAATCAGCGAAACCACCTGGTCTGACTGGTTAGGTCACTGCACCATCAGACCAGGTGGCACGGGTTCGAAACCCGCAAGCTGCTAAATCGGTTGGCTCTTTTTGCGAGTATCCCCGTAGCCGACCCGATCCCCTACCTCGAATATGTTATGGTCAAAACAAACCGGTCACCGGATAAGGAATACCCTCTGGTCTAGTGGTAACTCGTAGCCCTCTCACAGGAACCACCCGGGTTCGAACCGGGTGTTCTGTTTACATTTTTTAACCAATTTTAAAAAACTCCAAAAATTTTATAAAAATTATTTTTATAAAATTTGCAATATTTTTAACAGAATAAAACCAAAATTTGACAAATCTCATTATAAAATCATTTTTTTCGAATTTTATTATTAAAATTGTATATCAAAATGATGTCTTCTGAAGCCTTAGGGAGGATCGATTAATGTGTTGGTTTGCTTGGTTGAGAGGATTTACAATGAAACGATGAATTTGATGGTCACAAAGGAGAGTCTTGATACTTTGAAAAAGGATCGATCAAAACGGGTTCATTTGCTATAATGAAAATGATTTAAACTCTTAATTGTTTGTTAATGTGAGAAATGGTTACGAAACCGAACGGTCCAGCGATTAAAGGCTGTTTTTACGTTTCAACTGATGTGAGGCGCGACCGTGCCTAAAAGAGGCGCGACCGTGCCAGACGAGGCGCGACCGTGCCGGACGAGGCGCGACCGTGCCAAAACGTGGCGCGACCATGCCTACTAGGGTTTCTGGTTATTTACAAAATCAGCCCTTGCAAATTCAGCTTTGACATAATTAGCTTGGTTAGGATTTAACAGAACACCTAACGAGATTACTAACTGGATTAACTCTAAGAGGTGTCACCACATGATTATGAGTTCTAAATCTTTGAATTTAATACGATCGGCTGACGATTAATGAGGTGTAGGTTTGAACAAGTATATGATTCAACATCGTGCAGTTATTTTATTATTTAAAATAAATTAAAATAGGGTCGGAAAAATCAGGAATGTTACAATATATATATTAGGTTTTCACACTACTTACAAGTTTTAACCATATGTCGGGCCTACCAGCTATACCTCAGTAAACACCATCGTTTTTGGTCTATTCCATGTCCAAGAGATGAGATCAGACACTATCATTTCTCAAAGGTCAGATTCAATTTTTCATGCAACTCAAAACCACTTGTAAGATTATATACACAACAATTCTTTTCAATATTATATTTCTCCCCCAAAAGATTGGCGTAGAAACTGTACATAAAAATAAAATCTTTTTGGAATTTTCTTTGACAATTAAACAGAATTTAGAAAAAAGAATACTATTCACACAATTTACTGAAAGTTGATCATTCCAAGCATCTCCACAAGTTGGGCAAATCTGGTAGAGTCAAAAGCTTTTGTGAAGATGTCTGCGGTTTGTTTATTAGTTTTGACTTCAACAATTTGAATATACTTCTTTTCCACACAGTCACGGATAAAGTGATGTTTGATTTCAATGTGTTTTGTTTTGGAATGCTGAACGGGGTTTTTGGTGATATGGGGAACAGCAGTGTTGTCACACAAAATGGGTGTCTCATGGAATGTGATCCCATAGTCAAGCATCTGATGGTGTATCCATCTGACTTGGGAACAACAGAGGGCTGCGGCAATGTATACGGCTTCGGCGGTGGATTGGGAAACGGTGGATTGTTTCTTACATTGCCATGAGACAAGGCGGTTGCCAAGGAATTGACAACCTCCAGAAGTGGATTTTCGGTCTAAGTTGCAACCCCCGTAGTCTGAATCTGAATAAGCCACAAGATCAAATAAATCAGTTTTAGGATACCACAGACCCAATTTTGGCTTATACTTTAAATATCTTAAAATACGTTTGACAGCAGATAAATGAGAGAGTTTAGGATTAGCCAGAAAACGTGCACACAAGCACACTGCAAACATGATGTCGGGTCTGCTGGCCGTGAGATACATAAAAGAGCCTATCATAGAGCGATAGAGATGCTGATTAATGCTTTCACCATCCACATCAGGAGTCAAATAATGACGAACTTCCACAGGAGTTTTTACAGGGTGAGAATCAGCCATTTTGAACTTGGTCAAAATTTCTTTCATGTATTTTTCTTGATGGATAAGGATTCCAGACTCAGACTGATCAACTTGTAGTCCTAAAAAGAAATTCATTTCTCCCATGGAGCTCATTTCAAACTTAGATCTCATCACTTCCTCAAATTCTATGCAAAGACGGGGATTTATAGATCCAAAAATGATATCATCCACATAAATTTGCACCATGATTGTATTCTTTTCATCCTTCCGTTTGAACAAAGTTTGGTCAATTGCTCCTCGTGTGAAACCATTCTCAAGCAGATGCTTTGATAAAGTTTCATACCATGCACGAGGTGCTTGGTGAAGACCGTACAATGCTTTGTCTAACTTATAAACATGGTCTGGAAAATTAGGATCAATGAAACCCGGCGGCTGCTTGACATAAACTTCCTCTTGAACTTTGCCATATAAAAATGCGCTTTTAACATCTATTTGATGAACGGTGAAGTCCATGTAGGCTGCATAGGCGAGAAACATTCCGATGGCTTCCAAGCGAGCCGCTGGTGCAAAGACTTCCTCATAGTCAATCCCTTCTTCTTGATAGAAACCTTGAACCACCAGACGAGCTTTATTTCGAATCACAGTGTCGCCTTCATCCTTTTTGTTGCGAAAAACCCAACGAGTGCCGATTGGAACTTTGTTCTTGGGAAGATCTACCAAATTCCACACATGCAGCTTTGAGAATTGTTGTAGCTCTTCCTGCATTGCTTCCTCCCAGCTGTTTTCTAGTAGAGCTGCTTTGATGTTCTTTGGTTCAGCTTGAGAAATGAAGCAAGAAAACATGATGTTTTCAAATGCTTCACAGGCACTTCGGGTACTAACACCCACATTGAGTGGTCCAATGATGTTATTGGTGGGATGAATCTTGTGAATTCGTAGATGAGGAATTTCATCTTCTTCCACGACTTCTTCCAAATTGGTAAGATTTTCAGCAGGAGGATCGGCAATATCATTAATAGGATCTTTAGCAGGTGATTGTGGTGCCACATCTACTATTGGAATGGAGTTGTCTTCAATAGTTTCACTTGTTGCACCAGAACCGGAAGACTCCATATCAGATTCAGCATTAGCAACCACAGGAATTTCAACCTGAGCAGATGAGGAAAAGCCTTGATCATTTATGTTCCCTAGATTGTTCACAGAGAAGTAAGGATTAGCATGAGTTGATTCAATAGAGAAATCAGGAAGATTAAATGACTTAAAAACTGAATCAACGTCAAAGAGCCAATTGGGACCGTCTCCTCTGTCCGTATGA